>CM073606.1:47880561-49080561 GCA_037074985.1 Solanum bulbocastanum | reverse complement strand
TTTATTTATTTATTATCGGGCTATTGGTTAACTCATTAAGAAAAAATCTCAAACTGTTAACCCAAGAATAAAAGAAAATTAAAATCGTTATCGAAACTACTAAATCAATAACTTATTATCGTTAAATCAATAACTATTTTTTTTGTTTGAATTATTGATTCCGTTTCAAGTTTGAACAACCCTAATCCAAAACCAACACAAAATTTGAAAGGCAAACAAGTGCTATGGAATTATCTGTTCAGTTCTTTACAGAACAATAGGAAATAATCACTGTCAACCAAGTTGTTGTTGTTGTTGTTGCTGTTGCAAGAAGAAAACCTCGAATTTTACGTGTGGCTATTAAAAAAAAAGAAGTATAAAACAAAACAAAAAAGTCCAAATTATACAATTTGAATTCTACAAGCAATTTAGGGTATTCACACATAGTTCAAAATTGACTAAATCGAAAAAAAAAAAAAAAAAAAAAACTTTACTAGTTCGATTTGATTTGATATAGATTTTTAATTTTAAAAATTAATAAAATTTGTGTTTAATATTAAGCAAAAAAAAAATAAAAAATCAAATCATATATATATATATTAAAAATTACAATTGCATATGTATGTATATTTTTATATAAAATTTTAACCATACATATTAATCTTTTACATTATGTTCAAAATCGAACCGAAACAAATAATTCGAACAAAAAGAATCATTGATTTATTAGTAATTGGTAATTTGTTTAGCAATTTGCTAACAGTTTTAATTTTATTATAATCGAGTTATCGATTCTTAATTATTTGATGTTTTTTCTTAACATGTTAATCGATAACCCGATAGTAAATCAATAAATTATATTTATATCATTTAATATATAAGTCTTTGACCTAGGTTTTAATTTCAAACTTTCATTTCTAGTTGTCTCAAACTTCCGATTATTATACAAAGTGTCAATGTTTGTCTTTGAGCAAGATGCAATCTATCAATTTATGATTCATTTTGTTAGTCACTTTGTTTCTAAGTGATTTTCACTGATTTTTTTGTGCATGAAATATTGACGGCTAAACCGATAATTAAATCACTAACGATCTATGAAAAACTTATGATCAAAATTAAATTTGTTTGAATCTCAAAATCCAAAATGTACTTGAAAAAGCATGTCACATACTTATTAAAAGAAAAAACAATAAATTCTGATCCACAAAAACCCAATTTAATTGGTTTGGTTTGATTTCCTTTTTAAGGAAAAATTATCCAAATCGAACCATCGTTAAAATATATGCACCGTGACATGTATCAGTTGCTCAAACTATGACATCAAATGCATCATAGTGGTATCAGGTAATTGCAACTTTCAGCAAGTAGAGGAAATGTAAAAGGAAATTAGGCATAGACACACACAAAAAACGATACCAACAACGTGAAGACTGCAATCTCGACTTAAAATAATCAAACGGTTATCACGAGTCACTTATCTTCCCTCATTTCCAGAGGAAATGTAAAAGGAAATTAGGCATAAACACACACAAAAAACGATACCAACAACGTGAAGACTGCAATCTCGACTTAGAATAATCAAACGGTTATCACGAGTCACTTATCTTCCCTCATTTCCAGTCTATACCAGTTGTTTGTGATCATCCCAGATGCTTCGTGGTCAGGTGTCTGAGATACCATATTTACCACCTTAGCAACATGTCATCGATCTTGCCTCATGTGCTTGTTGGAGACAGGGTAGAGCAAGCTCTAATTGGCTACTATATGAAAGGTCTCACGGCGGTCCATTAGCAGGATCATGAGACAAGTGTAACCCAAATTTGTGCGCTGCACGGCTGCACCTGTGTTGGATCCTCCAAAAAGGATCAGAGCAACATAGCTCTTAAGTACCTCAAACTTGTTTCTCATAAGAATTGACCTTCAATGATCTCAATAAGGTTTTCTCAGCCTCACAATTAATCCAAAAGTTCATGGCATAAAGCTAGGAGCTCTGTCTACCGTAGCGTCTCTGCCTTTGTTGAAAGGAACACAAAGCCTCCAAAAATTCAGCTTCTCCAAAGTCGGGCCAATGTGAATGTGAAAAGAAAAGTTCAGCATAAGCCAACTGCCAGAGTAAGAAATTGCTAAGCCTTAGCTCCCCACTAGTCCTTATAAGCAAATCAGGACAAGGGAAATCGATACAGTTTGTTTGTAATTCCTGCTCTATTAGGAAACTATTAATGTCTTTGGTTTCGATAATGCCATCCTTCACTTTTTGAGCGATGGTTTGACAAGCTTGTACAACATCATGCTGTCCACTATAGTTAACTGCAACAACGAGGTGAAGTTGTGAATTTTGCTTAGTAGTCTTTACACCTTTATCTATTAAGTCCTGCAATGACTTGGGGAGCTTACTGGAGTCTCCAATGATAGATATTCGAATCCCTGCTCTGTAGAAATCCATTATACCTCAAAGTTAAAGCTTTAAGAAGAAAAAGAGGAGAGGTTATGCAAATATGTATATTTTGGCAGTGCAAATCAGAATTGGTACTAATGAAGTTGCAGTATAAACATAATGAGCCACTTAAGTCAAAGTTATCGATCAACCAGCCTTAACACGTTCAGCATTCAGCTCGACAGCAATTTCAGCCAATTAATGATCTTACCAAAGCAATTGCACTAATAAAAGTTGAAGCTTTCAATCAACCAGTGTAAACACGTTAAGCATTCGTCTTGACAGTATTCTCAACTGATTAATGATCCAACAATAATAATATTGGGATTTTGACTACTTCTGACTTGTGAGGCAATACTACAAAATTGTAGTATAGCACACAACAAGAATCACTAAAGCTATATCCTTATAAACCGAGCTTTGTGTACTAAGTGGTCATTTGGTTGATGAACTAGTTATACAATATTACACAAAACAATGATGCTATGCAATGGAATAATAATACAGAGATTGTTCAGCGGTGAAAAGTAATATGGAGATTATTATATCGGAATTGTCTGCCTTCAGATACACTTTTTCTTGATGTTACTATTACATTTCTTCCACATTCTATCACGCATAAAACAAAAACACTACATTCGTTACTAAGATATATAATACCGGAAGCAAACATAATAGTTATGCAGGATTACACTAGCAATCAGGGGTGGCTCTTACATACAAAATTTGAGGCATATGCTTATTGGGGGCCTCAAATTCTTACCAAGAATAAATATTTTATTAATTTTTTTTTCATAAAATTATATTATTTTGTTCTCCTTAACCCCATTCAAATAGAAAAAATCAATTATTTTTCGCTAACACTCGTATATATTTATCTGTTTTAACTCTTTTTTTCAAATCTTTGATAAGGTACAGTAATAATCTGTCAAAAATATGAATCAATAGTCGAAAAGTGTTGAACAAAGTAAATTACAAATTCTTTTTTTATTTCTTCTTAAATTTTCAAGCAATACAACAAACATATTAAAGTAGGATATACCAAGTTATCAACTTCTTAAATCAAATTCTATGATTTTAACTCTTGTTTTTATTTAAAGTTTGTCAACTTATTACTAAGAATTATGTTAACAATTCATATAGTAATGGCCCCAGTAAAAGAGTGTTTCCTAATATTTAATTGATAAAATCTTACCTAAAACTAATAATAAAAAAAAAGATATTTGAAGAAATCAGCTATAAAGAAATTTTAAGCAAAAATTTACATCTAAAAAGTTAGAAAAATAATTTTTAAATAAATACATATGAAGTTTATTTAGATTTTAGGCCTCTAATTGAAATCTAAAAGTTAGAAAAATAATTTTTAAATAAATATATATGAAGTTTATTTAGATTTTAGGCCTCTAATTGAAATTTAGCTTTAGGCCTCTAATCACTTTGAGCCGCCCCTACTTAGCAATCAAGACAACCACGAACTGATATAGAATTAACAAACACATTGTTCATGAGTATTGACCAAACTACAAACATTTAGAGAACATAGGCGATTCAGAATTTGAAGTTTATGGATTCTAAACGTCATTTACCTGGCAAAATTTTCAAGTTCATCATTCAGTGCTCTTTCGAATAAGCTCATCAAAATATCAACTTCCACCTATAACATAAGCAACAACAAAAAAAAAAAGGATCAACAACAACAAACACAAACAAATTACCCAATAATTAATAAAAGGGAACTTATAGACTTTACTTTAGGACGTAACCAATTATCAGAGGAAAATGCAAACAAAGTAAGAACCCTAATTCCCCAATTTCCACACAGCTCAATAAGATTCCTAACAGCTCGAATACCGGCTTCGTAACCTAAGGCAACTGGCAATCCTCTCATTTTAGCCCACCTTCTATTCCCGTCCATTATCACCGCAACATGTTTCGGCATCAGTTCTCGCTTGAGTTGTGGAGGTAAAAGTACTTCCTCGGCAGAAGTGTCAATGGCAGCGACGCCGGTGTCAATGTTGCTGACGGCGGCGTTTTGAGCGAATGCAAGTGGATGAATCGACGGTAATTTGAGGGAGATTAGAGGATTAGTTATAGATTTTGGTTGGGAGCAAAATCTAGTGTGCAAAAGAAAGATTTGCTGGAGCTGAAGTGAGAACGCCATTTTTGTGAAGGGAGAAAGGCACTTGTGTCAATTTATCAGATTTGACTTTGGAGGGAGATGACTTTCAACTTCCAAAGACTTGTATGGTTGATAATAAACCAACGGGTGGGAGAAAAAAAAATAAAATGACAAAATTGGAGAATAAGTAATTATTATACAGGTTTTATATAATAATGAAACTAGTTTATGGATTAATAGCGATACCAAAATTAGTTATCCCAACATCAGTGGTTGGTTGTTGGAGTTTTATTTATGAAATTTTAATCTTCGTAATAGTTATTACTCTTCAATTACATGGGGTAGAATTATTTCTTTTTAAGTTTTTTGTGAATTTTATCCTTTTTGTTCAAACGATTAGTAAGGGATAGTCCCTTTTAGTTAATGTGATTTGAGCTGCTTCCAAGTTAAAAATCCGGAGAATATGAGATCTGAAAAGGTTATTTTACTCTATCCAATGAGATAATTTCCATAAAAATAATGCTGCTGAATGAATATGAAAAAATCTACTTGAAAGATACACTCTAGGATAAACACTACTTTTCTCAAAGCAAACAGCCTAAAAATATCAAATGAGACATTACCAGACTAAGTGCTACATTTCATCATGGGACTTTCCTCTACATGTAGGTAGCTTCATGTGTCTCGAAAAGAAAATAAAATAATCGTACACCATCCATTCAGGTACTTCGGTTAACATTAAGAACTCTTCATACCGGAGGAGCGTTAACGGGGAGTATTGCAGAACATGTACGAGCCCCATCTACTGGAAGAATAACACATGAAGATACAGCAAAGGATACTAGACCCCTGTGCCCTCACGTTGGAGGTAGCCAGCACAAAGTTAAACCTCAGTTCCATAAGCTCTCTTATACTGCTTCAATGGCGCTGGTTTCTTTGGGCTTAATGCAATACACACGAGATCCCAAATGGTTTACTTCAAGACCAGCTTTTTCACATCCTGTGAAAAAGAGAGACTCGTCTTCTTTCCCTATCCTGCGCCTCCAGCCCATTAAGAAAGCTGGCCGAGGCAAAGGACATGTATCTGAGCCATAAGTTTTGATAGAACGGTTAATTAGTGATGTCTAAGATTAATAGGTAAGCTTTACAAAAAGTATATACTGACCTTTTTCTTCACTAGTTCCAGAACCTGTGTCATTAACTTTTGGCTTGTAGGATTTCAATAGAAAGCATAGCGTCTTTACCAAGTTCTCATATTGTTTTACATCTGCAGTAGCAAATGAACAAGAAAAAAATGAGAATTAAGGGGAAGGTTTGAGGATACGCACAAGAATTACAAGCTGACACATACAAGATAATAGCAAGGGATAGGATCGTAGGAAGGATCATAGAGAGCCTGAGGCGAACTACTTACATAGTAAGATATCACTTGCAATTATAAGGTCCCAGTCAGGATCAGCTACTGGAAACACATCTCCCCATGAATCTGTGAGCAATGCCAATTTATTTTCGAAAGTTACGAAAGCATAACTTGTATATCAAAACAGAAGTTAATTGTTCATGGTTCATAGATTTTTTCCCAGAGAGAATTTGCATCATGATGATAAAAGAAGTAAAGGAATAAACTTCATGGAGAAAAGAACTAACGCCTTATGTGAGGAAGGGCAGGTGAAACACCATTCGCCTGGCAATTATGTGCTATGTTCTCTTCAATATCAGGATCATCATAGTCTGACGTTGTAATATCAAGTTGATATGATTTGCTCAAGAAGATAGCCAAAGCTCCGGTTCCACTGTGACAAACTCAAAAGGTAGCATGAGGACCACCATGTTCAAGCCATAAAGGGAAGGAAGCAGAAAGAGGAAGGAAACGACACCAGTTGATGTTTATAACTTAATGCTATTCTTATCTTCCACTTTCCTCTTTTCACATTAGATACACATGAGAACCAAGAGGACAGAAACAAACGCAAATAAAATAGAACTTTTTCAGACGATATAGCATGAGTGCATGACAGATACAAATGAGATTGCCAACTGAACAACAAAAGAGCATGAAAAAAAAAATTGACATAAATATTTTTGAAGGTCAAACCCCTAACATACACAAACTTCACAAATCAGAACTATAGATCACTTCTAAAACATGCATGTAACAAAATTCTTGGAACAAAGTAGTAACTGCTCAAAACTGTACATTTTATTCAATTCACGAACAGAACTTTTTACATGCTGGGATCCTGCTTCATCTTTGATTGTGCTACTAAAGATATATATAGATACATACATGCATAGATCTCCACGGGAGGAGTACAGTTTAGATATATGGCAAGGTTTCAGACAAAAGGAAATAAAATTTCAATCTGAATCTCATCCCTCAACCAATTTTTTTGGAAATATATATGGAGTTCACTATTCTCCTAGTATCAAGAAGTGCTTTTATTCATGTTCTCTATTTCTTTGCAGAGCTTAGCATTATAATTGAAGGATATTAGTTGGTACAGCATCGTGTAAACATTTGCTACAGATGAGAATAGTCACTGAAAATTGCTAATATGATAGTAATTAACAAGAAACAATATTTGATATTGAAAAGGAAGTTTGTTTCTTAAGTTTATAACAAACATTTAAACAGACTAGCAGCAAGGTTCGCTTGCACCATGAACTTTGAAGCAAAGTTCTACACAGCTTGTGCAATGGGCACATGCTAAGACCATTTAGCAGAGAAAATACTGAAGAAGGTCCAACCTTTTAGGATGAGAGGACAACGTATTAAATGCTTTAAGGTATTACCTGCCTAGCTCAATTATGCGACGCCCGCTTAACCAAGACATATGTTGCGCAAGCCATTCCGCAAATGCAAATGTCCCAGGCCAAAGTAAATTAGCATTCATCTGGTGAAAAGAAAATTCTTGGATGAGCAACTCCTGTGGACAAACCAAAGTGTATTAGTTTCCATGCTGAGCAAAGCAATAAACAACATACACAGAACTCACATATCTCTCACACACATTTACTTTGGCAAAAATACGAGGAAGCAGCAGCATTGTGATAAATCCTGAAACATGATTTGATCCCTATTAACTTCTGACAAGTGAAGATTTGGTCAATAAACTGAATGCTGATATATAACAATCTCAAGCTATTTATTTAGTTGGAAGATGGTATTATTGTGCAGAAAAATAAAATCCAAGCCGAATAAGCCCAAATATCCACCCACAAGATAAGGCAACGAGAAAGGAAAATTTTCCAGGTAATCGTCCAAGTGAACTATAGATAATTTGGAAAGATTCATTATGATCATTACATTGCAACTTGCAACCACGATGTTTCTTTTAAACCAACAAGATTTGATAAGCAGCAAGCCACTAAAAATTCTCAAATAAAAACAAAAGGAGCACATCTCATGTCCTTAAATATAAACATAGTAAAAGATAACAACATGAAATCAGTGAGTGAATGAATGTACAAACATCAATCTTCACCCAAGACCAAGGGGAAAAGTGACCTCACGGTTCAAATCCTATCACAGAGATCTTTCCTTCTCAACTAAAGGAACTATCTTTCTGATTTATGAAGTTTATCAACTAAGGGGTTGTTTGGTTGGGAACAAGTTATCCCAGGATTAGTTATCCTAAGGTTAGCTATCCTGGATAACTTATTCCATCACTATAATATAAATGGTGGGATAAGTTATTCCAAACATGGCAACCAAACAAGATACAAAAATTTTATCCATCGCTATTATTTTTATCCCTCACACCAAACATCTCCTAAATGTACTATCTTTCCTTCTCAAAATAGTAACAAGACTCATGAAATGGGTTGATCGACCTATCATCTATTCTAGCCTTGGTGGATAGAAGTACCTAATACCTATTATTGGTGGGAGGTTTTTCGAGGTTCACACAAGTTGGCCCGGACACCACAGTTATTGAAAAAGAAAAAATTATACCAACTGCCATTTACACCTATACAAAAGATCTGGTGTCTAAAAATCTTAATATTCATTTACTTTTAGCTCTTGAATTTTAATGGTAATAAACTAATAATCAATAACTACTACAAAATTTCTAGGAACCTAAAGTACAGAATCTAATTGAACTCACCATTTCAGGGAACTGGTGCCTCCTCACCACAAAATTTTTCTGAGCCTCCGTGTTCTCTTCATCTGCAGCCCAAAAAAAAAACACAAAAAATTTAACGAATGTAACATGAATACATTACGAAAATCATATATGAATTTTTTTAGGAAATAAAAAAAAAAGTGTACCGGAGGAGTTGCCATCACTGCCGCCGAACAAGGAAGAAGGAGAAAACAGAGCAGTATCCATTACAGTAATTGGAAAATTTGGGGAAAGAGGAAGACTTGATTTTTAATCAATTTTATTAATATCAAACCTGGTTATTTTATGTAAATTACAATTTACCCCTCATTTCTTTTAATGGTTGGTCATTTTTTTAATTTAGAGTATTTACTTGGAAAATGCTAAATTGATGTTGTTTTTAGGTTTCCTTCTAACTTTCTAAACAAACATTTCTCTTGGATCTCAAATATATAAATCCCACCGGTGTAGGTTCTTATTTAAGTGAACTATTAAAAAAAAAATTAAGTTCAAAATGATTGAATTATTCAAAATTTAAGAGAATTGTTAGAATTAATTTGGAAAAATTACCTATTTAGACAAATATTTTTACTATATTTATAAATTATCTATATAGTTTAAAATAATTACGTATTGTCTCATTAATTAACAATTTCATATCAGATTTCAAGTTAAATACACATAGATACATATATTTTTGTCATTAGATACACTAAAATAGGGAGAGAAGCGAGCGACAAAAAGAGAGAGGCGAGTGAGATAGGGCGAGGAGAGTAAGATCCCAAAAAAATGTGAATCATACTAAATATATGTATATAGAATACCAAATATAGGGAGGGAGGAGAGTGATGAGTGGAATAGGAGAGAGGTGAGCAGGAGCAGCTCAAAATAATTAGAGGCCTAAAGCAAAATTTCAATTAGAGGCCTAAAATCTAAAGAAAATCCATATATATTTATTTAAAACTCTGAGATGGTAAGCACCCCTCACTTCCAACCCGAACATTGCGAGTTCGAGTCACAATTGGAGCAAAAAGGGTGGAAGAGCTCCTAGGAAGGGTAAAAAAAATTATTTTTCTAACTTCTAGATTTCAATTAGAGGCCTAAAATCTAAACTTTATATGTATTTATTTAAAAATTATTTTTCTAACTCTTTAGATGTAAGTTTTTGCTTAAAATTTCTTTATAGATGATTTCTTCAAATTTTTTTTTTATTATTATTAGTTTTAGGTAAGATTTTATCAATTCAACATTAGAAAACACTCTTTTACTAGGGCCATTACTATATGAATTGTTAACATAATTCTTAGTAATAAGTTGACAAACTTAAAATAAAAAACAAGAGTTAAAATCAAAGAATTTGATTCAAGAAGTTGATAACTTGATATATCCTACTTTAATATGTTTGTTGCATTGCTTGAAAATTTAAGAAGAAATAAAAAAAATTGTAATTTACTTTGTTCAACATTTTTCAACTATTGATTCATATTTTTTACAGACTATTACTCTACCTTATCAAAGATTTGGATAAAAATAGTTCAAACAGATAAATAATATGAGTGTTAGCGAAAAATAATTGATTTTTACTATTTGAATTGGTTAAGGAGAACAAAATAATATAATTTTATGTAAAAAAAATCAACAAAAAAATTATTCTTGGTAAGAATTTGAGGCCCCCCAAAATTGGGTGGGGGGCCTAAGGCATATGCCTCAAATTTGGCATATGCCTCAAATTTTGTATGCAAGAGCGCGCCCTGGAGGTGAGTGAGTGAGTCATATACATGAGACTCCACGTTGATACAACATATCTAGAACAAATTACACGTAATTTTGACCTCAAGTATCTGAGGATTAAGATACATGTATTGAGACGTATCTGGACGCGTCAGATGCATGTATATGAAGTCCAAAATCTGGTAAGATTCGTAATATTGAAAACTAACGTAAATTTAAGTAATTAACTCCTAAACTAGTGAGATTTTTGTGTTACCTAATTTATTTTTTTTCATATTTATTCTTTATTTAATGAGAATTTTTAACTATTTTACATTTTCTAGTAGAATAGTTTGAAATTTATCAAAATCGTGACATTAAAAAATAGTACTCCATTTAATTATGTCCTTAAATATTTTTTAAAAAATGTGTCATATCTCAATAATTTACTTAATATAGAGTAGAGTATACTTCCTTTGTCCACTTTTAATTGTCATGATTTTTTTTAGAGACAAACTATAAGTTTTGACTTACATTTTATGATATATGTTTTCAACATGTTGATATGTAAAAAATTACATTAATAGTATTTTTCATATAGTTTTTTAATATCTAATTTTTTTTGTTTAAGATATCAAATTAATGTAATTTAATTTAATTTTGAAAATTACTCAAATTGACTTTCAAAAAGCGCAACATAACAATTAAAAATAGACGAAGAAAGTAGAATATAAAATTCGAAGGAAAATGATGAAATTGCGTAAGTCTTAATGCACATTACTCCTTCGTAGCCTAATGTCACATCCCGCCACTTCGTAGTTAAAATTTTGCATCCGGATAGGGGCGGAAGAATCTAGAGTTATGGAGGGGTTTATAGAAAACTCTAGAATCCCTTAGATATTTTCCTTGGAAAGCTTATATTGGAAGAAGAATAGTCCTTGGTGGAGTATTCTAGAGAAGTATGGATATTTCCAAGGAAGGTTATGGAATTACATGGAAGGTCCTTGGAACATTCTAGAGTTGTAGAGAATTCTAGAACAAGGACTAAAGTGTAAATATCTTTAGGGACTTGTAAGTAATTTTTATTTGCACTTAGGTCCTTGATGGCAAGTATAAATAGAGGTGCCATCATTTGCAAAAAAAAGCAAGCAAGCAAAGTTGTAAAGCATTCCTCCAAGCAATACAAAAAGCCTTCTTTCAAAATTCTCTAAGTCTTTCCTTTCATTCTCTTAGCGATCTTAGTTTCAAAAGGTTTACTTGAACTTACAAGATCTTGAAAGACTAGTGAGTAAGTTGTCAAGTGCCGCACGGAGTTTTAGTAAGACTCTAAGTCCGTGACAAGTAGTATCAGAGCCAGGTTGGTACTAAGGGAATGGCAACCGAAGGAGACATAATTGCCGCTAGCACCACCAACGTCCGTGTGGATGGTGGAAACAAATCCCGCAAGGGAAAGAAACATCAAAAGGGTAATGAGGAGATGCTGCTCGAACCCACACCAAGCGAAGCGCTTACATCTCATCCACCTTCAACCACCGAGCCAAGTGACGAGGAACGTGGCGAGGAGGCCGTTGACGTCATCGCTGGAGAAGAATGGGTCGCAAGGGTGGAAATAGCGAGGCAGGCCGTGGAGATATTAGGCCGGCGCATAAATGTGGTCGACGGCAAATTCAAGACCCTTGAAGATTTCACCCTTGAGGAGACCGAAGGCATCCGCAAGGAGTTGGAGGGACGTCAGCGGGCTGAGTTCGAGATGAAGGAGGCCATCACTTCCTTGGAGTGTCGGCTCATGGAGGCGTTGAGTACAATTGAAACCATGAAGGCCGAGATGAAAGCACTCAAGGAGGGTGTGGAAATTGGAGGATCATCGTCGCTTGACCGAGATAGGGAGGCCAGGGTTGAGGCTCCCAAGCCACCTATGTTCAAAGGCGTCCGTGACGCGCAAGAGGTGGAGAACTTCTTATGGCATTTGGAGAACTACTTCAAGTGCAACAGGTTGAAGAGCGACGAGAGTAAGATCAACACTGCTGTGTTGTATCTTTCGGAGATGGCTATGCTATGGTGGAGGCGCAAGGAGGCCGAGATAGGGAAGGGGACGTGCACCATCAACACCTGGGAGCAATTCCGGGAAGAGTTCAAGAAGGCCTTCTTCCCTAACAACGTCATCTATGAGGCGAAGCGCAAGTTTAGGGAGCTGAAGCAAACGGGTAGCATACGCGCGTATGTGCAGGAGTTCACCACCCTCACGCTTCAAATTCCTAACCTCACTAATGATGATATGTTGTTCCACTTCATGGACGGGCTACAAAATTGGGCCAGGACGGAGTTGGAACGTCGGCAGGTCAGGACCATAGATGAAGCCATCACACAGGCCGAAGCTTTGACAGACTTCAGGCATGAAAAGCCCGATAGAGCCAGAGGAGATGAGATAAGAAGTAGTCATGACCATGGTAGGGGAGATCGTGGCAAAGTTGAGGAGCAGCGGCCACATCCCAAGAAGCATGATACCTATAAGTCCGATGGCAAGAAGTCTGCATATCATGGCGACACGGAGAGAAAGACAGAGACTGCCAAAAGAGGTGGTTGCTATATATGCGGTGGGCCGCATGGCTATGCGAAGTGCCCCGAATTAAAGAGCCTTGGTGCTATCCTGCGAGAGCGGAAGGAAAAAGACGCTCAGGAGCAAGGACAAGGCGTAGAGACGAAGCAACTGGGCTTGGTAGGACTATGCGGAGCTATCACCAAGCAACCAGGTAAGCCAAGAGGGTATGACACACAATATGTCGACCTCATGATCAATGGAAAGCCTGCTCGCGCTATGGTCGACACGGGTGCAGAGGTCAATATAATGACTAGGACGGCAGCAACAAGGTTGGGCCTAAGTTACAGTCCGAGTAACGCCCAACTTAGGACGGTCAATGCACCACCAACTCCCGTGTGTGGAGTGGCGCATGAAGTAAGCATCACGCTAGGCAAGACCAACTTCACTGTCGCTCCTTTAGATCTTTTTGACATAATTCTTGGGCAAGAGTTCTTCCAGCAGTGCCACGTCGTGATCGATCCTTACCTCCAACAACTCTTGGTCATGGAGCAAGGAGAATCATGCATGGTGCCCCTGGTTAAAATACTGAAGGCGGAAGGACAAGTCCGCCTAACGGCCATGCAGCTCGAGAAAACCCGAAAGAAGAAGGGGCCGATGGTTAAAACCACCATTGCAAGTATAAAAGAAGACAATGGTGCAAAAAGATCCTTGCCACCATGTATGGAGAAAGTCCAGAAAGGGACAAGGTCGTGATGCCAAGAAAGCCGCCGAGGCATGTGCCTCCTAGGAAGAAGGTAAACCATAAGACCGGGTTAAAAAGGATCAAGAAGCAGTTGAAGGCATTGTGCAAGGGCGCTGAACGAGTCAATAGACTCTTGGCCATGCTTACAAGAAGTCAAGACCCGGTTGACGATGCACCGACGATGCGACGCGGTCGTCGCATCAATAGGTGGGGGAGAGTGTCACATCCCGCCACTTCGTAGTTAAAATTTTGCATCCGGATAGGGGCGGAAGAATCTAGAGTTATGGAGGGGTTTATAGAAAACTCTAGAATCCCTTAGATATTTTCCTTGGAAAGCTTACATTGGAAGAAGAATAGTCCTTGGTGGAGTATTCTAGAGAAGTATGGATATTTCCAAGGAAGGTTATGGAATTACATGGAAGGTCCTTGGAACATTCTAGAGTTGTAGAGAATTCTAGAACAAGGACTAAAGTGTAAATATCTTTAGGGACTTGTAAGTAATTTTTATTTGCATTTAGGTCCTTGATGGCAAGTATAAATAGAGGTGCCATCCATTTGCAAAAAAAAGCAAGCAAGCAAAGTTGTAAAGCATTCCTCCAAGCAATACAAAAAGCCTTCTTTCAAAATTCTCTAAGTCTTTCCTTTCATTCTCTTAGCGATCTTAGTTTCAAAAGGCTTACTTGAACTTACAAGATCTTGAAAGACTAGTGAGTAAGTTGTCAAGTGCCGCACGGAGTTTTAGTAAGACTCTAAGTCCGTGACACTAATCTCTCATTTATCCATAAACTAGAAAAAATGGCCCCTAGCACGGGCCCAACATTATAAAAATTTATATACAAAATGTTAGGATAAGTTATGCATAATTTATTTTTATAAATTCTATATACTATTGATATTTTAATTAAATTTTAAATCTCAATTATCTAAAAATATAATATAGTAGGGGAAGATGTTTTTCAATCACAATAAATTCTCTCCGAAGCGTAAGGAGTCTATTGACTTTTTCATTTTATTTTATATGATTTTTTTAGAAGAATATTATTTATATTTACTCATAATTTGATTTTAAAGATCATATTTATCAATGATTGAATATCTTAAAACCAAAAAACCTATAAAACTATCTTTCGATCCACCTTTATTTTATTCTATATTTGGAGAGTAAATCGGGAATGTTCTCTCCAATTATTTTCTATTTCACTCTCTATTCTTCATTTATAGAGAGGATTGAAAAATTACTATTCATAATCTCTATTTTACTTTTTAATTATTTTATAATTATTTCTACTATATAATATTTATAATTTATATATTATAAATCATATAAGAGCATTAATTAAATCTTTAATATTCTTAACTTTTTTAGTGTAATATAACACTTTAAAAATATTATTTAATATATACATTTTCAATCTGAATTAATAATATTTCATTTAAAAGGATCTATTTAGGACCAATTCCAATAATGGCCCTAAAGTGTTTTATTAAAAAGAAAAAGGGAAAAGGGTCAAAAATGCCCTCAATTTATTAGAAATGGTTCAAAAATGTCCTCCTTTTAATTATTGGTTTAAAAATGCCCTTAATCCTTTTTAGGTTTAAAAATGCCCTTTAATTAACATAAATATGACATGGAGTTTAACTAAACAAATGATCAATTTTCATTGGTCCACCTAAGCTTTTATCAAATAAAAAAACCCACTCATTCCAAAACCCAAACCCATTTTCACCATCAGTTTTAAGCCTTTCTCTGCTCTTTCTTCTTCCTCTGTTTTCTTTCTTTAAAAAACAACATTCAATTCCAAAAACAACAGTAAATTGCAGCACTTAACTGGCCAAAAAAAAGTAAATTGCACTATTTAACAAAACAACATTTAAAATATGCATTTTAATAGCTAAATTGCAGCAACTATGATAAATAAAATGTGGATTTTAAGCCAAAAAATAGCAATTTTCAACCCAACAAACAAAAATTAAAATGAAAGCTTGAAACAAAAAAATAACAGCTAAATGTAGATTGAAATCCACCAAAATTACATAGTAGATTTCTTATCCATTTCTCGACCAAAATAAGTTTAGAACTGTATTAACAAGTCTCATATTATATTGTTGAAATTTTAAATTGTTGGTTACTAATGCCGCAAGGTGGGAATTTACATATCCGCGTCCACATCATGAATGATTTGCAATCAATCTTCAATAGTGATTACGTGATTAGCCTTGATTATGAAAAGCAAATAAATTTTTAAACATTGGGTTTGAAGGAAGGAAACAAAAATTAAATTAAGTTAAAATGAGATGGGAGAAAGGGGAAGGAAAAGAAAGAACGAAGAGAAATTACACTTGGGTTAGACTTACTAGAAACGGGTTTGGGTGTTGGGATGGGTGGGTGGGTTTTTTTTTTAATTTGATAAAAAAATTAGGTGGACCAATGAAAATTTACTATTTGTTAAGTTAAATTTTATGTTTCTATTAACTAAAGAGCATTTTTAAACTTAAAAAAAAAATGTTAAGGACATTTTTAAATCAATAGGTGAAAAGAGGATATTTTTAAACCATTTCTAATAAGCAGAGGGCATTTTTGACCGTTTTCACAAAAAAGATAAGGAAAAAGTTGAGGGAACACAGACTGACCATAACGGGTCGTTTTGTTTGAATTCAAGTTATGATGGGATTAGTTATGATGGGATAAGTTATGATGGGATTAGTTATGATAGGATAAGTTATGCTAAAATTATTTTTTATTGAGTGTTTGATTTGTTGTATTCAAAATAATAAATCTTAAGAACAACATATAAGTTTACAAAAATACCCTTCATGGATTTGAAAAATAATGTCTAAAAAGTGTTTAAAGGGACATTTTGTCATTTAGTCATTTTATCCCGGGATAAGTTATCCCGGGATTACTATACCATTCATAGAAAGGAATAACTTATCCCGGTACTAATTATTAGTACCGGTATAAGTTATCCCGGCCTTGCCAACCAAACAACAAATTGAGTGGCACTATAATTTAATCCCGAAATTATTTTACCCTATTCTTCACACCAAACGACCCCTAAGTGTAGTGTAGTTCAATGGGTCCCATCACGTTAAATGATATTTCGGTGAAAGACATCATATGTAATTTAACAGAAAATGATGGTTCTTTAATGGAGCTGTTGATGTGGTATAAGACCATCTTCAATCCCCTCTATTTTATTTTTTATTTGCTATTTTTAGAGAATAAAATAAAGAATTTTGCACTCCAACCCACTTTCATATCATTCTCTATTCTTCATATTTAGAGAAGTGAATAGTAGTTCTCAAAATTTGAAGAACTCACTCTCTATTTCACTTTTTTAATATTTTATTATTATTTCTATTACTTTCTAATTAACATATTATTTTACATATAATGTTATTAATTAAATATCTAATGTTTATAATTCTCTTTAAATATAATATAATATTTTAAAAAATATATTATTTAATATATACTACTTTCATCCCGAATTAATAGTATTTTAAGTTTTTCTAATTTTCGTCAATAATAGAATTTGATTTTATTATTAATTTTCACTATAAAGAACACATAAAATTAAAATGATAAGATGAAAAATTTAATTTAAAAATACAATACATAATATGATAATTTAAATACAAGATAAGAATACAATACATAACATAATAATTTGAATACAAGATAAAATATAATACATAATTAATTTATCACAATAATAATTTAGTAATTCGATAGCTTGTTTTCAGATTTAACACTATTCAAAAAACAATTAGAATATGAGGAGAGAATTATACTATAGAACGTGATAATTGAGGATAAACGTGATTTTAATACACCAATTCAAGATGTCGTAGAGGCAAAACTCTAACGACAAAAATGGTGGTAGATGAAAATCTTCGGTTTGAATAATTTTTAGCTAGACATAAAATAATTAAGAACAAAATATTTATTTTGCACTCCGTAATGCATTAATAGAGCATTTACGCGAGCAACATAATAGTTTCAAAAAATTGAGTGTTTATGTAATTTTTATGTAATTGTATTTCACTTTTATTTGAATTTATTCATTAATTTGTATATTACATAATATTTTCTTGTAATTTATGTTATTTAAGAATAAAATGTAATTTTATATTAAATAAAAATTTAAAAAAATAAAAAATTTTACACATAAAAATTATATAATGTAATTATTGGGAAAATGAAATAAAGGATTTATATTATGAAATAAGAAAATAAGAATGAAATAAAAATAATAATATAATATTGAGAAGAGAGAAAAATATACTTTTTTAGAGAGAAAAATAGATAATTAAATTGGAGTTGATTGTCTGAAAAAATAATAAACTCTATATTTGGAGAGTAAAATAGAGTTTAGGGTTGGAGAAGGAATAAAGTAGAAAACACAATCCTTTTTAAGAAAACTGATCATTGAAAATACCATTATACCCTTAAACTTTAATCGAAAAAGTTGAGGGAACACAGACTGACCATAAGTGCACTGTAGTTCAATGGGTCCCATCACATTAAATGATATTTCAGTGAATGGCATCATCTGTAATTTAACAGAAAATAATGGGTCTTTTATGAAGCTGTTGATGTGGTCTAAGGAATAAAGCGGAAAACACAACCCCTTTTAAGAAAACTGATCTTTCAAAATACCATTATACCCTTAAACTTTTATCTACTGCCAATAAGCTGACATGTTGAAACTCTCTCTTCTAAGAAAATGAGTAATGAGTAGCTATTAATGAGTAGTTATTAATGATTACTTTCTCCGTTTTAAATAAGTGCTGTTTCTAATGTCTTTTCCCTTAAAATAGTGTTCAATCCCAAAAAATATAGTATATTTTTACTTACTTACCCACAGTCAAAGAAAAACTAATTAATTGCTCTTAGTTATGTAAAAAGGGTATTTTTTAAAAAAATAGGATCAATTTCTTCTCGAAACTCTAAAATACCATTTATTTTGAAACTAAGAAAATAATAACAACCCGAACCGTCGTTATTCAGAAAAAGCAAAACTTTAAAAAATTACTGGGCCACTGTCACGTCAGGGCGGGCCAGATGCCATTAGGGCGATGGCGCCACAGCGGGGTAAGTTGGCACCAAAGCGGGATAGGTGAGATAGAACGTAAATAACGCGAAATCTATTTTTCTCCTTCTTCCTAAAACACCTAATTTAGACGTAAACCACCATAGAAACCCCCCAAAAAGCTGCTCTAAGCTTGGGAAGGAGGGAGAAGGAGATTTCTAGCATGAGGAGATCGATGGATTGCGGATTTACGGTCAAGATCATCGTTCCAAAGTCCGAAAATAATAATCGAAACCAAAAACTCCATGCACCTGCTTGGCACCCAGGTAGGCTAGGTTTATTAATTGATTAGTTGTAAATTTGTGCTCACTGCATAGTATAATGTAAATCAATGGTAGGATTTATGCATAGGCCATTGTGCACCAGATAAAATATGTTTAAATCATAGGAAGAAGCCTTAGACGATGAACTAGGGTTAGGTGATGGTTGATTTTCTTAGTTGCGTGATATATGTTGATGATTACTACATGTGATGCGTGTGTGTACTTGAATAAAGCATTGTGATCAAATCTAATGTAAATAAGGATAGATGAATGATGAATGTCATGAATCATGACTTGATTGTATGATTTGAGAATATACTTGTGATTGTGATTGTGATTGTGGCTTGTTGAATGGATCGGGTGTTGCATTCCAACACACTAACTTGGATTAGTTGCCACGTTCGGGCATAAATATGGGATCGATTGCCACGTTCCGGCATAAACATTGGATGGGATACCACGAACCAGTACACTAACAGTTTGGGTTTAGGTTCCATGAGGGGACCATTGACTTGACATAATTGTATATCTTGAAATATGTGAAAAACTCCATTGTTGTAAACCTAACTGATACTGTATTCCTCCGAAATCGTTAAATGATTATTAGGACTTATATCTGATTGCTCTACTACGTTGAGTGAACTTGTTATGTATCTCGTTGTTGAATGAATCGGGAAAGTTTTGCCCCAACCGGGATATGATACGGTATATGGGAAGGGCAAGGGGTTCAAAAGTTTCTAATGTTTGAGAGGAAGGTTGTCCGTGTGTTGCAGGAGATTTGTGGGTAAATGTTAGGAAGCCTTGATAAAAGGCTCCAGGTGGCAAGGACTGGGTAAGATGAAGAGAAGGCAAAGGTAAGTCGTGTGTGATTACTCGTTCAAGGGAATGTTGGTAGTTGTAAGTGTGGACTCTTCTATGAGTTAGAATGGCTAGACTATGACTAAGAGCCTAGTAATGTGGGTTGACTGAGTCAGAAGTTAGTAGTAAGGATACTACCGTAATTCTGAGGTATTTGAGAGAGGGTAAAGGTGGAGAAGCAAGTGGTTTTATTGCATGATCTTGCTAGTTGAATTCTTATATTATGTGGTAAGTGTCGGGTTGACCGATGATGCCTACCAGTATGTGTGGTTTTGTACTGATGCTACTCTTGCTATGCCTTTTGGCATAGTCTGGATGCAGGATCGGTGATGTCTCATTAGGTGAAGACGAAGAAAATCTCCAGCAACTTCTATTTTTCCTTCTGCATGGTGGGAGTTGTGTCTTTTTATTATCATGTCTGTCTTTGTACTCTTAATAGATCTTGTACATGCTTAGACTAGATCATTGGGGGGTTAATTACTTTATAAGTCTTAACTCTGAGTCGTTTAAAAGCTCTTGTTTTTAAAAAGATATTGCATGAATTTCTTTTATTTGTCCGCTTTCTTAATTTTCCGCATGTTTTGACTATTGGGATATGAGGGTTCTCCTACTTAGGTGTTAGTATGTAGGTGCCCGCACGACCCGGTGGGTTGGATCGTGACAAAAATAGTGTTTACAATACGCTTATGAGGCGAATTTCATGAGGCTTAGACGTAACTCGTAAGCCGCATCAATTTGAGCATACATTTATGTTTGGAAAAGTTTTTGTTTTGAGCCATAAATAGATGCGGATCTAGAATTTGAATTTTATGAATTTAAATTCATAACTCTACTATATTTACCAGATTATTAAATACAAAATCTATTATCGGTATATGATTTCTTTAACATGTTATATAACTTGAGTCAAAATTTATGGGTTTAGAAGAACTCATAGTTAATACATTGGGGATGTCTTTAATCGTATGCTTAGTAAAATTGCTAAATAAGTCCTTACATTATACTAAAAAATAAAATTCAACTTATTAAATTTTAACAGGTTACAAAATTTAGAAAGTAAAATATTTTTTACTTCCTTCTATTAATCTGTTTTTGTTACAAATCTATTTAATTATGGATGTTTTGTTTCATCAACAACCTAATGTACTGTATTAATTTAACGTAAGCCTTAAAGATTATTAACGTATTTTGGTTTAAGGTTGTAAACGGATGATTTCTACATCCTATAAAAGGGTATTCTTTCACCCTTAAGAAAGACAACTAAAAAGAGATAAAATATTTTTCTCTACTTTATACTTTCCATCACCATTTGTCTCCCTTTATTGTTTGTGTATTTTATTATTTTCCTCTTATTTTACAACACGTTTTCAGTACGAGTCTCTAACCAATTAAGACCTACTTAATTCGGAATTATCTTTTTTCCTAAAAGTTTATCAATTTTCTTTCCGAGTCAGGTATACATTTATATGTTTATAACATCTCTAATAGGACTTACATAAGTCTTTGATCTACGATTTAATTACTGCATACATAACTTGATTTAGGTATTATTGTGGTACTTTACTAGGCATAATAATCAATACATTTCAGATTTATATTATTATGCTATTTATATGCTACTAAATTATAACTCTAAATTAATTACTAAGCAAAATGACAGCATGCTAGTTAAAATACTCGTAATATTTTTTGTCATACATTTATGATAAGTATTTGTGTGTCATAAAGAAGAATTGTATTCTATTAAATATGACTTGAAATTCTTACAAACCTTTGGTGTTAATAAATATTGAAACAAGTAATAAATATTGTAGAAGAACTAAGAAAATATATTATGTCTACCGTTTCAATACTTCATGAGTTTACATGCTGTTGAGACATTCAATATGCATTCATATAACATATAATATATTTTATAATCATATAATACTTTATTATTTGAACATTGATTTATCATTCATTATAAAGAAACCAACATCATGTTATTAACTCAACTATTTTATGATAGTTTTCATCATGTAGAATTTGTGGCACTTGACGTTTCTGGAAAGAACTATTTGTCATGGATACTTGATGTTGAAATTCACCTTACCGCTATAGGTCTTGGTGATAGTATAATCGAAGGAAATAAAGCATCAAGTCAAGATAAAGCGAAAGCTATGATTTTCCTTCGTCATCATCTTGATGAAAGCCTGAAGGTTGAATACTTAACAGTGAAAGATCCACTTGAATTGTGGATAGGTTTGAACGAGAGGTATGACCACCTCAAGGCAACGGTATTGCCAAGGGCTCGTTATGAGTAGATGCACTTACATTTTCAAGATTATAAAATCGTAATTGAGTATAACTCTGATGTATTTAGAATCATTTCCCAATTAAAATTATGTGGGAAAGTTATAAAAGATGAGGACATGTTGGAAAAGACACTAACTACTTTTCATGCCTCCAATTTGATATTACAGCAGGAATACCGTGAAAAAGGTTGTAAAAAATACTCTGAATTAATCTCTTGCCTTCTGGTGGCTGAGTAGCATAATGACCTTTTAATGAAAAATCATGAAGTCCATCCCGTTGGAAGTGCTCCATTACTGAAAGCACACGACCGGTCTGAAATAAGACAAAGTAATCGGGCCCATGATAATATGCTTTGGCATGACAAAGGCAAAAGACGATATAATAATCGTCGAGGTGGCGGTCATAACAAAAGGGATAACAATATGGGTTCTCAAAATAATTCTTCAAAAGGCAAGGCCAATCACTGTCATCGTTGTAGCCTTAAAGGTCACTGGAAAAATAAATGTCGGGCACCTGAGCATTTTGTCAGGCAACCTTTTCTTCCTTTACTTCACATAGCTTTTCGTCTCCTTGATCAATTCCCTTTTTTTAGGCAGTTTTGTATTTTAATGATCCTGTCTTACCTGATGATTAGGATTTGTATCAAAATTCCTTTTAAAAGAAAGGAAATAAAGGCGGTGCCTCCTCTTCTAATGCTCGAGTACAGTCACACTTGACTCTCAGAGATGATGCTCAGGCAGGGTCTTCGGAAAATATGATGAGAATGTTGAGGTAGATTTAGCATTGAAAGATGATGCTTTTGATGGGCTCGATGATATTACTCATCTAGAAGCTGAGGACTTTTTTGGGGATCGCAATTGAAGATTGATAATTGAACTGGAAATGAATATGTGTTTTTAATGTCTTACTTAAGTTCATGTACTTTAATTTTCTTTTGTTAAGTTTCATACTTCTTATTATGTATTTTTATTTATATGAAGATAAATAAAATTTTCCAGTCTTCAATTGGATCCAAGATGAGTAATGGAAATATGCGCCTTTTTGGACAGTGCCACAACTCATACAATACTAAGAGAAAAGAATTTTTCTCTCATTTGATTATGAAAAAGGTATTTATTAATACAATATCTGGTAGTACAAAGTTGATTGAGGGCTCAAGAAGAGCGACCTTCTTACTACCCGGAGGAACATTATTGGTAATCAATAATGCATTGTATTGTAGTAGGTCTTAAAGAAACTTGTTAAGTTCCAAGGTTTTTCGCCAAAATGGCTATCATGTTGAGACTGCGAATGAAGGAAATATTGAATATCTTTATATTACTACAATAAATGCAAAGGAGAAAACTGTACATGAAAAATTGCCTGCACTTTCTTCTGGATTGTACCATAAAAATATTAGTACGGTTGAATCACATGCCGTAGTAAACAAAGGTTTACTGGTTCTAATGATTTTATCATTTGGCATGACCGGTTGGGCCATACATATTATAATATGATGCGTAGAATAATTTAAAATTCACATGGACATGCTTTGAAGAACCAAAATATTCTTTAATCAAAGAAATTCTAGTGTCCTGCTTGTTTTCAAGGAAAGTTGGTTACTAAACCATCAGCAGATAAGGTTGGGGTGGAATCCCCTGCATTTCTGGAACGAATACAAGGTTATATTGTGGACCTATTCACCCTTCATGTGGACCATTTAAATATTATATTGTCTTGATAGATGCATCTACAACATGGTCACATGTGTGCTTATTATCAACTCGCAATATGAATTTTGCGAGGTTGTTGGCTCAAATAATATGATTGAAAGCACAATTTCCGGATTATGCAATAAAAACAATTCGTCTTGATAATGCTGGTGAGTTTACATCTCATGCATTTAATGATTATTGTTTGTCCACTGGAATAACAGTTGAACATCCTGTTGCACATGTTTATACTCAAAATGGTTTAGCAGAGTCATTGATTAAACGTCTTCAATTGATAGTTAGACCATTGTTGATGAGGACAAAGTTGCATGTTTCAATTTGGGGGCATGCTATTTTACATGCAGCGGTACTTATGAGCATAAGGTCAACCAATTATCATGACATCTCCCTATTACAATTGCTTTTTGGTAAGGAGCCAAACATTTTCCATCTTAGAATCTTTGATTGTGCGGTATATATTTCAATTGCTCCACCACAACGCACAAAGATGGGTCCCCAAATAAGGTTGGGGATATATGTTGGGTATGAATCTAATTTTATTATAAAATACTTGAAACCTAGAGCTGGAGATTTATTTACAGCAAGGTTTGCTAATTGTCATTTTGATGAATTAGTATACCCAACATTAAAGGGAGAACAAAAGCAGTTGGAAAATGAAATAGATTGGAATTCACTTTCATTATCTCATTTAGATCCTCAAACAAATCAATGTGAGTAAGAAGTTCAAAAGATGATTTATTTGCAGAATAGTGCAAATCAACTGGCGGATGCATTTACTAACCTTCCACGGGTTACAAAATCATATGTCTCAATTGCAATGCTCAAGTTCGAGGTGATGTCCCAATAGGATAAAATTTTAAGGCAAACGAGTCTAGACCACGCTTAAAACGTGGTAGACGAATTGGTTCTAAGGATAAAAAACCTCGAAAAAGAAAAGGAATAAATGATCATAATATGGAGATAATTCCTCATGAAAAGCTTCGAGACATAATAAATGATGACACCGCTGAGGAAGTTCATGTACCTGAAAATAATGAGAATAAGAAAATCTCTATAAATTATGTCTCGACGAGAAAAATATGGAATGGAAATAATACTGTGGTGGATAATATTTTTGCCTATAATGTTGCAGTTGAAATAATGCAACAAGATGAGGATTTAGAACCAAGATATTTCAATGAATGTAGACAGAAAAATGATTGGTCAAAATGGAAGAAAACAATCAAACAGAATTGGCTTTACTTGAAAAATGTGACGTTTTTGGACCAATAGTCCGAACACCTAAAAATGTCAAGCCAGTTGGGTACAAGTGAGTTTTTATGCGAAAACGCAATGAAAATGGTAAAGTTGTAAGATGTAAAACAGGACTTGTGGCACAAGGATTTTAGCAAAGGCTTGGCATTGATTGTGAGGAGACATATTCTCCTGTGGTAGATGCAATTACCTTCATGTATCTAATAAATATAACGGTTCATGAAAAGCTTGAAATGCATCTAATGGACGTTGTCACAACCTATTTATATGGCTCACTAGACCACAATATTTTTATGAAAATTCCTGAAGCACTCAAAGTGCTTGAAACATATAAAAATTCAAAATAAAGTTGTTCAATAAAGCTTTAGAAATCCTTATATGGATTGAAATAATCAGGTCGAATGTGGTATAATCGTCTTAGCAAATATTTGCTAAATGAAGGGTATAAGAATGACCTTATTTGTTCTTGTATTTTTATACGAAGGTCAAAATCTGAATTTGTAATAATATATGTTTATGTTGATGACTTGAACATCATTGGAACTCCTAAAGATCTTTCAAAAGTCGTTGAGTGTTTGAAGAAAGAATTTGAAATGAAAGATCTTGGTAAGACAAAATTTTGTCTTGGCCTTCAGATTGAACATTTGACAAATAAAAAATTTATCCATCAATCAACTTACTGAAAAGGTTTTGAAGAAATTTTACATGGATAAATCACACTCATTGAGTACCCCGAAGGTTGTGAGATCTCTTGACATAAATAAAGATTCATTCCAACCTCAAGAAAAGGATAAAAAGCTTATTGGTGATGAAACTTCATATCTCAGTGTTATTGGGGCAATAATGTACCTTGCCAATAATACCCGACCAGATATTTATTTCGCAATAAATTTATTGGCGATTCAACTCATGTCCAATAAGAAGATATTGGAAAGGTTTTAATCATATATTCAGATATCTTCAAGGAACAATTGATATGGGATTGTTGTATTCTAATGCATCTAAGAATTAATCGGTTATACAGATGCTGGCTATTTGTCTGACCCACATAAAGCCCGATCTCAAACACGTTATTTATTCACTTATGGAGGTACAGTTTAATCATGACATTCGATGAAGCAAACAATAATTGCTACTTTTTCAAATCATGCATAAATAATAGTCATTCATGAAGCCAGTCGAGAGTATGTATGGTTGAGAACAATAACTCAACACATTTTGCAATTATGTGGTCTTTCTGTGTAAACAAAGACTCCAACAATATTGTATGAAGATAATATTGCTTGCATAGCTCAATTATATGAAGGACATATCAAAGGAGACCAAATAAAGCATATTTCACCTTAGTTCTTTTTCACGCATAATCTTTAACAAAATGATGAGATAAATGTTCAACAGATTCGTTCGAGTGATAATCTTGCAGATTTATTCACTAAGGCATTGCTAATGTCAACATTTGAGAAGCTAAGATATAAGATTGGAATGCGTCGTCTCCAAAATATAAAATAAATTTTTCATAAGGGGGAGTAAAATACGTGATGTACTCTTTTTCCCTTAACCAAAGTTTTGTCCCATTAAATTTTCTTGGTAAGTTTTTAATGAGGCAACACTCAAGGCGTATAACAAGATGTGTGTACTCTTTTTTCTTCACTAGGTTTTTTCTCACTGGGTTTTTCCTAGTATGGTTTTAACGAGGCATATTATCTATAAACATCCAAGGAAGAGTGTTACAAATCCATTTAATTATGGATGTTTTGTTTCATCAACAACCTAACGTAATGTATTAATTTAATGTAATCCTTAAAGATTACTAACATATTTTGGTTTAAGGTTGTAAACGGAAGATTTCTACATCATATAAAAGGGTATTCTTTCACCCTTAAGAAAGACAACTAAAAAGAGATAAAATATTATTCTCTACTTTATACTTTCCATCACCATTTGTCTCCCTTTATTGTTTGTGTATTTTTATATTTTCCTCTTATTTTACAATAGTTTGTCTTTTACCGAATAAGGAGATGAGCATTTCAAAAAAAAAAAAACTCACATTATTTTGATGTAATGTTTCATATCGCCTGATCCTTTTTGTTTGTTTATTTAAAAGAGAAAAGATTCAAAAATGTCATTAAATTTTTAGAAAAGATTTATTTATGTTATTCGTTAAAAGTTTGGCTTATCTATGCTATTGTTGTTAAAGAAAATGCCCATCCATGCCATTTTCTTTAACTCCGATTTTGCAAAACCATTTTTTACACCCCAAATAACTTTTGACATTTTTCAATTGGAGTTTTTGGATCAAATGTAGTCTTTTTACTTTTTCCTTAAGAACACCAAGAACACCTAAAGTACATTAACAATTTCCAAATTTCAAACCTTTTCAATTATTCACGAAATCACCTCAAATTTCAAGAGTAGTTTCCTTCCGAGCTAGATGCCAAACTCAGTGAATTCAACCTAACTCAACAAGACCCGCTTGAAATTTCTTCAAAATTTCAATACTTCAACATTCTTAGTGGTAGAATTTTCTCCGTAACTTCAAATCATTTGAAATTTAAAACATAGACTCAAAAATATTAGGGAACAAAGATCTAATGTCAAAAATAACTACAAAAACACAAATCAAACTAAATTATTGAAATTGTGGGACTGATTTTCATTTTTTTAAAATTTTCTTAGTACATCTGAATTTTTTAAACTCTACAAATGATTTTAGAATTTTGTTTTAAAAAAAATAAATTAATGATGTAGTCGAAATTTTAGATGTTCGTGAATAATTGAAAATGTTGAAAAATTCTGAGTTGTTTATGTTCTTCATGTATTCTTTAAGAGTATATTTGATCCAAAATTTCAATTAAAAAGTGTTAAAAGTTATTTGGGGTGTAAAAAATAATTTTGCAAAATCGGAGTTAAAAAAAATGGCATGAAGGAGCTTTTCTTAAACGGTAATGACATAGATGAACCAAACTTTAACGGATACATAAATGATCCTTTTCTAAAAATTCAGTCACATATTTGAACCTTTCCCTATTTAAAATCAATTTATTATAAATTTCTAGTCCATATTATTTAAGTTTAGTTCTGACTTTTATTACTCCACGTTTTAAACAAAAAAAAAAAAACGATTTGTTATAAAACAAAAAGTAAAACTACAATTAACAACAAGAACCAAAGGGATAGCGGTAAAGTTAATCAACAAACAAAAGAAAGAGAAAACAGTATTGTATATGTATCCATATATATTCTTCACAAATGAGCTTATGACTATTTATTGCCAAAGGAAATGAAGCAAACTTGGCATCAATAATCATTTGGGTATGATGATATAGGCTCTATGTGGGTGGGTCTCACACATGGCATTCATCCTTAATTACTTTACAACACTCCCCTTTAGATGTCCACGTTAAAAGAAAAAATTTCAGTGAAGGAACAAAAATAAATAATCATTCCTAATATGCATTGCTTGTTGCCTCATTAAAAACCTTTCTAGAAAAATTTAATGGGACAAAACCTACACTAAGGAAAAAAGAGTGCATCGCGTATTCTACTCCCCCTAATGAAGACCACGATTCAGATGGTTAAGTCTTCGCATTCCAATCTTGTGTACCATCTTCTCAAGAGTTGAGGTTGGTAAAGATTTGATACATAAATCTGCTAGATTATCACTTGAACGAATTTGTTGTACATCAATATAACCATTCTTTTGGAGATCATGTGTGAAGAATAATTTTGGTGAAATGTGTTTCGTTCTATCTCCTTTTATGATGAAGCCTTCTCTTAGTTGAGTTATGCATGCAACATTGTCTTCAAAGATAATTGTGGGTACTTTGACATCATTCTCCAAGCCGCATCTTTCTTTGATGAATTGTACCATTGACCTCAACCACACACATTCTCTACTTGCTTCATGAATAGCTATTATCTCAGCATGATCTGAAGAAGTAGCAACAATGGACTGCTTCATAGATCGTCATGATATAGAGTACCACCATATGTGAGCAAATAACTCGTTTGAGATCGAGCTTTATGTGGGTCAGATAAATAACATGCATCTGCATGACCAGCAAGATCTGCACTATCTTTATTAATATAAAATAGACTCATATCACTGATTTCTTTTAGATATCGCAATATATGTTTAACTCCGTTTCAATGTCTTCGTGTAGGGGAAAAATTATATCTTGCTAACAAATTAATAGAAAATGCTATGTTAGGTCTCGTAGCTTTAGCAAGATACATAAGTGCACCAATAGTACTAAGATATGGTACTTCAGGACCAAGGATTTCTTCACTCTCTTCTGGAGGTCGGAGCAGATCTTTATTTACTTCAAGTGATCGAACAACCATTGGAGTACTTAATGAATGGGCTTTATCCATGTAAAATCGCTTTGAAATTTTCTATGCTAAATGTTCAATTTGTAGACCGAGACAAAGTTTTATCTTTCCAAGATCTTTCATCTCAAATTATTTCTTTAGATATTCAATTGCCTTTTGAACCTCTTCAGAGTTCTAATGAGATTTATGTCATCAACATAAATGGCAAGTATAACGAATTTTGATGTCGTTTTCTTAATAAAAATACAAGGACAAATGACATCATTTATATAACCTTTATTTATCAAGTGCTCACTAATCCGATTGTACCACATACGTCCTGATTTCTTTAGACCATACAATGATCTTTGTAATCTGATTGAGAACATTTCCCGAGATTTTGAACTATATGCTTCAGGCATTTTAAGTCCTTCTAGAATTTTCATATAAATTTCATTATCAAGTGAACCATAAAGATAAGTTATGACCACGTCCATTATATGTATTTCAATACTTTCATGTACAGCTAAACGGATGAGATATCAAAAAGTTATTGAATCCATAACCGGTGAATATGTTTCTTCATAGTCAACACCGGGTCTTTGAGAGAATCCTTGTATCTTACAATTTCATTTCTCTCATTTATTTTTCGTACAAAGACTCATTTATAATCAACAGTTTTAACATCATTAGGCATTTGGACTACTAGTCCAAAGACCTCACGTTTAGCAAGTGAATTTAATTCTGATTGAATTGCCTCTTGTCATTTTGGCCAATCACATCATCGTTGGCATTCTTCGACAGATAGAGGTTCAAGATCCTCACTGTTTTGCATAATGTTAAGTGCAATGTTATAAGCGAAAACATTGTCCACCATAATTTTCGATTGATCCAACTTTATGCCATTATCAAAAGGGCTTATTGATAGTTCTTCATTTGCTTGGGACTCGGGATCATTGATTTCTTTAGGAATATCAGGATTGATTAGATCTTGAATTTCTTCGTGAGATTATTTAATAGTGTCATTTTTCGTGTTTCATTTTCTAGAATTTTTATCTTTTGAACCGAATGGTCTACCGTGCTTCAGACGTGTTTGAGATTCAGAAGCCGTGACACTTGTAGATGATCCTTTTGAGACGTCAATTTGGATAGGCACATTTACTACAGGAATATGTGACTTTGTTATCCTTTTCAAATATGGCATTTGATTTGCTATATTTTGCAAATGGATGATCTTTTGGACCTTTTTTCACACATAGAAGAAAATGGGTCAAAATGAGATAATGATGAAACTTTCCATGCAATTTCTCTTTTCAATTCATTTTTTCCTCTCCCTAATTGCAGAAAATTTGTTTCATCAAACCGATAATCTGCAAATTGAGCAGTGAATAAATCTCATGTTAATGGTTCAAGGTAGTGAATTATGGAGGGTGAACATATATGTCTAACCTTCATTGAGCGGCCATCTTAGTACGTTGTGGTGGTGCTACTGGCACATATACAACACAATCAAATATTCGTAGATGAGCTATATTCTGATTATGACCAAATACTAATTATGACATTGAGTATTTATTATAATTAGTCGGTCTAAGACGAACGAGTGTTGTTGCATGTATGATAGCATGACCCCATACGGCAGTGGGCAATTTCGTTTTCATAAGTAGTGGTCTTGTAATCGATTGTAGGCGCTTAATAAATTACTTGGCAAGGCAATTTTGAGTATGAACATGAGCAACATGATATTCAATTATTATCCCAATTGATAAGCAATAATCATCAAAAGCTTGAGATGTAAATTCTTCAGCATTATCAAAGCGAATGACCTTAATAGGATAATTTGGGAATTGTACCCTTGATCTCATTATTTTTGCCAATAATTTTGCAAACGCCAGATTGAGAGACGATAAAAGGCACACATGAGACCATCTTGAAGATGCATCTATTAGGACCATAAAATATCTAAACAACCCACTAGATGGGTGAATAGGTCCACAGATATCCTCATATATACGTTCTAAAAATTGAGGGGATTCAATATTGATGAGGGCCTAGTAATCAATTTGCCTTGACAACAAGCAACACATGAAAACTCATCACTCGTAAGAATCTTCAGGTTCTTTAATGGATGTCCATTTGAGTTTTCAATGATTTATCTCATCATTATTGATCCAGCATGGCCTATTCGGTCATGTCATAACACAAACGTATTTAAATCAGTAAATTGTTGGTTTACGATTGATTGTGCTTCAATTATACTAATTTTTGCATAATATTGGCCAGATAAGGTTGGTAATTTCTTCAAAACACATTTCTGGCCTAAGACATTCTTGGTTATACCAAGATATTCAATATTCATTTCATTTAGTGTCTCAATATGATATTCATTTTGATGGATATCTTTGAAACTTAACAAGTTTCTTGGAAATTTAGAAGAGAATAACACATCTTCTATAACAAGTTTTGTTCCCTTAGACAGAAATATGGTAGCTCTTAACAAGTTTTCGGAGCCTTCAATCAATTTCAAATTACCAAAAATTATAGTAACATTTGCTTTTCTTCTAAGCAAGTAAGAAAAGTATTTCTCATATTTAAATATGACATGTGTTGTTCCACTATCAATTACACAAATATATGCATGATTGACTATTGATCCAAACTAAATTTGGGGCACATTCATATTTTCTTCAAAAAAGATATAAACAAAGGAAAACATTACTATTAGACAGGGTTATAATCAGATACTATTTATTTACAGAGATTAGAAAAACATAATCATACCAACTAGTACAAACAAACAGAAAAGGAAATTATCTAGATTATCATGGACTCGTCATTGATCGTTTTTCCTTCAGGGAATACAAAGAAATTAGCTACATCTAGAGGCATAGGCTTAACATTATCTTCAGAGCTGAAATTTGTTTCTGCATTATTATCCATTTTATGTATGGGCTCAACATTATCTTCAGAGATAAAGTTTGTTTCTGGATTAATATCACCATTTTTTAAGGACGCCTAATAGAGTTGAACCAGACGTTTAGATGATCGACACCAGTGCCCCATTCTTCTACATCTATGGCATACACTTTCTTAATTTTTCTTTTGTATCACTTCTTGTTTTTCACCCTTTCTTTTATACTGTTGGTCAATTTTTGGTGCAAGACAACCATCATGATTATAATTTATTTTATGATCACGGCCATGATCACGATAGGGGCCACGGCCACGATCGAAGACACGACCTCTTTCTCATTGGTGATGAATTGCCTGATTCACTTCAGGGAGTGTCATAGAACCAACGAGCCGATTTTCATAATTTTTCATTAACATGTTGTTATGATGTTCAGCAATAAGAAGATGTGAAAGTAATTCAGAATATTTTGTAAAACCCATTTCTCGATATTGCTGTTGTAGGAGCATTCTCGAGGTAGGAAATGTGAAGTATGTTTTCTCAAGCTTAGCATGTTCAGTGACATGGAGAATTATATTCAATTATACTTTTAAAATCTAGTAACCTCAAATTAAACCAATTATGACGCGCCTGTGGAAGAAGGACCAACTTCAGGTGGTCATATCTATCTTTCAAATTATTCCACAGTATAAGAGGGTCTTTAATAGTGAGGTACTGCATTTTCAACCCCTCGTCAAGATGATGGCGGATAAATATCATAGCTTTGGCATGATCTTGGCTGGATGCCTGGTTATTATCGTTGATGGTGTCTGCCAGATCCATCGCATCCAGGTGAATTTCAGCATCTAGTATCTATGACAAGTATCCTTTGCCCGATATATTCAAGGCAAAAAATTCAAGTTTAAAAATATTAGACATTTTTTAGAAAAATAAATTTTTTATCCTTTTTACTTATTTAAAGTAGTTTGAATTGACACAGTCTCGTGCTGATAACGTATTATAAAACAAAAAGTAAAACTACAATTAACAAGAAGAACCAAAGGGAGAGCGGTAAAGTTAATCAACAAACAAAAGAGAGAGAAAACAGTATTGTAGATGTATTCATATATATTCTTCACATATGAGCTTATGGCTATTTATAGCCAAAGGAAATGAAGCAAACTTGGGCATCAAGTAGGATGCTTATTGGCTAAGATGAGATAGGCTCTATGTTGGTTAGGGCTACGTATCGGTTGGTTTGGTTTGATTTTGAAATATATCGGTTTGATTTACTGGTTATCGATTTGTAGAGATGCAAAATTGTTATAGAACCATGAAGATATTGGCTTATCGATTATTGATTGTTATCGGTTTGATTATTGATTTAATCGTTAAGATTTGACACAAAAATAAATTAATTTTTCAAAATTTCATGCCTAAGATTTAGTTTCAATAATTTTCAATACCGTAAATTTAATGATCTTCATATAACACAATACATCTACTATTTAATTATATATACTAATATATCAAAACTTGAATCATATAATATGATAACAATAAGAAAATTCAAAGAAACAACGAAGTCCAGTTACATGCAAAATCACGAGAACTCCACTGTTTTAGAACCTCAAATTGATGTGCCCTTTCTTCCTATTTATTAATCTCAGTCATCATAACCCAATTATATCCTCAATCATTACAACATAATTGCCCAGCAACACCCTCTTTCTCAATTCCAAAATTACTTTATACAAATATACAAATTTCTAATTTTCTCATTCCAAACCCACTTTTACCCTTTTTCCTCTTCAAAAGCCAACATTAAGTAATACTAACAATTATGCTTACACATTAATTAAAAAGAGATACTTATCACTGCCAATTAGTTCCCATTCAAATCATTTTCTCCCTAAATCCAAAAAAAATACCACAATAGGCTTACTGCAATTCAATTTGCAAATTACTTTCTTCTCCACCAACGACTAAAATGTCATACGATGCAAACATATAAAAAAAGAGAGAGAATAATTGTACTAATTAAGAAATTGTGAATAGCTATTAACTGAAGCAATTTGTTCCTCTCATTAACGCCGCATAGGGTTTCTCCCTATTCTCGTTATTTTTTTTTTCTCGGCTGCGTGAACTGCTGATGTTCACAACAGCCAGCAACATTTGCCCTTTTATTTCTTTTTTTAACTTTTTTTATTTATTTATTTTCTTTTTCTATTATTATTAGCAACAAAATAATCTTTTATTAAATCTGAAAATCATATCACTCATTCTTATAAATCATAAATTATTTATAAAAGCTACTAAAAAGGGTTAATATAAAAATAATGATTAAAATTCATAAAACGACTAAGAGGGTCGTTACATGTATGTTTTTAATGTTAATAACTCACAAGGATAAAAAAGGAACAATATCTTAATTTATGCATTGATTTTATGAAATGACAAGTATTATGGCCCAATTATTTATAGAAATAAATGACATATAAAATGGGACAGAGGAAGTATGTTTATGAACTATGATTTGTTCATTTGAATCTTATAATTTAAAATTAAAAATATATAAAATATACCAAAATATTTTTTAATCTTGTAATTTTAAACAGTCATGTGGAAAATTAGAATTAAAAATTATAAAAAATAAATATATATTTAAAACATACAAAAAAAAAAATTCTCATGGATGGTGTTATATAATAATCATAAATGGGCACATGGCCAGCTGTATTAATTAATTAACAGCATATTAAAATTTTTTAAAAAGTACTAATAAGAGTAATATTTTTATTCAAAAGCACTCCTCCTCATGGATGGTGTTATATAATAATCATAAATGGGCACATGGCCAGCTGTATTAATTAATTAACATAATAATCATAAATGGGCACATGGCCAGCTGTATTAATTAATTAACAGCATATTAAAAATTTTTAAAAAGTACTAATAAGAGTAATATTTTATTCAAAAGCACTGCTCCTCATGGTGTCATATAATAATCATAAATGGGCACATGGCCAGCTGTATTAATTAATTAACAGCATATTAAATTTAAACTTCTTGAGATTGCTGTGAAGACTGACAAAATTATTAATAAGTAAAAAATAGAATATTTTGAATATAACTATGGGTCTAATATTTATTTGTGAAGTTATCTTTAAAGTCGTGTCTTCAGTTAAATAAATTTAAATTTTTAAAAATAAGTCACATTAATATAATTGTATGGTAAATCATCTAATTAAGTGTAAAGTGAATGTCTCAATTTATGTGAGACATTCAGATTTTGAGATTCAAATAAGTCTATTTTTTATCGTAAATTTTTTATATATTTTTAAATATTTTATTTTTTTAATTATTGTGACTTAAAATACTTTTTACGTAGTTTATAAATGTATAAATTTCATTTAAAATTTTTTGAGGATTTTTGAGAAATTTCTTGGTCAAACATAAACTCTTTGACTCTCGAAAAATGAAATGTGCACATAAATTGGAACGAATGAAATATTAACATTGTAAATATCTAAAATTTAATTCAAAAGAAGTGTTATATATATTTGTGTGATAGTAGATCATTGTTGGTAATAAATTATTTATCTAAAATAAGTTATTATGTATTCATAGGATAGTAAGTTGTCTCTTTAAGTGCAAATTGAATACCTACAAATATTAATAACATCGAAATTTTAAGTGGTGTTGATTCTTATAATAATTTAAGTTATGTATATAAATTTATTTGTATAATTGCAAATCATCTCGTTTAGTATATTATAAATATCTCCAAATATTATTACAACAACAATGATGACAAATTCGGTAATCCCAAAAGTCTGAAGAGGATATAATATACACAAACTTTATCACTACCTCTTTGAGATAACCTACAAATATTATTAGCATTGTAAAGTTTAAGTAGAGTGTTAACTAAAACAATTTTAAATATTTATTGAGAATAAATTATATATAAATATTTGTGTTGTAGTAAATCATTTCCGGTGTGGACCAAAAACACTAAGATGCACAGTATAATATTTTATTGGTATGCATATGTGGCGTAAGAAATTAATTAATCTCCTCTTTTGTAGGCATTATTATCCATTATAAATACTAGTGCAACACAGATGTTTGTAGCATCAAAAAAACAAAAATTGTTACTTACAAGAAAAAAACACACACAAAACAAAATGAATGAGCCAAATGTAGGACCAAATCGTCCATTGTTCGTTCTATTTGGTTCATCAATTGTGCAGCTAAGTTATATTTTTGATGGCTGGGGTGCTGCCCTCACAGGACTCTATGCCCGTAAGGTATTATTATTGTGTGAAAAATAAATTTAGAATTTAAATTTTATAAATCTTCTTCTCTCGGACATTTTACCTTTATTTCAAAGTTGAAACAATTATGAAACTATTATAAATTGAATACTTACTCCAAAGGATCATTTGGCATCGTGTATTAAATAAAATAATGCTTGTATTAATTTTAGCGTAATGTTTGATTGCAAAGTTAAGTAATTCTTGTACAATGAATATCAATATTTCTAATACATCTTATCTAGTATTATTCAAAAACTAACGTCATCTATTGACTTGTAAATGAAATACCTGTTGAAATGATATTTATGACTGCTTACAAATTGAATAAAAGAAATTAATCTTTTTAGAGCTTCCTATTACTCCGATATGCCATAAGATTGATAAATATATTATATTATAGGCCGATATATTTGTTCGTGGATATAGTGGTTGGACCTCAAGAAATGCTCTTCAAGTTTTGAACAAAGTCTTTCCACAGGTACTTAACTTAATTTTGGAATATAATTGCATGTATGTTTCATTGTTTTTCTATTGAAAAATATGTCGTTATTCTCGCAAAGTTTTGATTTAATCAGTGAGAAAAGAAGAAATATTCATTGACTATTCTCAATATTTTACAGAAAATTTATTTTTCACCATGAATTTTTACAGTGAACTGGTTATTCGATAAATTAAATGAGATGGAAAAGCATGTCTTATAATACACATTCTCATTAATTCGTGGTGAATAAACCTTTATTTCTAATCGTCATTTACTAAAGGGGGTTCTCAATTATGAAGATCTAATCCGAGATCTCTGATTCAAATGTGGAAGTATATGCATCATGCATCCCACTACATCCCTCAATGATAGCTAAAAATTTAAACAAGTATTTTCATTAGAACTAAACAAATAGTTTAGACTTTATTTGTTAGTCGATTTATAATTTATTATGATATTTGTTTTTCTTCAAAAAAAAAATTTAATTGTGAAATTTTAATTTGATTTATTCACATACATGCAGAATGATAAAATTCAGCCTTCTCTAGTTATACTTTATTTTGGTGGAAATGATTCAACTGATCCTGATATTCCTGATAGCCCTAATGTCCCTATTGATGAATATGTTGAAAATATGAGAAGAATTATACTTCATATCAAGGTAAAAAAAACACAACATTTTAAGTTTAAATCATTAGTTGTAAGCTAATTAATTTGATGTCAACTTAATTAAATTTTTTTTCTAACAAAAATTTCCAGGGCCTTTCAAAAAACACACGTGTAATTATGCTAACCGCTCCTGCGGTGAACGAGAAACAAATTATTGAATATTATGGGTAATTAACCCCAATATTTCTCGGTTCACTTTTATTTGTTCATTATTTTAAAAATAAATTTTTACTTTTACTTGTCACTTTTAACATATCACGAAAAAATAATTATTTTAAATAGGTCAACAATTTGTTTATTTATTAACTCAATCTATTTTGACATGCTCAGTTTTAACTCAACCCGCTCATTCGACGTCACTAACTTTAGCTGTTGTTTTCAGGAGTAATCTAGGTAGAACAAATGAGAGAGGTCGCATATACTCAGAAGCTGGTATCAAATTGGCCCAAGAATTAGGGTTGAAGTATATTGATTTTTGGTCAGCCCTCCAGGAACCTTCTGATTGGATGGATACAGTCTTCTGGTAATGAAAATTCTGCTATACATACTTTATGAGTCGCAAAATAAGTGTCACTTTGGTGAAGTTACTAGGAAGTTTAAAAGAACATAAGAAAATTAAGGTGTTTGACCAGACTTTTATGAGAATATATAAGTGATTTTGAGTAGTAGCAGAAATTGTGTTTTAGAAGTTGGAAATATAGAATACTTTTCGAACCTTGATCAAGCACAAACCAACAAAAGTTTTCGCAAATTGATTAGTCAAATATAAATTGCTAGTCTTTAAAAAAGAATTAAAAAAATACTTTTCAAAATAAATAGATTTTGAAAGCTTGATCAAACAGCCTATAACATACTATCACATGTGTTACAAGTATATTTCTTCTCTTCTTTTTTGGTTCCCAAAATACTTACTTTTTAACAATCAATTTACAATAATTTTTATGAATAAATGGTGGGGGTTTTGAATTTTTTTTTTATTTTTTTTTTTGTGTAGGGATGGATTGCATTTAACAAAAGAAGGGAGTGCTATTGTGTTTCATAAAATCACAAAGGTAATCAAAGAGGCAGAGTGGGAGCCAACCCTAGATTGGGAGAAAATGCCTGATGAGTTTGATGGGCATCAGCCTCATGGTTTGTACCATGAAAAGATGATGGAGGGTATTAACAGAATGATGGGAATTCCTGATTCACGTCAAGTTAAATCAGAGTAGCCTATTTACGTTACATCTTTTAAGTATAACTATTTCAAAACTCTGCTAATACAGGATAGTTTATGCACCAAACTATCCAATAAAATAAAAATATGCAAGAATAATTAGACTAAATACTAGCCAATTTCCCATTTTAATTTTCTTTTTGATGTGTCCAAATAAACTCTTTTGCAAAAGAGTGCCAATAAATGTTCCAAGGTTGGTTTTGCCTTTTTGTAGGAATTAGGGTTTAATTTGCTTTGTTGTAGAGTGTTTCTATGTGTGCTATATATGTAACAATGTATTATGGAAAGTTATTAATATTTGAATGGAATAGTGATTATGATATTGGACCATCGTTCATTGAAAATAGTGTTCCAATTCATTTTATGGTTCATTACATATGTATATTTTTTAGAGATAAATTTCAAAAACATGTACATCTAAACTATTCTACTTTTTTGAGTTTCATACCTAAACTATTGAGAGGAAGTGATGGAGTGGGGTAAGAAAAATATTTTACATTTTATTTTACAAAAAATATTATTTTTTTGGATAATAATATTTTAATTTTTAATTTTAACTAATACTAATAATTTATTTAATTTTTGTAATGTTTTGTCCATGTGGTGATATGATAATTTTTTAAAATAAAAGAGAGAGTGTATTACACACACTATGATGAGAGTGGTATAAGAGAGCGAGGTGTATTTTTCAAACTAAAAAGTGATAGTTTAGATATGAAACTTACACTCTCAATAGTTTAGGTATGAAACTAAAAAAAAAAAGATATAGTTTAAGTGTATTTTTGATACTTATCTCCATTTTTTATTTAGTGATAAATTTTTTAAAGATTTTATTTTATTTTATACATAAGAGAAGATCTATGAGTTTTTTTTCTTCAAAAATTCAAATTGTAAATGGTTATGTTGAATCATTTTCTCCGCATGTTAGAAAGAGAAGGGAGACTATCATTGATAAAAATTGAGATAATTATCAAAAACACATCTAAATTTTTTTTTTTTTTAGTTTTATATCTAAATTATCACTTATTAATTTGAGAAACACATCGTAGTGGTGTGTGTAATGCACTCTCTTTTATTTAAAAAAATCTTGACACATGAAATTTCACATGGATAAAATATTCCATCTTGACAAAAATTAAAAATTAAATAATAAATTTTTAATATTAATTCAAAATTAAAGATTAAAGTATTACTATCCCTAGAAAAGATAGTTTTATTAAAAATTCAATTAAATTATTTTTCTTACCCCACTCCACCACTCCTCCCCCCCCCCCCCCCCTCACAACTCATACTTCACTCCCCCTCCCCCCAAAAATTGTTATTATTTTCAAAAAAATAAAAATTCTACACTACCCTATTTAACTCTCCGCTCCTAATTTATTTATTTTATTTATGTTTTTCTCATTTTGTGTCAGATATGTACATAAATTTTTAGGAATTTTTTTCTACTTGTGTACAGAATATACAAAAAAATGTTTTTTTTTTGGGATAATAATTTTTTAACTTTTAATTTTAACTAATACAAATAATTTATTTAATTTTCGTGAAGGTGAATGTTTTGTTCATGTGGAGTGTGATTGACAATTTTTTTTAAATAAAAGAAAGAGTGTATTACACACACCATGATGAGAGTGTTATTAAAGAGAGGAGTGTGTTTCTCAAACTAATAAGTGATAATTTAGATATGAGACTCATACTATCACTAATTTAGGTATGAAACTAAAAAAAAAATAGTTTAAGTATGTTTTTGATACTTATTTCATAAAAATCAACTACTTTCTTTGATGAAAGTATAATTCAAAAACAAATGACAACTAAATGATATATATGAGCTATTTCTTGAAATGATTATTCAACAACTATATACCTCATATAATTTTGAAAGTGAAAGATGAAAATGGGGGTGTGTATACTGATCTTATTTAGATTCCTATTTTAGGGTACATCCGATTCAAGTAAGCATGAAATAATTGATGAAAAATCCTTTACTACATATTTTGTTCAATAATTTTTTTTTTTTCATAATTTAACTTAGTGGATCTCAAAGACAATGCAATATCATTATAAAAATGTAACTCCTAAGATATTAGTTAGATTAAAATAATTTTTTTTTTTAAGATTAGCTAAATTCATTTGTCTATATTTCAAGTCTAAGCAAGAAAATAGAATATGTAATTTTGATGGGGGTATAGGGAGCACTATCCCTCCAATGGACCCTATTCATCGCGAATTCGAATAAGTCCAATTTATGAGTGTCAGACAAATAAAAAATAAAAATAAAAAGAATAATAAAGGAGCATATAAGTGCTATTGGTGTTTTGCTTTGAATATATGAATTATTGAATATAAATTTCACAAAAGACGTAACAAGAAATGAGAAATTAACATTTATATAATATAAGGAAAAATCTTTAAAAGAAAGAAAACATAAACATACACAAAATGGCTTCTACACAAAGTTCATAAATGAAATACCTAAAAAGACTTTAAAATAAAAAAGGAATCAAAAGGCTAAAAAGGTGTTTGAATTGACTTAAAAATTAATTAATCTATTTTTAAGTTAATTTTTGACTTCTTGTATTTGATAAAGTTAAAAATAAGTTTAACATGACTTTTTAAAAAGTTAAAAAATCAAAAGTAGGTCAGTCTTTCCTACTTTATACTTTTTTTTTTACTTCAAATTTTTTTTTAAGTCAATTCAAACAGGCTCCTAAAAAGAAAAAGAAGATAAATATAATTTTTTAATTAATTTTAAACTTTTAAATATTAATATTAAAATTAAAATAATAATAATTTTGGAAAAAATAATATAAATATCAATTTTGTTTTCGGACCAAAATAGTCCTTTTCACCACACGCCCTCAATTCGATGTTGTTCTTCTTTTCTAGTAAAATGGTTTATAAAAACTGAGATCAATTTTCCTCTTTTGTTGTTAGCGGTAATTTCAGTTTGATTTTATTTATTTGGAGGAATATGGCTTCAATTTCTTCAAGTCCAAGGACTGTAGAAGAGATCTTCAAAGATTACAGTGCTCGCCGTGCTGGGATACTTCGTGCTTTAACTAATGGTAACTTATTCATATGTATGCATGTTTTTGCCTGTAATTTTTTTGTTTTTTTTTAATGGATGTGAAATTGTTTTGTGTTTTTTCAGATGTGGAAGAGTTTTCTAATCTGTGTGATCCAGGTAATTTTCAATTCTATTGATTTTGTGTTGCTTTATAAATCGAATTTAAATTTGTGGCTTGGGATTGCAGTAAAAAGAACTGATTTGTTAAGTCAATGAGAAAATCAGCTTTGTTAATTTTTACTGCTCAATTGCTGTTTGAAATATTTGAGGTTTAGGAGTAAATTGAGGTCGAGAATTAGGGCAGAAGTAGGAGTGACAAATTAGGGCTTGCAAAATATGTACTACTAACTTTTTTTTGTTTGATATGGTTTATATAGCTATATAAAAAGAATATTATTTTTTTTAAAAAAATCAGTGATGTTTGTTAAATAAACAAAGAAATTAAAGTTTACCAATAATTGGGTATGTGTTGAAGGTTGGCTATTGTGGGTATAAAGAGAGGTAAAGGTAAACGAGAAAGCTTTGGTGAGGTGATTAGATAAGACGTGATACACCTGCAACCTAGAGAAGAAGATATGTAAGTCGAGGATTAGTGTTGAATGTTAGTAGGTAGTCGAGCGTTGTCTTGTTCCTTTATCAGTATATGTTGTTTGTTTTTGTTTAGTTATCGTATTATTTGTTGTTGCTACTTGTTCCCTTCTTAATGTTCTATAGCATGGCTTCTGCGCTATTGTATTTGCTTTGCATACTTGATTGTTGATATGGTTACTCGAGCCGAGTGTTTATCAGAAACAACCTCTCTACCAGGTAGGGATAAGACTGCGTACTCACCACCCTCCCCAGACCCCACTTGTGAGATTACGTTATATGTTGTTGTAATAACAGTTGGGTAGGTAGGATTATGACTCATTGTTAACTCATTTTGACCCAACCATCTCAATCCAACTTATTTCTGGGCAGGTCGGATAGTAACCCATTTATTGATTTAGACCATTTTGGCCCCAAAGTTCTGCCAAACTGCCATTTTCTACCTCTACTACTGGTCAATAATTTTCATTTCTCGGGAATTGCCTGCATTAATTCACTAGGGATGAAGTAGTGCTTAAAGAACAAATTTCTCTTAAAAAGATGCCATCTTTTTTACAAGTATTTACTAGGGATGAAGTAGTGCTTAAAGAACAAATTTCTCTTAAAAAAATGCCATTTTTTTGACAAGTATTTACTAGGGATGAAGTAGTGCTTAAAGAACAAATTTCTCTTAAAAAGATGCCATTTTTTTGACTAGTATTTGTTGCAACTCTTTTCAACAAGAGAAGTTGATCTTTGTAGAGTATCTTTTACTGAACCTGCTGTGACTTCTTCAGTTTTCTCTAAATCTTTTTCCTTTTAAAAATATGTTGTGGTTCTAAGTTTGTCTTGCGTTAACGTTTCTCTCTGTTTTAAACTCATTGACATCTCTTTTGTAGAAAAGGAAAATTTGTGTCTGTATGGACATCCGAATGAAACATGGGAAGTCAACCTTCCAGCTGACGAAGTTCCACCTGAACTCCCAGAGCCAGCTCTTGGGATAAATTTTGCAAGGGATGGGATGAATCATATAGATTGGCTTTCATTGGTTGCTGTGCACAGTGATTGTTGGTTGCTTGCTGTGGCTTACTTTTTTGGAGCTCGTCTTAACAGAAATGAAAGGTACTCTTATATTTTTACAAAATTGGGATAATTTAATTTAAGCAGATGTGAAAAGAACTCTATAAATGTAGGTTCTTTTTCCACCAATTTTTCAGTGTAGTTGAGCATATACTTCAAAAATTCCTACTCTCTGATATATCTTACTGATGGCACATGATATTATTTGTAGGAGCTTTTAAAATGGTTAATATATAATTATGTATTGTTATGGTTATAACTCCCCTTCACATATGATTCTTGTTATTCTTTTGATGTCTTATATGGAAAGTAGACAATTGTCCGATCTTGATGATGCTAACGGGATAAAATTGAATATTGTAGTTGTTGAGGAAGGTAACTTTAGCAGGAAAGTGTCACAAGTTGCCATTATAAACATGGATGACAGAGTAGCCCGATTTCTTTTTGGCTATCTTGTTTCCTATTTTTCTTTTATTAATACTATATTTAAAGGGAAATTGGTATTGTAATGTTGATGATTTTCTCGTTTGCTTAGAATTCATAAGAAAGTCCCCTTACATGACATTCATTCTTTTTGTCCTGCAATCATTCTAGACTTCATGGGAAATCGTAACTGCAACTTGATGCAAAGAATCTACATCATCTTATATATTAGGCTTTATGAAAAATGATTGACATTTATGCTTGTAACTGATGTTCTTAGTACTCCCTCCGTCTCAATTTAAGTGTTACTTTCCTTTTTGGCCTGTCCAAAAAGAGTGTCTCTTTCTATATTTAGGAAGTTTTTCAATTCCAACATTCAACATAGCAAGTTTATGACCACAAGATTAAAATGACTCGACACATCTTTAATTTATGACCACAAGATTAAAAGGAATAGACTAGGGGTGTGCAAAAACCAATTTAACCAATAAACCGAACCGAAAGAAACACTAATGGTTTATTGATATTGGGTTATGGGTTCATGTTGCATGAGCATCATTACATATCTGTTGGCACATAAACTGGGTTTTCTATGAGTAAACTCTGTTGGAAAAGGAACGTCTATTCCCTTTTTAAGTGTAGATGGAAATGTTGAAGTGCAAAAATTTGAGAAATCATTAAGTTGCAAGAGTGCTCTGTCAGATAATTAGCTACTTTATGCTATCATATTGCAGTTCTGCGGTTTTCTCTTTATCTGGACTCTGAAATGAGCCAATTTCATATCCAGATGATTGTTCTTTCTAAATGTGCTCGCTTGGAGATATTTCTTATTGGGTGGAATGGATTCTTTCAATTGATCGTGTATATTGTCTTGTTTTCCCAACAGTGGTTCACAACAGTTTGCTAGAAGGTTGCACTTCACTAAGACTACCCCTCGACAATTAGGATTTAGGATTACATGTATCACATGCTTGTACCGTTTCCAAGACTTCGGTTTACTTCTATCTGTAACTCTCGTTCTTTTGCATGAACACAAAGTTGGCAAAACATTTTCTATCTTTAATGAACATAACATTTTTTTTATATCCCTCACACCGTCAATGAAAATAAATCAGATTGTTCATTGATTCTAGTTGTGATTAGAGTTGTTAAAAGTCATTATAACTATCATAAATAGGTTTTCATGAATTATCTACCCTCAAGGAGATTAATCTCTGTTATGGATATAATGTCTGCTACAACTTCTAATTTTAATTTTGCTATGTGTATTCATGAACAACTTGCTCTTTCATTTATGAAACACTGATAGTTGCATCTTGTTACAGAGTGGATGTTGTGGATATCGCGTATTAATAGAAGGTTAGCAGGCGTAGGCTGTTGTCTTGCCTTGCTTTTGTTATCTATCATCATATGTTTTGTCTTGTGTTTTGATTATCACACTATTTTGTTGCTAGTATAGTTTCTTTCCTGTAGGTTCTACACTGCTTTTCGTATTAACTATTATACTTTCTTCGTTGTTTTCCTCCTCTTTTACTTGGGTTTGGTGCACTTGAGCCGTGGGTCTTTCGGAAACACTCTACCTCCATGAGGTAGTGATAAGGTCTACGTACACTCTACCCTTTCTATACCCCACTTAGTGGGATTTCACGAGGTATGTTGTTATGCTTCAATCGAAACATTGTTTATTGTCTTCAAGAAGAAAATTTTAAATTGCTCTATCCTTGTTGTGCTTTAGTATTATCCACCTTTTTTGATGCGGCTTGGCTCTTTATGTATGTGCTAATTAAATATTCCAAATTTTCAATTGGTTGTGGTGGATGTCTGGAGACTTGGAGTAGGAAAGTGAATCAACATATAGTCTCACTCTCTTGTCCAGGTGGATCAATAAACAAGTGACATTTGACAGTGTTCATTTCTGCTCCTGGTTAAACTTCATTAGACACGTGTTGATCTCCACTTTATGGTGTAATTTTTCTGCAAATTTTTTATATATTCTTATCCCCCTCCCCCCCCCCCCCCCCTCCAGTTTGCACATGTACAATCTTCCTCAATTGATAGCACAATTTTCTTTGTGAGTGACTACTTTCTTGCCTATCAAATTTTTCTTATTTTTTATTTATATCCAATGAGAGTCTGTTTAGATTAAATTTAGTACTATCTTTCATTTTATGTGAATTCTTTCCAAAAAGAATGACACTTTTCTTTACTTGCAAGCAATTTAACTTTAAACTAATTATTACTCTTGATGGCATGCTTTTATAGCCGTAGAAATGTTGTGGTATGTTTAAAACCACATGTTCTAAAAATCTTTGTTCTTTTCTAAAGTTCCATGTCCTGTCGAACAATGTCAAATAAAATGAAGCAGATGTAGTAGTAATCAAGTGAATTTCTACTAGCTAGACAAAAAGGGAAGGGGGTGCATTTGATTGGTCTGCACACAGTCTACCCTCCCTAGACCCCATTTTGGGATTTCAGTGGGTTTGTTTCTTTGTTGTTGTTGTATAAAGAAAAAGTACGGAAGAAATTATCCTAACTTTCCTCTGTTGGTTCCTGCTCAGGAAGCGTCTGCACAGCTTGATCAACGATTTGCCCACTGTTTTTGAAGTTATAGCAGAAAGAAAGCCCATAAAAGACAAGCCTAGTGCAGATAATGGGAGCAAATCCCGTGGTAGTATACAGGTATGAAAAACCATCCTTCAACAATATCTTCTCGTTGTTGTTCCTGAGTTGGTAGGTTCCATTTGGTATCATCAGGTTGTTGATGCTTGGTAATTAAGTCCATTGTGCTTCGATCTAATGGAGATTCAGATTCTCTCTGTGTCCTGATCTAGTATTATCTTTTTTCTTCGGATACGAAATAACTGCTCTCACATTTCTGCAGAGGACAAGTGATGTTCAGGCTAAAATCACTGCAAAGCTGGCAGAAGAAAGTTGCGACGAGGATGAAGAAGAACATGGTGAAACACTATGCGGATGCTGTGATGGGAATTACAATGCTGATGAATTTTGGATTGGTTGTGATATCTGCGAGAGATGGTTCCATGGTAAGTGCGTGAAGATAACACCTGCTAAAGCTGAGGGTATAAAGCAGTATAAATGCCCTGCATGTAACTTGAAGCGGCAGAGACCATAGTTGCCTCGTGAATTAGAGAGAGGGGTCATATGCTTTGGCAACTAACAACATATAGTACAGCATTATGTAATGGGAATCCTAATGGTAACGACTTCGCCATGACCCTTGGGAAGAACGAAATTTGGCTTCTTCCCTTAATCCATTTTCGAATATATATAGGAAGTTTGTTAAATTTTTCGTGATCTATTTTTATGGTTTGAGTTTTGTTAATAGACAGTTATACTATAGCCTTGTTAGCTTGTTGATTGCCATTGATTTTAGATTTCTTCACCAAAATGGTGTAAACTGTAAAGTAGAAAGCAAAACATCTAGTTCAGGAAGTTTGACAACCCTTTTAGCTTGGCTTAGTTTGTTTCTAAAATTGCCTATTATTTTCACAAAGAGCTTCTCATATATTCACTTTATAAGTTGTTTTGTTTAGGATGATTTGTTAGGTGTTTGTAGTATTTTGCCATGACTTTCTTCTTCTACTCTGTTTCTCTCTATTTTACTTTGGACTTTTTCTCCCCCATGAGCCGAGAGTAATGAAAACAACCTCTCTACTTCTAAGGCAGTAGCAAGGTCTGTGTACATTCACATTCTACCCTCCCCTGATCCTATTTTGAGGGATTACATTGGGTTCGTTGTTGTAAGATTATCAGGTCTCTTTTATCACACACATTCGGATGTGTTGTATCTTTTTGTGTATAAAGTTCGCGTAGACAAGATAGTAATGCCAAGTTAATGCTTGGCTATGCCAACTTCAGACATACGAGTTTCAAGTTATGGAGGCCAACTTCAAACATTACCCCGCAAATTTCAACTTTAGACTCATAGATCTGAATTTGATTCGAAAATATATTTAATATATGAATTTGATTCGAAAATGTCTTTAACATTAAATGCTTTGAAATTTTAGGTCATTCTTTAAATAAATCCGGCAATGTACCGCCCTTTATTTAATACATCAATTAAGAGATGTAGGCCATAAAAAGTTCAATTAAATGCAACAACAGTAACATATAGCCAACCACATGGGAAAATAATAGGTCGGATTAATATTATTGGCCTACTGCCACTCTGTTTGCTGTGACGTGTATTTTTATAAATAAGGACGGGGAATAATAATCAATTTATTTTTTCCAATCATGTTTTTTTTTTCCAAAGAAGTATTTAATTAATCATTTACTCTGACCCCATTAAAATTAAAAGCTTATTTATGAAAGTACAAATGAGGAAATGAAATCTTTTACCTGGTAATAGGAACTGGTGTACCAGCTTAGTAATTATACAGTCTAGTAATTACACCAACCTGTTTAGTTGCCAGAGTGTAATTACATTATAATTACACATGTCCTATTTGGATGACACATGTAATTACACATGTTGTATTTTGATACACAATTGCAATCATAAAATTATATTAAATTTTAAAAATAAAAATTATTTATTTAAAATTTATACTAGTCAATTAAGAAACTTTATAAATGATATTAAAATAAATATTTAAGATATATATTCTTTTTTGAAAATATATTAATTAATAAACATATGTTCTTAACTTATATTATGAAAAAATTATTGATTTATATTTTTTCAAATTAATATATTTCAATTGAATTGATCATAAAAACTAAAAGTATGAAGTTTCTACGAACATCGTGAAATGCATGTTTGATAAAAAGATTAATATATAAATAAATGTCATAAATTATTAAATGTTCGACAAAAAGATAATCTATCAAGTCTAATTAAAAAAATGACTTGCAATGTGAATTCAATATTACTAAAACAAATGAAACTGAAAATATAACATAAGTTATAAATTCAAAACAAAAAATTTAACATAATACTCTTATAGCAAATTTCAACATAGCTACATAACTATGATTTTTTATTTTTTTCTTTTAAAAAAATGTAAGTCTATAACCTTACTTAACAATAAATTATATTTTAACTTAAAAATTAGAATACTAATAAAATTATGCTAATGAGAAAATAAGCATGTCATAAAGAAATAGAAAATACGAAAAAATTACATAGAATCACGTGAAGTAAGGTTGAGAACGAGAAAAAAATGAAATATAATAATATAAAATAAAAAATAAACTTTTAGAAAATTTTAGAATAATAAAAATAAAAATAGAACTTAAAATAATAGAAGTAAAAAAAATTTAAAAAATAAAAAATAAAAATAGAATTAAAAAAAATTAAAAGTAATCCGCTGGTAATTACACCATGAATTACTAGTAATTCACAGCTTCTACCTATGAATTGTAGAGTATAATTACTCCCTGCTAATTACACCAATTATCTACTGATCAAGTAATTATCTGTCCAACCAAACAGGATAGACAATATAATTACACTAAATCCAATTGTCAGGATGTCCTTCTAAACAGGCCCTTAAAGTGTACCAACCAATACTCTTTGACTGTATTGAATGTGAAGTTACTCATCTTATCTGATTATTTGTATTGAATACTCAGTTACGTAACTACTTCGTCCCTAATTATTTGTCCACTTTTAAATTAACACACATATTAAAAAATAATTGATATAATAAATTTGCTATTTTATCTCTATTAATTATAAAGTGGATGAATTGAAAATTAAGATTTTCAATAAGTTCTACCCTTTTCAAAATTAATTAATTGAGGGTATAATAGGTAAAAAAAATTGTCATTTCTTGATTTGTCAAAATGGACAATTAAAAAAAATAATTGGTCAAGTAATTAAGGGTGGAAAAATTGTATGAAATAGCAAACTATTAATTCAAATTAAATGTTATAGCCATAGTTTATTTTAATTGTAATTCGTAGCAAACATCCCATTTTTTTGCCATCTGATTCAGTATACAATTACCTATTCGGTATACAAATGTATAAAACGTGTTTGTGTTTGTATAAAGCGAAAGAAAAGTGTATACAAATACAAATACATATATTTTTGTCCTATACACTTATAATTATACAAATACAGATTTTATTATATAAATTATAATGTATAAATGAATTTATACAAAACTGAACAATTTGTATAAAATTGAATGTTTGTAACAAATTATACAAATCAAAAGCTCCATAGGAAACATAAAATTTGCTATGGAGCACAATTATGCAAATTATAGCTATAACATACAAATATGATTTTTATATTTGTTATATGTGAAAGTTGCACATTAAGGGTAGGGAGAGTAATAAGCAGACAACTAGGCCCTATATAATTTATTTTTTTTTCAAAAGAATGAACACATAATTACAATTAACTTATATATGAATATTTAATTATGAATTCAGTAACTAGAATAAGTTATGAGTTCAATGGCAAATTCAAAATCCATTAATTTCAAACTCTGAATCTATTTATAGTAACATCACATTTTAACAAAAGAAGCTTCCAACTTCTACTACTCAATAAAAAAGATTTTGGGCATTATTTGGTTTTTAAAAAAAAGTAGAGTGTAGTCACAATTTAGCATGTAAGAATTATGGGTCAATCTCGTCAATACTAATTCTCTTATTTGTTTTATGAAAACTCAATCTAAATAACACCCCATCTAATTGCTTAAATTAAATATAACCTATTATTCATATAATCAATGTATAATGGCAAAAAAATTAAGGAATCGCGTTTTTTTTAATTTTTTTTTTCTCATTTAAGAAAGTGAAAGCATGCTAGAGACGAGCTTACTTTGTACATTAATTAAGCAATGGACATATAAATAAATAATATATTGAACATTACATAATTACAAGAACTTTCCAACTAAATAACAAATTATCTAGGGGACTTAAGTGATTCAATTTGACATTTTCCAGTAAGACCTTTTGTTCTGATGAATGATCTATACTCATTAAAGGTCAATGGAGAATATAAAGCAGGACAATCTTTTGTAACAAGTTGATGTGCAGGCTTGATGAGTTTGTCACCGCCAGGATTATAGAAGAATGCTAAGGACAATCTCTCTGTTTTTGAATTAACGATCACCCTGTGCTCCACACTCTTGTATATTGCATTGCTCAACACCTGATATAGCGTGGCTCAATTTATGTGACATAATTTGAATTAATAATACAAAAGTAAATAATTTTCGAAACCTGATCAAATCAAAACATATTGTTATAGTATTTGTGTGGATGTGAGACTTTTGAAATTACTTTGTGGTCTTAATATTACTCGGGTTATAAAAACTAATCAGAAGTGTAAAATTAAAATTATTTTTAAATATTTTTTCGAAATAGATTAAAAAAGAAAATGTGTAACATAAAGTTGAATGGAGAGAGTATTACACAATTTGCATAGTTGACATGTATTTTCATTGGACTTTACACATTATAATAGAAATTATTTTTTGTTACATTAAAGTAAAATAAACATATTTATTTCCATAACGATAGAATAAAAATACAGAATTTACACATTATAACCAAAAAAAAGTCACCTTGATTAGTAGTCTTGTCGTTATAGTGAGTAATTAAGTCCATTTACATTAACATGTCGAAAAATTGTCTTGATCGTTTTGTTTACTTTACTATTAGAGTGAGTAAATTTTAATAATTTTTATTGTTATAGTTGATAAAATTCAATTACATATTCTATTTTAGCTTTAAAAGAGCTAATAAAAGTTAAGAGAGTTAATTACCTGAACTTGATCTCCGATATTGACAATGAATGCATTGGGAATCGGATTAACAGTTAACCAGTTATTGCCACGACGGATTTGGAGGCCGGGGATATCAGTGTCAGGGAGGAGAAGGGTAATGCCGCCAGGGTCCGAGTGAGGAGAGAGGCCGTGTGTAAGGTCCGGCTGAGGACATTTTGGGTAAAAATTTGCCCTAAAGCATGCACTAGTTTCTTTATTTCCTCCAAAACTTTGGTGTATATAATCCTCATTTAATCCAAGGCCTATCGATAAAATCGTAGTTAACCTTTTGCTTAATTTCACTAATTCTTGACCATATTCCGAGACCAATTTCCTGATAAATCATTAGAAATACTAGTAATTATATATTAAAAAAATTAAAAAGAAAGAAAATTTTGCATACTCAAATTGTATAATGCTGACGTTACTAGAAATGAAGTTTTTTCTCACCATAAATTAATGTGAAATTTATGCTATAAAACATGATTTTTTTTCACTTATTTTCCGTCGAACCAACTCATAATTGGAAACATGATAAAAAATAGATTCTCACTGAAATAGTGAAGAACTTCTTAATTTTTTAGTATGAAAAAACATTACTATGTTTTTCTTTTCTCATTGAATTAATCAAAATATCTCTATGAAAATAGTCACTAAACATTTTTTTAGTGAAATAATAGTAAAAAAAAAAATTAAGTAGTGTAATGATATTAGAAACTTATTGTAGTTGATTAACGGAAAAAAAAGATGAGAATGTATAACAAACATGATCAACTAACAAATTAAATTTTACATGCAAAAATATGTTATGCTTATAATGATTAGTTTGATGTAATATTAAATCATGCGTTTATCTTTTACTAGTTTCTAAGAAACAAAAAAAATTTGTACCAATCTCTTTGTTTTAATTTATATGATATGGTTTAACTTGACATAAAGTAATAAATACCTGCATGAAACCGGAAGACGAGGCCATTTGTTCTCATCCCTTAACGCTTTGGGAAGATAATGAAGAAAGAAATAATCACACCAATCCAATTTAGCACCAACCTCCGTACCAATACGGCTCCTGTATCCTTCATAAGTCACGGGAGAATTCGCAAACTTTTGCTTCTCCTCAAGTGAAAGCTGAAAAAATTCGTGCCAAACAACACGAGTTTTTTCCATCAGCTCGTGGCTAACCCCGTGGTTAGCCACTTGAAAGAAACCCCACTCCCTACACGCATTGGAAATGCCGTCAATTGTTTCCTTGCGAACAAACTCGTTCGGGGAATTAAGGTTTTCGAGGTCAATTAACGGTACGTTAATTGACGTTGTTTTTGTGTCCGTGATGTTAAATGATCTGTCCGAAGGTGGCTTTATGAAATAATCGGGGATTTTTTGAATGCCGCTTTCGGACAGAGATTGAACACGGACAATTGGCTCAGGCCAACTTCGTAAAATACTCATAATTAAAAAAAAATTAGTATTGAAGAAGAACCAAAATAAAGGAAAAAAATAGAGTTTTTTTTTTGTGTTTGTATTTTATGGAATGATGAGGATAATGTTGTGATAACTTTGAGACATATTTATATACAAAAATTTAAGAGTATAGTCCAATTCCGGCGCCGTGATGAACTTGCTAACTTTTATCACTAGGTCCCTCACTAGGTGGATTTTTCTATATGTGGTCATGCCTCTACTGCGGATACCTACCACCTTCTAGTCTTCCATAACAATAGGTATCAGGTATCAAATAACTCTATTAATCAAAATTAAAACAGATAAAAAGAATCATCTAATTAAATTATTGGCAAGTATTTTTTTATTATGTCTCAATTTATGTGGTTACAATTTAAATTTTAAAGTCAAACAATTTAAGTTTGATTGTAATTTGACGTGAAAACTTTTTTAAAAAATTAAATAAAATATATATATTTAAAAATTATGTATAAATAATATAAGTCATACTAATTGACAATTTAAAATATTTATAAAAATATATTTGAAAAAAAAATGTGCATGAACAACTGCAGGCACGACTTATCGTCGAGACTCCTGCCCCAAATTAAGGAATTCGACGACTTGTGCACTAAGTTCACGATGTGGATTCGAACCACTGCTTCTCCTTATTGTCATGAGTGGGTCTGTCGTCCTCCTCATTATAGTCCTCCTAGAATCCAGAGCATTTCGTCGAAATACATCCTGTCTTTTCACCTTAGTAGTCCTATGCATAGTCAGTACTATAGCCCCAATCATGGCTACTAATAGAATAAGACTAGAAACCAAAAACCAGACGAAATAGTAGGTATAAAGTAAATTGCCCAATGTTTCCAAATTAGTCCAACTGCGTACCTTTCTGACATAAATCGTACATCTCAGAGAGGTCGTTTTTCTTTAGATTGATAGTAATGGAATGCTTTTTATCTATAATGATAAGAAATTGCTATTATGTATGAGGAATTCCCTCAAGCTTTTATCCGGCCGGCTCGATGACTTAGCTCAAAATCTCAATTAGGGCGTTAATTATGATAAAAAATAAATTTACTTACATCTTCAAAATCAAATGATGTCACAAAGTATTAAAATGTCTTGCAGGATAGACTCCCCCATATTTATTATAATAAAATAAAAACCTATGCTTTGATTAATCAACGATATTATGGAGAGAGACGAAAGAGATTTAGGCATTGTTAAAATGGTGATACGTAGATATAAGAAAATAACTTTATTTTCCCTTTCATTTAATAATAATTAGTTATATAATTCTTGTTTTTCTGTTTATTCATCTTACTTTGTTTTAATCAATTTTAAAAATAATGGACAAAACTCAGTATTCTTACCTCAAACTTTGTATACTGTATACATATGTTAAAAGACTTCAGTGATCTATCCAAACGTGAATAAGAAACAAAAAAAAAAATTTGATTCAAAATCCGAATCTAAAAAATTCTGACCTCATCGCTATTATATACATCTCGATCATTTTTAAAAATATATATTAATTTATACATTTAAAAAGTATGTGCGAAGAAGTGTCTGTGCCATGGGTGTTACATGATAAAACCACTTTCTTAATTTGGTCGACATATAAATTCATTTATCCTATTTTTATGTGGTATGAAATTTAATAAAGTAATTTTTTCATAAATATAACAAAGCATCTTTTATTTTCTAATTATAAGCATTCTATTTCAGAGTTAAAATCAAACAAATTATTAAAATATTATTTTTAAAATAGGCAAAAAAAATTAAAAAATATAAATTAAAACAGATAAAATAGCTATTTCAATAGCAGTAGTAGATATACAAAAACAAATGGTACGTCAAATCGTGGTATAGTTAAAAACACGTGAAACACTAGTTTAGGTCTTATGGGGTCACATTAAAATACTTGTCATGTCATTTTATAACAAGATATTAGAACAGATACAAAATTCAAATAATTTGTACAAAAAAAAAAAAGGGAGCCCATCGGTGACCCCCTAAACTTGGCACCAATTTTCACTTAGACACCTTAACTAAGCTTTATTCATTTTAGACACCTCAAGTAGGGGTCCGTTGTGTCATTTTGACACTTTTTACTGACATGACATAGTGAGTGTAATACACTCAATACCAGCGCGTGAAAGACTCATTTAATATTTTTATTTTATTTTTTTTCATTTTCTTCCTCATTTTTTAGCCACCATCTCTCAAAACTTGAACTCCTTCCATGGAGAAATAGTTTTAAGGAGTTCAAGTTTTGATGATGCTACGACAAATAAAACGAATTTCAACACGAAGGGATTTCACAAAAAAATAAATTTCAACACATTAGAAGGGCTACGATTCATGTTGTCGCAAAGAATAAAGGCAATAAAAAATCTTGAAAAAGACGACGGGTGAGGTGGAGAGGGGTGGAGAAGACAATTGGGGAAGGGGGTGGGGTTAGGGTGGGCAGAGGTGGAGAAAACCCTGGGTGGGTGGGGGAATGTGGAGAAGACGATCTGGGTAGGTGGGGAAGAGTTGGGGTGGGTGGGGCGGAGAGGATGACTTGGTGGGGTTGGGTTATTCTTTTTTTAATTTTTTGTGTAAAAAATTCCACATGTTATTTAGTTTTTGACTACTTCTTCATTATACTAAAATATCATTATTTAAAAATTATTTTTAATATATATGCCACGTGTTTTTATTTAATTTTACCACTTTGACACGTCATCAACGAGTGTGTTACACACACTTTATATATTTGGTTGATTGTTAAAAAAATGCTAAAATGACACAATGCAGTATGACATGAGGTGTCTAAAATAAACAAAGTTTAGTTAATGTGTCTAAGTGAAAATTGATACCAAATTTAAGAGGCTACAGATGGATTCCCAAAAAAAAAAAAAAGGAAGCAAAAGTATTGGTCTTCATTACTTGTACGTTTCTTCGTTCAATAAAATAAAAATCACCATGCTAATATATGGTGCGTAATTATCAAATTGAGTCTAGTAATACCATTTAATCAAAGGGCTGAGGATGTGGCAGATATTGTAGCGGGATATCCTGAGGTTAAAAAAGAGAAAATTATATTATCTTCATAATGTTATAAATACCAATGATTAAAAAAAAAAAAAAAAAAAAAAAAAAAAAGGTAAGTCAAGCATACAATAACGTTTTAAATATATTAAATGTTTTGGATTAGTTTTTAATCTAGATTATTGGGTTCTCCTAATTAATAAGCCATCAAATGTGCTATTTAACTATAGAGGTTCAAACAAAAAACAAATCTACATTGTTTGATATTGATCGATAAAATACACATAGACAAAGTGAATTAAAAAGAGCTAAAAAGTAAATTAGTAAAACACATTTTTTTATATATTTTTTTAGAAAACGTATAAAAAAGTGAATAAATTATATGAGATGGAAAGAGATGTTTATACTGCTCTTCTCAATTTATAAAAATAGTAAACTAAAATATGTTCCTCTCGAAAAGAGTAAAGCTATAAATAATTCGAACACTCAATAAATTAATTCTATTATAATCTCTACTTGATTTATTTTTTCATAATTAATTTTTGTATTAATATATGTACAACTCTAATTTACAATTACACTATGTTTTTCTTTATACTTTTCATAAAAATAAATAATTTTTTTAAAAAAATTATACATAAAATGATTGCATGTGCCGACAACAAACTCCGCACTGTAGTGATTGCGGCTGATCAGCAGATGGAAGCAAAAACGACCTTAAAAAAAATAATAATTCAATTTTACTTAATTACTTTTAATATATATATTTAAAAATCATATTTACCGTAAATGGCATAATATTTATTTTTAAAATTATTTTTGAAAATCTAATACTAAATATCAATTAATAATAGACATAATGATAAAATAATTCATGTCAATCATTGTTTCTTAAAAAGTATGCAAGAATCAAGATAACATATATATATATATAATTTACTAAGCTACGTTTATTTAATAATTGTCTTAGAACAATGAAATATAATTATATAACTAAAGAAAAAACATACTATAATTTTTATATTAAATTTTTAAGATGATATTTGTTCTAAGATAATACTTATTTTAAAGATAAAAGATGTTCGGTCGGCAGAATTCTCCTTCCATCACATTAATCTCATCACGTGTTATTTTTATTAGACATGTGTCCTATTATGTCCTTTTTGTATTTTGTTTTTTTCTTTTTATATACATTGTTCTACATGTCCTTATCCAAATAATTATTTGAGATTTTAAGTGATTGGACTTGTTGTTGTCTATCTTTTTATTCAAAATGGAGTCGACATATAAATATACTAGATAGGGGTGTATAAAATCGAATCGAAAATTGAATCAAATCGTAAATCGAGTCAAACTAAAAAAAAAAGCCCGACTAATGGTTTGGTTTGACTTGATTTGGTATTGAAAAAAAAAAACCTGACTATATTTGGGTTGATTTGGTTTTAACTTAAAAAAACCACCTGAGACCAAACCAACCCGACATTATATATGTAATTTTAAAATTTTATTTTATACATAAAAATATTTACTTTGATATAATTTTAAAATATTTCTCATATTGTTTCATAGTTTTTATCTTTTAATATATTATTTCAAGTTTAAAACTTAGAATTTGGAATGGTCCAATAAAGATTATAGTTCATAGATGTTGATAATTATAATAAAACTTAAATCAAAATCAAATTAATACTAATGCAAAAAGAAAATTAATTCAACACTAAAAATGACAATAATAATGAATATTTGTTCTTTAGTTTTACATTGGTTTAGACAATTAAAATACATAATCTAATTTTAATTTTCCTTAAATATTTAGTAATGTAACTAATACTTATTAAACTTATTTTAGCATGATTTAGTACTTTTAAATTATGATCATTTTCATTATGACTTTGCAATATTTATTTTATATGATGATTTCATTATTATTTTTTATTGAATATTTTAGTGTCATCAGTTCTCATCTCATATTTTGTGTTATTTTCTTAAGAAACACCTTAGATAATTGTATTTTGGTTGGACTAAAAAAATATTTGGAACACAAGTTAATTGTATGTTTGTATGCAAACTTTACCAGAAAATTTCAAAAATCTGGAAAAAAATTCGAGGTTTATTAGTTTAGTTTGATTTATAAATTTAAAAATTCGACACAATGGTTTGGTTTGGCTTTTGAAAAATCCGAACCAACCCGAGGTTGAAAAACCCGAAAAAATCCAAATTTTATTGGTTTGGTTTGATTTATAGATTTAAAAATCCGACACAAATGGTTTGGTTTGATATTTGAAAAACCCGAACCAACCCAACCATGTACACCCCTAATACTGGATATACAAACTTGTGTTAGCACTGATTTAATACATAGTATATTCATAGTTTTAATTTATTTGATATTATTCGAATTTAGAGAATTATTTAAAATTTTATATGAATTAAAATAGTTTAAATTGTTAGTATTATTGTGATTTCTAATTATTTTTATATAATTTTTAAATAAAATAAATTACTCTATAAGTGTCAATTTACAAGGTGCAGATAAATTCAAGAGTTAATCAATATTTTATATGCTTTTCAAATATTTTAAATTGTTAATAATTGTGATTTATATTGTCTTTTATATAAATAATATATGTTATTTCAATTGTTTCAATTTAAGTGGTACCAATAAAATTTCGAAAGTCAATAAAATATTTTATGTCTTTTAAAATTAAAATATTTTAAATTATTAATTATCATGATTTATAAAAAAATTTAATGTAATTTTTAAACATTCAAAAAATTAAAAAAATACAAAATTACATAAATACCCTCGAAGCAGATACATAAATCAAAAGGTGTGTACTTCTAAACTTCTCTGCATAATAGCGTGGAAATGTGCATATTTAAAGTGTTTTTAAGAATGTTTATGTATAATTTTTTTTCAATAATCTTCTTTTAATCTTTGCTAGTCACAAGTTTTCCACCAAAGCACGTTCGACTGCATCGTATCAACAATTTTTCTCTCATCCACATTTTTATATATTTCAACTTTTCCAAAATATGCCACTTATTAGCAAATATAAATGTAACACTATACGAAGATAAAATAATAATGTTGATATATCAATCCCTAATTATTAATACAATGCTTTACATATTTTGATTACTTATTGTTCCCTAATTGAAAAAAGAAAAAATAGAATTTAATATCAAGGATTAAATAGATATAATATAATAAATTATTTATTAATTTTATAAATTAAACAAATATTGCTGAACATTTCCAAAATAATATAATAGATAAATAAAAATATATAAAAAATAATTTTAAAATAATAAATATTTTTTAATATACATAACAACTAACAAGAAAACGGAGTGAATATTACTTCCCTATAGATTATAGAGAAAGCTTCGAATTTAGAGGTGGTTATCATTCCAATGCAATTTTGATCACTCATGCTCCCTACGAGGTCTCTTGACTTTTGTGAGATTGTCGATCTGTGGCTGCAAGTGTTACCAACATTTGTAAGTGGAAAATATAAATATAAAGCTACTCATTCAAAGCCATATCTCTTTTCTATTATTTCTTTTGATGATCATGAAGAAGTTGAATTGTTTCACAAGAACATTCGAGTAAAATATAAAATCTAGGATGTTCTTGGCTTAATAATAAGCTACATACATATTCCTTCCGTTATTTTTAATTATCATAATTTTTTTTTTTAGAGTTAAACGATAAAAATTTTGATTAATATTTTATAATGTATTTTTTTTATCATATTGATAAACAAAAAATTATAATTTATAGTATTTTTTGTATAGTTCTTGAATATCTAATTTTTTTGTTTAAAATATTAAATTAAAATAATCTAATTTTACTTTAAAAATTAATTAAATTAATTTTTAAAAAACGCAATATGATAATTAAAAATGGGCAGATGAGTGTATATAAATATGCCTCTTCGCATCTCCAAAAAGTGTTGGAATTAATGGCATGAGCACTACGTAAAAATGAATACTACCTCGTCTATTTTTAATTGTTATAATTTCCTTTTTTAGAATCAAATAATAATAATTTTAATTAACATTTTATGATGTATATTTTCATCATATTGATATGCAAAAAATTAATTTATAGTACTTTTCGTATAGTTTTTTAATATCTTAATTTTTTGTTTAAAATATCAAATTAATGTAATCTAATTTAACTTTAAAAATTAGTCAAATTGACTTTCGAAAAGCGCAACATAACAATTAAAAGTGGATCGAAAAAAGGAAAGCGCTAAATGGCCAGAAAATTAAGAAAAGTATAATATTTTTTTATTTTAAAATAAAATGACAGTTTTTCCATTTTTTAGTTAAAAGATATTAAAGTTAAAAGGGTAAAAATATTTAAAAAGGTAAAATAACATTGATAAAATATTATTCTGGCCAAATTCTAATTAAATTTTTTGGCTAAAAATATTTTTCCATTATTAATGGAAAGTGCTAAATGGCTATATATATATATATATCAAAGTTTGAATTAATTTCATGCGTTGAATGCATATGGTGTGGTGACTGGTGTGATCCATCATCTCACGAACTAAAAAGCTTAAATGCTAAAGAGACATATTTTTTATTTACGCTTAATTATATCTCATCATGATAGCCTTATTTACTTTTTCTTCACATCCATGAAAAATTCCTTATTATAATGGGTGACCGTTAGATTTGAAACTCAGAAGTCAGACCTTTACATCATGGGAAAAAGGACAAATATACCCCCGAACTTTCGAAAATGGTATGTCAATACCCTTCGTCATACTTTTCGTTCATCAATGTCCTTGTCATCCAATAACCAGTACACATTTACCCCTCCCACTAACGGGGCACTGATTGTGTCCACGTGTCGCAATCTTATGCCACAACCCGATTGACCAATTTTTTTACCCAAATTTCAAAACCTACCCATAACCCATTTAACCCACCCAATTTATCCACAAATAAACCCTCTAAAATCCTAAAGTTTATTTATTTATGTTAAACTTTACATGCTTTTTAAAAAATACGATTATAATAAGAATTTTATTGTAATACTCCTATTAATTAATGAATTGTTTTTGTAAAACTTAATTTTTGAAATTATTTTTCCAACAACTTAACATGCTAATCACTTTCCCTTGACAATGTGGGTCCCACATTTTCTATTATTCTTCTTCTCTAATTCTTCAAAATTCTTCTTCTCTAATTCTTCAAAATTCTTCTTCTCTACTGTACGTTCCTCTGTTCCTATAATGAAGAAAAAATGGGAATTTCATGGAGTAAAAGGCATCAAAATCATCACCTCCACCATGGGTGGCGCAAGGTTAAGATCAAGATCAAGTCCTTTTTCCCCATAACGATTCTCTTCCACAACAGAGGAGGAATCCGACACACTAGAAACAACTCCGACGCCGACACCGGCGAATTCTATCGGCACCGGTGTTACCTGGTAACTCATCTGAGTCCTGTTAATAACTCCCGGTCTCCACATAGAATCAAACAACAAAATCGGCTGACCGTTCGGATTTATTTGTGGGTAAATTGGGTGGGTTAAATGGGTTATGGGTATGTTTTGAAATTTGGGTAAAAAAGTTGGTCAATCGGGTTGTGGCATAGGATTGCGACACATGGACACAATCAGTGCTCCGTTAGTGGGAGGGGTAAATGTGTACTGGTTATTGGACGGCAAGGGCATTGATGAACGAAAAGTATGACGAAGGGTATTGACATACCATTTTCGAAAGTTCGGGGGTATATTTGTCCTTTTTCCCTTACATTATTGATATTGCTATTATAATAAAAATAATTTTTTTAACGGGAATAAATTAAATATATATATAAATAAAGAGTGTTAAAATTTTTACCGACATTAGTTAATTGTCATTAGATTCAATATTGATATAGACTTTAGGTACCGTATATTTATAAAAAATACTAATTGTCACTAAAAAACATATTTAGCGGCAATGAAACATTTACCGTTAATCAATTGTCTTTAAAGATTATTTTTGGTATAGTGTGTTGAGAATATAAGTGTGCACTCTCTAAGAATATATTTACGCATTGAATAAGATGATCACACATTTTAATTTGTTATTAAAGGAAATGAAAATGTTGAGATGAGTCTCACTGCTACACGTTATAAATGAAAAACACACATGTTGTACAAATGTTAAATCTTTATTTATTTAATATATACATATATAATTAGTGAATTAGTGAATTACTATCCATCTTTCATTAAAATACTGTCGTTTCTATTCAAGAGAAAAATCAAACTATATTTTGCATGATTGTGGAATAGAATATAAGACAATCAAGGCACTAATTTCATTATCAATCTCAATTCTTTCCACACAAAAAAACTTAAACAGAAAATACAATATAGTATATACTGTATATCACTAGCTCACTGGCCACTTGATTAAAAGCCCATACAATAATAATGTCAATATCGGACGTCGCGTGCAGGTCACAATTTTTTCAACTTACTTTTTGACATGAGCGCTCGTAAGTGTGGACATGATACGATAGATACTGACTTACTATATCGAATTAAAATTTTTTATATCATAATTTTGGTATTATAATATATAATGTAAATATATGGTATACATTTTTTTTTATATTTGGTATAGTATTTGATATTTATAAATAAAATATCAAAATACTAAATATTTTATTGAAGTATATTTTATATGAATAATTCATATATATGATTATAATACTAACAAATATGCAATCTAGCAGTAGTTACAAAACCAAAATGTTTAGATGTTTGAACTGTGATTACTTTATTTAATTTTGATTGGAATGCATTATAATATATATATATATATATATATATATATATATATATTTCTTCATCTGTAAAGTGTCAATGTATTATAATGGAGACAACTTTTCAAAAGCTGAAGTCGAAATAAGGATATAAGTGTTGAAGTTAAGCAAACTTTGATTATCGATTTATTATATCACAAAATAGTGAAATAGAACTTAAAATGTCGAACCAGGCCAAATTAAAAGTTTCAAAAATATCATACAATGTTAATCCCAACTCATGGACAAAGCTACAATATTAAGTATGTGTTCAATTAAATTAATTACATTTTTCTTAGATTGTGTTTACATTAGGAAATTTATTAAAATATGTATAAATATTTAATTATAATATCAGTATAAAATGGATTAGGATTTAGTACGTGGCAAGTTGAGAATTCATAAATATTAAGTATATTTTAACTCCAATTCTGTAAGAACTAAATTTATATATTATACTTGATTTTTATTTTATTCAATAAAAATGTTGAATATTATCTAATATATACTACTACTATTGTTGATCCTCCTTTTCAACTTCCTTTTCCATTTTCCTTTCTATTTATGCAAAAAGATTATTAATAGATTATTAATCAATGAATTAATTCACGTCTTTTCGTCAACGGTGTTTAGCGTAAAGTATGTATTGACTTTTACTAAGAAGCTACTTCCTCCATTCGATATTAATTAAATTTTTGAGGTGTTTCACACCTTTTAAGAAAAATAGATTAAGATATAAATTGAACATAGTTTTCCATTTTTACCTATATTAATTATTGTGAAATTTATTGAAGTCATCGCATTGAAAATCCAAATGAAGGGTAAAGTTGAAAGAATATTTTAAAAATAGTCTTGAAGATTGAATAATTAAGTTAATTTAAAAAAAAAAATGCTTCAAAAATTATTAATATGAAATGGAGTATTGAAAATAAGGTTTAAGATCAATAAAACGACTATAATGTTTAAATCACTTGATCAACGTATGTTCCTCGATATTACTATTCATTATTAATCCACACTAAAAACTTCGCACTTTCAACGTTCGCTTATGCTTATAGTCTTCTACTAATTAATAACTTTATATATTATATATATGTACGTCATAATTCAAGTTTTGAGAACAAGATTTTATTGAATTTAAAATAAACGCTTAAAAACATTCTTTAACTTTATTCAAATACTACAAAAATACTTAACAGTCATTTTAATCAAAAGTATCTAAAATAAATCAATCCAAACAGATTCTAACTCCTTTTTAACTTATTCTTATATTGTGTTTGTATTAATTTTATTTTTACTATATGAATAATAATGACTGAACACTATTAATTACACCCTCAAATCCATTCTGAAGCAGTAAAAGAAAAAAAAGAAATTAGGGGAAAAAATAGAATGCTATAAATAGATTTTAAAAAAGAAGACGATAAATTTAAAAGGTCGTCAGCCACTTTGGATATGTGAACAACTCTCGGCATTTTTTCTTTTAATATATAATCATCATGTTTAAATCGATTTGGTTGTATCTCGATTAATTTTATGAGATATTTATCACCTAAATTCATTTGTAATAAATATCAGACAATTTTATCTATCAAGATTAAGATAAACTGAATTTAATTCAGAAACAACATTTCTCTCTCTCTCTATATATATAGATTCTTTTCTTCTGTCTCTTTCTTGATAACGTAAGTGCTTACGTCTTTTATTTTGTCTTCTTTGACACTACATTTTTTTCTTTCCAGCTGTTATCCTCTTCTTGGGTTTCTATTCAGATTCTTCTTTAACAATTGAATGTTTGTGATTTAGAAACTTACAAGCAAGCTTAAGGTTTCCTCCGTAGCTTCCAGTCTATGAAGCTCAATGTTAAGGATTTTTTCTTCAATATATATATATACACACTATTTGGAAGAAATTATAAACACAACTTTTGAACTACATATGTGCTTATGTTTATATATTGTGATAATTATTATGGATGGCAACTAATTCCTATCACTTTCTCCTTAAAAGTTCATCGTTTAAAGTCAAAATTACAATAGGCTAAAGTACCCTCCTTATTTGTCATGCATGGTTTATTTCAGAAGTCTAATAATTATTAGGCCTAACCCATTGATATCGCTTAAAGTTGGTATGAAATTTCAAGTAATCGATGTTTATTTTAGACATCTCATGTAGGGTCTTGTTATGTCATTTTGACACTTTTTGTTTACATGCCTTAGTGAGTGTAATACACTCGTTGAGTGCGCGTGAAAGACCTTTTTAGTCATTTTTTTTAATGATTTTTTCTTCTTCTTTCCCATTATCAGCCAGCATTTCTGCAAACTTAAATATCCAACATGGTGAATAAAAATAATTATAGTAAAATGATGGAAACTATTTTAGAAATTTAAGAATAAACCCATTTCAAAATTTAATATTTACTGAGAAGTAAGTTTAATTTTTGGTGAAATCTAAACCTGCTAATTAGAATAAAAAGAAAAACAAAAAATATTTAAAAAAGACACTAATAAAAAAGGAACAGCGTGTAGATGGGTGTGTTCCCAGATGTTTTAGCAAAAAAAAGATAAAGGTATTTGGAGAAGACAATGCGTGGGGGTAGGGGAACCGGCTATGTGCAGGTGTTTCTGTAAAAGGGTATGGGATTTGGAGAAGACAATGGGGGTGGGTTGGAATGGGGTGGCGTGGGGTGATGGGGTCATGTGGGGGGATTTTATTGGCTTAAATCTTTTTTTTTTTAAAAAAATCCTTGTTCTGACATGTGAGTTTGTTCTGAAATCCTTGTGACATGGGGTAGGGATCGCGCTGTCCTTAAATTCTTGTATTTGTATATTTTTGACAGGTGAGTTTGTTCAATTTTTTTTTTTCGTTTTTGTTCATCAATTATTGTTATTCGGCATTTTGAATTTCCACATCAAGTTAGTATTTTTTTTTCTATTCTATTTTTTTATTATGTGCTTGAATTTTTATTTTTATTTGTTCGTAATAATAATTTTATTTTTTACTATCTACTTGTTACAATGAAATAATTTAGAGGCCTAAAACAAAACCTTCATTGATTTTTTTCTTGAGCCATTTTTGTCCCTTTAATGGTGAGATCGCTTAGAAAATTTTTTACGTACGCCACTGACCCCAAATAAACATCCGATAAAACCATTATACTGGATCTCTGATGAGATTATAGTAGAGTCGAGCCACTAAAAGCGAGTGCTTTAGGTCTTGAAAATTTGGGGGGTCTATTTTTTTTAAAAAAAATTCTATCTGGTGATCAATCACTATATTGAATTTTTCAATTAATTTGATTTTGAGACACATGAGGTTGGTTAAAGAGGAAAGCACTCTCTAGCAATATTTTCTTTATTTTGAGGCTTGAACCCAAAATCTCTAGCTAAAAAAAGAAGAAATTAACTTCTCCATTGACAGTGGACAAGAAAATCACACCGTCAGTTCATTTTTAGAATACTTATTTCTTTTAATATGTTCACATATTATTAATATTTTTAAGTAAAAATAACAAAAAAAAGTTTTACATTGTAACTTAAACTCTAAATTAATTATAGGAGTTTGTTTCAAATTCTTATTTGGTTGCCAAAAATAGGAAGGATTCTTTCACCGCTTTTTGTCCTCGTCATTTTCACCTCATTCTCCATCAACACCATTGAAGCAATTTGAGACAATCATCAAGTAACTTCTTACTCTCTTTTTTTTTCCTTTTAAATCTAGACTAATTAATCACATAAAATAATTATTCATAACTTATTAAGTCTTCTTCGCAACATGAAAAAAGTTTTGCATATGTGCTTCTATTGCTTTAGACTATATTTTCTCTTTTTAGTTCATTAAATCAACAAACTTTGATTCATATAGTATCATATGTACTCCAATTTATTTAAATAATACTCAAAGGCGATAGTATCAAAAATATTTGAACATTCTTTCAAATAAATAAATCTTAGATCTTTAGAACTTGTTTTAAAAAAAAAAAAGAAAAAAAGAAAAAAAAAAAAAAGAGAAGCTGAAAAAAAATCAATAATCTTTAAATGTAAAAATATACTCCCTCTTCCCTAATTACTTGTTCACTTTTGAATTGACACACCTATTAAGAAAATAATGATTGACATAGTAAGTTTACATTTTACCCTATTAATTATGAAGTGGATGAATTAAAAACATAAGGTTTTCAAGAAATTATACAGTTTTCAAAATAATTAATTGATAATATAATAGGTTAAAAAAATGTTCTTTCTTAATTTGTCAAAACGAACAAGTAATTAGGGACAACTAAAAAAAGAAAAGTGAACAAGTAATTAGGACAGAGGGAGTAATAATTAAATATAAAAGAAATAAATATTTTTAAAAATAAACCGACGATGTAATTTTCTTGTTCATTGTCACAGGAGAGAAGTTTATCTCAAAAAAGAATGAAACTCAACTTTTACCTATAATAGATTTATAAGTTAATCTCAAAAAAGAATGAAACCCAACTTTTACCTATAACAGATTTATAAGTTAATTTTTCTTTTAAAATATATTAAGCAGAAAAGATAATCTCACCCTTAAAATTGGTTTTAGGCCGCCAAGCTTATTGAGCTTCCCTTGAATTCGTGTAGTATACTTTCTACAACACAACCCAAATCAAATGGGTTATGTTAACAGGCAATAGCTTTAGGGATAGCAACGACGCGGTCGGGGTGCGGGTTTGGACATTAGCAGGATGGGCAGGTTTAGACATATGCAGATATGGAGCGGGCTGATGAAATTTTGTGGGTGGGCAAAACCCACCACGCCCCGCCCAATCTCATTGCCCATCCCTAAATAGCATTCGGATAATTTGTGTTCAAGTCTTTACTGTGAAAATATTTTTTGCTTTCTGGGTGGCAGTTATATTTGAGTCCATGACCTTTATTTATACCACGATGAATTATGTGAACATCTTATTTAGAAACTCAAATCATTAGAAAAAGGTCGCACACTTATAAAGTACTAAATTATATTTATGGCTATACATATACAAACATTTTTCTGCTCCTACATAGTGACCCGAGCCAATATTGCTCCAAGGTGGTCAGTTCAACATCTTTCGTGGAAGTGTTATTACTGTATATAAGTTTAGAAAGCATAACTTACATACTTAATAACGATAAAATAAGAATAAAATGGTAAAATTATCTCTTGGCTCTCCACATTAGTACGGTGAATAAGTAAAAGTGGACGGGAGAGTCTGGTAGCAAATAATATTGAAGCGGATCTGCTTCAATTGAGAGAATGAGCATTAAACCTCCCTACTGTTCATACACCAAGTACTACTGTACTAGTTTTTGATGGGCATATTTCTTTTACAAAGACTATGCTCTACTGTCAAGTTTTCGATTTTTTGAACAAGAACAATTGTCCAGAGAGAGGAAAGAATCATACATTGTGTGTTACCAACACCGATAAACTATTTTGATTTACTCAAACCAACAATGTGAAGAGGCTAACCAGATGAAGTCGCCTCTTCTTGATCCTGGCAGGCCAACACAATCTCAACCAAACCCCACAAACAATAACGAGATATTGAGGTATGATATAATGCACATTGGATACAGTACTTACTGCTTCGGCCTCTCTTGAACTTCACTCATTCCCCAAGTTAAGTGACCCGTCCTTCAATAGCTTCACACTCAGGCTATTAAATCTCCCTCTTGAGTAATGTCAAGAAGTCTTTCTCCAATCTGTACCAGTTTTCATCATGGCTGCAAATTCATCATAGCTGATTCGCCCATCCTGCGTAAATGTAAAGGAGATAATAAATCATCCCTACTATGTATTCAAGTTTAGTTGTAGAGGATTTGTATGCTGGTCTGTTTACCTTCCTGGAAAATGTCATTAGCAACAGTGGTACAGTCATCTGATCCATCCTCCATCAATGCATCCTGAAGCTCATCTGGTTCGATATAACCATTGTCATCCTTGTTGAAGAAGGAGAAAGCTCTGTGTAGATGTTCATCGTTTGCCATCCTTTGAAGATGGAGTGAAATGGCAATAAATTCTCCGTAGTCGATAGTCCCTTTCCCGTTTGTGTCAATCTGTTAGAATATTGAAATGAACCTACCTTATTATTATTTGTGGCATTGTGGCTTAAGTTTTTATCATTTTGCTTTCCATTCTACATTTATTCTTTTCACTTTTTAATATCAAGGATAACGGATAAGACAAAACTTGTTTTATATGAAGTATCTCGACAATTAACTGCATTTCAATGATAACACCAGCAATGAACTATCAGAGGACAGCATAATTATCGGCACCACTTAATGAGCTTAGGGATTAAATCACTGAGTCATTCATCAAAGTAGAATCTATTTTGTTGATCTTTATATTCAAGCAATGCCACCTTAGAAAACCATGTGGGAATATCAACTAACTCAGAGATAGAACAGATATAGTCATCCATTACTGTCTCCAGCATTTGACGTACAAGATTCTTAGCACTGTCTGAAATACTTGGCCAGGGCTCGCGCTTGAAATCTATTGCCCCTCGTAATATGGCCTGTGCAACTCCTTGTTCAGATTCTGCAACAAAGGAATGCGTTAAATTAAAGGAGAGAGAAGGTATGTATAATAGGCATAGATTAGATGATTAATTATAGGAAGTGAATTTACCGGCCCAAAATGGAGGAACCCCACATAACAAAATATATAAAATGACTCCTGCACTCCATATATCTACTTCTGGTCCATAGTTCCGCTTGAGTACCTCTGGAGCCATATAATAAGGGCTTCCAATTATTTCATAAAACTTCTCACCTACAAATCACAGAATTTTCAAGATTAAAGATGATTTGTGTGTTAGATGAAAAATGCCTACAACAGTCATAGTTTTGGCAGAAAAAACAACTCTGACTACGGGACAAAACAATGGGTGCTACCACAATAGTCATTTTGATCAACAGAGAAAGAGAATCAACTCACATACCTACCTCATACCAAAGCTAGACTAACTATAGGAGGAAACTAGGTAGGCGTTTGGACATGAAATGAGTAATATGGGTTTGCTAAGATCAAGTAATTTCCAGAAAGAGAAAGGTATCATTCTTTTTTTAAGAGACTTAGAAGGAAAGTGTAGCACGTAAGCAGGACAGAAGCCCTATCAAAACTAAAATAAGCAAATAAAACTGGACAGTGGTAATACAAGTTTACATAGATTTTCTTTTTACAAGTTTGTACGAATGGTTACACTAGATTCTGAAGAGTGAACTGAACCTTCATGGTGATGTCAATACATTAACAAGGACCAAAGTCACATAGAACTTATCTATGCTTACAAAAAAATGCACACATTTCCCCGGCACAAATAGCTGAACTCATATGCATTTTAGCACATAACATCAGTACTCAACAGACAACTTTATTACCATTCCCATGCAAAATTGTACAAATTCTCTGCTAGGATTTCAGTTTCTTAACCTATTCAACCAACCATGAGTCTCTTAGTTAAAACAACATTCATCAGACTTAGAAGAGACCAAGTATGACCATCATACGACAGAGCTCCTGACTCGTGCAGCTAAAGTTGTTAGTTGCAAGCATCCTACTGCAATAACATTTTGGTCAAGTTAACCAACAATCCTTCTTCATTTTCAAAATAATGGCTTCTCTCTTCTATTCTCACTTTCCAAAAACGCAAATTCCCGGAGAAAGTATCAACAAAGGAGTTGAATCCTGAGAGTTTTTCTTCTCAACAGAGATCAGATCAATAACACTTTCTAGGTCATATTAGTTGGCATAATATCAGAAAATAAATCTAGAACAAAAGCTTCACTCAGTTACCAGCAACAGGTATGACAATTCAAACAACAGGATTTCGTAATTTCACACCAATAGAAGTATCCTACTCACCTGGCTTGAAGAAAATTGACAAACCAAAATCAATAGCTTTCAAAGGTGAATTCTCCTTCTTATTTGCATATAAGAAGTTCTCAGGCTTCAAATCTCTATGGATCACCCCATGCTTATGTTGGAAAAATGATTCTAGTATCTCAAAAAGAAGTGTTCATATTATTTTATATATTCATCATATTAAATAGATGTTAATATCCAATTAATTGTCTTATAAATCAGTATTAATGTTGTCAACGTATATTTCCTCTTAATTGGCCTTCAATTCTCTTGGCATTAATCTTTTTTTCACAGCCTTGCAGCCCTTTAATTCTTTTTAACCGTTGGTTGATGGTTTACTTGGGAATATATTTATATGTTCTTATGAAGTGGGAGTGAGAAAAGACAATGAGTGATACTTCTTATTTCTTATATTAATTTGCTCGGTTTATATTAGTAAATTTTTGTTAGTTTATGGCTCCTAGTTTATACTAGAAATACTTACTGAATTCTGAAGATATATTATATCGGATCAAATATCGTTAAGGAGAGTGTCTTTCAGCATGCCTTAAGCTATGAGAATTTCCTACAAGAGTTCGTGGTGAAGTACAAGCTTTGGTGAATTCGGTACAAATGTTCTCCATCAATTATATACTTCTCCTCAACATTCTCCTTTTTCTTATCAGTTAACACACTAATCTGCTTCTGCTTGTTGCCGCCGCCTGACTTTTCTTTCCTCCCATGATCATTACCAGAGTAACTAGATGACTTCACATCTTCTCTAGCTACACCTGCCGGAGATCTACAACAGTTCCCCATTCGCAATCAAGCTCCAATTTTAACCTTCTAGCACATAAATATATACAGTTCAGTTCAAATTGAAACTATAAATTCAGTAAAATCAACAGAAAACCCCTCAAATGTGAATGCTTCAGTGATTTCTGGGGATGGGAAACTATGGTGGGGAAGATAGAGGGGTAGTGGGGTGTGTACGGTAACGGCTCGGAAGCTTTTTCTATATGATTTTTAAATTTTCTAATTGGTAGTAAAATATACTTCCTCCGCTTATTTTTATCTATCCATTATATTTAAAAAATAATTATTATTATGTAACCATACTTGTTCAGTTTGAAAAAATATACACTTTTGTGCTTATTTTATCTTTATTATTAAGTACTCTTCAATAAATAATAGATTTTTTAAAAGTATTAAATTTAATATATTTAAAAATTAATATAATAAAATTATTCTTATTATTTATTATTTTTTAAATATATATTTAATCAATATTAGATAAGTATTGTTGGACATGAAGAGTATATATAAAGAGAGAATTAATTAATGGTGAAAATGATATGTATATATTGTTTGGGCGTGAAATTTGTCGGCTAACCGTGAATGGTAGGAACGAGACGGAGAAGAAGCGGATGGAGGATGGGAATGAGGAGGAGAAGGAGAGAGGTAAAAAAAAATTAATTTTTCACGTGATATATTTAAAATTATGATATTTAAAACTTTTTTTTATTTTTTTAATATCGTATGAAGTTAAAAAAATTAAATAAATAAATAAAATAAAGTGAGCTAGATTTGGATTTTGAATCTATCGAAAAAGTCTCTCTTGGTTGCACAAAGATAAGATAATGTACGTTTATAGTACTAATTTCTATCAGCTAGTATTTTAGATTATATTTCAATATATATATATATATATATATATATATATATATATATATATATATTAATATCTATTTTTAATAATTCAAAACTTTATAAATTTTTTTAAGTAAAACGCATGTCCAACACAAATTTCAAATATTAAAAATCACGATTTCATAAATTTAAATTATGAGATCATCAAATGCTGGAGAGTTCTTTTATTCAATTCTTTTCCTTCTTCTTGTTATTGAGTATTTCATTTCATATTTTCCTTATTAATCGATCATTAAGTTCGAAAATGTTAAATTTTTTAGTTCTATAATTAAGTTGTGAATTTTAAAATTTATGACTGAAACATGAGCTAAATATGCTACTGTAGTATGGATTTGGAATTCATACTTTGATCTTACAAGAAATATTTTTGATGGCATGATATAGTACTCATTTTGGTCCTAATTACTTGTCCATTTTTTAATTAACACACCTATTAAGAAAATAATAATTGATATAGTGAGTTTATCATTTTACCCCTATTAATTATGAATTAGATTAAAAACTTAAGATTTCATTTTTTAAAATAATTAATTAATGGTATAATAGGTAAAAAAAATTATTAGTGGAAAGGAAAATGTTTTTTGTTTTCCATTTTTGGATTTTTGTTGCTACGCTTTCCAATTGAAATTATTTTGCTTCTTGGCCTTTCATAGTTAAACTAGACACAGGTATTTGTGCTAGCATTGGTTTAATGTTTTAGTATTTTTAAATTTTAACTTATGTAATATAAGTATAATTTAGAAAGTTGATTAAATTTTAATATAACTTTTAGATATTTAAGTTGTTAATTACTTTTTGTTTGCGCAAATTATTGTGAAGAGGTCCATTAAGATGTTCATCCGACATTCAAAATAATAAAGAAATAACTAAAGAGTATGAATTTAAAACTAAAAGTCATAGTTAAAATAGATTCCATAATTTCAAAAATATTATACACTAATTAAAATTAAGTTGAACAAAAGAAGTAATTTTTTAAAAACGAAAAATTCCGAAAAATGTTGAAGTAGGCACGTCGACCGAGATGTGTCTGCTTCAACGTGAAGTCTTGAATTTTAAACTAAAAGTCATAGCTAAAACGGATTCCATAATTTCAAAAAAAAACATACACTAATTAAATTAAATTAAAATAAAATAAAATAAATTTTAATATTTTTTCTCTAAAATACGCTAAAGCAGGCATGTCGACTAGCGCGTAATAAGAGAATACAATCATTAACAACTAGTTTTGTCCATATCCATTTATTTGTTTCATTAGTATTTAGTCGATGGCTTAATTACATGCATAAAATATTAGTATTATACCGTATAGATTTATCAATAATCATCTATGGTCATATAAAATATAAAAAGTCATTTCATAACTGTATAGATGATCGAGTCTCGTTCTTCTTAGATATGTTTATAAAGAAATATTTTGGTGGAGAGAATTTTGTGTTTCTTCAACTATCTTATTTTAAATAGTTTAAAGTTAAAATTAAATTATTACTTTCTCTGTCCCAATTTATGTGACACTTTTCATTTTTTGAGAGTCAAACAATTTAAGTTTGATCGAGAATTTGCGCATCGAATCTTCAATTTTTTTGAAATGAAATTTATATATTTGTAAACTACGTAAAAAGTATTATAAGTCATAGTAATTGATAATTCAAAATGCTTAAAAAATCTATGAACAATTTACGGTCAAAGATAGACTTGTTTGAATCTCGAAATCCGAAAAGTGCCACATAAAATGAGACGGATGAAGTATTATTTTTTGAACAATTATAAGTAAGAACGATATTTTTGAACTTTTTTAGTAATTAGAAAACATATTTGAATTAAAAATATAACAAAAAAGACATTTTAGAAATAAATAGTAAAGAGGAAGTATTTAAAACACCTCAAAACTCGGCATGAATTATTAATTTTATCATCGAACTATTGATAACCTTATAAACATCATTTTACTTGACTAACTGAACTTAAATACACATTCGATCTTGCAACATGAGTGAAATACATTCCTGAATTTTCGTCAAATTTAAGAGTGTTTTCAACACTTTTTTCGATTTTTTATTACAAATTCCATGTTTTAATTATAATAGTTTGAAATCACTTGTTTCCGAAATCGTCTTAGCTAAACCTATAGAATTCCACTTTTTTTTTTCATTTTTCCTTGCAATTTATAATGCATCAAGGGAACAAAGATCAGAAACTCTTCGCTGAATGTGGTTCATAACCGGTATCGGGTTCTAGTGGCGGGCTCTTGGGTCGTCGGACCCATATTTGGTAAAAGTGATGGCTTGGTTGTCCCCACACCCCCTTATCATGCGTGTCTGTGAGAGCAGTTTGTGCTACCGTTTTGGCGCTCATCTTATAATTCTCAGTCCTCTTTCGCCGTAGTAAATCGAATGTATATCTAAATTTAATTAATCAAATAAAAAATATTATTTAATATAATTAATAATTTAGAGATAAAACTATAATTTACACCGTTTAAAGTTATTTCCAATACTTCTTGGAATAGTAAAAGAACAAAAGGCAAGAAGTTAGAAGAAAGAAGTTAATTCCGAGTTATATGTATTATGTTGTCTCTTTTGCAAACATTTAACACAAAATGGTCAAACTTGTCTAATAGAAAGCAATTATGGCCAGTTTTACTAATTATTTATCTTTGTAATTAAGTTGCTTCATCTTAAGTAGTAAAAGAAGTTATTGAGTTATCGATTTGATTTGAGTTTTTATGATTAGGTTATTGAGTAAACTGATAATCTAATTACTTTACCCTTTCTAAATATAAAATATTAATGATTTAATATATAACTAGATATTATAATTATATCAAATTATCAATACTCTACCCACTGTACACTAGGTCATTTAGTCTTTGTTGGTTGCTCCAAACCTAAAGACTAAAGTTAGGGTTCACCATTGTAGCTATTTGATTTTAGTTTTAATTTGTAATTTAGGTTGTAGCTTTTGCAAGTTTAAAGGTCTGTAATTTTATCAACATAAAAATTTCCATAATATTTTTTGGCGGTGACAGTAATTATAGCTTTTGTACTATATTTTCTCTTATTGATGTAATTTCTCATTATCTTTCTTGTTTCACTGTATCAAGGCATTTAGAGAAGTGAGAAGTCATAAAATATTTTATGGATATTTTCTTATTGGGAATCTGAAAACCAAATCGATAACGATAAAAAATCGATAAAAATAAATCTTATCGATTTGTTATTGGGTTATCACATTTAAAAATCGAAAATCGATAAACTAAATCGATAATACATAAAACTGAATCGATGATGCACACCCCTAAAAATGGATTTAAGGCTTGAATCTATTGAGATTGAACTCAACTCAAATTATCTCGAGTCCAACCCATAAAATTATGAACAGATTGGATAAGTTACTTATATTTAGGCTCATTTTGACACTTGTAATTTTGAAATATATTTTGGGTATAGTCCAGTGGAAACTATTTTTGATAGGGAACGTTTTTTTCAAATAGATCCTATGTCGATTATTTTATGGTTGGAGTCCTACTCATGGCGACCTATTTGAATTGGGGAAAGCTTATGAAATTAGTGAATATCGAACATCAAATGAAAAAATTAAAATAATTTTTTAATTAAAAATGAGTGTTGAAAAATACAATTGTATGTTACCTTTTCATTTTATATTATCTCTCGTATTTCTCTTTTATATGTTTATTATATTAATAAAGATTTTCTTTTGATTATTTTCTATTTATGTCTAAAGATATATCCACTCTTCGGTGAATATCTAATCTATTTATGTGTCATCCCTCATATTTAGTCTTCAAGAATTTTTATTTTCTTTTAGTTTTTCATCCGGTGTTCAATATTCACATTAAAATTTGATTAAATTTAAATTCGCGTCGAAAAATTCTACATTGGGGGTAAAGCACTCCCTAACAAAGGCGACTCCGTACCCAAGGGAACTCAAACCCGAGACCCCTTGATTAAGATAAAAAAGTACTTACCACTCCACCACAATTCTTGTTGGTTTCAAGAATAATTATTACTTTGCCAATTTTGAGATATCTATAGATAAAATGGAAAAAAGTACTCCCTCCGTCTATCATTATTTCTCCACATTTGACTTGATACACCCTTTAAAAAAGCAATAAATAGAAAAATAATTTTACTATATTAATACTATTAATTATACGTCATCTAAGTGTTGGGTAATGAATAATATTTAATAATAAGAATAAAATAGATATAAAATAATAAATTATTTGTTAATTTTTAAAATTGAACAAGTCAAAATGAATATCTAACCTTAATATGACGGATAAGTAAAAATGAATAAAACAATTTTATTCTAAAATTATTAAATAATTATTTTTAAAAATCACGATGAATATTTGACGCGGTAAAGTATACTTTAGACGTTTTTTCACCAAGTTGGAATAGAATGCTGGCTCATCTTTAATTCATTTCTATGCTCTTTATTTGTTCGACAAATCAATATCTCTGCCTTTCGACTTTTGCATTTTACATTTTATTTTTATAATTATAGTATTCAGTTTTCGTACATTTTGATTAATTTCATGAAATATTTGTAATTTTTCATTAGTGATAAATATCAGACAAAATCTATCTATTAAGATTAGGACAAATAAAAAAAATCATCTAGTATTTTTTACTTTACCCTACCTTCTCATTTAATTTGTTGACAAAAAGCAATTCTCGTTCTCTTTTTATTACCTGTTCGGTTTGTATTTTTCATTCTCATTGAAAAGGTATTTAGGAAATTCTAATTTAATTCCAATTAGCTTAAGTAATTATTTAATGATAAAAATAAAAAATAAATAAATAATTCTCTTAATTTATTATTAAAATAACAATTAAAAATAAAACATAGTTTTAGTAATTATACAAGTAGAAAATTAAATAAAAGGAGCATAATATTTTTAAACATAATAATTTTATATAATTATAAAAATTACATGAAAATAGCTTTGAAGATAAACAAAATATCCCTAACAACTATAGTATATCATGTGTGGAAGGATAGAAATTAAAGAATATTTCAAACAAAATATAATAACATCGATACAATCCTTAAGTAGATAGCCCAAGAAATATATTTCAAAGCACATTTGATACCAAGGTATATATAACACGTAATCCTCCAAAGTATTATCCGAAAGTTGAATAAAATAGCATATGGTCGTTGTCATTGTAATCCACCGAAACAAAAATATTGAATTAGGAAAAAATTTAAATATGTCATCAAACTTTAATTTTTTTTAATCTATGTAATCCATTTAAAGTAAACAAATAGTGACATGAATGAATATTTTCTTAAATAAAAATAACATAAATAAATCAAATTTCATAGCTTTGAAGATAAACAAAATATCCCTAACAACTATAGTATATCATGTGTGGAAGGATAGAAATTAAAGAATATTTCAAACAAAATATAATAACATCGATACAATCCTTAAGTAGATAGCCCAAGAAATATATTTCAAAGCACATTTGATACCAAGGTATATATAACACGTAATCCTCCAAAGTATTATCCGAAAGTTGAATAAAATAGCATATGGTCGTTATCATTGTAATCCACCGAAACAAAAATATTGAATTAGGAAACAATTTAAATATGTCATCAAACTTTAATTTTTTTTTAATCTATGTAATTCATTTAAAGTTAACAAATAGTGACATAAATAAACATTTTCTTAAATAAAAATGACATAAATAAATCAAATTTTTAAAAAATAACATAAATAAATCATTTCTCAAATTTGATAGCTCTGAACCTTTGAGAGTAGAGGGACACCACATTAAAGGCTGTTTTTGGTCCACAAAGAAACAAGTACGTACACGCGATGTAACATTTAATATTATAAGATAATTAAAATATATAGTTGTAAATAAAAAAATATTAAATAATTAAAATATTCTTTAATTCAATAATTTATTTCGAGAAGTACACATGTTAACTAATTTTTTTTATTAGATAGTATAAAGGAGAAACTATCTAACTACACATAAATCACTGCCATATATATTAAATCTATCTCTAGTTTAAAACAGTTACACATACTATCACTTTTAATATTTATATCATATATTGTAAAATATTTAATCAGATACACTAATTCCTTAAATATGATATTTCATAATTACCTTAAATTCTCCCTCTTCATTTCACCTGCCGTAGCCCTCTTTCTTCCTTCTTCTTCTCCCTCTTTCTTCCTTCATCCTCTTAATACATGTTTCCATATTTAAATTAGCATTATACATATAGGTTTTTTATTATTTTATTATTTTCATTTATCTTGATTTTGTATCTAAGTTAAAGTTCATAATGCTCTGAAATTTAATTTTAAATAGTTTTACAAATTAAATTTTATATTTTAAAATTTTGTTGTTTCTCAAACGCTCTTGTGATTGACCATTTATCTTGTTTATTTTCACTCATGAATTTCTCATTGCAAGGTCTAACTCTTCATCCGCCAACATTCAAACCGAGAATAGATCTAAATATAGGAACGACCTAATCAAGATGGAAGAATTTCGCCAAGCTTTAATTAACAGAACAAATACATCATTAGATACACATCGAGTGCAACAATGTTGAATACATATCAGGTGTATATATATCTAGTTAAGACTTCATGTATCTAAGTTAAAAATATATGTATCTCTGAGAAATAATTTCAGATGCTAAAATAAAGGGAAACTTTTTGAAATATTTTACTTTTTTCAAATTAATGATAAGACATTTACTACATACTCGTTATTTATTCTTTAATTTGTGCGTTTCAATTACATTCCATATTTAGATACACATAATTATATGTATATGCTTACTATGTATCAGAGATACATGATTTTCAATATAATGTATGCAACTGATACTTGATACATCAAATTAATACTAGATGCATACAAAAGATATATGAAATTAAAATTAGATCATATAAACAGATACATGAAATTAATATTAGGTCATATAAATATATACATTAAGTTAATACTAGACACATATAATAAATACACGAAATTAATATTAGATACTTTTATGATACATATGAATGTACTTATATGATACCCATGTATCTAAGTGTTTAGTTTGTTGGATACATCATATATTGATAATAAATACATCAATTAATGAATTTATTATTTTAAAAGTAATAAAAAGAAATTAATCAAGTTAATGACCAAGATATACATGTTTTTGTCTTTTATTAATAGTATTAATGAATTTATTATTTCAAAGAATAATAAAATAAAATTAATTAAACATATATACACTTCTTGATTTCCGCCTTATATTAAGAGATTTGATTAATTTAAATTTCTAGAATTAATTGTTCATGTATTCTGAAAATCCTTAATTACTCCTCTAATTAAGGAAATCAGTTACAACCAATTAATTTAAACAGATAAAATATGTATCTCGGTTTTAAAATTCGTCAGATACATGTATCTCGCGGATTCAAATTCATGTATCCTAAATATGAAGTATGATAGAGGAAGTAATATTTGAAACTATCGAAAATCTTAGTAATTAAGACCTAAACTAGTGAGATTTATGTAATTTACCCTAGTAAAAATACCTAACAAACTTCTACAACTCATTTATTCGTACATGTGCTATTAAAAACTAACACTTATTTCTGCTTTTGGCACAAAACTAAAACACTTTTTTTAAAAAATATTTTGGTTACCATTTTAGATTCATTAAAGTGGGTATATAGGCTGGGTGAAATATAATATATAAGCTGTTTTATTATGTGTTTGTTAAAAAAAAAATATATAATATAAATTTTTATTACAAAAATTCAACCAAACATGAGATATAATAATTGCATGTTTTATTATGTGTTTAACCCACCCGATTTACCCACAAATAAACTCTTTAAAATCCTAAAGAAAAATCCTAAAGTTTATTTATTTATGTTAAACTTTACATGTTTTTTAAAAAATACGATTATAATAAGAATTTTATTGTAATACTCCTATTAATTAATGAATTGTTTTTGTAAAACTTAATTTTTGAAATTATTTTTCCAACTACTTAATATGCTAATCACTTTCCTTAACAACGTGGGTCCCACATTTTTCATTATTCTTCTTCGCTAATTCTTCAAAATTCTTCTTCTACTGTACGTTCCTCTGTTCCTGCAATGAAGAAAAAATAGGAATTTCATGGAGTAAAAGGCATCAAAATCATCACATCCACCACCCTCCTCCTCCGCTGCTGCCGCCGTCGTCTTCTTCATCTATTGCTCTGCCCTTTCCTTCTTCTATGGGGTGGGTATTGGCCGCCGCCGCCACCTCCACATCCCGTTGCTGGCGGTGCCGTATGTGGATTATCAAAGTGCGAAGAAGATTAAAAATAATGTTAATGCTCATTGGGATATTGCCATGATCTTGATGAATTCAATAAGGATTTTCATTTTTCTTTAGGATTTTAGAGGGTTTATTTATGGGTAAATCGGGTGGGTTAAATGGGTTATGGGTAGGTTTTGAAATTTGGGTAAAAAAATTGGTCAATCGGGTTGTGGCATAGGATTGTGACACGTGGACACAATCAGTGCTCCGTTAGTGGGAAGGGTAAATGTGTACTGGTTATTGGACGACAAGAGCTTTGATGAACGAAAAGTATGACGAAGAGTATTGACATATCATTTTCGAAAATTCGGGATATATTTGTCCTTTTTCCCTTAAAAAAATAATGATAACTGCTGAGTTGTTTAATCTCACCTAGACGCGTGTGCCATATAATCCACTTTTGGCCTCTTATTTCTTTTACTTCTTCTTCTTCGTTTCTCAAACACAAGATTTGAATTTTCATCTTTGATTTTTCTTCGTGAAATTCTTCATCATTCAAAATCCAAGTGCGTAATCTTATCTGGAATTTTCTACGGTTTTTTCTTAACTCTGTAAGCAAATTTCATATAGCGTTTTTTTTTTTTTTTTTTTTTAGTTTGTTTGATTCAGAGGTGTATTTAGAATGGATCAGATAAACAGAAATCAATAATTTTTTTGATTTCATTTGTGATTTGTGTCGGAAATAGAATATATTATTAGGATAAAGGGTAAATATTTGAACTTTTGATATCACTACTAAAAGATCATTATTTTTCTGTTGAAATTTCCCACTGAAAAATGTTTCGTGGCTATTTCCAGGGATTTTTTGATTGAATCATTGAGAAAAGAAGAAAGAATATTCCTTTCATTCACTTTTAATTATCATGTTACACTTTTTAAAAGTTAATTTAACAAATTTTCAAAGTTAAATGAGATTAAATTAATTTGATATTTTAAACAAAAGATTTATATATCAAAAGACTATACTAAAAGTATTATAAATTACAATTTTTCGCATAGCAATATGATGTAAAAATACATTGTAAATTGTTGGTCAAAGTTCTTATAGTTTGACTCTATAACAATTAAAAATAACCGGAGGGAGTAGTGTTTTTACATGGAAAAATATAAAGCTTCCCAGTATTTGAGTAAAATATGTTTTCTATCATGTGTTATTCAGTGAGCTGGTTGGGCGGAAATAAGTAGGAAACTCATGTTTTATGATACAAATTTCTCATTGATTCGTGGTTGGAAAACTTCTGTTTCTAGCAGTGTATTTTCATTATGGGGAAGGGGATAAGGATTCTGGAACAAAGGGATGCAATGTTGTTGTTGTCAGAAAATGCTTATTGGTATTAGTGGATCTAGTAACTAATACGGAGCGAGGATTTTCACAAAAGAAGTTAAAAGGGATTCAACATATACTATATAGACATAAAAAACAAATCTTTGTCTATCTACAGAGTAATTTTTCGAAAGGGCTGTCAATTGACAAGGGTTAAAAATTAAGCTATTTGTAGAATTTGGAAATTTGGCTAAAGATGATTGATCTTACTTCATTTGTTTTAAGCTTTTGCTTTGAGGCTGATTTAATTAGACTATTGGGGTAATTTTGCTCAATTATATGTAAACTATAGCCTCACAGATCAATTAGCAGTCTATGTAGTTGTTAAATTTAATCGTCATTCTCAGCTCTATCCGAGCTGAGGGTCTATCAGAAACCGCCTCTGTATCTCACAAAGGTAGGGGTAAGGTCTGCATACGTCCTACCCTCCCTAGACCTCACTTGTGGGATTATAATGGATATGTTGTAGTTGTTGTATTCTCAACTCTATCCCATTGTAACCCTTGATTAGTCCTGCTGTGACTTGTTTGGGTAAGGAATTACATTACAAAGGACGAAGTACACAATGAGGGGAAGGGCTCTATTTATTTGTATGGATTTTGATTTTTCACGTAGTTCTTATTTGACTCATTTGAATGAGGACTAACATTGATCATGCTGCAGCGAAAATGCATAAAGAGGCTAAAAGCTCCTATTTTGATATGCCAGCATTGGATGTTTCTGTTGCATTTCCTCAGGCAACTCCAGCCTCCAACTTTCCTCCATGCAGTAAGATTGATACCTGATTCCATTTTTATGTTTACTTACTCTATTATTAACTCGAATATACAGAGTGTCCACTCTTTTCAAGAACTCGATAAATTGTTTGATGTGCTTATTTGCATGCATTTGATTGAAGCCATTCAACATTTTGCCAGATTGCACTTCTACTAATACTTAATGTGCATGCTATTTCTATAAAAACTTTATGTGGGGCTGCAGTTGACTTGCACCTTAGCGGACAAAACTTTGTTGATTTCTACCCTTGATTGACTGAATATCATTTGCCACTATCTGCTTTTAAGCTTAATTGAAATATATCCTTGGGATCCTTTGCTACTCTCTGCTACCATTGTAATTCTGCCGGGTCATTCCGCTGACTGTGATTTAAACTTTACAGCTTCAGACTACTATCAGCTTGCCGATCTGTTGACTCCTGAGGAGCAAGCCATCAGAATGAAAGTGAGGGAATGCATGGAGAAAGAGATTGCTCCTATAATGACGAAGGTATTTCTCTTGTTCTCTGTATTTGTTGAATGTGTTGATATTATTTGTAGTAGCTAATCTTGTGAGTAGAAAACAAAGATTTATCATTAATGCTAAGTCAATCTTCTGAGGAAATGTTTACTGCTGTAGATGTGCTTAAAAGTGAACTCTTTGTTAATGCTTTTGAACAGTATTGGGAGAAGGCAGAATTTCCATTTGAAATCATTCCAAAATTTGGTGCTTTGCACATAGCTGGCGGCACTATCAAGGTGTTTTAAGAACTTGACAAATTTCTATATAAGTCATCTATAGTGTCCATGAGGAATCTACTGACTTTTTTGGCTTCAGGGATATGGTTGCCCAGGTCACTCAATAACTGGAAGTGCTGTTGCTGCAGCAGAAGTTGCCAGAGTTGATGCAAGCTGCTCTACATTCCTTTTGGTGCATTCATCTTTAGCAATGCTCACTATTGGTAAGTCTTGTTATTGTTTGAAATTGCTTCTGGTATCCTTTTTGCTTCTTTTGAAATTCCGGCATGGTTGAAACATTGTTTTTGGTAGAAGTATTGTGATATTTACCAGTGATATTCGTCGACTGATCTTTTGATGGGAGATGTTCTTTGTTTTTGATAATGAAAGCATATCATTACTACTAACTCAATGAGGGCTTCTGTGAGATATACAATTTATGTCGATATGAAGTGAACTAATTACACCATGTTGGTCTGTCAAGAATAGGGCTATGTGGGTCTGAAATGCAGAAGGAAAAATACTTGCCATCATTGGCCGAATTTGACACTATAGCTTGTTGGGTGAGAACTTTTTTGCTTCGGTCATTTCTTTATTTGTATCTGTGGTTACCAAATATTAGTTTGTAGTCGATGCTAATTTGGAATTAGGGTCTAACTGAGCCTGACTATGGAAGTGATGCAAGTGGATTGGGGACTACTGCCAAAAAGGTCTAGATGCTGCATTTTAACTTCAGTTTTAAATTTCTATGCTATTCTGTATCGATTTCCATTTTAATTTGGGAAAGATTGCTAAATATTCTTCTGTAAAATCTGTTATCTTCCTGATTCTAAATGATAGGTTGAAGGAGGCTGGATCCTTGAAGGGCAAAAGCGTTGGATAGGAAACAGCACTTTTGCCGACATATTGGTTATTTTTGCTAGAAATACATCCACAAACCAGATAAACGGGTGAGTTACAACATTCTGCTTCTATATAATCCTATTCAGCGCCATCTTTCACCAGTTGCATTGGTAACTTAGGATCATGCAAAATATCTATAGGCTTAGTTAATCTTCTAAGTCTACTAATTTCTTCAGCTTTCACTACCTTGATATTTTCAGTATCAGTTTTAGACAAATGACGTGTTTTGAATACATCGTTATACCTTCTAGTGATTGGTTAAAACTTGCTCGATACCATTATCGATATAGGAAAATGACCCTATGTCATAGTTTTATATAAATAATGTGTACCTTCATTTTCACCCGCCCTCTTGACCATCTTAGTTTATTTCTTACAATTGGTGTTTGCCTTTGTCTCAGTTTCATAGTAAAGAAGGATGCTCCAGGATTGCAATGTACTAAAATAGAAAACAAAATTGGACTACGGATTGTTCAAAATGGAGACATTCTCTTAAAGAATGTTTTTGTCCCTGATGAGGATAGACTACCTGGGGTCAATTCGTTCCAGGATACAAACAAGGTACGACAATATGGATGGGGTGTTCTATTTGCTATCAATGTTCAATGATGATCTGTTTGGTTGTTTGCTCATTCTTCAACCTTCAGCTAAACAATTTTCGTTCTGTGAGGAAAGAAAGTGACCAACAGACTGAAATTCACACCTATTTTTGTTTATATTTTCTTTCTTTAGTTAATTCTTGTATGCACATTTGCGCTTACTGTTAGATCATTAATTTGTATCCTCCTCCAACCTTTCATGGTCGCATAGGTTATTTTCCATTGTCATTAGAAAGCTTCATAGGCATAGTGTAGAGCTCCTTCTACTGTAGCTGTCCTTTTGTTTTATATGAATGAATAACTTAGTTCGTTCATATTGTTGATTGTACAATTGAGATCCTCGCTGTCGGAGACCCTTTTTTTCATGCCAAAGGACATTTTACATGCCAAAAAGAGTGCACCTCAGCGTTGTTACTAATTTTCTTTCATCTTGTTTCCCTTTTGCTTTCATGCATTTCAGTCAACTATTATTGTTTCTTTTGAAGTTGTCGGTTTGCTATTGCTGATTGTTTTTTTTTTTTAAGTAGCTGAATTATTGTTTCGTTATCTTATTCTTCCCTTGAATAGGTGCTTGCTGTATCACGTGTTATGGTTGCATGGCAGCCTATTGGCATTACAATGGGTGTTTATGATATGTGTCACAGGTAACAATAGATATGCTCATCAGTCTTTGTTTATCATACAGTAGACACTATGTTATGGCCGACTGTAAGAACTTGTACGCACATTTTATAATTCCATCTCCTTGAGTTCCCTTTTCAATCGTTTTTCTGTTGGTTAAATTCTCCGTGAAACTCCAAGGTACTTGAAGGAGAGAAAGCAGTTTGGAGCACCATTAGCTGCTTTCCAGATCAACCAACAGAAATTGGTCCAAATGTTGAGCAACATTCAAGCAATGATTCTTGTTGGTTGGCGGCTTTGCAAACTACACGAGAGTGATAAACTGACTCATGGTCACGCAAGTTTAGGGAAAGTAAGTCCTTTTTCCTTCAGATTGTAAAAGCTGTTGCATGCCCTTTTAGACTGATCAGTTACAAATTGTTTGTGGTTCAGTCATGGATTACGTTGAGGGCAAGAGAGACCGTTGCTCTCGGACGAGAACTACTAGGTGGCAACGGAATCTTGGCTGACTTTCACGTCGCAAAGGTTTGTTAACAATATCCAATTTTTACTAGGTAAATCATGTTTAGGTTTCATTTTTTGTTACTTTGGTCTCATGGTATCACTGGGAAACAACCTCTCTACCTCCACGAAGTAGTGTTAAGGTCTACATACACTCTACCCTCCGCAGACCCCACTTGATGGAATTTCGCTGGATATGTTGTTGTTGTTGTATGGTCTCATGGTGCATCCGTTTCTATCTTGGCGTGTAGGCATTTTGCGATTTGGAGCCGATCTATACATTTGAAGGTACATACGATATCAACACCTTGGTAACAGGTAGAGAAATTACTGGTTTGGCCAGTTTCAAGCCTGCACCAGTAAGGCAAAAGAGTCGCCTGTGAAAAATTTCATCTTCTCTGGGTAGTAAGTATTCTGCTCAATAATGTTCTGTTTAGGCAATTGTAACTTCAGAATACTTTTACCCAAAGAAAGTACTTTAAGAATTGAAGTTCCTTTTTTTTAAAAAAAAAATAAAATTGTATCTAAAATTGATTAGTTAGACTATCACCTATTGTAATAAAAAATTAGCATCATATAGTAAACTAAGGATACCACTTTGGGGGTGATGGTGAATGATCTTGAACTTTTGACTATGCTTGCTCAACAAGCAAAATTTCAAATTCAGTATGTTTTAGTTTTCGACTTTGAAGATTCGCTAGGGGCGGATCCACATAGAGTCCGTTGGGTACTTGAGCATTTATTAACTTCTCTCATATATATATATATATATATATATATGAAGAGAGAGAGAGAGAAATTAAGAGGTATTTGCATAAAATTAACATAGAGCACGTAATGAACAAATGATCTGATTGATTCATTGACTCTTTTAGTGTTTCTAAAGCAACATCCAAGTTCCACCGCTAATTGAATGCTCTACATCCTTTTTGTACATGATAAATTTCATGAATGATCTATCAATCAAAATTTTATGACATGATTTTCATTTTAATCTGTATATCACATTTCTATAAAAATAATAATAACATATTTAAGATAATCCAATAAATGTACATGTAGATAGAGAGTATTGTTTTCTATAAATTTTCGGCCCAAGAAAAAATATATAAACATATTGGAAAAGAAATATTAATTGTGAAAAAATCATGACAAAAACATTCTAAAAAAAAGCAGTCATAGTAACAATAATAGTGCGATAATTAAAATTTAAAAGACAAGAAATTACAAAAGAAATATACCATTATAATACTACTCATGTCCTCCGCCACTTCATATTAAAGGATATGTCGTATTTGCTGTAGATGCGTGTCATATTTTAGCTAATCATTTCGCTTTGTATTGCTTCGATCTACCTCTATCTCTTTTGAAATTATTCATAGCTCATCTTTCAGGCATCGCCTCTTCACATATTCAAAATCCCGCTATTTGTTCTCCAACATTAAAGGTGTGTATCTTCTCGTAAACAACGAAATGACCAACACGATAAAACCAATTAAACACAGCCAAATAAGCAAAAATCACGTCTGATGAGGTCTTAATACACCATAAAATATTCCTAAGCATTTTTTTCTCAAGTTCACACTAATTATTTATTACACAACCTTTAGTTTTCTAGAAACTACTACTACAAAATACTAAAAATCTTAAAACTAACTCGTTCAGATTCTTCAAAAATATTATCAGACTCAACAGTATATATTTTTGAAGAGTTCGAGCAACGAGGTACCTACCTTGAAGTAGTTTACCATCCATTTGAATGTTCATTTCTTTGTTGTTGTCTCTCAGCTTCTCTTTCCATTCCCATCATCCTTACTCTCAATTGAAGCTGACCTACAGCACTCAAAAACTTCAAACTTTGCAAAGGAGTAAGTAATCCTACAACTCTTTCAGCTGTTCTTGTCCTTAACCTATCAGCATCCGTCACCACATTCTCCAAAGCCGTCTTCAATTGGTCTATGTTTCCATCCTCCTCCTCGATCTCTGTGTTTATATTGTCAGTGTATATAACTTGCATTCCTACTCGACGTTCTAGATCCGCCAATGGTGGTGAGGCCACGCTCTCTTGGATTTGTGCCAACTCTTCCGTTAGGGACCTCTCTTCAGCCTTTGTCTCGTGTTTCAACCAGTTGAGCCTTTGAACTTGATGTTCACTCAAATTGTTTACTGAATCAGTTACCTATTGAAAATATAATTAAATAAATAAATATGTAATTGAAGTACACCTATGATAACTTGAAGTTTTTAGATGTATCACATGGTTTATTAGAGTTCGTTTGGATTAACTGATAGGTATTGTAAGTGTTAAAAATTAATTTTATAAATAAATAATTACATGTTCGATAAAAAAGTGATGAGAAGCTTTTTTTTTTAAAAAATAGAATGACTAAAATATTCTTGACTTCTTTACCAAAAAATTATAAATTTGAATTTTTATGGAAAAGGATGATTAACGGATATCCAAGGGAGGAGAAGTCAAAATTTTGTTTTGGAAAAATGTATTTTAGAAGCTTTTTTTTTAAAAAAAAGTAGAACGACCAAAATATTCTCTGACTTCTTTACCAAAAAATTATAAATTTGAAAGTATTTTTTTTATGGAAAAGGATGATTAACGGATATCAAGGGAGTAAAAGTTAAAATTTTGTTTTTGGAAAAATGTATTTTAGAAGCTTTTTTTTTTTAAAAAAAGTAGAATGGCAAAAATATTCTTGACTTCTTTACCAAAAAATTATAAATTTGAAAGTATCTTTTTATGGAAAAGGATGATTAACGGATTTGCAAGGGAGAAGAAGTTAAAATTTTGTTTTGGAAAAATGTATTTTAGAAATTAAACAAGGTATTAAAAATTCAATATTTTGATCAAACTAAAAATTACTTATAAGCTAAGAAATCATCATACGTTGATGGTGATATTTAATTTATAACGACTTACAAGATTTCTATGGAAGGACATGGAAATAGAGAAGTAAATATTTTGATGAAAAAAATGATCAACTTATGATTTTGACCGACTTTAGCTTCTAAGTAAATAATTTATAAACATTTCGAGCTTATCAAATACCTAGATATGAAAAAAAATATTGTAAAACAACTTAAGCATCTTACAAACTTATTCAAATATCATACATCTAAGATATCAAAACATATAAAAGTCCTAAGCTAAGCATCATCCCAACCTATAATTTTTTTTTATAAACCCTCTATCTCAATTTAGTTTGAATATATATGAAATTTAAAATTTTTAAAAAAAATTAAAAACTCTCCTTCAAAAAGTACATGTGGTATTCTTATAAAAAATAATTAAATGAGATGTAACATGAAATATATTGATAATATTATCAAATATTTACTAAATAAAAATATATCTCTATTTTTTTTAGACTGACTAAAAAAAAACATATGATAATATGTTTGGCATGATAAAAGGATTTGCTTGCACCGTATGAGCCTTTTGACGCCACCGTTTAAATTCTATCGCATTAATTAGATTATACGTGCTTTAACTCATAAAAAAATCAAAGCTATACTTGAAACGTGTGCTTGCGCCGTATGGTTTTTATGTTAATTAGTTCGATGACATTAAAAAAAAAAAAAGTAGTGATGAGACACGTTAACAAGGAAAAAATATAAAAAGTGATTTTTTTCTCCTTAAAAAAATCATTTCTAAATGACACATAAACATGTATAATGAGTTAAATATTTAGATAAAATGATTATATAATTTAATCTGATATATAAAAAGTAATTATTTTTTAAAAAATATCATTTGTAAATGACACATAGAATCAAATATTTAAATAAAATGTTCACATAATTCGATCTGATATATGAAAAGTGTTGTAAATGACACATAAGCAGGTATAATGAGTCAAATATTCATATAAGCTGCTCACAATTCGATCTGATATATAAAGAGTGATTATTTTTTTTAAAAAATAATTTATAAATGACACATAAGCATATATAATGAGTCAAATATTTAGATAGGATAATCACACAATTGTATATGATATATAAAGAGTGATTATGTTTTTTAATAATCATTTATAAATGATACATAAACATGTATAATAAGTCAAATACTTAGATGATCACACAATTTGATTTGATATATAAAAAATAATTATTTTTTAAAAAGCAAATCCTTTTATAAATGACATATAAGCATGTATATGAGTCAATATTTAGATGTGATAATCATACAATTCTATCTATTCTATGTGATATATTAAGAATCATTTATAAATGACACATACGCATATAGAATAAGTCAGATATTCAGATGAGATGATCAGACCATTCAATAATTTACCAGATTGAAAATTAAGCCGGGATTGAACCCGGTGATCCATAAGAAGCTTCTTTCAAGCGGAGAGAACCAAGTAGGTGAAAAGGCTCTGAAAACATTCCTATGAGTCATTCTTGATTTTTCTTCATAATATTCTTGATAATGAGCTAAAACTCTAGAAATAAGGTCTCTCATATCATTTTCTTGTGATTCTTGATCATCAAAAGTTTCTTGTGCTACAACAAGTTCATTTAGAAATTGTTCTTGTCTAATTAACCAACCTTCTAGAAACACCTCAAAAGAATTATCATCATGACTACTACTTCTATATGATCCTCCTGGCATAATTTGGTTATAATCTTCTTTTTATAGAAGAAAAAAGATAGAAGTAGAAGAGAGAGAGACAGAGAGGGGTTGTGTTTCTATTTATAAGAAGAAAAATGAAAAGAGGTGTTTGTGAACTTTCTTTTTGTTTTAGAGGTAAAGACACCGACGTGGGAAATCAAAAGTTCTCCAGTTAACCAACTGAGTTACTATGAAAGTTTTGTAATTTGCGATTGAATGGTTAAGTTTTGAAAGATTAAAAATACTTATTTTAATTAAGTTCTTGAGATAAAATAAGTATTTTTTAATTAAAAAAAATAGTGTTTCTCCTTAAAAAAAAAAAAAAAAACTTTTGTGAAAAAACGCTTCATCACTCTTGATAATGCTTGCATTCTTTATATTTTCAGGTTTGCTGACACAGAATTAATCGATGTTTATTCCTCAGATATTATTATTATTGCCTTTTAATTAATTGGTTAAACATAAATTGCTTCTCATTAAAATATATTTTTGATTTTTTTAAAAAAATAAATTGATTGTAGAAGTTTGACCAAACAAACGATTATTATAATTGGAATGAATTTTAATTTTTTGAATAGTTTTGTTGGTTTTGCTTAGTGGGAAAGGATTCAATGGGTGCTTGAGTTAACAATGAAAACTAATTACAGATTAGAGAGGATCATATTGAGAGAATTTATATAGGTTAAGCCAATTGGCAATCCTACTTGGCTTAATAAAATTGAAGATCATAATTAGAAGGGTGAAGAAACGAAGAGCCAATGATGTGTTGACACGTCATAGATTAGTCTTCATGAAGGGGATTGGGGTTAAATCGGTGGGTTTTGTCATATAGTTTGAGCTTGTCACGGCTACGTGGATTAATACTCGCCTCCTAAATTCTCATCTACACTTGTCTTTGATTTCTTACGACGGTGATAAGTCAGAAATTTAACGAAGAATATGTAAAACATTACCAAATTGAATTTACATTTATAATATGTAATATTTGATTTCAAATAATTGATCATAAATCTAATACTTCTTATTTGATTTCTTACTATTACTATTCATGTAATGATGGTATCGAAAATTTAATGAAGATATGTAAATATTAAAAATGCACAAAATTAAATATATATTCATAAATCATAATAACTAGTATTTGATTTATGTAAATTATATAATTATTCTGTAAAAGATATGTACTGAACCATTCTTCTTTTATGAACACTTTTAATTGTTTTAAAATATTTTTCTTTATATAGATTTTTTTGAAAAAAAAGAAGAAAAGAAGAGGGAGCATACAGTAATTTCATATGTATATGAACTACAAGGCCAGGACATGGCACAAAAGTCACGTGTGTACTTCAAACGCCAGACACAAAAGCTAATTAAAAATACATACATAACTTCTCTAATTTGTCCTCATTTTTCATTTTGACATGTTAACTTAGCCTTGTTTTATTTTAATCCTTCAATTCTGTTTTATATAGTATCATTTAAACACAAAATACTAAATGGATGAATATAAAAAAAAAAGTTAAAATATTTTTTTAGAGTTACTGTACATTATTGTGTGAAAAAATAACCAACGAAAGTGTGCTGGTTTTCTTTTTTAAGCAATTAATTAAATTAAATAACACCACATATTTTTTTTTTCATATCTAGTCTATTTGGATCTAACTCAAATACCAACTTTCTAATTTTTCATTCAACTAAATACGAGTAAAAGAAAACTCATGTTCATTGTTAATTAATAATACTATACAAAAAGATTGAAACTCGATAGACTTCGTTGGGTTGTCATTGATTTTGTTAAGAAAGAAAATCGACACACTTTCGTTGGTTATTTCACGCAAAAATACAGAGAAACTCTCAAAAAGAAATTGTTACTTTTTTTAAAAAAAAAAAATCAATGACCATCCGTCAATTTTAATTTTTTACAATAACTAAAGGATGAATGCCGATTTTTAAAATGCAAAACTGCGGTTGAAGAACATATATAGAAATAAAGAAATCATAAAATTAGTATTTTGTGTTTAAATGGTACATAAAAAAAATAAAGTTGAAGGGTTACTCTTTTATTATTTTTTTAAAAAAAATTATAATGCACACACTCTGCCACATCACTTAGAAGTGCTTAAATAAAACATAAAAATTGGAGTTAAAGGATTAAAATAAAATAAATTTAAGTTAAAGTGCCAAAATAAAATTTAGGGATAAATTTAAGGATCCACATATGTATTTGAACAATATTATTCATGTAATGATGGTATCAAAAATTTAATGAAGATATGTAAATATTAAAAATGCACAAAATTAAATATATATTCATAAATCATTTGATTTATGTAAATTATATAATTATTCTGTAAAAGATATGTACTGAACCATTCTTCTTTTATGAACACTTTTAATTTTTTAAAATATTTTTCTTTATATAGATTTTTTATTTTTTTTAAAAAGAAGAGGGAGCGTACAAGTAATTTCATATGTATATGAATACAAGGCCTCTTGTCATGACTACGTGGATCAATTGTTCGGCCTCCTAAAATATCGTCTCCACTTATCCTTTATCCCTAACTTAGCTTTTTCTCAATAATATTATAGCTATAGTTTGCATAATTGCGCTTTATAGTAAATTTTATGTTTGCTATGGAACTTTTGATTTGCATAATTCGCTACAAACATTTAATTTTATACAAATTGTTCAGTTTTACATAAATTCATTTATATATTATAATTTGTATAATAGGATCTGTATTTGTATAATTATAAATGTATAGGACGAAAATATATATATATATATATATATATATATATATATATATATATTGTATTTGTATATACATTTTTCTCTCGCTTTATACAAACACAAACGCATTTTATACCGAAATGTATAAAATGGCTAATTGTATACCGAAAATGGCTAATTGTATATTGAATCAGATGGCAAAAAAAGGGGATGTTTGCTGCAAATTACAATTAAAATAAACTATGACTATAACATTTAATTTGAATTAATAGTTTGCTATTTCATATAATTTTCCCTAATAAAATTCATAATCATATGATATCTGATTTAATTAATTTAGATTTATATTGCAGAAGCTATATTAGAACACATTTCATATAAATAATTTCTCTGATCTGAATATTTGAGTTCAAAATTTCTAGTTAAAAATAAAAATTTAGATTTATATAATAATTTCTCCGATCTAAATATTTGAATTCAAAAATTCTAGTTAAAAATGAAAGAATCACATGTTGAGGATTTGGTCTATTGTCTGATTTATCATTATAAACAACTTATTTTATTAGCTTCCGTATAATGATTTATTATTTCAATTCGAATATGTAGCATGGCCAAGTGTGATCAAGACGATGAAAGTTTGTCAGTGTCCTAGACATTACACAATCATCTGAGTACAAAATTAATGCACATTCATCAATTTATGATGAATTTATATGGCAAATTGTTAAAATTGAGCCAAAAAAAAAAAAAGATCCTTCGCATTAAAATACCATATTATATGGTTGATTTTATTGATGAGGATTGAATTGCAATAAGATTTTTCATATTTATTATTATTACTAGTCCTGGACACGTACTTTGCACGTGAATCTCACGAAAAAATTATATGTGGTAGAAGTTAAATTAAAATCACATTGTGATGAATTTCACAAATAATTTAGCGAAAAATATAAATGAAATAAATGAACAATCAACCTATATAAATCATTCTTTATTGTAAAATGTAGATGCCAAATAATTAGATGTTTCGGTAATCTATCAAATTTGGACAGCAAATTTAATGTGATAAATAATTTACCTTTTTATGTTATTAGGTCGAAAACTGCAATATATTAGTTTGTTACTTTCTAAGAAAGGGACAATATACACATAACATACCTTCTCAATTTGTACCAAATTTTGAATTACCGTATGTGCTTGTAACAAGTATATATGTTGTCTCCATATTACATTTACATGACATAGTGTGTTTATTCTCCTTTGTAGTATGAACAAAAATTACAATAGTTTGGTCATGGTTATTTTTCATACTTCTTATCATATTTTAAAATTCTTTTATACTTTATTTTTTGCTAACTTTATTATTATTTTCCCCTAACATTACTAGTATGTATCCTTTGCCTTAATTCTTGTCTTCCCCTTTCGTTTATGTTCCCTTCATTTTATTTTTATTGTTTTCTTTATTACTTTCACATTTTCATTCATAAAAAGAAAATAAATAAAAGGATTATCTACAAACACAGAATAATTAAAAGTGAATTTCCTTTCACTTTTGATTGTAATTTATACATATGTAAAATTTATTTTTAAAGAATTTAAAAATATTCTATTTGAATTCATGAAATGATATAAAATAATTAGATAATTTAACCTTCGTATTTCGAATCATGATTCATAAGTAAACATGCGTACACATTTCAAAATGGTAAATACGTGTGAAAATACTTTCTTGTCAAAAATTCAAAAAATTAATATGAAATGTTTATTTAAGGAAATAGAAGCAACATATTTTTTTTTTAATTAAACTTACTGATCAAAGAGAGCATGGAAAAATAATTCTTGAGTGGCTTGACTCCCTCCTTGCATTCACTGTTTCACAAGCTATGCTTATCAAATAATCCATGAACATTTTCATATATATAATTGTTAACAATTACATTGAAGTTGACAATAATAATGTGAAATAAGTGTCATCAAGATAACTCTTCAGTTTTGAAATGCTTGGACTTCCGCTAACAACTTAAGCTATTTCATCCATTTGAATGACTTTCTATCTTCTAGTATCTTGATTACATAATATAATGCACATTTGAATACCTTAAAACTTCTCCCATTTATATCTAGTTTTGTATTTAGTTATTAGAATATATTTTTTATTTTGTACATAAAAAAAAATAATTAAATGAAGGATAAAATGGTAATCCAACTTTGAGGTTAGAAGCTTTCCACTTATAATAATATATATGATAATTACATTAGGGGAAGGGAGTGGGTAAGTGGATACTACCTACTAATGGTGAGTTTGAATCCTCCACCTCATGAAAAACAGATAATTCACTAAGTGAGTTTAAATGCGGAGTATAGCCACTTCAGGTGTCCAACTAAACACTTTTCGTTGGAAAATTACGTTATATATAGATCACAAATTCTGTATTTAAAAGATATACAATTAAAGTTAGACATGCTTGACAAGAGTTATGCCTTTTGACGCAATGGTTATGAATGTCCATTGGAATAAGAAGTTTTGGGTTTGAATCCCAAATAACACAATATTTTTTTTTCTTTAATACAATTTTTGGCTCAACCACCGAGTCAGTTAGCCTTCAACCTTACAGTAGTACAAAATTCTCCACCTCATGAAAGATGGAAAATTCACCAAGTGAGTTAGTCCTCAATCTTATAGTAGTACAAACATAAAATGTGAATCAATCGTTTTTTAAATGATAAATTTAACAAATTTCACTCAATTTTTTAAATATAATAAATTTTACTTGAAGCCCTAATTAACCAAATGAGTGGCATAAGTTTTACTAGTTAAATTAATGTGATTTTGTTAAAATATTGCACTACACCATGTGAAATGTTAAAACGAAAGATAGAAGTAAACAAAATCATTTTCTAAAAGAACAACCAAATAGATGGGTACGAAGAAAAAAAGAAGAAGAAGATGCTCATTAATTTTTGATTCTATTACTATTCAATTCATTTAATAAAAAAAATTATGTGTCAAAGTATTCTCAATTATGGACTATTTTTGCTAAAAGTATAAGTTCAGAAAACTTTTATTTTGTCCGAAATAAGTTGTGTTAGGGATCATTTCGTAGAGTGTATAAAAATAATGCTAAATTGAATGTATTAATAGTGCTTGCATAAGTAATGCTTGTATTAGTTATATATAGAATAATTTTTTATGAATTGTTTGATTTGATGTATTAAAAAAATATTTATTGTATAAAAATATTTATTTACAAAAGTATGCTCCATAATTATGGTTAAAAAGATGGTTAAAGAAAACTAAATCTTGCCCTTAACTTAGTGATCAAGAACATACATTAGCTATATATCCCCAATCATTTGGTTCATTGGACAATCTCGAAATACATAAAACAGACATACTCATAGAGAAGAGACTGAAATTGGAAATGAAACCAAAACAAAGTAAAGAAAATTCCAATAGATAAGATCTCAAATATGCAGGCAGACAACAATTCATTCATATAACTCTCTGTCGTTGGTATCCTCCTTGATTCAACAGGAACAGAGCCATTTTTAAGAAACAAACTCATACATAAAAATGGAGCATTTGAAAGCTTTCAGGAAGTCCATCTGGAAAGTTATACAAAAATCTAATCAAACAAAAAGCCAAATGCTTCAAGAGAAAAACTTTAGACTCTTATTAACGCATGTGTATACATATATAGCATGTGTTGAAGGAGAAGTCTTGTCGACCTGATTCTTAAGCAAACAGACTCAACCAAGATGACTTCATTAAGCCCAACCTTTACAACTTATCACAGGTTCATATGAACATATAAACAATGGAAGCTTATAAATCCCGAGTCAAACTAAGAATAAACTCAAACTTTCAGTCATAATCCATGTGAGAAAGCAGGCATTAATATTGACTAAAGAAACTAACATGAAGGCAAGAGATGTAATATATTCATACTAATCAAAACATGAAAGAAACATCACATTTAAGCTGTTGAAAATGTAATTAAACAACTAACTAAAGACATGAGGAAATACAACACACATGAAGCATAAACTAAAAGAAACAGAGTTAGAAACTAGTCAATGCTCGAGAAAAGAAGGGAAGGAGAAAGAAGATTATCTTTTGCCGACCAGCAAACCAGGACGGCTTCCACCTCGAAATAGCAACAAAATAATGAGGTTTTAGCTATTGAAACAAGAGGTCCCAAAAACTTTACGGGGTGCCCTTTTTTCTTGCCTCCAAAACCGTCGATGATTAGTGAAAGGGAGGGGGGGGGGGGTAATATACAACCTCCAAAATCCCAAAAACCTCAAGGAATTCAATGTGGGACAGAATTTTTCAAATCCCTTAACAAATAAAGGTTGGCAGCAAGGAATACATACGGATTTGTACCATTTCAAATGGCAATTGAAGAAAGGAAAAGGGAAATTGGTTGAACTCGCCCCGAAGCCACCCACCCTACCTCACCCCAAGGCACAAGTCTTCGAGGCTGCCTTGCCCTAGGCACCGTTCCGCGAGGCCGCACTCCCCAAGCACAGTGCCCGTCCTTGAGGCATGCACAATGCCTTGAGGCCTTTCGCATTGCCCAAACCCACCCTGCCCCGAGGCACGCACTATGCCTTGAGGCCCCCCACCCTGCATCTCGACACTGTTCCTCGAGGCCGCCCTCCCCAAGCACTGTGTCCCTTCCTAAGGTATGCACCATGCCTCAACGCCCCTCGCGCCGCCCAATACCACACAATCCCAAGACACGCCCGGTACCTCGAGAATGCCCCACCCCGAGGCACACCCGGTGCCTCGCAACCCCCTTTCTCCTCGCCCCGAGGCACGTCTTGTGCCTCGAGGCCTTCTCCCAACCCCGCCCCGAGCACGTCCTGTGCCTTGAGCCCCTTCCGCTCCGCCCGAGGCATACCCTGTGCATCGAGGCCGTCTCTCGAATCCTGCCCTAAGGAGCGTCTTGTGCCTAGAGGCCCTTCCCCTCACCCCACCCCAAGGCACGCCCTATGCCTCGAGGGCCCCCTCCACCCTGTATTGAGGCACGCCCTTTGCCTTGAGGACTCCCCCCCCCCCCCCCCCACACCGCCTCAAGACACGCCCTCTGCCTTGAGGCCATTTCCACTCTGCCCCGAGGTACACCCGGTGCCTTGAGGCCACCCTCACACGCCTGGTGCCTCGAGGCCCCCTTCCACCCCACCCAGAGACACGCGCGGTACGTCAAGTCCCCCCCACCCCGCCTCGATGCACGCCTTGTGTCTCGAAGCCCTCTCCCCACCCCTACCCCATCTCGAGGCGCTCTAGTGCCTCGAGGCCCTCCTCCTAACCCCACCATGAGGCACACCTTGTGCCTAGAGACCCTCTTCCCACCACGCCCCGAGGCACGCCCTGTGCCTAGAAGCCCCCCTCCCCACCCCGAGGCATGTTCGGTGTATCGAGACCCCCCCTCTCAACCCGGCCCAAGGCATGCACTATGCCTTGAGCCTCTCCCGTCGGGCCCCGTGGCACACCCCCACTCCACCCCGTCCTGAAGCATGCCCTGTTCCTCGAGCCCTCCCTCCACCCCTTCTCGAGGCCCCCCCTCCACCCTGCCTCGAGGCCCCCCTCCACCCCGCCTCGAGGCACGTCCTATGCCTCGAGGCCCTTTCCATCCCGCCTCGAGGTACGCTCGATGCATCGAGGGCTCTCATCCCGCCCTGTGCCTTAATCCCCCCTCTTACCCTGCCTCGAGGCACTTCATGTGCCTTGCGGTCCCTCTCCATCCCTCCCCAAGGCACGCCCGGTGCCTCGAGGCCTCCCATCCCTTCCCCAAGGCACGCCCTATGCCTCGAGCCCTCCTCCACCCTTCCCCAAAGCACATCATGTTCCTCGAGGCTCACTCGGTGCCTCAAGGCCCCCTCCACCCCGCCCTGAGGCACGCCTAGTGCCTCGAGCCCCCCCAACCCCGCCCAGAGGCACGTCCCATGCCTCGAGGCCCCCCTCCTCGCCTTGAGGCACGCTAGTGCCTCGAGGTGCCCCCGAACCCTCCCTGAGGCACTGTTCCTCGAGTTTGCCCTCTTCAAGCACTGTACCCCTCCCGGTGGTGTTCACCGTGCCTCGAGGCCCCTCGCGCCACCTAATACCACCCTGCCCTAAGGGCCACCCCAACCCGCCTAGAGGCACGCCTGGTGCCTTTAGACCCCTCTCTACCCCGCCTCGAGGCACGCTTGGTGCCTCGTGGCCTTCCTCCTTTCTACCCCGAAGCACGCTTGGTGCCCCAAGGCCTTCACCCCTGAGGCACATCTTATGCCTTGAGACCCCCTCCTCTCACGCCTCCACCACGTCCCAAGGTACGCTTGGTTACTGGAAGGCCCTTCCACCTAGCCCTAAGGCACGCCCGGTGCCTTGAGTCCCCTTTACCTCGCCCCGAGGCACCTGTCGAAGACCTTTTTCGACCCGCCTCGAGGCATGCCCTGTGCCTCGAGCCCCCTCTCCACTCCGATGCACATGCTATGCCTTAAGTCCCCCCCTCCCCCCACCCCTAGGCACACGCTGTGTCTCTTGGCCCCCTCCCCACCCTACCCTGAAGTACGCCCTATGCCTCAAGGTCCCCCCCCCCCCCCCCCAATCCCCGCCCTGAGGCATGCCCTGTGCCTCGAGGTCCCTCTACCTCGCCCCAAGGCATACCATGTGCCTTAAGCCCCCTCTATCCCACCTTGCCCTGAGGCACTCCTTATGCTTTAAGCTCCCCCACCCTAGCCCGTCCCGAGGTACACCCTGTGCCTCGAGGCCCCCCACCCCTCAATTTCTCAGGTCCCCTCTTAAACCCCCCTCCTCCGATGCATGCCATGTGCCTCGAGGCACCCCTTCCCACCCCGCCGTGCCATGCACTATGCCTCGAGGCACCCCCTTCCCACCCCGCCGTGCCATGCTCTATGCCTCGAGGCCCCCCACCCCCACCCCGCCGTGCCTCAGGGCCCCCCATCCTGCCGCGCCGTGCCTTAGGCCCCTGCATCCCATTGCGTCGTGCCTCAAGCCCTTTCCTCCCCACCCCGCCACGCCGTGCCTCAGGGCCCCCCATCCTGCCGTGCCATGCCTCTGGCCCCCCACCCCACCGCGCCGTGCCTCAGGTCCCCCTCTACCCCGCCGTGTCTTGCCTCAGGTCCCCCCTGCTTGGGAATATTACAACTGCTTGGGAATATGACAGTACACCTAATTAGATTGTATGTAGTTCACGTGAAGTTTGGATTAATGCATTAGCTTCCCCGGTCAATGGGAAGTGTTTTTATTTTATTTTTCTGAAATTAATGTGTGATTGCAGAATATTGAGGAACTAGAATTTATCTGGGAAGATTCTGTAATTTGAAGGACAGATCCCAAATCTTGAGATTTTGAAGAAGATGGACTTCTTGTAAGTGACACAACATAAGGTTGAAACATGTGATATTCAAATTCTTATTTTAGCTAGCCTGCCAATTAGTTGGCATTATATTCCCAACAATGCTAAGTTCTTTTCTCTAACACAAAATACAATTCGTTGGCATGTTTGTTCTATACGAACTTAGCAAAATAAAATAAGTTTTGTAGAAATTAAGCTGCATAACTTATGTGTACTGAAACATGCCTTGTGTCATCTTTATGTTACGAAAGTATAAACTTTTATTTTTTTATTTTTTATGTAGAGATATTTTCGACTACTTTTTGTTGTTGAAGGACGTTATTCTGGGCCGCTGGCACATTCCTATAAGCCCATCGTTAATTGGGCCACATAGCCCACTTGTCCAGTCACCTTATAAATACTATTTCCGCTGCATATTTTCCCTCTTTATTGTTCTTCCCCTTCAGATTTGGCGATATCTTGTTTCCCAGGTTAGGGTTTCTTCGATTTGTACGATTTTCTTACTTAATCTATTGTTCGATCTTCGGAGATTTTTCAATTATAGCAAAAAATGTATGAGTTTCATAATTCTGTATATGTATATTGATTTGTTTTCTTATTTGTGTATAGTTGTGCAATCTCAGCCATGGCTGGTGGAGGAAATTTCATTCATAGGGTCATTTCTTATGTCGCCAATGAATTGATCGTTAACGGGCTCTCCAACAGGTAGTTAATTCTATTTTGGTTAATGTTTCTCTGATATTGAGGAGACTGGAGAGGGGAGGGTTGATGACTTCGAGAGTTCATATGTCTTCGCGTAATCAATTTCGTGCATATATTCTTCTGTAAAAGAATTGTCTATACCATTTTGTTGGACCACATTTTTTTCTTGATTAATGTTTATATCTTATGATGATTGATCAAGTCAAAAGTTCTGTTGTTTGATGCTCCAAGTTTGAATTTCTCTTATAGTCAATTATGTTTTTATATGAGGTAATATGCAACTAATCCACCTCTGATAGCGGCCCTGTTTGTATGTGTATATACAAAATAAAAAATAATATAACAAAACTATATCGCGTATAATCCCACAAAGTGGAGTCTGCAAATAAAACATACAAGTGAAATTAATAAAAGCACCTTAGGTGCCACTGGCATAGGGCTATACTTAATCCCAACAAGGTTCTGAGTTCAAATCCTGGTTGCCACAGTTTTTGAATATTTTCCGTCTGTTTAGGACAGTTTTAACCTCAGAATGTAAAATATAAACTCCCTCATTGTAGGTGGATTCGAATCCAGCTAAGAAAACACACGGAAGCCAATTCCCCCAAACATCACTTGTAGTTTAGGGTGCCTAAATAATTAAAATATTCTGTACATAAGGTATATAAACTTGTATAAATATGATTTTTTTCGTGGTTAACGGGTGCACATGACTCACAAAGTAGGTCCGCCTCTGACCTCTGCGAGATGTGTGTCAATATGAGGAACCTTAAGATGGGTTTATCTTGTATGGAAGGTTGTCATTGATTTGTTGGTGATGCATAGCCTACAATGACCCTCAAAAATATAATTTAGCTGGAAACATACTAGGGGACTGTGTCTGTTATTGATCTTTACATGTTCTAATACCGCATTGATCTTTACATGTTCTAATATCACATGCATGCTGATGATGACTCCTTGGGCTTGTAGTGATTGATGAGATGATTGCAATTCTTTTGCTAAAAACTCTTTAACAGACTGAAGCTATTCCTTTTTTCATCTTCCCTAGCGATTGTTTTAATATCATTAGGGTTTACTATTTTGAGGCTATTTGTGTTTATGGCGTTTGTGTGGGATTATTGTTCAACTTCTCTTTGCAACGTAATTGTGAACACGTTGTTGGTGTTGATGTATGTTTCTAGTGATTGTGAAGATGATTGTAATTTGATGTCTAAACATATGATGATGATCCAAGGCTGCCTGGTCATCTTATCTTAATTTTATATGTTTGTAATGGTTGTGAGACAACATCAGTTTGATAGCTCAAAAATCTGTGTTATCTTCATTATTCTTGGTGCCTTGTTGGGAAAGTGATTCTTCTTACAAGTATTTGTTTGCATATGGTGCCTTTTGCTTTGTGACCGGAAGACATAAGATCTTTCATCAATTCTGGGGTGGTTTGTTGTGTGTTGTCATATATGTCAATCTTGTGTTATAGTGCGTTGATTCCATGTCTCTTTGCTATGCAACTACAAGCAAAGGCAAAAGCGGTTTTCATATTTGTGCAGTTCTAACTAAACAAAGAATAAGGAATCTGTTAAGTTGTGGTTAGCTTAGCTTTAAACAAGTAATGGCCTAATGGATTAGTGTCTTCTGTTGCCACTATTTCTTGTAGCCATCTTAGTGGTTTCGGAAACTTTACAGTCAGTAATATATCTGAAGGCTAAACTTGTAGGAGATTAAGGAATTTCATATCATTCTACTGGTGGGTACTGGTCAAGAAGAGAACTATATGTGTGGAATGTCTTTTTTCAAAATTTTTTTTATACTGTGTTACATCTAACATCTTCAATTTACTGTATATACTTTTTGATTCTTAGAGCTAAAAAATAATAAAATAAAGTACCTTTAGCAATTTGGGTAATGCTTGAGATGTTATCTTTTGAATATACCCACTAAAAAGCCTCTTTCTCTTCATCTCAGCGCTAGTTTTCAAAGATTTGCAGTGAGGACATCAAAGAGAATGGAGGATCTATCTAAAATGGGTAACTATTATTTCCATCTTTTCCCTTGTTCTCGTGAATCTTTCACGCTGTTGTAACCATTTGTTTTTGGCACTTGCAGCTCAGCAAAAGAGGCAAGAAATTGCTGATCAGGTGAAGGATGTGTCTAAAAATTTTGAGGTAACAATGCTAAATCTTTTTCAATCAAAGTATAAATACTGTTGAACTAGTGACCAACACTTATTTATTTCCCAATTTATGCTTCGCAGTCTTTCAAGGACCGGTGATTTTGTAACTTGGTGTTCTCCACAAATAATGGAATGAATGTAGTAAAATTTAGCTCAGTTTGTAAAGTAGTTTGAAGACAAATGCTTAAAGTTACACTATCATTTGAGGATTTGGTATTGTATGACTCAATTGTGTTGCATTGTTTGATTATCAATGCTTCATCCTTTTTCTTTTTCCCTTTTTGTGATTTCTGTACTGAATCTCTCTTGTAAAGATGCCCTAGTTGGCATGACAAATTTTGAAAATAAGTTTGGTTACAAAAATTTCCAAATAAGGTGATGGTGCTAGCAATAATTGTTAATAGTTGTTGGAGCAACTTTCACATATAACAAACATAAAAATCATATTTGTATGAGCTATAGTTTGCATAATTGCGCTCCATAACAAATTTTATGTTTGCTATGGAGCTTTTGATATGTATAATTCACTAGATACATTCAATTTTATACAAATTGTTTAGTTTTGTATAAATTCATTTATACATTGTAATTTGTATAATAAGATCTCTATTTGTATAATTATAAGTGTATAGAATGAAAATATATGTATTTGTATTTGTATATACACTTTTCTTTCACTTTATATAGATAGAAACATATTTTATATATTTGTATACCGAATGGGTAATTGTATACCGAATCAAATGGCAAAAAAATGAGATGTTTGCTGCAAATTACAAATAAAATAAATTATGACTATAATATTTAATTTGAATTAATAGTTTATTATTGGTGGTGTTGATGATGGTAGCCTAAACTGAAGTTCAAAGTGCATAATCTTCATGAAGTCAACGATGGCGATAACAACACCAAAATATCTATCTTAATTTTATAAGTAAAATTTGAGGTGGATAAAATAAGCGAAATTTTACACCTAATTTTTAAGTTTGAGCGGCAGGCAAAAAAAGAAAAAAAGAAGTTCAAATATAAATTGCTCAATAGACTACTGAGTGAGATATGAAAAAGAAATAGATGATTATGTGTTGTCAGTTAAACCAAAAGAGACATTTCGTTCAAGGTTGAGTGATTTGTTCATTTTGTTTAATTAACAAAACAAGTGGCTATTTGGGCATTTTAGAGGGAAAAGGGCTTTGGACTCGTAGAAGGTTTATTAAATATAAAACTTTATTTTGTAAGCACGGTCAAGTACATTGATATTGTAACGTGCATGAGAAAAGTATGGTTGAAAAGGTGAAAGAGGGATGAGAAAAGTACGGTTGAAATGGTTAAAAAGAGTTGAATGAAAAAAAGATATTCTATATCTTCAACTTATTGTGTCAGTTTTGATGGACATTTGGACTCTTCAATTAATTCGAAATTGTTTGAGTCTCTAAAAAATAAAGCGAAGCAAGTGCATGACAAAGTAGTAGCCATCTAACTCATGTTTTCCGAAGGAGACAAAGAATTATACTACTAGATCGGTGAAAATTATATGACAATGAATTTGAATTTTCTTTAAAAAATCGAGATACCCACGTCTCAATATGAGGAATATTTAATTATTTTTCTTCATTTTTATTACATAACAAAAATCAAAATCAAGGACCAAAATTGACAAATGACCTCAATTTTTGCCTAGAACCAACCCAAAATCAACAAGCTCCACTATGCCAAAAAATAGTGAATCGATTTCCTAAATATAATAACGAAAAACTGTCTTTCAAAAATTAAAAAATAATAATGAAGGACTCCGTCTTTCAAAAATAAAAAAATAATAATGAAGGACTCTGTCTTTCAAAACTACTTATTAAAAAAGTAGAAGGGAATAAGTAAACAACGTAATCCACGACCAAAAAAAAAAGGCGAAAAAGAAAATACAATTCATTTTATTTATTCATTATTTCAAAAACAATTTTTGATTTTTACTTGCTACTTTTAATAAATTCAAAAAGACAATTATAATTTGTTTTTTTTTTCACAATTCACCTCATTAACTACTTATCTAATGAGTGCCTTACTTCAATTAATATATTTATTACGTTCATGTCCATTATTTTTTTCTCCAAATATCAATTATTATTTCATATATACGTATAAAATTCAAAGCGGACAACTAAACATTAGTACAAGGTCCAGTTGTGTTACCAAATAAATTAATACAGTATTAACCACCATTGAATTTGGGAAAAAATCCCTTAGCAAAGAGTGCTTCCTCAAATGGTTCAGGCGAAACCGAATTTAATCAAACTTTAATACAAATAACGGAAGTAAAACAAAAAAAATTAATATACAATACAAAAACTTCAATATCTCATGATTTCATATTGTATGACAAAACGACCCTAAATATTAGTAGGCGTTTGGCCATGCAATACCATATCACGATATGGTATCGTGAGATGGAATTAGCGTTTGGACATGCGATTTTACGTTGATTCCATCTCATGATTTCATATCATGAGATGTGATACCATATTCTCTAAAAACTATGATATGGAATTATATGAGAATTCCATATTATGATTTGATATATTGTAATACAAAAATTAATCAACGAGTTTATATTTTGTTAAAACCACCCCACATTTATATCTACTAACCATTTGTTTCATATGTAAATAAAATTTATAATCACAACATTACTTTTTAAAATTTATTATTCTTACCAACATATAGTGTTGGTGCGATTGATGGAACATATATAGAAGGGGAGGTTCCTAAAGCTGTGCAACAAGCATATCGTAATCGCAAAGGAAGAACATCACAAAATGTCTTATGTACTTGTCATTTTGATAAGCGATTTACCTTTGTTGCTGTTGGTTGGGAAACTACTGCACATGATAGTAAAATACTTGAGAATGCACTTGTTGAACCAACGTCACAAATTTTATTTCCGCCACATGGTAACTTTAAATTACATCCTTGGAATAAATATTATTTATTTATACAAAGTTGTCTCATATACGTCACATATATTTTTAGTAATTCTTTATAAAATGTTTGTTGGTAGATAAATATTATGTTGTTGATGCTGGTTTTTGAAACACAAAGGGATTTTTTGCTCCATACAAAGGACTACACTATCATTTGCAAGATTACTGAGGAAATGAAAGAGAGCATCAAAATGCCAAAGAATTGTTTAATTATAGGCATTCATTTCTGTGCAATGTGATTGAATGGACTTTTGGAGCTTAGAATAATAGATTTGAAATACTGAAATAAGGCATGAACCATTATGATATTGATACACAAGTAAAAAATGTCATAGTTTGTGCAGTGTTACATAATTATTTGAGAGAATACCAAAGTACTGGTGAAATATTTATGGTCTATGAACATGAAGGTATAGTTGAGGATGATATTGACCAACAAATGGCTCAAAATAACGATGTTGGTTCGTCTTCTCGGTCACATGATCGAGAAACGCAAGTTCAACATGAGGAAATTGTCCGTACTATGTGGGGGAATTATATTAAAGATTAGTACACTACAATTTATGTTCAATTTTTTTTTATTAAATTAAAGTTAGATAAAACAATTACTTAAGTAGAGAACAAATAACTTTGTAATAATTTATTATGAGATTTTATAAATTTTTGTTTATTGATAAGATTGAATAAACAATTAAGCCTATTTTAATAGTTTTACAATTTATGAAATTTTATGTTTATGACAAAATATACAACACAAAAATTTTATATAACATGTCCAAACAAAATTTCAATTTTATCTCATGATTTCATATCATAACACCATATCATGATTTCATATTATGGTTCTATATCGCATGATCAAACGGTCCTCAGTGAGTTTCGAATCAAGATCTAAAGAAAAGTAAAAAGAAAGAATAAATTTATGCAATGTCATCAAATTCTCTTTTTCCTGCACTGAAGCAGAGGAGAAGGTCGTTACCCAATAAACCTTAATAACGGCGCCGTTTTTACTTTCTCATTCTGCTTCATCAACTTCAATGGCGGAAGAGAATTCAAGGGGCAAGAAAACGATTCCACCGTATATGAAGGCCATTTCCGGCTCATTAGGTGGAATCGTTGAAGCTAGTTGTTTACAACCGATCGACGTTATCAAAACCCGGCTTCAACTGGACCGGGCCGGTGCTTACAAGGGGATTGTCCACTGCGGTTCTACCATTGTTAATAACGAAGGTGTAAGGGCTTTGTGGAAAGGATTGACGCCATTCGCTACTCATTTGACTCTCAAGTATGCGTTGCGTATGGGTTCCAATGCGGTTTTTCAGACAGCTTTTAAGGACTCGGAAACGGGTAAGCTTAGCCCGCAGGGTCGGTTGATGGCTGGTTTTGGCGCTGGTGTGCTTGAAGCTCTTGTTATTGTCACGCCCTTTGAGGTTTGTTGATTTCCATAATTTCTTGTGATTTAGTTGTGATTGTGTTGAATCTGCTATTTATGCACATAACACGTTTGTCTTAATTTCTGATCCAGTAACTATTCAATCATATGAATTGATAATTTAGTTTTGTTCGTGGGTGAGATTGCTGCTTGAAGTACTGACAGTAATAAGGAGATGATTTAGGACAAAGAGATGAGTGAAACTAAAATTAACGGCTTGAAGTACGACGATAAGTCGACAACAAGGAGGTGATTAAGGACAAAGATATAAGTAAACTAAAACTATAAAAACAACATAGCCAAAAAAGGAAATTAGTTGTTTTTATCTAATACTAAAAAAGATAAGAAATGATTACTGTGTATGCGGAGGGAATGTGACTATAAAGCATTTACTCCTTGGATTGTCGGATCTAATTATCGTGTCAATACTAGTATACGCGCTTTACATGCAGAAATGATTGTTGTTGGAGTGATAGTGGCTGTATGCATTCTGCCCTGTCTGAAACAGAGTGATTTGGCTAGAGCCGAGGGTAAAAAACTAACATTCGTTTTGGACTAAATTCTGCTCATATTCTGCCCTGTCTGCTCAATTCATATTTTTATTTTTTGTTTCTTCCAACAAGGAAAATATAAATGTAGGGCCAAAATATCCCTTTAAAAAACCCAAATACATTTTCTCCTTTAGAATGGATTAGGGGTCTTTGTCCTGCCTTCTCCAAGAGCTGAGGTTATGTCTCTTTCTCACATACACTCAACAATGACCACCCTAAGGATGATTGAAGTTCTCTTGATTATCATTCATTATCAAACAATTGACTTCATCTCCAATTTAGACCCAACTTTTGTTTACATAAAACTTTTAACTCTGACCTCAATACAGAAATTAGGTCAATTAATTGAATGATATACTTGAAGAGTTTATCCACATAGTGGAAGAGCATTCCAATTATCCATGATTTCTGTTTCAAACAAAGCCACGAATAATTTGACATAGACTGAGTGATAGATTTGATATGGTTAAATATACAGGTTCTGTGGACACTATAAGTTTTGACCTTACCTGACTTTGTGTGGTTTTACAGTTGATCAAGCACACTTTGCAAAAAGATGGCCAATTTTTCTTAGTTAGGTAATTGGAACAATTTTCTAAGGGAAGTGGCTTGCTTCAAAGAAGGAGAAAAAATGTATATTAGGATAGATGATTTCTCCTAGGCTTTGGTCTAGTGGTAAGACTGAGTGCAACAAGTGATGTGTGAGTAAGGTGAACGTCATGTTTTCATACCTTACTGTAGACAAAAAATTTGGTATTAGGGTAGAGGGTGGACCTATTATCCATCGAATTTCTAACCATGCGCCACTGGTCCATTGGGGTTATCTCAGTTGTAAAAAAAGAAGATGATGATAGTAAGGTTCTGTTAAGCTTGATCATTCTTATTCAAAAAACAGGGATTTTGTAGTTCTACTATGGACTTAGTAATTGTAATATTAATATATGTACTAGGAATTTTTTAGTTCATTCAAATTAATGGATATGCACAGATTTTTTTTATTTTTTTATTGAAATAGGCAACTTTGATGCACAGAATTATTAGCAGTTCTACTTTTATTGTTTCTGATTAGTGTTGATCATCAACTGTCCATTGAATTGAAGGCGCTAGTGGAGTTTACAATATGATAAAGGTCTTAAGAGCTTACCTCGTGTACGAAGTGCTCCCTGGCTAGCGCAGGGTTAAGGGGAGAGTGGGTGTATACCATACTTTGTCTTCTCCTTGGATAAGATAGGTTGGACCAGTAAAATGGGACTAGGAAAAAGTGCTCTGGAATATCGCTTCACTAGTTACTAGAGTGAGAAACCAAAGTCAAGATATGGTTATGCACCTGTGGTGCTTTATCTAGAAAAGATATTGGTGCAGCTCTAGAGAAGGATGTTGGAGTAAGAATACTAGGTTGGATTAGATATAAGTTAGAGGAGGAGATAGAGTAACATTGTTGAGCTGAAAGGTTATGCCATGATTACAACTTACAACATAACAAAGAGCACAAGAAAATTAAGTGCTGCAGAATACAGTGGAAATTAAATGCTATCTCAAAATGTCGAGCAATTCAAGATAGTGCTAGATGGAGAAGAATCAGGGAGTGCAACACAGGACTAATTTGTGGATTCTCCACATAATGTTCCTTTTAGGTGGCAAAAAGTACCATTCATTTAATTGTTAGTCGGTGAAGACTCCCATAAATAGCGTGGATTTGTGACATCTGGTGATCTTTTATGTGCAAAAGAATATGATATGAGAAGCAATAAAGTGAGTGGAGAGGGCCAATGCATTTATTGTACAAGGTTATGTTTGCCAAATCTTTCAAATTCAAAAAGGAAGTAGTGGAACAATGATCAACGGGTAATTCCCCTCTCTTCCATTTAAGTTTCGTAGTGGCTCATTTTTTAATTTTGAGGATGAATGCAGTTCTAACAATGGAGAAATTTGGTTTGTTGACCATGCACTTGAAAGTTCTGTAAAATGTCCGGCCAACATTTAGTTAAATAGATTTTGTAAAAGCAGATTGCAAGAAATTTGCCTCACTGAGATACATCCAAGTTGACCAGGCTTAATTGGGTTTTTAAATAATTTATATTGATAACCATACAGTTAAAATAAATTAATGTCCAAAAGGTTGTAGATTTTATTCTTAAAGTAGATTTGGTTCCTGATAAATGGACTAAAGTTTACCATGGACATGCAGCTCATATTGCATTACAAATTTGATATTATCTTTGCAATGGAAAAGATAGGCGAGTTGATGATGATGGATACCTATTGCTTTGTCGAGTATGTAGAGGTTCTAAAAGGATGGTGTGGAAATGTTTGTATGGAATACTTATCTCCTATCTTAGCTGGGATGCTTTAACCTTCCAGGGGCACTTACAAAATGCTTGCAGAATGCATTGTTAATGTGTTTCACATTTTTTTTAATACAGAAGTCTTTAGAAGGGGTAATGAAAGCATCTGCAAAAATAATTACACTCTGCTCATTTGTATATGGTCGCTTGCTGAGATGTTTTTATTTTCATTTGCCGGTTGACGCTAGGCTTGAAGTGGAATACCCATCCGCTGTTCCAATTGAATGTTGTCCTGTATCACTTGTCAAGAATTATGTCTACAGGATACTAATTTCTGGTTATTTGCATGACTTTGCATAATATTTGGCATACTAGCATCTCTAAAATGGCACAATAACAGAAGAGAGATTTTTGAAAGGATATTCAGCATAAATCACAGAATGATTGTCAAACTTTGATCAATGCAGGTGGTGAAGATTAGACTACAGCAGCAGAGAGGATTAAGTCCTGAGCTATTGCGATACAAGGGACCTGTACACTGTGCTCGTATGATTGTTCGTGAAGAAGGCATTCTCGGTCTCTGGGCAGGTGCGTCGCCAACAGTTATGCGTAATGGTACGAATCAGGCCGCCATGTTTACAGCCAAGAATGCATTTGACACAATATTGTGGAAGAAACATGAAGGTGATGGGAAAGTTCTTCATCCATGGCAGTCTATGATATCAGGATTCCTGGCAGGGACAGCTGGTCCTATGTGCACCGGTCCATTTGACGTTGTTAAAACAAGGCTCATGGCTCAGAGTAAATCTGTGGGCGAGTTGAAGTACAGAGGAATGTTTCATGCCATCGCAACAATACATGCAGAAGAAGGATTACGTGCCTTGTGGAAAGGACTAATTCCCCGGCTCATGAGGATCCCACCTGGACAGGCGATTATGTGGGCTGTGGCTGACCAAATAACTGGCTTTTACGAGAGGACATACTTGACAAATGCACCCTTATAGTAGGTACTACTGCAGTTTTGTCTTCGCCTTTCTTAGTTCATTTTTCTGGCAGAAGCTCAGCAAGTTTTTCCCTTTATAGTTTCTTTAGCTATTGATTGAAGGCGAAAAGAAGATGACGCTACGCCTTATCCACATTTTTACTGAGATCCCGCAACCTTAGCAATGTTTGTCTAGACTACCTCTATCTTTACAGGCTGAGGAACTGAGTTTTGCAGTAAAATTTAAATCTTTGAAGTTTCATTTTGATTTGTATTGAGGATGGAAATCCTAACTGGTGTGATTGAAGTGCTTGAGTACAGTGTTGATTTTTTACCCTTGCCAAAAGGGGAAAAAAAAAGCTGACACTTTAAATTTTTGGCAAGCGTTCGGTATGGATTTTTCTATTTTCTCGTGTTTGGTTGGTCAAAAAAATTGAAAAATATCTATTTATAGGAAAGTAAACTTCTTGAGAATTGAGGAAAACGATTTCCGAAAAGAAAAACAACTTGTATCGTCTCATTCCCACCCTTGTAATCACACCCCCCCATGCACTCCCCATCCCCACCGTTATTCTCCGATCTCTATATTTGAAAAATATTTAGTTTAATTTATTTAGTTTGAAAAAATTAAGAGATAATTTATTATGTTATATCAATTTTATTCTTGTTAAATTTTGCGAAAAGTCTCACTACACTTACCGTTTATACTCTATCAGTCTATGTTTGATTTGGTATATGCTTTTAAAAGTAGTAATAAATAGAACAATATTTTATATTTTCGAGAAGGAATTAATTTAAGGGGAAAATGGGAAAAAAATAAAGTAATTCTACTTTGATTTTGTATGTTGATAAGTAATTTGAGAAATATATTTTTAATAATATGGAAAAGTAATATGAGACAAAGAGATTAATTTTTAAGGGTCAAATAAACAAAAAAATATATAAGTAAATTGGTCTAGACATGGGAGGGAGTTCGTAACTTTCTTTATTAACTACTTCCTCCATTCATTTTTTACTTTTTCACTTTGAATTTTACATGAGCCTTTAAGAAATAATGATTTATTTGAATATTTTGTCATAATATACATATTAATCAAGGTACATACATATTAAAAAATTATTTTTAAAATATAAAATAAATAAACTATTTGTCATGAAGTTTTCCAGAATTCGTACATTAATTGACATCTTAATTAATTCTTTCGTTTACACATCTCGAGACTAAATTAAATATTTATGGAGATCACAACTTTGCTAATTTTAAAGTAGAGCCCACCGATATTTATGAATATTTTGTCATAAGATACATATTAAGTCAAGGTACATACATATTAAAAAATTATTTTTAAAATATAAAATAAATAAACTATTTGTCATGAAGTTTTCCAGAATTCGTACATTAATTGACATCTTAATTAATTCTTTCGTTTACACATCTCGAGACCAAATTAAATATTTATGGAGATCACAACTTTGCTAATTTTAAAGTTGAGCCCACCGATATGCAAAGGCCAAACCCATCAGATCTACTTATAGTAATTTCCAAAATAGTCTTTGTTCATTTTTTTTCTTATTATTTTAAAAAAAAAATTATTTTTACTTATAATTTTGAACATATAAAATAATTTTTTAAATATTTTTATTTTTAGTATTAATTATTTATTTTCTAAATCGTTTTACAAGATTAATACATCAATTAATAATAATAGTGTGATAAATAGTTATGTCAATTATTTTCTTAATAAGTATTTTGAATTTAAATATAACAATTAAAAATAAACGGAGAGAGTATTAAGTTTGTTACTCCCAACATATCAGAACAAATGGTATTTCACATGATCAAAAAGACATTGATAATGTTCTTTCAATTTTATTCTTATTTAAATAAAAAAATTCACATAATAAAGAATTTATTAAAATTAAGTTAGTAAAAATACCTGTTACTTTCAAGAAAAGAGTAATTTTCTTAAAATATGTGCTTAACTTAGACACACAACTTATTTTTAAACAGAAAAATATATATTCAATACCATATAGTAAAATTATTATTTTATTTATTGTTACTTAAAAAGTATGTTATGTTGTTTTTCTCTATTTGTTTTTACTTGTCTATTATTTTAAAAATAAATATTTATTTTGTAATAGTCACTTTTAACATATCACGAAAAAATGATTACTATTTTTTTTAATGTTTTAACCTTAACATTAATTTAGTTATTTATGTTCAAATCCTAATACTAAATATCAGTTAATAAGAATAGTGTGATAAAATAATCATATCAATTACTTTTTTTGTTTGTTTTTACTTGTCACTTTTGACTTGGCACAATCATTAAAAAAATAATTATTGATATAATATTTTTACACATTATCTCTATTAATTGATGTTTTAATATTAGATCCTAGAAAACATATTTTAAAAATAAATGATAGGTAAGAGAGCACATGCCAAGACATATAATAAGTAAAAATAAACGGAGCGCGGAGCGATTAACAAAAAAAAAACTGATGGATGGCGCACACGATTCCCACATGTATGATAAGTATAATTTATCTTTTATTCATTTACTCCTACGTGAGAACATCTAATACTATTTTCATTAAAAAAATTCCAAAAAAAGAGAAGAAAATACAAGGGAACTAGAGACCAAATTTTTATTTGAGTGTAAAATTACTTACTGGAACTGTGCAAATGGCTTCTTCCTTCAGATGCTTCTTGGTGTTGTACTTCTTGCTATCGTCCTTGTACTTCACCCAAATTTCAAGAGCAGAAGAAGATATTGTTGAAGAAGGGATTCTTTACATTGATGGGTTTTCTTCAATTGCAAAAATTGATGAAGATTTTATTTGTGCAACTTTAGATTGGTGGCCTCCTAGTAAATGTGACTATGGAACTTGTAGCTGGGGAAATGCTTCTCTTCTTAATCTTGTAAGTTCCCCTCTTTATAATTTCTTCAGTACTAAAGGAAGAAAAGAAAATGAACCTTTTTGGATCTTTTTCAGTGTAAAAATGAAGATATTTTGTAAAAAAAAAGGACATAAACTAATTATATTTTTTGGAAGTGGCCTAAAAAAATCAATTCTCTACTTACTTGTTGTATAATCTATTTGATTTGTGGTTATGTTAGTTTATGAGTTGGTTTCATATTAATATTGTAGTGTAAACCACTATACCCACTATATATTTTGATAATTTTAGGCGGGAATATGTTTTCCTTGAAAATAAGTGCGTTTTTTTTTCAAGTGGTTGGTAAGTAAGCAAAAAAATTATTATCTCAAAAATATTTATATGTTATCTAGTAAAATACTATGGGGGTAGGGAGGTGGTTTGGGTGTTAGGATGGTCAGGGGGTGGGGGGTGACGGTGGGAGCGTTAGGTGTGTGGGTTGGGAAGAGACAATGAAATCAGAATGTCATTAATGAAACTTGTTTTCGTATTTTCATTACGGAAGTCTAATTTCATGGGGTACATGTTACCTTCTACCTACACAGGTAGCGGGTAACTCTGTCTAGACTTGGACAGATGGAAAGATATCATCTAGTTGTTTTGCGTTCACTGATATTTGAACTGAAGACGGGTGGTTATCAATCCACTTCATTGACTACTAGGCTACACCCTTGAGCGTATTATGTTATGTCCAACCTTACTGATGGGAAGTGTTCTTTATTGCAGGATCTAAGCAACAAGGTATTTTTTAATGCAATTAGAGGTATAAAGTTTTGGAGAGACACCTATCTATGATACCTTCAAAATTTGTTCAGTAGTTTTCTGATTAATGAGCGACTATTGAAGTTTTCTCCTGCATTTTGCAGCGTTTTCTCCGTTAAAAATTAGACTTGGAGGCACATTGCAAGATAAACTAATATACCAAACGAAGTATGATAAACAACCATGTACTCCTTTTCTCCATGATGATACAGAGCTGTTTAAATTCACCCAAGGTTGCTTGCCTTTGTCTCGTTGGGATGAACTCAACGAATTCTTCAAGAAAACGGGGTAACTTTACTTCATGCAGTTTTCTGCATTTTAAACTTGAGTGAGGAAAATTGTCTAGGGACGTGATAGTTATGGACTGAGTTCTTGTTAGTGAAGAGCTATTATGTATATCATTGCAGGGCAAAAGTAACTTTTGGGTTGAATACTTTAAATGGAAAGACAATAGCTTCTGATGGCCGCACTGCTTTGGGAGATTGGGATTCCAGCAATGCAGCGTCTTTAATCAGATATACGGTCAGCAGAGGTTATACTATCCACGGCTGGGAGCTTGGTATGAAACTCTCTCCATTCTTTAACTACAGTTATTTTAAGGGTATGCAGATATGCAAATGTAGCATAAATGTAATAGAATTAACAATACTGTAAGGAGCAAGTAGTATGAGCATTATCCTTGTATTGTGGTCCAGTATTCTTTTTTGTTATCGTATGAAAGAGCATATTCATCAATTTCCAATAATTAGCGATAGGGAACATTTCCGTTGTAGTTGACAGTATATCCATAATCTTTTTCTTGAATAAGAAAATAAATGTCAACGGGCTTCTGCAAGATAGGTTTGCAGGGATCACTTCCTTTCATAGGAACACAATATGACAAGCCAACTCTGAAACTGTTGACTGATATTTCATCTCTTGGCCTACTCTCTGCTACATTTGATTTACATTTGTAGTTTCTTTCCAGGAAATGAATTGAATGGAAATGGAATAGGTCCAGCTATTTCAGCCGATCAGTACGCTTATGATGTTATAGCTCTTCACAAATTAGTGCAAGATATATATAAAGGGAAGGATGTTGTGCCATTAATCCTTGCACCAGGAGGAATATTTGATGCTATTTGGTTTCCGAAATTTATAAATAAAGCATCCAATTCTCTTCAAGTAGTTACACATCACATTTATAGTGTTGGTGGAGGTACGTTAAGCTCTTTTTATGTGATGAAGTTTTAATATTCCCTGTAGTCATAGTATTTCTCATGTAGTTTCTTGTTCTTTGATCTCTGTTACTATCTTCTGTCTCTTGTACTTCGATTATCGCAATATTGTGTTGTAGTTATTGTTCCTTTTTTCAGAATCTTCATCATATTTGCTATAGTATTTTGCCATGATTTCTTCACTTACATTATTTCTTTTTCAATATGCTTTTCCTTGAGCGGATGGTTTATTAGAAACCACCTCTTTGCCTCCCAAGGTAGGGGTAAGGTCTGTGTACCCTCCCCAGACCAGACTCCACTTGTGAGATTACACTGGGTATGTTGTTGTTGTTGTAAGCTTTAATTTTCCCCTAATCCTAGGCTCCTAGCTCAGCCATTGTAATTGTAATAACGGATCATCTCATATTTAGGCAATGACACCAGCCTAGTTCAGAAAATACTTAAACCTTCTCATCTGGATGAAGAATCCAAATACTTGCAAAATCTTCAAGGCATTCTCCGAAATTCTGGAACTTCAGCTGTAGCATGGGTTGGTGAAAGTGGAGGAGTTTATAACAGTGGTCGCAATCTTGTTTCAAATAGCTTCGTGTCCGGCTTTTGGTAATAATTCAACCTAACTGGCTATCTATTAGACCTCTGATGACTTTTTTGTCAATATGTCATAGAAGTGGTTTTGCATCTTGCAATATATAGGTACTTGGATCAGATTGGGATGTCAGCAACATTCGATACTAAGACATATTGTCGACAAACATTGGTTGGTGGCAACTACGGTCTCCTCAACACCACAACCTTTCATCCAAATCCTGATTATTATGGGTATGCCTTAGCAGCTAGCTCTTTGATGTTGTTTCCTCCAAAACAAAACTAACTGCATCATCTACTGAACTAATGTAGAACACGTTTAACTTTGTAATGTAATATACTCGTTTAGCATTATACTTATTGTTACTTGCATTCTCTTTCATGCATACAGTGCTCTTTTATGGCACCGTTTGATGGGAAGGAATGTTCTATCGGCACACTTCCAAGGAATGAAAAAACTTCGCTCATACACTCATTGTTCAAAATCTTCTGTAAGTATAATAGTGTAAATTCGAACATGAGAGATTGTGATGTCTAAATACATAATCAATATGTTGCAGGAAGGAATCGCACTGATGTTGATCAACATGCATGGTAGTACAACAGTTAATATTAGTCTTTCAGTCACACTTGCTAACGCAAAGGAGTCGCCAATGCTGCTACAAGTCACGAATGATCAGAACCCGAGACACGGAATTGAGAGGGAAGAATATCACCTTACAGCCAAAGATGGTAATTTGCATAGCCAAACAGTGCTTTTGAATGGAAAGGAACTTAATGTGGATAATTTTGGAAGAATCCCTCTCTTGAAACCTATAAGAGTGAACCCCTCTGATCCAATTTCCATTGCTCCTCTTTCAATTGTATTTGTTCACATTCCCACTATTCAAGTGCCTGCTTGTAGTATGTCTACTAGAGAGTACATGTAAGAGTTATTTCCTCACTTTGATCATGGATTTATTTTTGTAATAAATTAGGTGCTAATGAATAAGAGCACACTTTCAAAATCTACTATTTTGAGAAATAAATACTCAAAAGAAGCACTTTGCCACAGAAGCAATATGTGTTTAACTATGAGCTTGTTTAAATTGACTTATTTTAGATGTTCTAAACATTTTTGTAGTGTTTAGGGAAAATGAAAAAGAGTCTCTATTGAAAACAATTTTTCTACCTGATAAAGTAGGGGTAAGATCTGCGTATACTCTATGCTCTCCATATCTCAATTGTGGGATTATATTAAACATGTTGTTGGATAAAATAACAAATATAGATCACAAGTTAGAATTCCTAACTTATATTTAAAGCAATTTATGCCTATTCAAACAAGCCTTTAATCATTTGAAAAACTCTTTTTTCTATTTTATCTAGAGAAGAGAAAAATTACAAAAGATATTGATAAAATCGGATATATTACATATAGTGGTCGAGATTCACTAAGAAGGTTTAACATTTACTTTTTTTAAAAAAATAATAATCAACTAATCGAGCTATTAATATTTTTATCGCCCCTCTCCGGTCTGCTAAACACAAAAAACCAAAAACAAACAGTAATTGTAGAAAAGGAAACCACATGTTAAAAGCATTCTATATAAAATGACAACTTTTCTTGATATTATTTTCTCGACAATGAATACTGAATTATTGAACTAGAAGACGACACATATATAAAGACAAATAATACCATTGTCAAGTTCGAGGCATCTTCTACTTGTGGCTAAGAATCCAAAGAAATCATACTAGAATTACACTATTAACGAGGTGACTTTTCCCAATTTCATTACCACTCATTAAAAATCTAGTACCAAAATTTTAGTTTTAAAGTTGAAAAATGATATTTAAAAATTGAAATTGCTTTTAATTTTTTGTGAGTGATCTGAAGTGGAAATAACAGAAAATAACTTTTTGGTATTTTTTCAAAATTTCATTAGATTTTTTTCAACTCTAGAAAAAGGTAAAAGAATGAATTAAAATTTATGACCAAACACATCTAAGTAGTAGAAAGTGAAGTTTATACATTTTTAGAACAAATTCAAGTTAATATATAATAATTATTATTAATATTACACTAGATATATAGTGAATTTTAGGGTGTATTCAATATAATAAAATATATTATCCTAAAAGTATTTATGTATAACTAAGACAAATGGAGTACTATGGAAGGTGGAGCGGTTGGGATGAGGTCCGTGTGTAGGAGCAAAGATGAGGTGTGTTGGATAGTGGGAAATACACAATTAACATGGAATTTTTCTTTAAAGAATGAACATATTGAAACACAATTTTGGTACAATACAAATTCATGATCTCCGCAAAAGCTATTGGGTTCACGTCAAACCAGTACTTTGTTAGATCCGCCCCTGCAGTCCTCACAGTTCCAAACCTTAATTAAGAACTTTATATATATAAACTTTCTTCAAGAGCAGAAATTCAAGAAAGCAAAGATGAAAATAGAAAGAAAACAGAGTGTAGTACTAGTGCCATACCCATTCCAGGGGCATTTAACACCAATGCTACAGCTTGGAAGTATTCTTCATTCACAAGGCTTTTCTGTTATAGTTATACATACTGAGTACAATACTCCTAAGTATTCCAATCATCCTCAATTCGTCTTCCATTCTATGGATGACGGATTACAAGGAATTGACCTATCATTTCCGAGTTTAGAAAACATGTATGATTTGAACGAAAACTGCAAGGCGCCTCTCAGAAACTACCTTGTTAGTATGATGGTAGAGGAAGGTGATCAGCTCGCTTGTATCGTTTATGACAACGTCATGTTCTTTGTCGATGATGTAGCCACTCAGCTGAGGCTTCCAAGCATTGTCCTGCGTACTTTCAGTGCTGCATATTTGCACTCTATGATCACCATTTTTCAGCAACCTGAAAAATATTTACCTTTTGAAGGTATGAGAACAATTACACATCCTCTGCTTCAACATCTAAATGAAAGAATCATTTCAAATAACTATAACTATGCTTCAGTCACAAACAAGTTGGTCGGGTATATGAATCCTTATAGACCATGTTCCCTATTTACATTAATCTCAAGCCAACATTATAGAAAAGGAGATTAGTATTAACTTGAGATCAAATAATAAGTAAGGATAATTTAGTCAAATTTCGGTACATTTTTTCTTCCAGTATGTTCATCTTTTGCTAAGGTTGCATTGATTACTCACTACAATTTCAGATTCTCAGCTGCTAGATCCGTTACCGGAGCTTCATCCCTTGAGATTTAAGGATGTACCGTTTCCTACCATCAATAATACAGTTCCAGCACCGATACTAGACTTCTGTAGAGCAATGAGTGATATAGGATCATCTGTCGCGACTATTTGGAACACGATGCAAGACTTGGAGAGTTCAATGTTGTTACGCCTTCAAGAACATTACAAGGTGCCCTTCTTTCCAATAGGCCCTTTACACAAAATGACACCTTTGGCCTCATCGACTAGCATACTAGAAGAAGACAACAGCTGCATCAAGTGGCTCGACAGACAAGCTCCTAACTCTGTTCTCTATGTCAGCTTCGGAAGCCTAGTGAGGATTGATGAAAAAGAGCTAATCGAGACTGCTTGGGGATTAGCTAACAGTGAGCAGCCGTTCTTGTGGGTAATTCGACCTGGCTCTGTCCCTGGCTTTCAATGTGCTGAGGCGCTGCCTGATGGTTATGAGGAAATGGTAGGAGAAAGAGGACGAATAGTGAAATGGGCACCACAAAAACAGGTTCTTGCACATCCCGCGGTAGCAGGTTTTATCACACATTGTGGTTGGAATTCTATGGTTGAAAGTATTTTTGAAGAAGTCCCTATGATATGCAGGCCATTTTTAGGAGACCAAACGGTGAACGCAAGGTATCTGAGCCAAATATACAAGGTTGGGTTTGAATTGGAGGCTATCGAGAGAACGGTCATAGAGAAAACAATAAGAAAACTCATGTTAAGTGAAGAAGGCAAAGATGTGAAGAAAAGAGTAGTAGACATGAAACAAAACATAGTTGCTGCTATGCAGATTGAAGGCACTTCACATAAGAATCTGAATGATTTGGTAGACTTCATTTCTGCCTTGCCATCACGGCTCGCTCCGCCATTGCCTGTTGTTGGGGCAATCATGAGCTCAAAGCATATAGCAAGCAAGTGTATCATAGAGTCTTGAAGTTATTTTTGAGCTCAAACCACATATTTGTGGCCTGTTAGCTTGGCAAGACAACAAGTCCTTAATCACAAAAGGAAGAATAAGACAAGAAGTGAACTTTTCATAAGTCCATGGTGCAAATGCTGAAGCAATTTACTTTAGTTTGTTGATTGGTTTTTTAAGTTGGGAACTTTGACATATTGTTTCCTAGTTGGTAGGATCGTGGAAAATAAATGATTTTCTTACTTATTTTTCTGGTGTTTGATTAGTAAAGAATATTATTGTCCCAAGAGTATCTATGTACACCTAGACCTGGAACCACCCTATAACATAGACACGGACTTGACTCGACCCAACCTCACCCCAACACTGACCTATAACAAAACCCTGACCTCGACACCAACCCAAAACTTGATCCTCGACCAGACCCTGACCTAACCTTAACCTAGGACCTAACAACTGGCCCCATGCCACGAACTGCAACACGAAGTTAAATCATTTTCTTACTTATTTTCTAGTGTTCGATTAGTAAAGAATATTTGGAATCACGAAGTTAACTCTGGACCTAACCTCAACCGAGATCCATGACCCCGTCCAGAGACCTCAACCCCGACGAGGACCCGACTCCTGACCCCAATCTCAAATCTCGGCCCCAATACTGGGTCCCAACTTCATCCAAGAGTATTTATTGATTTTGTTTTCAACTCATTTGAAATTCGATATTTATATGGACATTCGACTATGAGTGACTTCATAAGTGAGTAATTGTTGGAATAAAAATCAAAATTGGGTGACTTTGTAAGTAAAACACTCATAGTTGAGTGACTTTTGGAATAAAATTCAAAGTTGAGTAGCTTTATGAGATAAAATGAAGTTTAGACATTAATAATACAAGGTAAAACAAACTAAATTAACTAGTGCACAAAATTTGTAAAGGGAGTTTTGACCTTAATACAAAGGTAAAACAAATTAAATTAACTAGTACACAAATTGTAAATGAAGTTTAGACCTAAATAATACAAAGGTAAAGCAAATTAAACTAACCAGTACAAAATTTGTAAATGAAGTTTTGACCTTAATAATACAAAGGTAAAACAAATTAAATTAACCAGTACAAAATTTGTAAATGAAGTTTTGACCTTAATAATACAAAGTTAAAACAAATTAAATTAACTAGTACAAAATTAACTATAAACTTGTATATATAAACTTCCTTCAAGAACACTATCACTAAACTCTTGAATAGAACAGAAACTCAAGAAAAAACGATGAAAATAGAAAGAAAACAGAGTGTAGTACTAGTACCATACCCATTCCAGGGGCATTTAACACCTATGCTGCAGCTTGGAAGTATCCTTCATTCACAAGGCTTTTCTGTTACAATTGCACATCCTGAATACAATACTCCTAAATATTCCAATCATCCTCAATTCGTCTTCCATTCTATGGATGACGGATTAAAGGGAATTGAAATATCATTACCAAGTTTAGAGAACATATATGATTTGAATGAGAACTGCAAGGCGCCCCTCAGAAACTACCTTGTTAAGATGATGAAAGAGGAAGGTGATCAGCTCGCTTGTATCGTTTATGATAATGCCATGATTTTCGTTGATGATGTAGCCACTCAGTTAAGGCTTCCCAGCATTGTCCTGCACACTTCCAGTGCTGCATATTTGCACTCTATGATCACCATTTTTCAGCAACCAGAAAAATATTTTCCTTTTGAAGGTATGAGAATAAACACATCCTCTGCTTCAAGATTTTAATGAAAAATCATTTCAATAACAATAACTATGCTTCAATCACAAACAAGTTGAGGTCGGCTATGTGAATCTTCACTGACCATGTTCCCTATTTACATTCATCACAAGCCAACATTATAGAAAATAAATATAAAAATAGAATTAAAAGGTACCCTTTCCAGTCGATTTTACTTGCCATCCTTAAAAAAAAAATAGATGGTCCAAGATAATTGTCATTTTAGAAAACCAAAGATATAATTAACTATTAGTTTTCACTTTTATCTTTACTCAATAAATGTGGAAAGAAATTAATGTGATGGAAAAGAGAGTAGTATTAAATTGAATAAGGATAATTTGGTCAAATTACACTTCTAGTTATTGTTTTCTTAGGGGGTGTGCAAAAATAAAAAGACAAGTAAAATGGAACAAAGTGAGTACTGGAAGGATAATTCAGCCTATAATCTTTTTCTTCCATTATGTTGTGTCATTCACTTAAGTTTGCACTAATTACTCACTGCAATTCCAGATTCTCAGTTGTTGGATCCGTTACCAGAGCTTCATCCCTTGAGGTTTAAGGATGTACCAATTCCTGCTTTCAATAATACAGTTGCAGAAGCGGTACTAGACTTCTTTAGAGCAATCAGCGATATAGGATCATCTGTTGCGACTATTTGGAACACGATGCAAGACATGGAGAATTCAATATTGTTACGCCTTCAAGAACATTACAAGGTGCCCTTCTTTCCAATAGGCCCTTTTCACAAAATGGCACCTATGGCCTCATCGACTAGCATACTACAAGAAGATAACAGCTGCATCAAGTGGCTTGACAGACAAGCTCCTAATTCTGTTCTCTATGTCAGCCTAGGAAGCCAAATGAGGATTGATGACAAAGAGCTAACTGAGACTGCTTGGGGATTAGCTAATAGTGATCAACCGTTCTTGTGGGTTATTTTACCGGGATCTGTCTCTGGCTTTCAATGTGCTGAGGCACTGCCTGATGGTTTTGAGAAAATAGTAGGAGAAAGAGGACGAATAGTGAAATGGGCACCACAAAAACAGGTGCTTGCACATCCTGCGGTAGCAGGCTTTTTCACTCATTGTGGTTGGAATTCTACGCTTGAAAGTATTTTGGAGGAAGTCCCTTTGATATGCAGGCCATTTGTAGCAGACCAGCCGGTGACAGCTAGGTATCTGAGCCAAATATACAAGGTTGGGTTCGAATTGGAGGTTATCGAGAGAACGGTCATAGAGAAAACAGTAAGAAAACTCATGTTAAGTGAAGAAGGCAAAGATGTGAAGAAAAGAGTAGTAGACATGAAACAAAACATAGTTGCTGGTATGCAGATTGATGGTACTTCACATAAGAATCTAAATGATTTGGTAGACTTCATTTCTGCCCTGCCATCACGGTCCGTTCTACCATAGCCTGTTGTTGGATCAAATATAGCAAGCAAGTGTATCATAGAGTCCTGAAGTTTGAAGAATTACATACTTTTTGTTGCCTGTTAGCCTGGCAAGACAAAAAGTCCTTAATCACAAAAGGAAGAATAAGATAATTAATGAACTGTTCTGAAGTCCGTGGGGCAAATGCTGAAGCAATATAGCAGCCTGTTACAATCACAAAACTTTCTTATTTTAGTCTGTTGATTTGTTTAATAAGTTGGGAACTTTGACATATTGTTTGCTAGTTGTTAGAACTGAGATATATTAATCATTGTTATCCCTATGTTAAAAATATAATATATAGTATACAACGAGGGAGCTAGTAAAACAATGGTTGTGTTTGGTATGAATGAATATGTTTTCCTAGAAAACATTTTTATGGAAAATAAATGGTTTTCTTACTTATTTCCTGGTGTTCGGTTAGTATAAAGAAAATGTTGTCCCATGAGTATTTATGCATAATCTGGGCAAATACTATGACATGGACCCAGACTTGGAATCCCACCCTTAACATAGACCAGGACTTGACCCGACCTCACCCCAACACCGACCTGAGGCACAACCCCTGGTCAGTCCAATTATGATCATGTAAATACTAGTGAATACTACTAGTGAACGACTTCACACGCAGAAATGATAGTTTTTGGAGTGATAAACACCACGTTTTTTTTCTGAAACAGAGTGATTAGGCTAGAGGAGAGGATAATAAATAACTAACATACATTTGTCAAGGTACACCAAATGGTAATTAATAGGGTGTTTATTTTTCAAGGGTGACTTTCATTCAATCACTTGATCGTGCTGCTGCTAATTAAATACTGCATCTAAAGTCTTCAGAAATAAACAAAGGCTCTCCTCCTCATGGGTTGGAACTCCTTGTTTCATTTTTCTATGAGGTTAACTTGATATTCCTTCTTCTAACTCACCAAAAAGTTTAAGTTCAATTCATGGCACATCTTTTTTCTTTTTTTCTCGGTCTTCTATGCGACTAGCCAAGTAGTCAGGCTAGTCACATTTAAAGAAGACCTGAATGATACAGGGTTAAATACTTCAATCCCATCAGGCTAATCTAAGCTAGAACCTGGGACTAAAGTAGGATCACTATCCAGCATGAGATAAGGGATGATGTAAATGAATACAAGTCTCAACATTCTCTTATACTCCCTTCATCTCATTTTATATGTCACATTTTTCATTTGCACTTGTATTAAGAAATGAAATAACTTTACCCATATGCCCTTATTTAATGTTTTCTTAAGACAACTTTATAATAAATGATAAATATGTTATATTTCAAAAATATAAATGCATTTGGATGACTATTTAAATTTTAGAGCCAAATTTTTTCACCAATTGATCCAAAAAAATTTTAAAATCAAATTTTCCCACCTCAATTTTCCTATATATTTTGTGTAAAATGTTTTTTTTTTTATATTTTTATATATAAATTCTTAAAGCAAATATGACAACATCACAAAATTCCTTTGAACTTTTTGAAATGTCATCTTTCTTGATAAAATTTGTTGAAGCTTCAACTTTCAAGATTATTTTTGAATTTTTTTTCATCTTTTATTTTTAATTTGTTTGTTGATATTTTTTGCCAAAATCAGATTTTATAGAATAAATAGTGAATAAAGAAAGTAGTTAATTAATGAATGAAGTACTCTCCCAGTGAAATTAACTACTTGTAGATTTGCTAGGTTAGTCAAAGTAAATACATTTTCAAGATTAATTAATTAAACTATCAAGAGTATAATAAGCAAAATATGGTAATTTATGCATAAATTTTATAAAATGACATATATTGTAGTCTAGCTATTTATAGAAATGGATGACATATAAAATGAGATGAAGGGAGTAAAAATAAAGACTTAACAAGACTTCATAGTCTCCATAGTGATCATGTAAGAAAATGCCAACCATCTCCAACCCAACACCAAATTTTACACCAAATCTTTATTTGGTCTAAAATTTGGTGTTTTGGAGCTCCAACCCAACACCAAATTTTACATCATTTTTGGTGTAACACTATTCATCACACCAATTCACTTTATTGAATATTTTAATATTATTTCATTATACAAAACTTTTAATTAAACATTATATAAATTGTATGTTTTAATTAAATCTCTTGTATATATAATTATTTTTTATCTAATATTTTTATAATATTAATTTTAGATATAAAAGTTAGCTTTTTTTATAAATTAATTTTTCTATATATGACTTTTTTCTAAAATAATTTTTTCAATTATGTAATGTTTATTTAATTGTATTTCATTAATGATTTCACTTTTATTTGTATTATCCGTTATTATGGATAATGTATAATATTTGCTAGCAATTTATATTATTTAAAAAATTATGATATAAAATAATTTTATATTAAACGACTATAAAAGAAAATAATATGAATTATATATGGAGAATGTTTTAGAAAAAATTTATTTAATGAAATAAAAAAAATAATGAAGAGAAAAAAAACATCACCTTGATAATAATAGCCCTTGCTTCCGCGTATTCCTATCATCAGTCTCTCGACTCTCGCACCTCCTAAGGCGTTACAGCACCTCCCTCTGCACATGTTAAAAACATGCACTTGATATTATTGTGTGGCCCTTGAATTCTGAATACTTTGACTAAAAGACATACATATTAAAGACACAAACAGTACCATTTAACACCCTTTTGTGATTGGAATTGGTGAGTTGTGCCAATTTCATCACCACTCATTCAATATCAAGTAGCAGGTCAACGCAGTTTATAACAAATAAAAACAAAAGGTACAGTTAATACGAGATCTGCGCTAAAGCTACTTGATTCACGTTAACCCAAAACTTTAGAGTCCCAAAATTTGAGAGCTATACTAAACTCTTGAATTGAAAAGAAATTCCAAGAAAGCAAAGATGAAAGTAGAAAGGAAACAGAGTGTAGTACTAGTGCCATACCTACTCCAGGGCCATTTAACACCAATGCTGCAGCTTGGAAGTATCCTTCATTCACAAGGCTTTTCTGTTATAGTTGCACATACTCAATACAATACTCCTAATTATTCCAATCATCCTCAATTCGTCTTCCATTCTATGGATGACGGATTAAAGGGATTTGACATGTCATTCCCGAGTTTAGAGAGTATATATCGTATGAACGAGAGCTGTAAGGCGCCCCTGAGAAACTACCTTGTTAGGATGATGGAAGAGGAAGGTGATCAGCTCGCTTGTATCGTTTATGACAACATCATGCTCTTCGTCGATGATGTAGCTACTCAGCTCAAGCTTCCCAGCATTGTCCTCCGTACTTTCAGTGCTGCGTATTTGCACTCTATGCTCACCATTTTTCAGCAACCTGAAAAATATTTACCTTTTGAAGGTATGAGAACAATTACACATCCTCTGCTTCAACATCTAAATGAAAGAATCATTTCAAATAACTATAACTATGCTTCAGTCACAAACAAGTTGGGTCGGGTATATGAATCCTTATAGACCATGTTCCCTATTTACATTAATCTCAAGCCAACATTATAGAAAAGGAGATTAGTATTAACTTGAGATCAAATAATAAGTACGGATAATTTAGTCAAATTTCGGTACATTTTTTCTTCCAGTATGTTCATCTTTTGCTAAGGTTGCATTGATTACTCACTACAATTTCAGATTCTCAGCTGCTAGATCCGTTACCGGGGCTTCATCCCTTGAGATTTAAGGATGTACCGTTTCCTACCATCAATAATACAGTTCCAGCACCGATACTAGACTTCTGTAGAGCAATGAGTGATATAGGATCATCTGTCGCGACTATTTGGAACACGATGCAAGACTTGGAGAGTTCAATGTTGTTACGCCTTCAAGAACATTACAAGGTGCCCTTCTTTCCAATAGGCCCTTTACACAAAATGGCACCTTTGGCCTCATCGACTAGCATACTAGAAGAAGACAACAGCTGCATCAAGTGGCTCGACAGACAAGCTCCTAACTCTGTTCTCTATGTCAGCTTCGGAAGCCTAGTGAGGATTGATGAAAATGAGCTAATTGAGACTGCTTGGGGATTAGCTAACAGTGAGCAGCCGTTCTTGTGGGTAATTCGACCTGGCTCTGTCCCTGGCTTTCAATGTGCTGAGGCGCTGCCTGATGGTTATGAGGAAATGGTAGGAGAAAGAGGACGAATAGTGAAATGGGCACCACAAAAACAGGTTCTTGCACATCCCGCGGTAGCAGGCTTTATCACACATTGTGGTTGGAATTCTATGGTTGAAAGTATTTGTGAAGAAGTCCCTATGATATGCAGGCCATTTTTAGGAGACCAAACGGTGAACGCAAGGTATCTGAGCCAAATATACAAGGTTGGGTTCGAATTGGAGGCTATCGAGAGAACGGTCATAGAGAAAACAATAAGAAAACTCATGTTAAGTGAAGAAGGCAAAGATGTGAAGAAAAGAGTAGTAGACATGAAACAAAACATAGTTGCTGCTATGCAGATTGAAGGCACTTCACATAAGAATCTGAATGATTTTGTAGACTTCATTTCTGCCTTGCCATCACGGCTCGCTCCGCCATTGCCTGTTGTTGGGGCAATCATGAGCTCAAAGCATATAGCAAGCAAGTGTATCATAGAGTCTTGAAGTTATTTTTGAGCTCAAACCACATATTTGTGGCCTGTTAGCTTGGCAAGACAACAAGTCCTTAATCACAAAAGGAAGAATAAGACACGAAGTGAACTTTTCATAAGTCCATGGTGCAAATGCTGAAGCAATTTACTTTAGTTTGTTGATTGGTTTTATAAGTTGGGAACTTTAACATATTGTTTCCTAGTTGGTAGGATCGTGGAAAATAAATGATTTTCTTACTTATTTTTCTGGTGTTTGATTAGTAAAGAATATTATTGTCCCAAGAGTATCTATGTACACCTAGACCTGGAACCACCCTATAACATAGACACGGACTTGACTCGACCCAACCTCACCCCAACACTGACCTATAACAAAACCCTGACCTCGACACCAACCCAAAACTTGATCCTCGACCAGACCCTGACCTAACCTTAACCTAGGACCTAACAACTGGCCCCATGCCACAAACTGCAACACGAAGTTAAATCATTTTCTTACTTATTTTCTAGTGTTCGATTAGTAAAGAATATTTGGAATCACGAAGTTAACTCTGGACCTAACCTCAACCGAGATCCATGACCCCGTCCAGAGACCTCAACCCCGACGAGGACCCGACTCCTGACCCCAATCTCAAATCTCGGCCCCAATACCGGGTCCCAACTTCATCCAAGAGTATTTATTGATTTTGTTTTCAACTCATTTGAAATTCAATATTTATATGGACATTCAACTATGAGTGACTTCATAAGTGAGTAATTGTTGGAATAAAAATCAAAATTGGGTGACTTTGTAAGTAAAACACTCATAGTTGAGTGACTTTTGGAATAAAATTCAAAGTTGAGTAGCTTTATGAGATAAAATGAAGTTTAGACATTAATAATACAAGGTAAAACAAACTAAATTAACTAGTGCACAAAATTTGTAAAGGGAGTTTTGACCTTAATACAAAGGTAAAACAAATTAAATTAACTAGTACACAAATTGTAAATGAAGTTTAGACCTAAATAATACAAAGGTAAAGCAAATTAAACTAACCAGTACAAAATTTGTAAATGAAGTTTTGACCTTAATAATACAAAGGTAAAACAAATTAAATTAACCAGTACAAAATTTGTAAATGAAGTTTTGACCTTAATAATACAAAGTTAAAACAAATTAAATTAACTAGTACAAAATTAACTATAAACTTGTATATATAAACTTCCTTCAAGAACACTATCACTAAACTCTTGAATAGAACAGAAACTCAAGAAAAAACGATGAAAATAGAAAGAAAACAGAATGTAGTACTGGTACCATACCCATTCCAGGGGCATTTAACACCTATGCTGCAGCTTGGAAGTATCCTTCATTCACAAGGCTTTTCTGTTATAATTGCATAACCTGAATACAATACTCCTAAATATTCCAATCATCCTGAATTCGTCTTCCATTCTATGGATGACGGATTAAAGGGAATTGAAATATCATTACCGAGTTTAGAGAACATAAATGATTTGAATGAGAACTGCAAGGCGCCCCTCAGAAACTACCTTGTTAAGATGATGAAAGAGGAAGGTGATCAGCTCTCTTGTATCGTTTATGATAATGCCATGATTTTCGTTGATGATGTAGCCACTCAGTTAAGGCTTCCCAGCATTGTCCTGCACACTTCCAGTGCTGCATATTTGCACTCTATGATCACCATTTTTCAGCAACCAGAAAAATATTTTCCTTTTGAAGGTATGAGAACAAACACATCCTCTGCTTCAAGATTTTAATGAAAAATCATTTCGATAACAATAACTATGCTTCAATCACAAACAAGTTGAGGTCGGCTATGTGAATCTTCACTGACCAAGTTCCCTATTTACATTCATCACAAGCCAACATTATAGAAAATAAATATAAAAATAGAAATGAAAGGTACCCTTTCCAGTCGATTTTACTTGCCATCCTTAAAAAAAAAAATAGATGGTCCAAGATAATTGTCATTTTAGAAAACCAAAGATATAATTAACTATTAGTTTTCACTTTTATCTTTACTCAATAATGTGGAAAGAAATTAATGTGATGGAAAAGAGAGTAGTATTAAATTGAGATCAAATAATAAATAAAGGATAATTTGGTCAAATTACACTTCTAGTTATTGTTTTCTTAGGGGGCATGCAAAAATAAAAAGACGAGTAAAATGGAACAAAGTGAGTACTGGAAGGATAATTCAGCCTATAATCTTTTTCTTCCATTATGTTGTATATTTCACTTAAGTTTGCACTAATTACTCACTGCAATTCCAGATTCTCAGTTGTTGGATCCGTTACCAGAGCTTCATCCCTTGAGGTTTAAGGATGTACCAATTCCTGCTTTCAATAATACAGTTGCAGAACCGGTGCTAGACTTCTTTAGAGCAATCAGCGATATAGGATCATCTGTTGCGACTATTTGGAACACGATGCAAGACGTGGAGAATTCAATATTGTTACGCCTTCAAGAACATTACAAGGTGCCCTTCTATGCAATAGGCCCTTTTCACAAAATGGCGCCTATGGCCTCATCGACTAGCATACTACAAGAAGATAACAGCTGCATCAAGTGGCTCGACAGACAAGCTCCTAACTCTGTTCTCTATGTCAGCCTAGGTAGCCAAATGAGGATTGATGACAAAGAGCTAACTGAGACTGCTTGGGGATTAGCTAATAGTGATCAACCGTTCTTGTGGGTTATTCGACCGGGATCTGTCTCTGGCTTTCAATGTGCTGAGGCACTGCCTGATGGTTTTGAGAAAATAGTAGGAGAAAGAGGACAAATAGTGAAATGGGCGCCACAAAAACAGGTGCTTGCACATCCCGCGGTAGCAGGCTTTTTCACTCATTGTGGTTGGAATTCTACGCTTGAAAGTATTTTGGAGGAAGTCCCTTTGATATGCAGGCCATTTGTAGCAGACCAGCCGGTGACAGCTAGGTATCTGAGCCAAATATACAAGGTTGGGTTCGAATTGGAGGTTATCGAGAGAACGGTCATAGAGAAGACAGTAAGAAAACTCATGTTAAGTGAAGAAGGCAAAGATCTGAAGAAAAGAGTAGTAGACATGAAACAAAACATAGTTGCTGGTATGCAGATTGATGGTACTTCACATAAGAATCTAAATGATTTGGTAGACTTCATTTCTGCCTTGCCATCACGGTTCGTTCTGCCATAGCCTGTTGTTGGATCAAATATAGCAAGCAAGTGTATCATAGAGTCCTGAAGTTTGAAGAATTACATACTTTTTGTTGCCTGTTAGCCTGGCAAGACAAAAAGTCCTTAATCACAAAAGGAAGAATAAGATAATTAGTGAACTTTTCTGAAGTCCGTGGGGCAAATGCTGAAGCAATATAGCAGCCTGTTACAATCACAAAACTTTCTTATTTTAGTCTGTTGATTTGTTTAATAAGTTGGGAACTTTGACATATTGTTTGCTAGTTGTTAGAACTGAGATATATTAATCATTGTTATCCCTATGTTAAAAATATAATATATAGTATACAACGAGGGAGCTAGTAAAATGATGGTTGTGTTTGGTATGAATGAATATGTTTTCCTAGAAAACATTTTTATGGAAAATAAATGATTTTCTTACTTATTTCCTGGTGTTCGGTTAGTATAAAGAAAATGTTGTCCCATGAGTATTTATGTATAATCTGGGCAAATACTATGACATGGACCCAGACTTGGAATCCCACCCTTAACATAGACCAGGACTTGACCCGACCTCACCCCAACACCGACCTGAGGCACAACCCCTGGTCAGTCCAATTATGATCATGTAAATACTAGTGAATACTACTAGTGAACGATTTCACACGCAGAAATGATAGTTTTTGGAGTGATAAACACCAAGGTATTTTCTGAAACAGAGTGATTAGGCTAGAGGAGAGGATAAATAAATAACTAACATACATTTGTCAAGGTACACCAAATGGTAATTAATAGGGTGTTTATTTTTCAAGGGTGACCTTCATTCAATCACTTGGAACTCCTTGTTTCATTTTTCTATGAGGTTTACTTGATATTCCTTCTTCTAACTCACCAAAAAGTTTAAGTTCAATTCATGGCACATCTTTTTTCTTTTTTGTCGGTCTTCTACGCGACTAGCCAAGTAGTCAGGCTAGTCACATTTAAAGAAGACCTGAATGATACAGGGTTAAATACTTCAATCCCATCAGGCTAATCTAAGCAAGAACCTGGGACTAAAGTAGCATGAGATAAGGGATGATGTCAAATGAATACAAGTCTCAACATTCTCTTATACTCCTTCATCCCATTTTATATGTCATATTTTTCATTTGCACTTGTATTAAGAAATGAGATAATTTTAACCTTATGCTCTTATTTAATGTTTTCTTAAGACAACTTTATAATAAATGGTAGATATGTTATATTTCAAAAATATAAATGCATTTGGATGACTATTTAAATTTTAGAGCCAAATTTTTTCACCAATTGATCCAAAAAAATTTTAAAATCAAATTTTCCCACCTCAATTTTCCTATATATTTTGTGTAAAATGTTTTTTTATATTTTTATATATAAATTCTTAAAGCAAATATGACAACATCACAAAATTCCTTTGAACTTTTTGAAATGTCATCTTTCTTGATAAAATTTGTTGAAGCTTCAACTTTCAAGATTATTTTTGAATTTTTTTTCATCTTTTATTTTTAATTTGTTTGTTGATATTTTTTTTCCAAAATCAGATTTTATAGAATAAATAGTGAATAAAGAAAGTAGTTAATTAATGAATGAAGTACTCTTACAGTGAAATTAACTACTTGTAGATTTGCTAGGTTAGTCAAAGTAAATACATTTTCAAGATTAATTAATTAAACTATCAAGAGTATAATAAGCAAAATATGGTAATTTATGCATAAATTTTATAAAATGACATATATTGTAGTCCAGCTATTTATAGAAATGGATGACATATAAAATGAGATGAAGGGAGTAAAAATAAAGACTTAACAAGACTTCATAGTCTCCATAGTGATCATGTAAGAAAATGCCAACCATCTCCAACCCAACACCAAATTTTACACCAAATCTTTATTTGGTCTAAAATTTGGTGTTTTGGAGCTCCAACCCAACACCAAATTTTACATCATTTTTGGTGTAACACTATTCATCACACCAATTCACTTTATTGAATATTTTAATATTATTTCATTATACAAAACTTTTAATTAAACATTATATAAATTGTATGTTTTAATTAAATCTCTTGTATATATAATTATTTTTTATCTAATATTTTTATAATATTAATTTTAGATATAAAAGTTAGCTTTTTTTATAAATTAATTTTTCTATATATGACTTTTTTCTAAAATAATTTTTTCAATTATGTAATGTTTATTTAATTGTATTTCATTAATGATTTCACTTTTATTTGTATTATCCGTTATTATGGATAATGTATAATATTTGCTAGCAATTTATATTATTTAAAAAATTATGATATAAAATAATTTTATATTAAACGACTATAAAAGAAAATAATATGAATTATATATGGAGAATGTTTTAGAAAAATTTTATTTTATGAAATAAAAAAAATAATGAAGAGAAAAAAAACATCACCTTGATAATAATAGCCCTTGCTTCCGCGTATTCCTATCATCGGTCTCTCGACTCTCGCACCTCCTAAGGCGTTACAGCACCTCCCTCTGCACATGTTAAAAACATGCACTTGATATTATTGTGTGGCCCTTGAATTCTGAATACTTTGACTAAAAGACATACATATTAAAGACACAAACAGTACCATTTAACACCCTTTTGTGATTGGGATTGGTGAGTTGTGCCAATTTCATCACCACTCATTCAATATCAAGTAGCAGGTCAACGAAGTTTATAACAAATAAAAACAGAAGGTACAGTTAATACGAGATCTGCGCTAAAGCTACTTGATTCACGTTAACCCAAAACTTTAGAGTCCCAAAATTTGAGAGCTATACTAAACTCTTGAATTGAAAAGAAATTCCAAGAAAGCAAAGATGAAAGTAGAAAGGAAACAGAGTGTAGTACTAGTGCCATACCTACTCCAGGGGCATTTAACACCAATGCTGCAGCTTGGAAGTATCCTTCATTCACAAGGCTTTTCTGTTATAGTTGCACATACTCAATACAATACTCCTAATTATTCCAATCATCCTCAATTCGTCTTCCATTCTATGGATGACGGATTAAAGGGATTTGACATGTCATTCCCGAGTTTAGAGAGTATATATCGTATGAACGAGAGCTGTAAGGCGCCCCTGAGAAACTACCTTGTTAGGATGATGGAAGAGGAAGGTGATCAGCTCTCTTGTATCGTTTATGACAACATCATGTTCTTCGTCGATGGTGTAGCTACTCAGCTCAAGCTTCCCAGCATTGTCCTCCGTACTTTCAGTGCTGCGTATTTGCACTCTATGCTCACCATTTTACAGCAACCAGAAAAATATTTTCCTTTCGAAGGTATGAGAACAAGTACACATCCTCTGCTTCAACATTTAACTGAAATATCATTTCAAATTCAATAATATAACAACAATAACTATGTGTCAGTCCCAAACAAGTTGAAATGAAAAGTACTCCTTCCAGTCGATTTTATTAGAAATAGATGATCAAATAGTTTCATTTTAGAAAATCAAGATATAATTAGCCATTAGTTTCCACTTTTATCCTTGCTCAATAAATGTGGAGAGAAATTGAAGTGGTGCAAAGGAGAGTACTGAGTAGTATTAAATTGAGATCAAATAATAAATAAATAAATGAGGATAATTTAGTCGAATTACCCTTTTAGTTAATGTTTTCCTAAGGAGTACCAAAAATATGACAAGTAAAATGGAACGGAGTGAGAACTAGAAGTAATAGGGCCAAAAGGCACCTAGAAAGCATCGAACCTAAAGTGCACGTATTGACATGACTAATTGGTATACAATAGCCTACAATCTTTCTCTTACATTATGTTGTATCTTTTGCTAAGTCTGCATTGATTACTCACTTGCAATTCCAGATTCTCAACTGCTGGATCCATTACCGGAGCTTCATCCCTTGAGGTGTAAGGATGTACCAATTCATGTCATCAATAATACAGTTCCAGAACCGGTATTAGACTTCCATAAAAGAATAAACGATATAGGATCATCTGTTGCGACTATTTGGAACACAATACAGGACTTGGAGAATTCAATGTTGTTACGCCTTCAAAAACATTACAAGGTGCCTTGTTTTCCAATAGGCCCTTTTCCCAAAATGGTGCCTTTGGCCTCATCGACTAGCATACTAGAAGAAGACAACAGCTGCATTGAGTGGCTCGATAGACAAGCCCCTAACTCTGTTCTCTATGTCAGCTTGGGAAGCCTAGTGAGGATTGATGAAAAAGAGCTAATCGAGACTGCTTGGGGATTAGCTAACAGTGAGCAGCCGTTCTTGTGGGTTATTCGACCTGGCTGTGTCCATGGCTTTCAATGTGCTGAGGCACTGTCTGATGGTTATGAGGAAATGGTAGGAGAAAGAGGACGAATAGTGAAATGGGCACCACAAAAACAGGTGCTTGCACATCCCGCGATAGCAGGCTTTTTCACACATTGTGGTTGGAATTCTACGCTTGAAAGTATTTGTGAACAAGTCCCTATGATATGCAGGCCAATTTTAGGAGACCAACCGGTGAATGCGAGATATCTGACCCAAATATATAAGGTTGGGTTTGAATTGGAGGTTATGGAGAGAACGGTCATAGAGAAAACAATAAGAAAACTCATGTTAAGTGAAGAAGGCAAAGATGTGAAGAAAAGAGTAGTAGACATGAAACAAAACATAGTTGCTGCTATGCAGATTGAAGGCACTTCACATAAGAATCTGAATGATTTGGTAGACTTCATTTCTGCCTTGCCATCACGGCTCGCTCCACCAACACCTGTTGTTGGGGCAGTCATGATCTCAAACCATATAACAAGCAAGTGTATCATAGAGTCTTGAAGTGAACATTTCTCAAGTCCATTAGGCAAATGCTTAAGTTACTATAGAGTCTTGTCAACGACTTTCTCATTTTAGTTTGTTGATTGGTATAATAAGTTGGGAACTTTGATACATTGTGTTCCTAGTTGTTAGAACTGAGTTAGATTTCCTCTTTATTAGCCCTATGTTACTACTTCCATATGATTTGCTTGAAAATATAAGACCTTATTATACAACAAGAGAGCAAGTAAAACAAAAGTTGTGTTTGGTATGAAGGTCCCTACGAAAAAGAAAAGTTTGTTACTTATTTTCTGGTATTTGGTTACTAAAAAGGAAAGGGAAAAGATTCAAATATGTCATCGAACTTTGAGAAAAAGTAATTTATGAAGTTTGACTCATTAAAGTCATTTCAGTTAACAAATAATTGCATGAATAAGCTTTTTCTCAAACGAAAATGACATAGACTCATGTATTGGTCGTTTGAATTTGTATCAATCAGCATCAGGCATGTTTCTTGACGAAGGAATGAGAAAAGTCTTCCTAGTGTCTTTTAGAAAAGAATTAGGATACATGATGTCTCCCGGGCTTTGGTTTAGTGGTAAGTGCGCATCAATTTATGTGTAGGTCAGGTGTATGTCACGGTTCAAATTTTGTATATTCTATTTGGCCAAACTTTTAAAAGGTCAAAAGTGTTTTTTCTTAAATTTTTGCTCATCTTCAAAAAATTGCTTAAGGTTTAGCCAAGCTTTATGGAGGGACTGCTTCTAAAGAATAGCAAAAGTTGTTTTTCATAACATTAAAAAATAGTTTCTCCCCTAAATCACTCTTTTGAAAAACACTTTTGAGAAAAAATTACACTTGGAAACATTTTAAAAAGTTCAGTCAGCCACAAATTATTGTTTTTAACTTTATAATCAAACACAAAAACTTCTCACCTAAAATAAAAATTCAAGTAATCGATCAATTGAATTATTAAATTATTATTTTATTTTTTTTAAAAAAAAAGAAACATACAAGTAAAATCCCACTTAGTGGGGGTCTAAGGGGTGTAAAGTGTACGCAGACTTTACCACTACTTCATGAAGGTTAAGAGGCTCTTTTGGAAAGAACATCAACTCAAGTACATCAAATCCAAGGAAAAGAAGAAAAACAATGGAGAAACAGTCGTAAATAAGAAAAACAGTGTAAAGTCTGCTTCAAAGAGACAATAACAATATTAAAATAGTGTAATAATCAAACCACAATAAACAACATAATGGCAATTGGCAAGAACTACAAGGGTACGACTATCACTATGACAAATACCAACAATCCTAAGCCTTTTCAAGGCAAGACAACACTCCACCTCCACTAATCTTCTATTCTAATACGCGACATCCACTCATTCCTATCTAGAGTCATGTTATCGATAATATGAAATTGCGTCATATCCTATCGAATCCTTTTTTTCAATACTTTTTTGACCTACCTCAACCCTTCCGCGCAGAGGTGGATCTAGGATTTGGAGGTTCTGGGTGCCACATCGTTCAAGTTAGATAAACGAGTCGATTATTTTAATTTTGGGTTACAATTTAGGTTATTATCCTTTTCGATTTTTATAAACAAATTGATCAAACATGCATGTTAGTAATATTTTCTTTTAGATATTCTATGATTAGAGATAACTAAACAATTCAAATTTTTTTGTAGGAATTAGAGGCCTTATTCACTTAGACTTTGAGGAAAAAAGAATTTTTCTCACTTTAAAATTTGAGCTTGTATAAATCATCTTATAGTGTTAACTGAATATATTCATATTCCATTGACTTTATGTGTTGTTGCAGATATATAGTAGAGAGAATAAAATTGTAGTTTCAACTTAGTCATCTTACTTAGCAAGAATGCCGGTGAAGATCGAAAGAACCTTTAAATTGAAAGAACTCTAGTAATAATATTCATCATTTTTTAAAACTTATATTTTAAAAAAACTACTATTTAAATACATTCCTAATAATATTTATCAATAATTAGTGAAAGTTAAAAAAAAAAATAAGAATTAACTCCGGTGAAAATAAGTCAATTTGAATTAATAAAGTATAGTAAATAAATAAGAATGAATGGAAGGAAAAAAACTAAAGCCCTTCACACATTAATAAAAAAAAAAAAGACAAAAAAGAAAAGAAAAAAAAAAAGTTTCACCACGCGCACTTACATGAGTTGGCAAACATCCCTAAGTTGTTAGTTAATAAGGGTATAGTTTGATTTATTTACTGTCAATAAATATAGTTTCAAATTTTTGCCATAATTAATGGGACCCACCACCTCTTTGTATACCGAATCAACAAAGTCATTCAGTTGCTTTTATATAAAATTTTATACAAAATCTTTTTTTATCTCTCCTATCCTCATTCCATATCTTTCTCCTAAAATCACTCTTCCACTTCTAAGTTGAATTTCGAATTTCACATTCTCCCTCCAATCGTGTTTCCACTTTTCACAGGTAACAACCAAATTATGGGTGAATCTATTTTTTTCGTTTTCAACAATTGTATATGTATTGTTTGTTAGTTTTTTGACAATTTTTTTCTTAAAAATTCATTCTTCTTATCATATTAACATCAGAATGGATGATTCATCTCCATCTATGAGGATTACTAGAGGTATGCCATTGCATGTCGAAGTTGTTGAAAATCCACTGTTGTTTTCAATCGGATTAATTTAGGATTTTGCAGTCAATGCAAGGTCTATGGCAAAACCTAAACAAATTCAAGTTGAAAAATCTATTGAAGAATTGAGATCTAAGAAATAAAATGACCCAATTGCAATTCAGAAAGTCATTAAAATTGCGAAGGCTAGCGGCATTAAAATTGTTAAAGGAGGAAGTAAGAGAAAAGTCATAAACAGTGATTCGGAGGACATTGAATTTGCTTCATCAGATTTGACAAACATGAAGAACATCAGGAACATCAGGTATTAGCTTAAAACAAAATTCTAGATAGATATTTGTATATACCGTTACTTATGTACAAATATACATAAAATATTCTGAGTAAATCATATTTGTATATAGATATATTTATATCAAATATTTCATGCTTAAATCACACTTGTATTACTTATTTGTATATTTGGTTAGTTATACAAAAGTTACTTGAATTATAAGTACAATTTCATGCTTAAATCACAATTGTATAATGTAATTTGTATATTCCATTAGTTATATACAAATTACTTGAAGTTATGTATTATGTATATTGTTAGTTGTATATTAAGGGTTATATACAAAATTGATTGAGACAGTTGTATATTTTGGATATAAAAGTTTATAGATATAAACAAAGGAATTACAAATACAAATACAGTTTATTTATACAAATACTAATTTAGTTATATGTATACAATAATTACTTTAAAAGTTCTGGCATCATAATTTAGTTATATTAATTGACAGTGTTTCTTGTTTATGCAGATTACTTTCAGAAATATAGAGCCAACAACGATGGAAATTAAAATCCTTCAACTGCCTTCTCCAACAGTCCAGTGAGTTTCACCACACCCGCAGATTGACTGTTCTGATCACAATCAAGCTAGAGAGTCAGACGATGATTTTCAAAATCCTCCTATCATTACCACATAAAAGGAAAAGAGAAAGTCATTGAACGTTGGTCTCCTGTTAAGAAAAAGAAAAGACAATTTGTCCCTGTTAGTCCAAAGAAGTCTCCACCAAAAGCAATTAAACTACCTCCAAGAAGAATCACCACCAACCAAGATCAACAATGCTGATATATACAAACAGATTACAACACACTCTTTTGTATACAAACATTACACAACTATATATACAAACAGATTTCAGCACCCCCTTTTTATCGAATCATTCACGATTACCATATATACAATTGACATGAATTTTATACAATCAGTCTAATCATTAATAAAAAAAATAAAATTACACGACTTTACATATGCACATATTTATATAATACATATAAAAAATTATGGTAAATTATACAATTTCATAGATATGTACAAAAAAAAAATGAAATAGATAAAATATACAAACATTACACAATTGTATATACAAGCAGACTACACCAAAAAAAATTTTAAAAAATACATCACACCTTTTTTTTCAGAAACAAGCACGATTGTCATATATACAATTTTTATGTTACGATGGTCATATATACAATTGATAACACACAATCAATTACACATAAATATTGTATAGAAATTATATACGATTTCTCACATATATGCAATATAATCAGTTCATATATACAAATAGTGCCATTAGCGTTTGTGTGTTTAATACGATTTATCTAATATTGTATAAACAAGGAAAAATAGATAATTTTCTTTTTATACCATCACAATCGACACACCAGAAGAAATCGTTTCATAAATTCAATATTGACGCTATACTAATCAATTGTATACTATATTGCAGTTCAAAATATGAAGTTTCCTTCAATTAAACCTTACATGTCGTTGAATATACCAAAAATTTGATTAAACAGATGTTTTAGTCGTGCGCGGAGTTGTTATTGTCTTTCTATCGCTATAGAATTCTTTTTTGGGAAAATATTTGATTTTGAACGTTTAGATTAAATCATGGAATTGGGTAAATTTATTGTTACTGTATTTAGCGCTACTATTACCATTCATTGAAAAAGTAAAATATTGTATAAATTTAAAACAAAAAAAAATGTTTTATACATATTTAAAGCTACCTAACAAACTAAACTATACCCATGGAATGTAATTATGTAAACCATATCCATGAAATGTTATTTCATAAAATTTGTTTGCCCTATATGAAATTTTCCCATTAATGCTAGCAGCGAGATTCAAATTCGCATTGCACATATGGCATACCATGCTCTTCGCCACTTGAATCATTCATCACTTTGTTCACTGGGTGGCAAAGTTAATACATATTAACTTCGGATACATATATACATATATATACAAAGATTTTCCCGAATTTACTGGGTGCCGTGGCACCCCACCCGTACCCTTGCTTCCGCATATTCCTACCATCAGTCTCTCGACTCTCGCACCTCCTCGGGCGTTACAGCACCTCCCTCTGCACATGTTAAAAACATGCACTTGATCTTATTGCCTGGCCCTTGAATACTGAGTACTTAGACTAAAAGACATACATATTAAAGACACAAACAGTACCATTTAACACCCTTTTGTGATTGGGATTGGTGAGTTGTGCCAATTTCATCACCACTCATTCAATATCAAGTAGCAGGATTCAAAATGTGAAATTTGTACTTCTTATATTCTAATTTATGTATCATAATTTAAATTTCAGTCAATAATTTTATTTTGGATATAAATTTTTTAAGTTTTTTGAAATAAAACTAACATGTTTAAAAACTTCATGAAAAATGTTATAGTCACAATAATTTGTAATTCAAAATATTTCAGAAAAATATAAAAAAAATCACATACATTGAAATGGAAAAAATGAATTTATATAACGTATTCAATTTAACATATAATAATAACTGAATTTGAAGTTAATATTTATAAATTTTTACTAGTAAATTTCTTAGTACAAATATATAATGAAAGTAAAAGTTATTAGGTTCACGTTAACCCAAAATATTTTTTTAAGTTTGAGAGGTATATATAAACCTCCTTCATGAACACTACTAAACTCTTGAATAGGAGAGAAATTCCAAGAAAAGAAAGATGAAAGAAGAAAGAAAACAGAGTGTAGTACTAGTGCCATACTTACTCCAGGGGCATTTAACACCAATGCTGCAGCTTGGAAGCATCCTTCATTCACAAGGCTTTTCTGTTATAGTTGCACATACTCAATACAATAGTCCTAATTATTCCAATCATCCTCAATTCGTCTTCCATTCTATGGATGACGGATTAAAGGGATTTGACATGTCATTCCCGAGTGTAAAGAGTATACATTGTATGAATGAGAGCTGTAAGTCGCCCTTGAGAAATTACCTCGTTAGGATGATGGAAGAGGAAGGTGATCAGCTCGCTTGTATCATTTATGACAACATCATGTTCTTCGTCAATGATGTAGCTACTCAGCTCAGGCTTCCCAGCATTGTCCTCCGCACTTTCAGTGCTGCGTATTTGCACTCTATGCTCACCATTTTACAGCAACCAGAAAAATATTTTCCTTTTGAAGGTATGAGAACAAACACATCCTCTGCTTCAAGAATTAAATGAAAAAATCATTCTGATACGCTTGAGTCCCAAACAAGTTGGGATCGATTATATGATTCCCAATTGATCATGTTCCCTACTTGCATTCATCTCAAGCAAACATCATAGAAAATAAAAATAGAAATGAAAAGTACTCCTTATAGTTCTTCTTTACGATGGTCCAAAATAGTTGTCATTTTAGAAAATCAAAATATAACTAACTACTAGTTTTTAGTTAATGTTTTCTTAAGGGGCGTGAAAAGAAAAGGTCAAGTAAAATGGAATGGAGTGAGTACTAGAAGCAATAGGGACGCTAACATTTTTATTCCATTATGCTCTATCTTTCGCTAAATTTGCATTTGATTGCTCACTACAATTTCAGATTCTCAGTTGCTGAATCCGTTACCGGAGCTTCATCCCTTGAGGTTTAAGGATGTACCAATTCATGTCATCAATAATACAGTTCCAGAACCGTTATTAGACTTCTATAAAAGAATACACGATATAGGATCATCTGTCGCGACTATTTGGAACACAATGCAGGACTTGGAGAATTCAATGTTGTTACGCCTTCAAAAACATTACAAGGTGCCTTTTTTTCCGATAGGCCCTTTTCCCAAAATGGTGCCTTTGGCCTCATCGACTAGCATACTAGAAGAAGACAACAGCAGCATTGAGTGGCTCGATAGACAAACCCCTAACTCTGTTCTCTATGTCAGCTTGGGAAGCCTAGTGAGGATTGATGAAAAAGAGCTAATCGAGACTGCTTGGGGATTAGCTAACAGTGAACAGCCGTTCTTGTGGGTTATTCGACCTGGCTCTGTCCCTGGCTTTCAATGTGCTGAGGCACTGCCTGATGGTTATGAGGAAATGGTAGGAGAAAGAGGACGAATAGTGAAATGGGCACCACAAAAACAGGTGCTTGCACATCCCGCGATAGCAGGCTTTTTCACACATTGTGGTTGGAATTCTACGCTTGAAAGTATTTGTGAACAAGTCCCTATGATATGCAGGCCAATTTTAGCAGACCAACTGGTGAACGCGAGATATCTGACCCAAATATATAAGGTTGGGTTTGAATTGGAGGTTATGGAGAGAACGGTCATAGAGAAAACAATAAGAAAACTCATGTTAAGTGAAGAAGGCAAAGATGTGAAGAAAAGAGTAGTAGACATGAAACAAAACATAGTTGCTGCTATGCAGATTGAAGGCACTTCACATAAGAATCTGAATGATTTGGTAGATTTCATTTCTGCCTTGCCATCACGGCTCGCTCCACCAACACTGTTGTTGGGGCAGTCATGATCCCAAACCATACAACAAGCATGTGTATCACAGGGTGCTGAAGTTAGAAGAATTACATATTTTTGTTGCCTGCTAGCTTGGCAAGACAACAAGTCCTTTAATAACAAAGGAAGAAAAAGACTAGAAGTTGAGTTTTCTTAATATCTTGGTGGCTATGTCAAGGCCATTGGGCAAATGCTAGTTTCTCACCTTAGTTTATTGTTTGGTTTAACAAGTTTGGAAACTTTGACATATTGTTTCCTAGTTGTTAGAACTGAGTAATATTACCTTTTAGCATTTATGATAAATTGTTGCTCCGTAGTATTTAATTTTTCCCTATGTTACTACTTGTCTACTTCCAAATACTTAGCTTGAAAATAATATACTTATATATGTAGTATACAACGAGGTAGGGTATATAAATATAATACTCAATAAAGTGTATTAATAATGCTTATATTTGTTATACTTGCATTTATGATACACATTATTTCTTATGCATTATTTTTTCTGGAGTAATAAAAATAACCTTCATTGCATAAAAATATTTATTTACAAAAACATCCTCCACAATTATGATGGAAAAGATATAAAAGAATTTTTGAGGGGTAATTGAGTTCCTAACCACGCTAATGCATACATTAAATCCCCTTGTATTACTAATATCTAAAAAATTCATGGTATTAATAATACACACCTTAATACACAACATAAAAAAAATATCAAACAAGAAATTACTAATATGTAGAATTAATGCATAGCTTATTTTTGTTAATATACTCTACCAAACGACCCTGAACATATTGATATTGTAGTATTAATGAGACCAACTGAGTAGGTAAGACTATAAGTATATTCGAAGAGGACTGAGTGAGCATATCTTTACAATTTGAATATAAGAAAATAATTATACGCTATTTTCAAAATTTTCATATGTAAAAACAAAAAATATCATACAAAAACATAAAACTGAAAACAAATTTGTAATGGTGTTACAAGTGTAAAAATTATTCATATTTTAACTGCATTATAATTTATAAGATAAAAATATATTGAATTCATATGTGTATTTGAATTTTATATTTCAAAAATTGGTCCCATTTTTTTTTTCTTTTGGCCCTTTTCCCCAAACAATGTCCAGCAAAACCCTAGCTCCCGAGTCTCTCTGTATATAAAGAAGCACAATTCTGCTCAGAACTCAAACCCTAGCACAGCTCAACTATGGCAGAGCAGCCGCCATACCTTCTCATATATCGCCTTTCAATCGAATTGATTGAATTTTACTTGCTTTTTTTGTTTTGTTTTGTAGTTTTACCTTCCTTTTTGAATGTGCAAAAGCATTGGTACATGATCCTAAATGATGAAGACTTTAAATTAAGCTATGGATTAACATCCAAATGAAGCTTTTTTATGTCATAGTTACTCTGATAGGATGTTTTCCATCTCCATTTTTATTTGTTTCTACTTTTCTGTGCAATTATCAGAGCTTGTTAGGTTGTATAGATCATGGAAGATCTAATCTGTGTTTTTGATGTCTATTAATTATGCTGATAATCATTTTGATTGAGTCTAGAGTTTATCAGAAATAGTCTGCGTACCTTCTATCCACTTGTGAGGATGATGAAGGGCAACTTTGCCGAGGTGATCTTTTATTGTAGATTTTCCTCTTTTTCCCTGTTGCCAATATTGTAATTGGACAAGCTTGGAGTAGTTTTGGTTGATGCCTACTTGTAGTTTTGCGTCAATTGATCCTCTAGTATGCCTACATTTTTTCAAATATTGTAGTTCTTCAACTGTGGGATATACACAAATCTTCTCTAGAAATTTCTAGCTTTAATGGCAACTTTGCCGAGGGTATCTGTTACTGTTGATTCCCTCTTTTTCCCTGTTGCCAATATTTAAATTAGTTGAAGCTTGGATTGATTTTGGTTGATGAATATATCTGTGTATGATGATACCAACCACTTCCAGCTTGACAACATTCTTATTTCTTTCTAAGCTTAAAGTTTTACTTTCTTCTTTTGCTGAGAATAGATTTCAGATATTCAAAACAGACTTTTACATAAAGAATGCATATTATATGCATTATGATTTATGAACAAACATCTTCAAAATCATAAATGAATCACAAGTGCGAATGAAAAGTATCTTAATAGTGAGATCAATCGATCAATTGATTAAAAAAATCTGTTATTCAATTACAAATGCAAGAATTAGAGAATTGATTATGCAATTAATCTAGACAAAGAAATATTGGGTCACACATTGACCAACTAGAATTTGAGGTAATTAAAAGGGAATGATATATAACATGACAACATACACGATATAATTCCAGGACTTGCACCTATTTTGTGTGTAGAGAGAAAAGATATGATGTAAGCCCGGCCTTACCCCACTTTTGTGTGTGGAGGGTTGGTTTCCGATTATTTCTACATCTAGCTAAATAAAATATTCTACCAACAAGGGGGCGGTTGCGGGGCAAATTCATTTAAACCTGCCAAGATTTGATCCGCCCCGCTCCATATAGCATGATTAGTTGTTTTCAATCTGCCCCGCCCCACCCCGTATAAATTCGCCCTGCCCCATCCCACATAATTAGTAAAAAATGAGTAAATTTTAGGTTTAACAAACATAAAAATCATATTTGTATGTTATAGGTTTAACAAACATAAAAATCATTTTTTATGTTTGTTGTGACTATTAATCTGTATTTCTCGGTATACATATACATAAAAAAAATATGTATTTGGGTCTATTCGTATATTTCGGTATACAAATGGGTCCTGTAATTGTATATTTCGGTATACAAATAGGTCCTGCATTTGTATATTTCGATATACAAATGGGTCCTGTATTTGTATATTTCGGTCTATATGTATATTAATGGGTCCTGCACTTGTATATTTCGGTATATAAATGGGTCCTGCATTTGTATATTTTGATATACAAATGGGATGACAAAAAACATGAAATGTTTGTTGTGAATTACAAATAAAAGAAACTATGACTATAACATTTAATTTGAATTAATAGTTTGTTATTTCATACAATTTTTTCAAAAACATTTTAAATAATAGGCGTACAAGTTTTTAACTTAAAAATTTGAATTTTGTTACCGCTAAATTAACATGCTAGTGTTGCATTAAAATGCAATTTTATAATACTCATCTTTTAAAAATGTGAATAACAACAAAAAAATAGCAAATAGTGACATACTTTTTTCTTCTTTCTAGTTTATTGGCCATTCAAAAAAAAAATAATAAATATTTAATCAGCTCTATTTTTACTTAAAACTCATCATATGATTAGTGTCCAAACATGTGCATAATCGATTCAAAATTTATGTGAAAAGCGAATTAGAGATTCTTCATCCCTAACCCGCAACTGTCCTGCCCCGTGTAAATTTTGAAAAAATATATTTAAATTCGTCTCGCTCCGCACCCGCAAAAGATCTAACCTGTACTACCCCACATACACCATAACCCGCCCCGCTTTGCTCCCGCATTGCCCCATTGTCATCCCTAGTAATATTGTTTGTCTTACCAACAATATGCTTTCCACCAACTTGCTTTACGTATGGGAGGCGTTTCCTAATATATGTGATGTATACAATATTAGTCAAAATTGATAGATCAATAAAGAGCCTACTGTCATGACCCGTCATTTTGACCTTCAAATTTGACATAAAAATAAGAAGGAAGAATCTAAAGTTATGAAAAAGTTAGTGGAAGTCTTTAGAATCCTCTAGATCTATAATGCCTTATAAAATATCTTAGAAAACTTTAGAATTCTCTATACTAGTAGAGAATTCTAGAAGAAGGACTCTATTGTAAATAAGTAAGGACTTATGTAATTATTTTTATTTACACTTTAGCTCCTAGGAAGTAGTATAAATAAGGGAAGTATAAAGCATTCTACAATGCAATACAAAACATTCTTTCAAAGCTCTCTTGTCTTTTTTTCATTCTCTTAGCGATCGGCTTACTCTCTTGACCTTAGTGAATAAGTTGTCAAGTGCCACTCAGAGATTTAGTGAGAGTCTTAAGTTTGTGATATGGATTTTGGTATGGATAGTTCCCAGGTGCCGCACGGAAAATTAGTAAGACTCTAAGTCTGTGATATGAATTTTGATATGGATAGTCCCCAGACCTCAATGGAAGTGAGTAGCAACTCTTTGAAAAATATCCATGTTGAAACATGTTAGTTGAAAAAATCCAGTTTGAAGGGTAATAGCCTTGAGAAGCTGCACCTAATTGATGGTAACATTTCTACTTTTGAGCTTGAGAATGTTGAAGATAATGAGATTGTAGATGTCCACAAGTTCACAACATCTCGATTCTATCTCTATGATATGATCGCAAAATTATCTAAGGCAAGAAGAATAAGTTTGTCGTGTTATGTTGAAGATGACAACAATGAGATTGGGAATGGGAAGAATACTTCTGTTGCTTTCCTCAATTAACTCATTTATCCTTGACCTTTGAACTTGGACTGACACTTCATCATGCATTGCTTGGTCATGGTCAATTAGAAAATGTCGTTGAAGTGGAGCGAAGAACTTGGACAGGCACCTCAGCATGGATTGCTTGGTCATGGTCAATTAAAAAATGTGGTTGAAGTGGAGCTTCGTTGGAGATCAATTTGTGACGTTAAATCATATTTGGTAGTAGACTTACTGAAAATGTGACCTAAATTGAGTAAGTTGATCATTGAGAAATTTGATAGGAGTTCATGTCTCTCTTGGTTTTCTATTTTCACAACTTTTACGCTTTAGTTCTAACAACTAAGTCGAGGTTGGCAATATGTCGTGTTGCTCCGTTTATGATAATCGAAAAAAATTCTTGGTTCATATGGTTTTCATTCAAATCATATATGTAAAATTTTAAATGATTCAATAAAGATTATAAGATTATAGTAGATAAATATTAGTAACTCTAATACAATTCAAATTAATATTAATGCTAATAGAAAAATTAATTCAACCCTAATGACAATAATGTTGAATATTTGTTCTTTACTTCACATTGATTTAGACATTTAAAACGCATAACCTAATTTCATTTTTTTTAATGTCTAATCATGTAATAATACTTATTAGACTTATTTTAGCATGATTTAGTACTTTTAAATTATGATCATTTTCATTATGACTTATTAATTTGCAATGTTTATTTTATGCAATTTCAATATTATTTTTTATTGAATATTTTAATGTCATTCACTTATCTCAAATTTTGTGTTATTTTCTTAAGAAACACCTTAGATAATTGTATTTTGGTAGGACTAAAGAAATATTTGGAGCATAAGTTAATTATATGTTTGTATGAACACTTTATCGAAAAAAAACCCGAAAATCTGAAAAAACTTTAAAAACCTTAGGTTGAATAATCTAAGCTTTATTAATTTGATTCGGTTTATAAATTTAAAAATTCGATACAAATAAGTTGGTTTAATATTTAAAAAATTCAAACTAACTTGGTTATGTACCCCTACTTTAAACCAATTATATTTAATATAATCATTTGTCTACTCACACCAACATAGATATTATTTGTTTATGGAAGGTATCTCATATCCGTCGCATGTCTTTTTAGTAATTACCTATAAAATTGTTATTTTTATTGATAGATAAATATTATATTGTTGATATTGGTCTTCGAAATACGAAAAGAAAAATTAGCTTCATACAAAGGAGATTGTTCAAACTATGTGCACTACTTCAAAAAAAAATTAGCGATAAATAAATTTTATAGCTAAATAATAAAATCGGCTACTAATCCTATTCAGCGATGAATTAGGGACGAATTATGTTTGCAATGAAATAATTAGCGACGGAATAGCAAGAAAAGTAGTAGCTAAATTCAGTTTTATTTTCCAATGATGGAAGAATTATATTAAAAAGTACTCCAGACCCTAGTACATTATAATTCATGTCCAATTTTATTAATTTTTTGAGCTAAAGTTCAAGAAATAAATATTGCATTATTTTTATAATAGCTTTATTGTTTTTTATTATAATTTTTAACTTATTTAGTAAGATTGTACAAAAAAATTCGAATAATTTCGATAGTATGACAATTTATAAAAAAAAACTAGTCAAATTACTTGCGCCTCGTGCGGAAATTTAATATCACGAAATTTATAAAACAATACTTAAAACCTACCAGTCATTAAAACAAAAATATTATATTATCTTACATACAAGATTACGTAGTAAAGGACATTAATAAGGTAAAGAAAAATGAAAATTATAATATCTTATCATTTATCATTAATAACATAAGCATAAATTAATGACTGTAAAAAAACATAACAAGATCTATAACAATAGAATGAAACAGAAGGGAAAAAATCAAACCCACTGAATGCACAATGTCCCCTTATGAAAATTATATCCCTCTAGTACCCAATGCTTAAAGGAATAGCTTCTCTCCGGATAGAACGATTATATCCACTAGTGTATTGATACAAAAATAATGGTGTCAATTAGTCACTCAACAGGAGCAAAATACACGAATATTTAATTGTGTAGAAGAAGAAGAAGTAGTACACAATTTTCGTTGTTTTAAAATGAGAGGAAATTTCTCTATTTATAAACAACAAAGGATAGTGTGAATAAATGTTTATTGTACCTTATCAGAAAGGTCACAACTATTTTGAAAACTTTCAACCCTTCGAAAATGTCGCAACCTTTCATAAAAGTTATAATTTTTCATAAAAGTTACAACTTTTCATGAAAGTCGCAACTTTACATAAAAGTCACAACTTTTCATGAAAGGGGAAAGATAATTTTGAAAATAAATAAATTAAAAGGGAATTTTGATTTGTGGTGACGCCACGTAGGCGGACCTAAGATTCTCTTTTATATATAAATATATAAATTATGTTCATGAATAAAAAATACTTACAATTTGAAAATTCAAGTTATATGCCCAAATAAAACTTCTTATCAAACTAAAATAGACCAAATAAATTGAATCGTACCATAAACCCGCCCACAACCATAGTTGATTTTAGTTATAAATCCCTCCTTAATATAATTGTCATTAAGTTAATCCTTTTTTCTTATCGGTACTTAGCACAGTTCCCTAGGTCTCCTGTACTTCCCCTTTGTCGTCATCTTCAAATTATTAATGGTATCAATCTCTGTTGTTGTAGATCGATAATCCATCCCCCCTTGGAGATTCGAGGATGAAAGAGTCAATCAATAGCAGTACCAGCAGCAGCGATGAAGCTGTTTGGGAAATTAGACCCAGCGGCATGCTTGTTCAGAAGAGAGACAACGATGCTGCCGCTAATCCCACTATTATCATCAAGGTCTCGTATGCTTCTCAAGAATTTGACCTTCCTGTGCCACCTGAATTCACTTTTGGTAATATTCTCCCCTCATTTCAGTAATTTTCAGTAATTTTTTTGGTTATATTTGGAGGTCGAAAGGATAGGGATTGTCCAGTTTGGTGTGGATTCTGTATAGAATGTGCGTTTATAAGTTTGTTTATTTTATGTTGCTTGGTACTAATAGGAATCAGAATTTCTAGTTTATGTGTTCCGGAATCACAATTTTAATTATACATGTTAATAGTAAAAAAATTTAGGGTTTAGCCAAAACTATTGAGTTCTGCCAAACCCGTAACAGTTAGCATGATGAATAGCTCACACATCATGAATTAATAGCGAATAATTGTTTATATTAATGTAACTATATAGTTTTGTATATGAGTGTAATTATAGCCAAAACTATTGAGTTCTGCCAAAGTCGCAAGTGTTAGCATGGTGAATAGCTCACACATCACAAATTAGTAGTATTTAATTGTATCTATTAATGTAACTATATAGTGATGTATATACGTGTAATTATAGAGATTTGTTGTAGTAATCAAAGAAAATAAATATTGTGATAGAATAGTAGATTTGGAGCGATAGAAATTAGAATAAAGGATTGTTAGGGATAGGAATGGCGGATCTTTAAGGATGTACTCTGTATACTTTCTATTTAATAGCAGCACTCTCAATTTGAGAAGCATTCAACAGAAATTTGATAGTAACCACAATGATGGCTCCACCCCTGGTAGGATGTGACTTGTATCTATCCTTACATGGTTTCTTAGCACAGTCGATAATGTTTCTAAAAAATGTTATTTCGTCCTGTTTTCATTCAATTTCTTAATAAATAATGATGTCAAGCTGCACTTGCACCCATCTCAACTATTCCATTGGGACCTGCATCCTCTCACCAAGGCTAAGGCTTAGATAGATTGAAAGAAGTCTACCGGGTTTTCTTACTTTTTTGGAATTCGAACTGCCTCCCATGATTCATTCGACCTTCATCCACTTTCATGCCACACTGTTGTTGCGCCACTTGCTACTTATATATTGGCAAGGTAGATTTGTAATTAAAATAGGAGGAAATGGAATGGTAGCTATCTACATTTTAGGATGAGGAAAAGTGTTTACAATGATAACCAACCACACCACAATGCCTTCTTAAGCTCTTACCATTTTATTTTTTATCACAATAATTGAAAGAGCTTATAGTCCTCGAAAGCAATGTTTACGACATTGTTACCTGTGATCTTGCGGTGTTTCAGTGTGTGTAAGCTTTTATTAACTCAAATCAAATCAATTTAGTAAATGCAATAGTTTTTATTGTTTTAGTGAAAGTAAAAGTTTATTGTTGGATTTACTAAAATTAGTTGATGTCAAATTACTGTTGTATCGTCTATATTTGTACATGGATGTTATAAGTTGGCCACAATACTCTCTTGCTATGCTTGAGCTGTTCTAAGCATTTAATGCCAATCAAATTTGGATACAGGTGAAGTAAAAAGTATCCTTTCCTCAATAATCGGTTTGGAGCCTAAGGTGCAAAAACTTCTATTCCGGGGAAAAGAAAAAGAAGATCATGAATATCTGCACTTGGTTGGTGTGAAAGACAATTCCAAAGTGTTAGTTATGGAGGAAGAAAAGGTTGAGGACAAAATTCCTGAAGAGGTTAGGGTTACCACTGAAATATCAAGAGGAGCCGAAGCTGTTGCTGAAGTGAAAACAGAAGTGGATAAGCTCTCAGAGCAGGTTGATTTCCTTTTGTTGTAAGGTGGCTGATGAAACCATCGTCTCTTAATTTGAAGTCTTACTATGGTCTTCATTACAACAGGTCTCTGCTGTACAAGCAGTCGTGTTTGGTGGTACTAATGTTGAGGACAAGGATATTATCCATTTGACAGAAATGCTGATGAGACAGCTACTGAAATTGGACGGCATTGAGGCTGCAGGAGAAGGAAGAGTACAGAGAAAGTTGGAGGTTTGTTTCCTAGACAATGAAGATTTTTCCTACTTGTCAAAATAATAATTCTTGAGTTTATCCTATCTTGACTTTCTACTGTTGCGATATGCCACTAACTAGACGTTGAAGTGTATTTGATGTCCTTCACCTAGGTAGCACTTGGTTTCAATTCTGATGAATTAACATTTGTGTAAAAATAACTGAATAGCTTTGCTAATCATGTGTAGAAAACCACAGAAGATAGATAAAATGTCAAGCCCTCAAAGTTTGGAGATTCGAGGCTGTATGCATAGTTCCCTTTGCTGTTCTTTCTGGTAGAATTATGCCCTTTTTTTACGGTATATTTTCACTAATACCAAATGTTGCTTTATAGTTAATTGCATGAGATTGGATTTTTCTTTTTTTTTTTTTAAACATAACTCTGTCACATAGCTTGGATGTCTGCCCAAACATAAGTTGTCCCTTTAAATCTTGAAAATAATTACATTCATTTTGACACCAAGAAGTCCATTTTGTTCGTATTAGGCCTGATCTAAATTATTTTACACATAAACATAGCAAGTTGAGGCTGGCTGTATGAATCATCACTGTCCATGTCGCTGCAATTTAAGTTCATCTCATTGCAGTATTGTATAAATTAAAAATAAAAATGAGTACCTGAACTTTTCTATATTTTGCTACTGGCAGGACTAAGGGGCTCTTAGAAAATAATGGACTAAAATAGACGTGCTAACATAACTAAAACTTAATCCCAACTAATTGGTATTGCCTATTCAGATCTCTTTCTTCCATTCTGCCCTATTCTTTTCGCTAGGTCTGCATGGACTTCAGAAGTTCTCTCATTTTGCCATATGTGGTTAGATTTAATTGTCTAACATTGTATGGATGCATATATACCTTAGCATCCTATCCAGAGTCACACATCTTGTAGATATGTTGGACTTAAGCCTGACATTCAGTCCCATATAACTTGCCTTCTAAATTAATTTTTTTGGCGTGTTATTCGTATTGGTAATCAAGATAACAAGCTTTGGCTTAAAGAGAGGTTGAGTGGATGATGAAACTTGCCTTTTAAGTTAATTATTTCAGAATTTTATTCTTATTGGTAATCAAGAGGCGAAACAAGCTTAACTTCTAAATGAAAAGGAGAGATGTTACCTAAGGGTGTGGCTAGTGGTTGATGAAATGGGTTGAGGACTATGAAGTCTCAGGTTCAATCCCATCTGAGAGAAAAAACATGAGGTGATTTCATCCCATTTGTTTTTGCCTTGGCGGACAAATTTACCCAGTACCAGTACCTGTGCTGCAGGGAATTAACAGGTAACACGTGAAATTAGTCAAGGTGTGCTCAAGTTGGTCCAAATACCATAGTTATTTAAAAAAAAGATGTTACAAGCTTTGGTTAAAGAGAAGGTGAGTAGATGATGAGGGTCTTCTGTCTGCAACCTTGTGTGTCACATATTTATGAATTTAGCTCAGCAACATTCCTTCTTCAGTAAAAATATGGTTAATAAGAATTGTGCAATGCATATCATTTTGAATACAACTAACAAAACAATCAGTAAGAAATAATCCCAAGATAATTTGTTTTCAAACCAAACGACCCCTGAATGAGTTAAATTTGTATGTCATCTAAAGAAATAAAAAAACTGAAACGAAAATAATCAACTCTCTTTGATTTTTGTATTTGTTAACAAAGAGATAGTGGTTTTGATTTCTTTATTGGTAAAAAGCACACCAAACTGAACCAGGAACATTCATAGCTATGTCTATAGAAAACTTTTGGTGGAATAGGATGCTTCCACTAGTAAATGCAAGGAAAGAATTGTTACAACTGGCTCAAGCTAGTTGGGTCGACTATTTGAATCATTATTATTCATTTCACTCCTTTTAGACTGTTTCATTCCAATATTTGATAAATTAGAATCTCCAACCTTAGAAACTCTCTACATTTTCTATTGGCATACGAGTCCCTCAGCGAGATTAACAAGTCTCCAAACAAATATTGGACTACCACTAGACCTAAAGGTGTTGCCTTGTGGTCAATGATGTTTTCAAAGATGTTTCTATATAATTCTAAGTTTTTGTTGATACCCTTGCTTGATTTGTCAATCAACACAATATTGTCTGCAAAAAGTATACACAACTAGTATACACAATTGGGAAAAATTAATAACTCAAAAATTTGTGAAGGGCCCAAGTGACCTAGTTCAAATTTATATGAATTTGCTTCTAATAGAGTCCCAACCATCAAGGGAAGCCCCGATGAAAGGATGGTGGGGGAGGTTATGAAAATGCACTCATAGATATAGTTATTGTTTCCAGTTGAATATGAAGAAGGCCAAGAATGGCTATGTTCCATCTTATATGTAGGAAACATGTTCCTTTATTGTCGTGGTATGATTTGCAGGCCCTTTCTCTGTTCCCCGTTTCCTATGGGGGAAGTGCACAGCCGATTCCAGAACCGCCATTTAAGTTATTTAAGCTGAACTGCAAATAATTAAAGCCACTCCCCTACTCCTAGTTGACAGTTGTGTTAAATCAGCTAAACCTAATTTGATATTCTGATCATGGAAACTGGAAATAAATTTACTATTTAGGATGTCTTTAATCACTCATATGGAAAAGTGGCAAAACATCGTTACTGCTTAAGTTTTGTGAAATCAAATATAATGTAACCACTTTCATTGCAAACTTCGACACATATCTATAATGACTTATCTTTATTCCCCCCCCCCCCCCCCACCTTTTTTTTTCCCCCTCTGCTTGTCTTTGCCTCTCTACTTTAGTTCCTCAATTTCTGACTTGAACTGTCACTTCGCTGGAAAAGTCAGATCACAATCTATCTTATTCCTTGATGTTTATTTATTTGATCTCAGTAGCCTCTTTGTCTGCGTACATTGTGAACTTCCGAATTGCATAACTAATGCCATGTCTATCAATTATTAACGGTCTAAACTAACTGTAAAATGGTAATTTTCGCTGTCTTCAGAAACTTTTCCTTCATATTTGAGATATCTGTTGTGAATATGATTAGAAAAGTGGAGCGTTGTTAACTGCTGCATTCAATACTTGCTTCTAGAGGAAAACTGCTGCTTGTGCCCTATTGGGTTTTTGCATTATTGCACATATTGATGATCAGTGCACTAAAAATGTCAAGTTTTTTCTCCCCTTTTCAGGTTCGTCGTGTCCAAAACTTAGTAGAGACAATGGATGCAGTAAAAGCAAGAAATTCCAATCCCTTTATCAACAACAGTAATGCTGTGTCAGTGACTACTCAATGGGAGACATTTGAGTCGGGGGTTGGAAGCCTGAATGCTCCACCACCACCTAGACCTGTGCTTGAGGTTGGAAGCATGAACACTCCATCTCCTCCTATACCTGTGCCTGGGGTTGGAAGCATGAACGCCTCACCTCCTCCTAGACCTGTGCTTGGTGTTGGAGGACTGAACACCCCACCACCTCCTACACCTGGGCCTGGGGTTGGAAGCATGAACGCCTCACCTCCTCCTAGACCTGCGTTTGGGGTTGGAGGACTGAACACCCCACCACCTCCTACACCTGTGCTTGGGGTTGGAAGCATGAACGTCCCATCTCCTAGACCTGTGCTTGGGGTTGGAAGCCTGACCGCCCCACCTCTTAGACCGCCCTCTACTATAGTGACCGAGGATTGGGAGCAATTCGAATAGAGTAGCTGTATACGTTACCAATTTAACAGAAAATGCCAGTTATTAGGCACTACCGACCACTATTATTTTGTCATCTATACTGTCGTTACAGTTAAATATTTTTGGTGGATGTAAGTTCATGATCAGGCAAACATAGAGGTTTAATGAAATCGTGTTGGTAAGTTACTTCTGTGTGTTGTATAAGATTACATCAAAGTTTAGTGCATAATTCTTTTCTTCTTCACCTCATATCTGGCAAACCTCTCAGCCAAAGCAGTTTTCGAAACAACGTCAACCAGGTTTCTCAAAATAATATCGCATAATCACCCTCAAGGCCGACAATCTAGGGGTGTCAAATTGACGGGTTGGATTAAATTAGGGCATGTAAAATTAGCACTCGGATGATAGCTCTGAAAATGAACCAACTTCTTGATATCGTGTGTTTTGTATCGCCTTTGTGGGCCCATCAGACTCAAATTCGGATTAGTCGGGCTAGTAATTTCTGATAAAGGATGATTATATAAAAAAAATGTAATTTATCCGAAATTTGTCTCTTTCTACTTTGTAGTCATTAATTTTTATGAAGCTCAAAATCAAACAAATCAATGATGGTTCACTTGTTACTTTCAGTTTCTAGACCTATGTGCACGCCTTTGTCTCATAGACCTCAATTATTCTTTTTGGTTTCCCACACGGTACCTACTTCTGAGGACGACTAATTCAGATTTATGACAGGAAGTTTCACTTTTTAAAGCGGTAAGGTGCTTCACATATCAAAGGTGATTCCATATCTAGGGTTCAAATCAAGATCTATTCAGTATTTTTTTATACGGAATCCAAGTTATATATAGTGGGAAAGGTAAAGTATGCACAGACCTTATAACTACCTCGTGGAGGTAGAGAAGCTAAATTTTGAGCTAATAATTGTTAAAGTATATGACGTTTTCAAAGCTAATATCTTGAAAGTTTGAACCCTAAATTTTAAGTATATTCTGAATCTGTCTGTATCAATAGACTTTGTTTTCTCATGGCCCAAAGTTCCTACGTAAATAGTGACATTGCCCTCTTTTAGTTTTCTTGTCCCGTTACTTATCGGAATCATTTTCACGTTTTGATATAATATATGGTCCATATTGTACCATATTATTCATTTTCAAAAATCCAAAGTTACCTCCAGTCCAAATGAGATAAATATCATGAAATTGGACAATTTAAAAGTGGGACAATCATACATTATAACGTGCCAAAAAACCATCAATGAAATTTTGTATCCTATAAAACATGAACAAATGAAAATAAAATAAATAATATACCATACCATATACTATATTTTTGTTAGGACTTTCTTTCTTTCTTTATGTCTACTTTGATGAAAACAATAGTACCTTCCATAGCACCAAATGATTTTTTCCAAAAAGATGATGATCCAATTATTCTATCTACTAAGGATTATAATTTTGCTCTAAGTGGAGAAATTATGTTGCTGGTACTTGTACTTCTTTTTACTCTTTTTATTGTCACTTTGATTTTCTTCTTGTGTATGAAACATTATTCAAGGTATTCTTCATGTACTCCATCAGACCAAATTGTTCAATCACCTAATTATTTTTCCACTCCCATGACAATTAAGCCGTTGTATTGCGATATCGCAGAGCCATAATTTTTTTCAGATTTTAAGTCATATTATAGATATATGTATATTGGGAATCGTACGTTGGATTTAGAATGATTATTGTATTCTTATTGTATGTATATATATTGATCTCTTTTCTATCTGTATTAGATAGTTTAGTTGAATCCACAGAACCTGTTTTAGACCTGTTTTGATGGCGAAGAATAATTTTAGAATGATTATTATTTATTGTATCATTGTATGTATATATTTTGATCTCTTTTCTATCTGTATTAGATAGTTCAGTTGAATCCACAAAACCTACTTGAGATCCGCCTCAATGGCAAAGAAGAATTGACTTTAATTTCTTCTTTGATAAATTTGAGGTCGTTCTTGTTTCTAGCATGAAGCTATGGTTTCATTTATCTTGGTTTTGATTTTTTGAAACCTTGATGGTGTGATTTTTGACCAATGAACTAGAATAATATAATTCTAGCAACCAATGCTTGTGATTTCATTTTCATGGGTTTCAAATTAACCTTTCATTATTATATTCAGCGACAAATTCAAATTTAAATTATGAACGCTCAAATATTTTTAATCTTGATAGGAATTTAGTCTTACAAGAGATCTTCACTTTTAACACATAAGTAATAAGAAAAGGTCATTTTCTTCTGTTCAATGGTAAAGGTTCTCAATGATTTTACAGTATAATTTATTAAATTATGTCTCCATTGAGACACACAATAGCACCACTGGTCTAGTGATATAATAGTATCCTGCCACGGTACAGACCTGGGTTTAATTCCCGGCTGGTGCATACTATTTTTTTAAACATTGAATTATTCATATTTCACAAATGCAATCAACATTACAATTTTAATCCAAACTTACAAATAGCGAGTTGATCACACTAGAATTTATCTACAGTAAATCCGTCTCTCAACACCTCATAAGCCTCTCTACTGCGGGATTTCTTCAACCCAGCCGTGACATAAAGCTTTGATTTTTCAGATGAAATCGCAGTAACTTTTACCCAGATCATCACCTTTGTTTTTATTCCCTCTATGTCAGCAAGCTTTCCTTTCTCCAAGTACCCAGTAACTGCGGTAGAGAAGCGTAATACAGATGAATCCCTGTAACCAACTTCACATATTGAAGGAATATAGACAGTGAGCTTCCTGGTTTCTTCATTAAACTCATAGTTGGTGGCATCACGAGGGAAAATGCCTACTGGAATGTCATGCTCCTTCAGCAGTTCTGGCAATGGCTTTTGCATTTTCCCTACAAATCCAGTGCAAAGCAAGGATGAGAAAGCTCCTGAATATTTTGAAATAAGAATACAAGGAATGACCGAAGAAAGCTCGTGACTTGTACTGATGAGCATCCTTATATGCTGAACACCATTTTTCATAACAAAGAATGACCGAGGAAAGCTCATGACTTGTACTGATGAGCATTTATATATGAAAACCAATAACTCAACAAAATGAATCAATGGTCTTCAATCACTATGAAAAATTGTTTCGAGTATTTAGTATTTACCATTATGAGAAAACAAACATTTTTGGATATATTATTTAAATTATTCAAACCATCCAGCATTCCAGCTTAGCCTCTTTTCTTTCAAAAATGGATTATTTTTCTGGAAATATAACCCCCCCCCCCCCCCCCCCCAAAAAAAAAAAAAAAGAAGAAAGTGATGTTTCTTTCGACATTCAACATGGTTTATCACAGACTAGTTTACAGTCCGACTACAAACCACTATCCTATACATCATGAGACTCACCACACAGAAAAAGGTCAGCATTTTATTTCCCTGTACTGGTGCCAGCCAAACCTTTATTACTAGAGCAAGGGTTGTTAGAGGGCTAATGTTTCACAAGCTAAAAGTTAAATCTTTTCTTAAAAGAAGTTAATGGTTGAGTAAGAAATAAGAATAAGAGCTCATATTTGATGAAAGAAAGAATAAAATAATTGGAACCCATAGTTGTAATGCATTATCGTGGATCTCGATCCAAAGGTACTTTCTTAATCTGGCTACAAGGATGGGGTAGTATGGAAAGATAAAATGTGGAACCTAATAAAAATATACTAGTTTTAGAATGTGTTGAAAAAAAAAAAAACAAGATTTTTTTTCAAGCGATTATTGATAACTTTTTCTTCACCTCCATCATGAAATTTTAGAGAAGACAAAAGAGGAGCCAAAAGAGTAACGAGGAAGACTAACCTTTAAGCTTGTTCACCAGCCATTTGCTTCCTCCTTCGATACTGCTTTGCAAGGACTAATTTTTAAAAGGGGAAAGTGTCAGAGGAGTAAGAAGAAGACGAGAAAGAGAGGAAATTCCACACAGATAAGTGATAACAAATTGGTCTCTCCGAGTAAATTCCAAATTAGAAAACATATTTTATTTTGCTTTAGGGTAGGCATTTTGCAAATGCTTTCAGCTCACACATCATAGTAGATTGAAATTCATCCAGATTTTAATAAAATGGAACTTGTTTTAAACTTTTAATTTATCACATCAATTTCAATTAACAATCTCACCAGGGCAGGAGCTAGAAAGTGGAGTATAAAATTATGTGTTTCTGTTCATAGTACCATTGCAACATTATATACACTAAAAAGGAGAAGAAAAGCATAACCTAGCACCATACTTAGATTTTCAGGAAATGCGAAGATCCTATTCAGTAGTAAAGCTTCAGCCTTTGGAATTTATGGTGTGTCAGGATTTGTTTAAGGCTTGGATCTGGAATGTTAGGACGTTGGTTGTGCACTTTTTTTTTTTTTTAATAAAGGACAAATAATGCACGGAATATTTTCTACCCTTCAGATAAGAAATTATTGTGCTTTAAAATCCACAAGTGCAATAATGAAAAGAAAAGATGCAATTCAACAAAATTTATGTCCAACCACTACAACAATTCAGTGTCTGCTCTAAAACAAGTGATGAATGCAGCAAAGATACGAATCAGTCTACCCCCACCTGGAAATTGTTGAGGAAAATAAATGTTCAAAAACAATGGCATGTGAAAGAAGAGACTATTGGCTCAAATTTGATAGTCAAAATATTAACATAAAGGAGGTCGAAAGACTTAATAAAAGTTAGTCAGACTGTTCTTCTGCTCGACTTTGAGAATAATGAGATCTTAGTAGCCTATTCCTCGATGTAACATCCCCACTTACAGGGAGAGAGTCATTTCCTCGGACATCTTGTTCTTGAAAAGGAAAAGCAGGTTAATCTGCTTAGCTGGTTGGTATGAGTAATTTAAATATATAAGAATCTTTCATATCGTATTCTTTATTTAGTCGTACAGAATACCATTGATTCATTTTCTTGAGGATGCTTATTATCTTGGTAATCGTCTAAGGATGCTGATCAGTATGAGTCATGCGCTTTCCTCTTTCTTTATCAGTTATTCTTTTGCCAAATTCCGAAACAGACATGAGCTTTCTCATTCCTACTCAACATTGGATTTGTAGGAAAAATTCAAAGGCCATTGCAAGGTCTACTGGATATGACATTTCAATAGGTATATTTCCTCGCAATGCAACTATGAGTTTAATGAAGAAACCAAGAAGCTTATTCCGCTGGTATATTAAGTCGATAATAGAATGTGTCTGTATGTGAGGTTGATCACAAAAAGAGTCATTCCCTTTGAAGATATCAGCAGCTAAATGATGGCAAAGATAGCATACGACTAGAGTCCAACTTCAAAAGTAATCCTCCACACTTAATCTCAACCGACTTGCATGATCGAATCGATTCTTTTACTTTGTCTTGCGGACAAGTGATCATATAGCAATAGTTTGGAATTTTAAAGTATATATGCACAGGATACAATTAAACAGAGATATTGTAGAGATAATTGTATACGCAGATACACTTATTATGCATGTAAATACAATATATTCCACAAAATTTCAAAATTAAGAATACTAAACTTCTAATTAGGCAATACTAAGATCATCAGCATTGACAAAACATAAATAGTAACTCAATCAATTGAATTCCTCAAAACATAATTTAATTACATAATTAGAACGGAAATTTCAAAATTAAGAAGACTAAACTTCTAATTAGGCAATAATAAGATCATCAGATTAACTCAATCAATTGAATTCCTCAAAACGTAATTTAAGTACATAATTAGAATCAGTGTAAACCCTAGTTATGCCCAAAAATCCATCAACTACAGAAATGAAATTAAGGACTGTAAATGACGGAGAATTGAAAGAAATGAGAGTTTAGGGCGTACGTTAATGTCATCGCCGACGGAATTGAACTCCTTGTTGGCTTTCTGACCAATCCAATAGGAACCTACCTTGTTCAATATCTGATCCATTTATAAGTTTCAATTGAATTCCGATGTATACACACAAAACCAGCTCAGAGTAAACACTTCTCCGTCGTCGTCGAATTGTTCTTCTCTCCGCAGCTCAGCTCAGCTGTAAGACAGAGGGAGGAAGAAATTTCTTTGCCAACTTTTCAACACTGATACAAAGGACGCGCAGACGACTTGTCTTTTTTTTTCTTTTTTTTTTTTCCCTCCGATTTATATATTTACATTAGGGCAGCTCCCACTCAATTTGATGTCGCCACTATTTTAGTGTAAATCAACTCTAATTATTAGTGATAAAATGTATCACTTAATCATGATATTATATGGTATATGATAGACAAATGCATCCCGTACAAGTTAATATATACGGAAGTTATTCATAATCAACGTATATAGAATTAATGACTAAAATAAGCTATTTTTAAAACCAATTCACCTAACTAATACGTTTTTAAATTTTTTTACAAAAGTAGTATAAACGTACTTCATGGTAACGTTTTAGGTTATTTTTATTTTAAAAATTCAACGGACAAAAAACTGACGGAGCTGACGACGTTAAATGAATAAATGTTACTGCGAGTAACGTTTTACACCTAAAACGTTACTATGAGTAACATTTATTGGGAATCCAATCACATCAAACCCTGCAAAACAGAATTTTGTACTGCAAATTTAAAACGTTACTATGAGTAACGTTTTACACCTAAAACGTTACTCAAAGTAACGTTTATTGGGAATCCAATCATATCAAACCCTGCAAAGCAGAATCAAATCCTGCAAATTTAAAACGTTACTCATAGTAACGTTTTAGGTGTAAAACGTTACTTTGAGTAACGTTTACTAAGAATCCAATCACGGGTCTTCGACTCCTTCAAATTTAGCCTCAAAAGCGTTATTCCTCCATTTTTTAAACTGACCGTTGTTGTAAGGAAGGTTTTGCATGTTCCAACAATTTTCAACAAAACTTTTAATTGTGTTGCCCATTGTTAAAATAATATTCACAAAACTTCATCAGGTATGAATTAAATAAGTCAAGTTTATCATATTATGTTAAGTTCTTACTATAGCTTTAAAATTATTTTTCTAATTTATTAATATTTTTTAAAAAATATCTTATTTGTATGTGTAGGATAAAGATGACGAGCTTTGAACATAATGTGATGGTTGTTTTGTATTGGGGTGGCGAAATAATTATGGATATGAATGGATTTAGGTATACTGAATGTGCTAGAATGATTATTAGCATGTCTACCTCAACTAACTATGTTGAGTTGGTTGGATTGTTGCATGAGAAAATGGAAACAAATAGTGAAAATATTCATATGAATATTTCTGGAAAATATCCAGGTTCAATTCAAGGTAACAATACAAGGTTCATTGAGTTTAAAATTGAGAATGACCAATCTTTGTTACAATTTCTTTTCATACCTCAAAAATTTGCGGATAAGATTGATATAAATGTTTTGGAGATGTATGTAAAGACCAAATCAACAGATCAAAATGTTGTATTTCAAGGTAGTGGTCATCATGGTTATCACATGAATTTATTGGCTCAAAATTATGGTTTTACCACGGCCAATCAATATCATTTTGTAGAACCGATTGTTCAACCACCATTACAACAATTGTCGATGCATGGTGAAGGATCAAGTAGTCAAATGCATATTGATAATAGTCAAAGGGAATATGAGGCCAGGTAAAACAATAAATTTATATTTTACTGAATTTTAGTGTAACAATTCAATAAGATAATTTTTATTGTCAGTATACACAAATTATCTCTTATTATTAGAAGAAATAACCTTTTAGAGTATAAATTATCGCTTTTAAAACAAGCTTCTATATTCATAATTTTGCTAGAATTTAACTAATATTTTTTTACAGAGATAATGAGACCAACGTTGATCTATATAATGATGTAAATGCTGAAATTAGTGATGAAAATTCGGAGGAAGATGAACCTTCAAAAGATGGTGATGAAAGTGAACCTGATGAAGATATCGATGATATTAGAAATTTTTCTCAGAATGGTGTAAATTTTCATAATAATGAACAAGGCGTGCCTGAAATACAAAATCATGACATACCCTATTTCAGGACATTAGAGAATGAGGAAGACATTTTCGTGTCTACATGTGAATCTGAGATGAAATATTGTTCAGTTTGGTCTGAGGAAGCAAAAAAGGATTTGAAAAAAGGTATGTTTTTTAGTAGTAAAGAAAAATTGAAATGGGCGGTAACTATTTGGAGTTTGCACAAAAATAAGGAGTTCAAGGTGGTAACATCTACCAAGAGTCTATGGGTTGTGAGATGTAAGTTTGATAATTTATTGGGTTGCTTGTGGTTTCTTCGAGGTCGAAAAGTTGGAGATAACCTTTGGAAGATAGGAAAATATGTTGAAAATCATAGATGTGAGACTGAAGGGCTTTTTAGTGGTCACGCCAATATAAATAACAATTTGATTGCATCTCTGTTTCTAAATCAAATTAGAAAAAATCCTAAGTACTTGGTGGTAGATGTCATTTCAAAGGTTCATGAAAAATTTGGTCATCAAGTGACATACAGAAAAGCGTGGCTTGGACGTCAACGCGCATTTAAATTGGTGTATGGTGACTTTGAGAAATCATTTAGTGACCTACCTAAATTTTTTGCAGCTTTTCAACACTTTGACCATGGAACAGTTGTGGAATGGAAACACGAAGAGTCTATGAGTTCATCAGAGGTAAAAAATTTTAAATTTGTATTTTGGGCTTTCAAGCCATGCATAGATGGATTCCAAACATGTCGCCCTGTTATTTCAGTAGATGGAACTCATATTTATGGAAAGTATGAGATCAAATTATTAATTGCGGTTGGAATTGATGGAAATGATAACATTCTTCCTTTAGCGTTTGCTATTGTAGACAAAGAGTCAAAAGAGGCATGGAAGTGGTTTTTTAAAAATTTGAGTGCACGTGTGATAAAAAGTAGACAAGGTGCATGTGTTATATCTGATAGGGCAAAAGGAATCTTAACTAGTTTGCAGGAGTTGCGGCGATTTCAAGAGCCTCGAGCCTTCCATCGATTTTGTATAAGGCATCTGAAGAGCAACTTTCAATCTAAATTTCCAAATAAGGACCTCAGCAAATTGATGTGGAGGGCTGCTTCAGCCCATCAAGTAAGGAAGTTTGAATCCTTTATGTGGCAAATTAGAGAAGAAAATGTCGAAGCACATGAATACCTCATGAAAATTTCCTTGGACAAATGGACTGGTAGCCATGATGGTGGAAAAAGATAAGGAGTGTTGACAACAAATCTTTCAGAGTCGTTCAATGGAGTGTTGAAAAAAGCACGAGGTTTGCCTGCCATTGCTATGGTTAGACCTTCATTGGAGCAAACTATTGAACGGTATACCCGTAGGTCTCAAATAGCGCACCAACTTGCAGAACAAAATGAATTATGGACTGAAAGATTCAAAATAAAGTGGGAGAAGAACTATGAAAGTTCAAAAAGGCACTTCGTTTTTTATTGGAATATACCCACAGGGGTATACGAGGTTAGATCTATACAGGTTGATAGTACTGGTGGTAATCCTCATTATGTTTCACTGAGTGAAAGAAAATGTGATTGTGGAAAATGGGTTAATTTGCACTTCCCATGTTCACATGTCATGAAGGTAACTGATAGAATGGGAGGGCTAGCTAGAAATTTTGTTAGCGAGCATTTCACAATAGAGAATTATGTTGCAACATATTCTGGGTCATTCTCACCAATTGGTCATGAGGCATATTGGCCATCTCCAAGTTTTACAATGAGAAGTAATGAACTCTATCGTCGTCCTAATCGGCCAAGGACAACTAGAATACCTAATGAAATGGATCGTGGTTCTACAGTGTATGAGCGAGCTTGTGGATTATATAGGCGACATGATAGGCGTCGATGTCCCAATCATAATTAAATTTAAGTGAATAGTTGTGGGTCGAAGTCTAATTGTGTTAATTTCCTTTCAGTTAGCTACTGTAATGTAACTAAATAATCATTAATCTTTTGTAATTATGGTATTAGTGCATAAATATTTCCAGATTTCCAGATTGCTAATAGAGGAAAAATTATTAGTGTTAATTTCCAGATTTCCAAATTTTCAGATTTTCAGATTTCCAGATTTCTAGATTTTCAGATTTCCAGATTTCTAGATTTTCAGAGTTCCTTTCAGTTATCTACTGTAATTTGTAATGTAATTTCCAGATTTTCAGATTTCCAATATAATTATATGTTTATTTGATAGCTTGTCTCGCAAACATTTACTTTACAAAAAGGAACATGAAGATGTGCAATTTGTTGTATTAATGTGGCGCCTAATAATATTTTGATGATACCTAGTTCATTAACCGTGATTTGTTTATTTGTAAAGATTGATAGTTTTTACAAATTGTGAAATTTTCCTGTTTATAAAAAATATACAACATAATATTGTAGATTAATCTCTTGTGTACACTAGCTGATAAATGAACAAGTCAAAGTAAATCAGTTTATATCATGCTCTTCAAGAAACACAACATGAACAAAAAGGGGTAAATTACTTTTAAAGACAAAATATCAAGACCTAAGCGAAAACGTCTATATAAGATTTGGGCAGGTACATTACACTTTTTCCCAATTGTAACTCGTAAAAATTTGGCGTATATTTGCTCCTGGCAGCAGGAATATTGTGTCTACCCAAAACTTAGTAATCAATTACAATCTCTAAACATGAGTGTATTAATAATCCAGGTGAGAGCGAAATGATAAGGAGAAAATTAACCTTTCTTGCAATACAACTATGATTGTTCAGCAGCTGCTGCAAGTGGTTGAAGGGCTTTCATTGGCCTGGACATTATTATCAGCATTCAAATTTGCTTCGTGATGCAACATCTCATTCGCCTGGACATTATTATCAGCATTGATTTAGCTTTAAGTATTGGAAAATTGACTTAAATCATCGCAAAATTGTCTAAACTACATACAACAACATATTGTGTATGAATCACAGTAAGGCACCACATTATGACGAGCTCTATCACTTTGAAAGAATTTTGTTTACAACACAGGAGGAAGGAGAAAGAAGGATGGAATTAAAAACAACCTAGAAAGGAAAGAAATAGAGGGGCAAATTTGACCTGAGATACACTTGCTTCACAAGATCAGCTGGGCAACATCCAGTAAGCCTCCCACACATTCCATGAGGTAAGACAATAACTGGAAAAGGGGATAAAACAAAAATATCAGCATACCATGAATATTGTGTATCATTTAAGCAAAATTTATAGCTTAATCATATTGTATCATTTAAGCAAATTCCGGCATACAGAAAATATCTATCTTGATAGGTTTCAAGCACTTTGTACAACTCACAAGCCATAAAAGTTGTGCCAACGCCAGAAAAGAGCTTCCCGTATAAACAATACTACCTCTATTCCAGATAGAATTCTGAAACAGACCCGTCAAGCTTGCCCATAGTTTGAGCTGTTCAATTGCTGCTTTAACCACTGCTCTAGTTGCACAGTGGACTGACATGGATGACAAAACCAGAAAAACAGACAGAAACAACAAGTTTACCTCACTAACAGCACCGCCAAACTCAGATATTTAACACACTATGGCTAATTGTTATAAAAGAACAATTTTTTCCCGAGCTACACGCAAATAGAAGCTCCAAATTTTTAGATTTTCAAATTTCCAGATTTCCAAATTTTTAGATTTCCAAATTTCCAGACTTCCAGATTTCCAAATTTTCAGATTTCCAGATTTCTAGATTTCCTTTCAGATTTCCAGTTTCAGAAACAAATTCCAACTCAAAATCCACATTGAATTCCAAAAATGTATTTGTAGTCCATCTTGTCAACAACCCAATATTCCAAACAAACCAAAATTCAAAAACCAAACTGAATAAGAAGAACAACAACACATATTTCACTTCTTCTCTTTGCTTGTTTCTTTTTGCCATGCTGGTAAAGATAGTGACTCCCTGACAAGCAAGGGTAATTTTCACTTATTCAACTAAAAAAAGAAGCATTTATGTCAAAAAATAATATAAAGATGTTAATAGTACCAGTCCCACAACGCTTAGGAAAAATTGTACGCTTCTCTTTCACTAATGGTTCACCACATTCATTTGCATTCTCCACTTCATCGTTGGAATCATCCAACTCATTACTTTCTATATTATTGTTGGAATCCTCTAAATGATTAACAGCATCAAGTGTCTCAATGGACATTGGCAGCCCAGGTGATGAATTAAAGTTGGGGGCATTCTCAAAATATTGAGGCCGAAAACCACCAAATACATTCTCAAATGACGAAAGACTTGGATTCCTTAATATTTGTAACGCCGTGTATGGAACGATATCAGTATTTGTTGGTTGATATGTCATACCTGATGCCCCGGGAGTGAACTCTTGAGTTTGGCCCCTTGAAATGGAACCAATATCAGAAGTTGTATGATCATCTTCTGAGACTGATTCATCCATTTCAATAGGCGCTCGTCCTTTCTTAACAGCACGAGCCATCCTACCAGCAACACCACCTTTTCCTCGCCTACGAACAGGGGGATGTAAATGATCGTCATGTACCTCATCTCTTCTATAATCGGCTTGTACATTAATCCTAGCAGCCTCATGCACATATGTCAAGCATTTTTCTCCTTCATTTCGGACCATTGCATGAAATATGTATAAATCCTCCATTGATGGCTGATCACCAAGTGCTTTTGCTCTATCAACCATGGAATGAATATGACTCACCTACACAAAGATCAATTATTTTTCTAATAAGCATTTTCGATTCTTTTTTCTAACAGATGCTCAAACAAAGTCAATTTGAAGCACTTATATAATTTTTTCTAAGAAAAAAACATAGGTAACAATTTTCCAAGTCAAAATTTTCGAGAAGAAGTAATATTTACCTTGTCATTGATATATCCTCAAAAGATAAATCACAAACACATAGAATGTAATACATACCATTGTTTCATATGCCGTTGAATTGGGCACATAACCTTCTTGTTGTTGAGGACGCTGAGTAGGATTACCGATAACTAGACGAGTAATGCGTCTGAACCAAATAAGGTAAGGGTCATCATATCGAAGTGGTTCACGATTGACCGATGCATCACAAATATATTGAAGTCGTTGGTTCCAAAAAGGCAACCATTGTGCATGCTCTATCTTCCAATTTGTATTTGGTCTGCCCCTACGATCATGGTGAAAATGTGTGGCGTCAAATAGAAATGGAGTTGGTATCGTTTGTTTCAATCCAAATTGCCTCATAACTCGATCAGGCAAGTGAACTTCGACGACATCCCAACAAAAAATTGGAGCTCTAACACGCCATATGTCTCGTCTAATTCGACAATAGTCAGGAAGACTCTCAATTAAGTCATCCGAATATGGTTCCCAAATAAACTACATAAAGAGAAAAGAAATGAATTTCAACTACAATATATACATAAATATTTTTTAAAACACCTGTATACCATCTTACCTGATCCTCTGTCATGAAATCAAGTGCATCCCTAAAAACTTTCAACACATGCTTAGTGGTATCAGTCCAACTAAAATGTGCAAACCATATAGTAGCACATGGACCCCTAGGTAAACCAGCAAGAAAATTATTTTCGATGTCCCTTTGTGCTATTACCTGAGGTCTGAGGACTGTAATTCTCTCTCATGCCCAAATCTAAACATAATATATAAATATATAATTATGAGATTATAAAGTAGAAGAAATATTTATAAATAATTGATGTAGTTATTAAGTATACTTGGAGTAGCGGTAGAAATCCAGCTATCTCGTTTAGGTTACTCTGTGAGGCCTTACAGAGAAAGCGATACAAGCACGCTAAGGTCGCACTACCCCAACTATAAGAGCTAACTACATTAAGATCCTCGAGCATAGGAAGGTACATAAGCTTTAAATAGTTGCCAGATGTATCTGCCATCATCATACTAGCGATCATCCAAAACATGTAACATCTAGTCATTTGATTGATTATATCTTGTGTTGCAAGTCAGGTAGTTGTAGTTGCTCGAGCATATGCGCATTAAGTGCAGTTACCTTGAGGCTACTACGGTTGAAGTCTTCAGGACGTGGAATAAAACCTAACAATCTTTGACAAATATTTTGCCAATGCCCTATGGTCCTCATCGACTCATCACCAAGTACTGGATCACCATTCACAGGTAAGCCATACAACACTTCTGCATCTTGCAAGGTGATTGTTGCCTCACCCGTCCTAAAGTGAAACGTATGAGTCTCAGGACGCCATCTCTTTACTAGTGAAGTGATCAAGCTACGATCAATAATAGGTCGATTTGATCTATAAACAGCATATAATCCTGATAATTCAATCACTTTTAAAACTCGTGGGTGAATAGGATATTTCTTTACAAGGTCCCATAATTTTCCATCACACATCCTCGTATTTAAAATCATATTAATACTTCCATCCCATATATCTTGTGACCTATGGGTATGTTGTTGAGTTAATACTGACGGTTCAAGTGGACCAGGATCTAATTGGTATGCACTATAACCAGCCATATATGTATCTATTAAAATGAAAAACACGTATGAAAGTAAATTAAATATAAATGTTAGTCCAAAATATAACAAGCAAATCAAAATAAATGTACTGTCACCTAATGTTTCATAAAAAAATTGGAAAATGAACTCAATTTTAGTAGAGGCCAATTGCAGGTCCACCTGTTATAGTCTTCCCTTCCATTTTCATGTGAACATTTTTTTCATTGTTTCTCTTTTCATTGTTTCTCTTTGCATCAACAAGATGCATGAATTCAAAATGAAAACACAACATACAGATCATAATTTCTTGAGTGATTATTCTATATAACCAAAACGATATAAATTCGAGAAGATAGAAATTTGAAAATTCAAGCATTCCTTCTACTATTTTGTAAGGAAAAAAAAACATACCTCAAGGCTTTAACACAAAAAAACTAACTTCATTCCAAGTTTTTCGAAAGATTTATAGCCGTAATTTATCGTGAAACTCGATATAAAAAGAAATCCCCAAAATTGATTTTGAAATAGAAGAGCTATTGTTTATCCACGAAATTAGGTTTTGACCCATTCATTGTCTTTCTATGTTTTTGTTCTTTCAAACCTCCTCTACTAATCTACAAGGCAATGTAACAGTGACTATTAAATACTGCCTCCTCTTCCTATACATGCATGCATGTTATTAGAGGGTAGTGTCATCTGTGTCTACTACTCTCTATCTCCATTCCTAATTACTTATTCATTTTTTTTTAGTTGTCCCTAATTACTTATTCATTTTGACAAATCAAGAAATGACATTTTTTTTTTTTACTTATTATACCCTCAATTAATTACTTTGAAAAATGTAGAGCTTTTTGAAAATGTTAAGTTTTTAATTAATCCACTTCATAATTAATAGGTGTAAAATGATAAACTCACTATATCAATCGTTGTTTTCTTAATAGATGTGTCAATTCAAAAGTGGACAAGTAATTAGGGACAGAGGAAATACTAATTTCTTGTCAATTAAAACAACGTAAAATCGGCTTTTATATATATATATATATATATCAATTTTGAGTAATTTAATTTTTGAAAATACAAATATATTGTAAGATCCCGTACTTTTTCTCTATTCTTGCATAATATGTGTGGCGTTGCTTGGCATGGTTATATGAGGTGTATATGACTTGATATCATACATTGGAGATTAAGATTGCAAATGGGTGGTAACATCAAGGAATTAAACTAAAGTTTTAGGTCAAAGGGACACCTCAAACAAAGTTCAGGATCAAAGAAATGGCTCGGGTAGAACTTTGCCAGTTTGAAAGGTTTAAATTATCTCATACCTTAGGGATAAACCTATGAGTGTCTAATATGATAAGAATAGTGTGTTATGAGGCATTATAATAGCACAAGGTTCGTATGTTAAGTTTTGAAGTCAAGAAACTTAGCGAAACTAAAGTCGGCAAAAGTTATCGAAGTTTCTCTAATAATATTTTCTTAACCTTTGGTCAAATTTCTTGAATGTTTTCTCCCAATATACAAAGATTTAGAAGGCCCATAAGCTATCAAATCGAAGGCTTACGAGTCTAGTTTGCAACGCACAAAACCCGTATCCAATTGACACCGGAGTAAAAAGTTATGAGGGTTTTACCGTGGACTGCCGGGGCAGAATCCAAGTCTCGATTCGGCTCTGGTCAAACATGAATGTGGTGTCGGGTCACTCAACGTTTTAAGCTATGAAAACATTTCTTTTCACTTCATAACCAAAAATAAAGCTTAAGAGAGGGTTCTAATGGAGTTCTTGTATGATGAAGGTTAGTTTTCGACGATTTCTACCATTAAAGGTTGCCCTCGTGCCTAGAAACGTGATCTCTACACGTGACAATCGTTTTTCCCTTCTATTAACTGCGTTTGGAGCTAGTTTTTTAAGATATAAATTTATTATTATTGGTATATCTTTAGGGTTTACACTTGGTTTGCTAAGGTAATCATCTCTTGAGATTGTTTTTATGAAGTTCTACGGACGTTTCGTCAAGTTGGGGCTATATGGGAAATCTACCTATTTAAGCTCAATTATGAATTGTTTATAGGTGCGTACCAATTGTATATATATAGTGTTTGCAAAGCTTAGGACATAAGGAACAACTTTCGTGAAGAAACTACTGGCATTCGAGCGTTCATTGATAAGGTATGTTAAGGCTAAGCTCTGTCCCTCATTTTAGCACCACTCTTGGGAAATTCCTAAATGGCCGAATGTGATATTTTGCTATTCTCTTGATAGAAAGACCTTCAGTGAAAGGCACTGGGATCTCAGCTAAATTATTTTCATTATTCTATTATTTTGATATTCTACTCGTTCGGATAAATAGAGTATTCGACATCTACATGTATTTTTTCGTTTTCCTTGATTATCTGTCCGCATGTATGAATTCTTCTTCTTCTTTGGGTGATGTGACATAAAATATCACGGGAGACCCTTAGTACTTGTAACCAGCCCTCTTTCCCTACTAAAGTTATTATGAAAAATCTTTAAAGTAACTCACGATCTTTAAAACTCTCAAATATAACTTAAATGTTTAAACTATTAGAACACTTGGTTTTTGAAATACTTCTTTTATTAATTATCTAGGAACCAAGTTAGGAACTAAGTAAATCACCTTAAACTTGTTATGAATATCTGCAAAGTTAGGTTATCTTTCTAAAATTCGAGTTAACATTTCAAGCTTATTTGGAAGAACATATGAGGTTCCATGAGATTGTTGTATGTTATACGAAAGTGATTATGGGGTTATGAGAACAAGACTACAAATGGTCCAAGATTGGCAACATGACAACAGTAACATATAAGTCTTATAAATCCATGACATGACATGCTATGCATTCTACTCCCGAGCTATAATCGGGAGGTATGGGGCCTATTGCCTATATTTATATGTATGAGACACTGATTGCCACAGGTTGGCGTATTTGATGCTGGTTAGCTACCGGGAAGCACCACTATTGCTGGCATTTGGTTGGGTATGTCATGCATTTGCATCTATATATATGTATTTGCGACATACGATTATACGAGCATACCATGCATATTTAAATAGTAGGAGGCCAAATGTCAGCCATGGAGATTATATGAGTTTCAGTTTCAAGTGGTATCTCTATTACCCTTTTTCAGTAACTAATTATGATGCTACTTTCTGCTTTACATACCAGTACATTTTTATTCGTACTGACGTCTCATTGCCTGGGGACGCTACTTTTTGTTTCGTGCGAGCATGTTCAGGCAAGGATTCTGATCGACCCACCCGCTAGGATTTATGTTCAGCTGTGAGTTGGTAAGCTCCATCTTATCCTGGGGCTTTTAGAGGATGTTTACTTTTGTTTTATAGTTTGGGTATAGTCGAGGCCTTGTCCCGACAATCCTTATGTCACTCATAGAGGCTATTGTGGACACAATATTCTGGGTTTTCTTTTGTATGTTTCAATCTCCAGCCAATAGACTTGGCATGTATATATGTGTGTGTGTAAGTAGGTATGTCTTCAATTGTGGCCTCGTCGGCTAGCTAGAACATCTTTATTTTATTTTAGCTTGTCTACCATTGTTTGTATGGTTTAGTCTCCTTCAGGGTCTAGGCTTCACTTTTTAGAGGTTGTGCTACCCAATCTTTTTGTCTCACAGTTTAGTTAGCTAGTATGTTTTAGTGGGTAATACGATCTAATAGGATATCTAGTGCCAGTTATGCCCCCTATTTCGAGAAGTGACATATATTTATATTAATTTCATGCAAACATCAGATATTATACATAAAGTCACCATACGCTACTCTGCAATATATTTGTGTGATCACTTTTTTTAAAATTAGGAAGAGGACAACAAGATAACCTATCTAAAAAGGAATTATACAATGAATGTGGACAAGTAACAAGGTAGATGTTATTATATATATATATATATATATATATATGGAAAATCAAATAAAGATATGATCACTTGACTATACTATATATATAAGTATAATAAAATACTAACTACAACGTACAACTTGCTACTTATAAAGGTACCACATTGATATGAAATATGACCACTTAACCACCTCACATATATGTGAATTTAATATAGGCAGCAAATTGGCAAATGGTTTAAAATTTAAATAGGTTAACAAAAATCATTTGTGGATTACAATCATCTGCATTTGTAACATTGTATCAGTTCCAATTTTCTATGGAGAATGGTCAAAGTAAACTTCCACCATGTTACGCTGGTTTACATATGGTCACAATAGTTAATTAATATAGCAAACACAAAATTTACACGGTACAATTAATATAACTTTTGGAGAAAACTGATTTGAATGATCATCATGACTCTAGTTAAAATGGGCTTAAAGAAAATCACATGTAACTCTTGTTATCCATCACTATCAAATACACATAGTTCATGAAGTGAAAAATCATCACGAGGGCCTATTTAATTAAAAAAATATTTTGTTGAGAGCACTAGCATCAGAAATGGGCACTGCAATGTGGTAATTTAGATTAGTTGAAATTCAATATGAGTAACAAACTTCAGATTAGGGGGAAATACTACTATAGTTTCAACTTCATCATATTTGACCAACATCTTTTTGTCCAAAAAAATTAATACATACTGAGTTTTCTCTTTGAATGTCAAAGAATACATATTAATTTTTTAAAAAGTAATGTGACTTCTAATTTAGGGCTTGTTTGGAAGGTTCCAAATTTAGGTGTAATTATTTGGTAATTACTTTGTTAGTATAGAATCAGGTGTAATTGAGGGAAGGATTATATTCTCTAATTTTCAAGAGAAGCAAAAAATTGGTGGTTATTACAAAAGATAATTACTATAATCAATATAAAATTAAGTGTAATTGAGGGGGCAATATACTCTACGAGCAAAAAGTTGTTGGTTATTACATAGTATAATTATTACAACTATATCTTCTTTTTTTTTGTTTTTAATATTTTTTACTCATACATTAAAACTTATTTACATGTTCATCTGGAAAAAACTATTTGATTCTTTAGAATTAACTTATTTTTAATAGTGTAAGAATATTAAATGATATAATTATAATTGTGCAATCAAACATGAAGCTAAAAATTTCATTGGAATTACATTATACAATTATATGTTATTCTAATTATTATATTAATTATTGTACAATAATTTTCAAACATATACTTATTGTATTCTCATTACAAAATTGTCTTGTATTTTTCTATCCGTCCCAACGCTTACCGTCATATTGCCTCTACATATATACGAAAAGCAAATAGTCGTATAGTTGGACTATAATAATCTTATAATATGAGAAAATAAACGACACAATATATAAATATGTTTTTTAACTTGGATTCAGCTGAGATCTATGCCTCTAATTCTGGGCGTGCATCAGCAGACACTTAACATTTGTATAAAATGAATAAATAGACGCATACGTTATACATGACATAATACAAGTATGATGCCAAATAGGACACAAAATGTGTCATGTAGGATGCCACGTAGGGCGAATGTGTCCATTTGTTCAGTTTTATACAAATTTAAATGTCTACTTATGCACACTCAAAGTTGTGAAGAGCGTAAATATCAACTGAAGCCAAATTAAAAGACATTTATATATAATGTCAAAATAAACTATCACTATAATATAATCACTACAAGAAAACTGTGAATTACATGGGGATTTTCATGGGGATTAGTATGAAAATCCGTAGGAAACTTATTTTCCTGCAAATTTTCACACTAATTCCTAAAAAATCCCCATGTAATTCACACTTTTCTTGTAGTGAATATTCCAATAATATTATAATGTATGGTTTTTTTTAGTGGAGAACCAGCTCAAGTTGGTTGTATTTTAAAGTTCATATAATTGATTTAAGTGCATATTTTTTTTTTATCACCTTTTATTTGTTGGTTGTATTTTTAAGTCCGTTTAATTGATTTAAGTGCATGTTTTTTTATCACCTTTTATTTGACTGACATACTATTTTTTATCTCCTTCATATTTTCATATAAAATGGGGAAATGATCGATTCTCAAAACTAAAACAATAATAATAATAATAATAATAATAATAATAATAATAATAATAATAATAATAATAATAATAATAATAATAATAATTAAAATAATAATAATAATTTTCATTTCTTCTTTTATTATCTTTATCTACTCTTATCAATAAGTGAGGAAAAAGTACCAAAGAACCAAACGAAAGGGAATTGAAAGTATATAAAAGACTTTAGGAAGGAACCATGTGAAATTTTAAAAAAAAATTATCCTCCAACTATTATAAAACTTCCATTTGGAATTTAATTTATTTTATTTCATCCACTTGAGGTATTCACCAACAAAATATATATCAATGACATGCCCATATATTTTATTTATCATTTTATATAGATGGAAGTAAGAATTGAAAATGTTAATGCGCCTAGATTGGATGTCACCAACTTTTGGAAAACATAAGTTATTCATATTTTTTTAAAAATAATTGAGTCAATAGGTAATTAATATTATTATTTTTGTTAAAAAAAACTGCCTATTGCTAATAAAAATATATATTTGAATTTGTTGAGTGGTGGCCAAAACATCACCCCAGGAACTTCATATGGTAGACACTGTCAGCATGTCATTTCCCACCTTCTCTTAGCATATTTTATTTAGCTTACGTTATATATGTCGTTAATATTATCGACTTTTATTATAGCGAGATAATTTATTCCTCTATGTACTTCCTTATATATGTTCCGTATAAACACAAAACAGAAAGGGATGCATTCCCTTTATTAGGGGATTTCGTGATATCAAAAACAATATAAATTGTTCATTCAATTCCATATATATATGATAAAGTTAGAATTTTATTTAACGCAATTTAAAACGTCAGACTTGAGATTCAATTATTCGAACCAATGACATGATATAACTTATGAATCCCGTCATCTCAAGGGGTTATCAATATCTTGTATATAATATTTTTTACCTTTGTCACATGGTATGATTTTAAGTGGTTAACATAATAGATATCATAATGAAATTGTATTTGTTTGAATTAGGATGGAAATATTATAAGATCTCTATTAAAAGTAGATTTATTGACTAGTTAATCAATTTTATATCATATAAATTAAATTAATCAGATCAGATCAGTAAATTCCGAACATTATATATTTTGGCTCAAAAACGGTAAGTACAAAAGATAAGTACATGACCTAAGAATGTTATCTACTAGAGAGTTGACAGTAGAGATAGAATTTCTCATCTACAAGAGTATGCCCTATATAATATTAAACTAATTGAGCTTGGAGAAAAGTGGCCAACCCAATTGGAATATCTCAAGAGAGAGATACCATATGAGTGGATATCATAAGGTAATTCCAATGGTAGTTTTCACAATAAACAACAAAAAGTGGTATATCTAATGAGAGTGTATAGTGGGGTTCCAGGGTGAACCAGTTATTATTATAGCTACTCGTTTAATTGAATTCATAACTTTTGAGACGAAAAAATAATAATAAATAGTAGAGAAGAATCTATGAACAATATGGACAGAGCTAGTATAGAATTTGCGGATTTGTCCAATTCTAATTTAATCTTTAGAAAATTTATTAACTACATTTAAATTATTTAGTTAAAATCAATAATTTAAAATAATTAAAATTTAAACTTATAAAGTTTAGATTTTAACTCCACCTACACATATAAGTTATTTAAATCTTAGAAATATAGAATTGAGGGAGATGATTGGTTCCCCAAATCTCTGCGGTAAAACAGAAGTCTGACTTTGGTGGGTATTGAAGGCTTGATTTGTCATTGTCCTTGATATAATATCATCCTTTTTAAAATACTTTTTTAAAAATGTATCATAAAAGTTAAAATTATAATTTTAAAAAAAATATTTTTAACACAAATTAAAAAGAATTTTATACACAAATGAACTAAATAAAAAAGAATAAAGATGGAAATAGATGAGAGGAGAAGGGTTATAAATAAGTTGAAACAATCCTTTCGGAATGACTCAATTGGTTTAGAGAATGATTATTTAATGACATAATACATAAATATATCATTTAACTTGGTCATAGGTTTTTAGTTTACGTTTATGTCTTCCATCTTTGGATATACACAAATAGATACTTAGACTTGTATAAAATGAACAAATAAGCACACACCTATGCTACATCCTCATGCAATTTATGTCCTACGGGTGTTCTATATATATTATATCACGTAGGACTCATGTGTCTATTTATAAAAATTCTACTCAAACTTAAATATCTACTTGTAAACTCCTAAAATTAAAGGACATAAATTTAAAATAAAGTCAAAGAGCACATTTATATATTATTTTATTTATATTCATTATCGCTACCCACCAGGGTGCATTATCTTATCCTGTACCCCTTTAGCCCTCTTTTTTATGCACCAACTTGATCTCATTTTTTTGCTCCCACTAGCCCCACTATTTTTGTCAACCTCACGTGAACGGTGAACCCCCATCTCTTTTTTTATTACTTTTTCCCAACTTCAACCAACTCTCTCTTAATTATCTCTATTTTCTACACTGTATATATACAACATAATCACACCCATAAAAACACAAGAGAGAAGAAATCATCACCACTTTTCATTTTCTCTCAATTTTCAGATCAGCAAACAAAAAATGCCTCCCAGTTCTTCAGATTCATCTGTTTTACTCCAACGAATTAGCTCAAACAATACTCATGATTTTGCTTACAAGCAATCTCATCATCAGTTACAGAGGCGCATGCCGATTCCCTGTTCGACGGAAGTACCTGATTCTGTTTCCCGGTACCATACTCACACTGTAAGTCCTGACCAGTGCTGCTCCGCCATGATCCAGCGGATCTCAGCTCCCGTCTCCACCGTATGGTCGGTGGTCCGCCGATTCGACAATCCGCAGGCGTATAAGCATTTTGTTAAGAGCTGTCATGTTGTTGTCGGTGACGGTGACGTCGGTACTTTACGGGAAGTCCGTGTGATTTCCGGTCTCCCTGCTGCTAGTAGCACGGAGAGGCTTGAGATCCTCGACGACGAACGCCACGTCATCAGTTTTAGCGTTGTTGGTGGGGACCACCGGTTAGCCAATTACCGATCTGTGACTACGCTCCACACGGAACCGAGCTCCGGCAATGGAGCGGTGGAGACGATCGTTGTGGAATCGTACGTTGTTGATGTACCACCTGGTAATACTAGAGAAGAGACGTGCGTTTTTGTGGACACAATCGTGAAATGCAACCTTCAATCGTTATCTCAGATCGCACGGAATTCAAGCAGATGAAAATCTTCGTGAATTTTGAAAATGTATTGCGGATCAAGTTGCTTTTGACTCTTCATTTTTTCGATCATACTCGTGTCGGATATTTCAAAAATAGAAAGTATTTTTGAAGAATTCAATCATATTTTGAAGAGTTCGTACAACAGCTTGCAGAATCGGAATTAACGAAGACAACTAATCGATGATGCCTGTGGTGATGATCTGATGATATCATATGCGATGCATGATTGTTTCGTTGCACCTTTATTAGGTGTGTGTTAATCTCCTTGTCATCCCTTGTTGAAGATAAGTTCTTGATCAAATTAATCTTGTACTTTGCTTAATTAATTTCATACTCTATAATTTTGTCTATATTGTTTTCTTTATCGATTTCTTTACTATGGTGTGAGATAGATTCAAATATCTTAATTTTAATAATCGTCTAACATAGTGATGATTGATTTGATTTGTTTTTAAAAATAAATATATTAAATATACATAGCTTAATCGCAACGAAAGAACGAACAAAATGATTTGATTTATAAGCAACAATTAAGTTGAAATTGCACATGCATGAAGTTGCCGACTCTTGAATACACCCAATGGTTACTAGCTTTAGCTAAACTTGATCATTTATAATTCCTAAAAGGCAATTAGATTTAATTAAGTAATCACATAGGTACCTAAACTAAGACAAAATTAAATGTACCTAGTACAATACACCCTTTTCAATTTTGATTTAAATAAGTACTTATCGATTAAGGGAAAGTAGGTAACTAATATGATACGGAACGAGTAAATACTTTTTTTTTCTTCACGTTTTGTGGTTATTTTTCTTTTCCTCCTCTTATTAAAGGTAAAACTCACAAATAATAGGTACTCCCTCCATTTTATATTAATTGAATTATTGAGACATTTTTCATTTTTCAAATTAATTTAATTGTTTAATTTTCAAGACTACTTTTAGAATATTTTCTAATTTTATCCTTCATTAGTTAGTATTGGAATTAGTTATTAATTAATATTTAGTTATTTTAATAATAATTTTGATAATACTCCCTCTGTCCCTAACTACTTGTCCATTTTTGAATTGACACACCTATTAAGAAATCAATTAATGACATAGTGACTTTATCATTTTACCCCTATTAATTATGAATTGGATGAAAGTTCTGCATTTTTTAAAGTAATTAGTCAATTTAATTGAAGGTATAATAGGTAAAAAAATTGTTCTTTCTTGATTTGTCAAAATGGACAAGTAATTAGGAACAACTTTAAAAGAAAAAGTGAACAAGTAATTAGGGACAGAGAGAGTAATTAATAAGGGTAAAAATGGAAAGCTAAGCCTAATTTATGTTTTAATTTTTTTTCTTAAAGAGTGTGAAACACCTCAATAATTCAATTATTATGAAATGGGACAGTAACAGCTATTTTTTTTCCTTTTGAAAAGTGCATTCACATTATGTATATATAGTAAATAAACAATAATTTATTTATTTTTTAAAAAAAGAAAAGAACAGAACATGGTGTAGAATCAAACAAGATACTCTGCAAGTTGGAAGGTGACTTTAGTAATTTTTTATTTTTATTTTAAAAAAAAAACCAATTAGCTTATCTATCTATATCAATAAAATAAATAGTAGTAGCAAGTTGCAAATATTTGAATATTTATATATGCAAGTTGGAAATATTTGAATAATTTAAATAGGCAAGTTGCAAGAGGCTTTGCTGTTTCTCACCTCAGCTCTATTGTTGGCTTTTGGCATTGAATATTATTAGAAGGGTTTTGTGGCTACAAGTTGCAAAGTCGGTATTAAATTTAATAGAGACTTTAATGATTCCCGTGATTCTTGTCTACCTATTTTTAGTTCCTATTCAATCTACAAAGTTGCAAGTGGGTACTTTTGTTTGTTTAACAAAAAAAAAAATCGAACTCTTACCAATAAAGTAAATATTCAGATAATTCAGTTCTGCTTTAAAACTTACATCAAAACGCATGGAAGAAGATATTGGAAGGTCGATTTATTTCGCCAACAAATCTACTGTTTTTACTTTGACTTAAGATTAAATTAGATCACTTTTTTATATTTCTTCGTCTAATAATAGTTGTTCACTATCGATTTAACACACATTTTAAGAAATAATAAGGGTAATGTTACTATATTATTCTTTTGAATATAGTATTAAATTTAATGCCTTGGAAAGTGTATTAAATATAAACACTAAGGAATCATTTGGTACAAAGATTAAAAACACATGAATTAGTAATGTAGGGATTAGTAAGGTAAGATTTATTTTTATCAAGTGTTTGGTTCATTATTTCCCACCTCATCTTGTGCTTGGATTAAAACTCTATCAAAAGCTTTTTTCCAATTACACCCTTGAATTATTATGTAATTAGGTCAAGATAGATAATTACCGGACAACATTATTTTTTATGACCTTCTAACTAGCTATGAGAAGAATAATTTTGTTGTCATGTTTGCTATTTTTTTACTTGAATTATTTGAGGATAAATAATTGTCATCTTAATAAATTGATCACTCAAAAAATGTCATTTTTAAATTTTAAAAAAATAACTCATCTACTTTTAAAATCGAAAAGACGGTCAACAATGGTAAAATTGAATAAACCATCTACATTTACACATAAAAATTGCAAGTTGTAGTTTTAATATGTATGTAATTTTTTGAATTGTTCAAATTACAAATAATTAGAAATCCACACAAATAAACAACTCACATTTCAAATTTGTATTGGATTTATTTAGTAACAAATGACTCTCTCTAAATAATTAATAAGCTAATTTATTTAAATAAATTTACTAGTACAAATATAAATCATAAAATCAAGAAAATAAACAAAATAATTAAAATGATTTGAGGGATATTTTTGTCTTTACATAGACTTATCCCATGGTATTATATCCTATGTATTACTAATACCTCCAAATGGAATGTGTTAGTAATACATCATATAATATCATGTAGGATGTATAACTAAACAATGGATTGATTATACATAGGCAAATTCCTACCAAACATAGTCTTAAATAATATCGTACATAATACATGAACTATTTCCTCTAATGCGGCCTACCAAATGACCCCTAAAGGGTAAATTATCTCTTGATTTTTTAAACTGAACAAATATTATTGGATAATAATTTTTAATATATTGGACAAATAAAGATAAATAGAGAAAGTAATACATTAAGTATATTGCTTTCATAATGTTTAACGGTTATAGTAGAACTAGAATGCATGGTATGTATTTTTCCATACTTGATAAGAGATTTCAAGTCATAGATATGGAATCACATTTTATCCCAAAAAGATAGACGTGTGAATTTGAATTTGTCAATCAAAAAATATTAGACTTCGAATAAAAGAAAATAGTAGAGAAAGTGATATCTTATTATATGCTACCATTTGAATGAAGAAATAAGTTACAAAAAAAATAATTGTACTTTAATTAGCAATTGCCTCTATTATTTCTTAGAGATCATCTCTGTAAAAAGGATTATGCAACTAAAATATTACTGACAATAAGTCGTAGAATCGATATACCAATAATTATGCTAATTACCTAATTTGTTATATTTAAATAATAAATTTGAGTTAAAATACGTACTACTATCACTTAATTATAATTAAATGATAATTCTTATGTATAAATACATGATTTGTACCTATTTATTTTGTTGTATGAATCGAGTCCAAATAAACTTTTTTGATGTACAATTGGAGGTGCTATATCCATGCACCCCACCTCACTTACTTACTAACCGTCTATCTTATTTGATCACAATATTTTTTTATTTAGATTCATATTTTTGATGAGTTGAAGATGTCATGTACCGTCTAATCCCTTTTTTTTAGTTCTTCTTCGATCTACATCTCCTTCTCCTTAAATCTAGTCAATCTCTCACACGTTCTCACTAAAGTATTTGTGCTCCTCCTCCATCCATGGAATCTTTCAATGATATCCATGCGAAAATTAGTAACTCCAATTATTCACGACAATCAGAGGGTTATGTGTCACATTTTTTTCTTAAAAAAAGAAAAAAAATATATAATTGAAACGTAACAAGTTTGTTGGGATCGTATATGAGCTATACATCACAATAATATAAGTTTGTGAAAGACTTGAAAAATATATATAATTGAAACGTAACAAATTTGTTGGAATCCTATGTGAGCTATACATCACAATAAATAAGTTTGTAAAAGACTTAAAAAAATATATGATTGAAACGTGACAAGTTTATTGGGATCCTATGTGAACTATACATAACAATAAATAAGTTTGTGAAAGACTGGCTCATTTGATATGCGAGATTGAATAGTAATCTCATGAGATAAAATATGGGATTATTTATCTTGTATTTGGTTGGTTAGATAAATAAATAATAATTCATCAATTTCATAAAATGTATTAAAATAACGAAATTAGTTATTTTATATAAAAAAATAATAATAATAATTAACTCAATAAAATATCTAACACATAAAATATTCTTATTTATCTTTCATGTCAAAAGTGCCCTATAACCTTTACTAATTTTGCCTTCCAATATTTCAATTAGAAAACTATTTGAGCATGTTCTTGAAATGAAGCTTATGTAATATTGTAGACCTATTGTTTGATGCTATAAAATTTTCAGGAAAGGACATGAATATAGATAGATAAATATTTGTTCTTTAGCTTGAGGATCATATTACAATGAAGATGAGCATCTTTCTGTGCCAGAGTTAGATAGGGTCAATAGGGGCGGATTTAGCATATTGTTAGGGGGTTTGAGCCTTTTTCCACAGAAAAATATTACTATTTATGCGTGATTAAAATTATTTTTATGTGTATATAATAGATGTTGAACACTCTTCGGTTAGTTCGTGTGTTTACTTCTTCAGATTTTAAACTCCTTATAAAAAATCCTAGCTCCACCACTAAGGATCAAACACAATTATTTTATATTCATTTTGATAGAAAACTATATTATTTATATATAACTAAAATTATTTTTATGCATATATGATCGATGTTAAATTGTCTTTGATTTTTTTATATGTTTAATTATTTCTTTATATTTTAAATCTATTTAGCGAAAATTTTGACTAAATATTGACAAGAACACTTATCATCTTTCATATTCTTATTATGTTATTTTTTGTATAAACTGTCATGTGATAATTAGTAGGTACAGGTGCTAAACAAGTGATAAGTTAAATTTAAGCCAATCAAAAATCAAAATGATTGCATAGATAAATATATTATCATTCCAATTCCTATCCTCTAATGGTATAATTTATTACCCTTTAAATAAACGAGTTAATTTTAATTTGTCTCACTTAATAATTAAACGTATATTTAATGGGACATAAATTATTTAAAAGTGCAAGTGATAATTTATAAAAAGATATTATAATAGGAGATTATAAACTTATACTCTATAAAAAAAGTTATTTAGTTTAAGAGAAAAAGCTATAGATCAAACACAAAATAGGGACAAAAATACAAATGAGTAACGACCCTCCAATTATGTCTAAATTAACTTGTGTCAAAATTGAGAGTATTAACTTACTATTAATACGCAAATGCAGCTGGATTATATAGCTTTCCTTCTCGTAAAATGTTAGTCAAAGTTCTTATCGTTTGACTTTAAAAAAGAAATCATAACAATTAAAAGTGAACGGACGGGTATTAACTTACTATATATTAATTGGCAAATGTAGCTGGATTATATAACTTTTTCCTTCTCTATTTTTCGTCCGTACAGTGTACACCAAGGAATAATCAAAGATGGATCATCTACACCTATAGTGCTTGCATTTACTTTCCTTGCCACATTGTATGACTAATGGGTCAAGTTTACTCTAACAAACTCTCAACAATTTAGAAATTCCAACGTTCTTAGAAATAAAGTTTTTTTCCACGGTTGGTTAATTAATGAGAGATTTTTGTTATAAAATATAAGTCTTCTACACATTTTCATCGAACTATCGAACCAACTTACTAAGAAAATGCACAATGAGAAATCGATTCTCAAAAATAATGACAGACTTCCTAATCAAAAACATTACTCAAAATATGCGTGGGAATAGACTCTGGACATATTTTAGTATTAAAATAGTGATTTTTAGTAGTGTTAGTTAGATTAAATTACATTATGGGTAATGCTAAATGGCCAAAATTTGGCAGAAATTTAAAAAAATTATAATATTTTTTTTATTTTAAAATAAATTAATCTTTTTTTCATTTTTTAGTTAAAAAGTATTAAAGTTAAAAGGGTAAAAATATTTTAAAAGGTAAAATAACATAGGTAAAATACTATTCTGGCCAAATTTTCTAGCCAAAAGGATCTTTCCTTATTAAGGATGGAATTCAAAAACTAACAATAATAGGATTAAGTTATGGACAATAACTTGCGTAGATTACTAGCTAATGATTTTTCATGCTCGTGAGTCCGTGAAAAAAGTGGATGTTTATACAAGTAATTAAGGTCCTTTAATTTCTTAATCTTAGGGCCTGTTAGTTACTAAATTTGTTGATGTTGATAAAGGTCATTGACTTGTCCAAAGTTATTTAGATTAAAATGAACTTAAATACTAATTGTTGTGCCGTAATTTTCTGTAGAAAAAATTACTTTTTTGAAATGTTATAAGTATAAAACAATTTAAGAAAAATACTTAGAAAAGAGTCGTCACTTAATTTTTTAAAGAAAATAAGAAAACTTATAATTTTCAAAGATTTAAACAGAAAAAAACATTTGAAAATACCAAAGAGGATTCGGGGTTCAATTTACACTTCGACAAGAGTTTAAACATTCGAAGTGCCCGCTAACATGAGATTGACCTACGACTTGACTAAAATATATTTGACTAATTCTCAGGAACATAAAAAGTAATAATTTACAATGTTTGATTATCATTGAGAAAATAATTAAATAAATGACATATCTCATTCCATTTTATTTTTTAGAAAAATGGGACCTTAATTGAACCATTTGAATTAAGGACAAGTGTTTAGAATATTAACAAAACTAAATTAATCGATTTTTCTTTGAATCATTTTTTAAAAATATGAAAATTATTTTAAACTAATAAGAGTTTTTGACTAAGATTATAAATGAACTACGAGAGTTGACGAGATTTGTTAAAAAACCAAAGCAACATAGACAAACAATCCGTCTTTTGGAGAGTTTAATAAGTTAATAACCATTCTAAAGTTAGAGTTAAACAACAACAATAAATAATCACAATTAAATAATTAAAGAGTAAGAAAGAAATCGAATTTGGGCCTCCTTTTGAGCCCAATTCGCTGAAATTTTTGGACTTTTGCCCAAATTCCCTTTTTGTATACGTTTACTGTATATCAGCATTTTTCATGTATATTCTGCTTCCAAACACCTGTGTTTCTGACTCAGCCCTGTATTTTTTACGTTTTTGACATATATATCAGTGTATAATGCTGTATACAGCACATATACAGCCCTTTTCGACTTTCCGGGACCTGTAATTTGACTTTTCAGCGACTCGAACAAGATGTGGCCAACTCGATAAAAGGATCTTGGGCCTTTATGGCCCTCTTGAAATGAGAAGGGAAGAAAGACGGGTTCATGCCAAAGAAGAGAATAATGGATCAGTGAAAGGCTTCACAATTCATATCAATTTTAACTATAAAATTTGATAATTATTCATTGCTATAATATAAAATAGCAAATCCAATCAACTAAGGAGCTTTTACATAAATAACAATATACCCAGATCTATGCAAATATTCCAAGTTAAAATGTGACCAACTAAAATGAGTAAGATATACTAGTCTATTTTATTTGTTACTAGTGAATGACCTCAAACCAAAGCTATTTCACGATTTAATCAATACAAATGGAGAAACTAACCAACAGCCTAAGTTGATATGTGGTAATCACAAGTTAGATTTAATCGAAAATAACACGATACTCTACTATATGAAGCAACGGAAGAAAGTAATGCAATGCTCCAATGGATTCACATCAAATAAAGCTCCTAACAGAAGCAAGACCACAGAGCAATATATTCACTTTCTTTAATAACTAACTACATTGGAAAAATTATAATCACATAAACATTGTAGAGGAAACACATATATGGATCTATTTTTATAGTCTTAGAAAGGAGGGTGAGGATTTTAACACATGATTCTTATTCAAAGTACTAATAAATAGATAAATAAGAAGAAAAAAAAAACAACCAACAGCACAGATCATCTTCTAAAATGCATAGCTATATACATGATTATAAGACTATCATTAGACCGCTAAGGCAGGATGGATCATTTCAAGAAATTGCATCTTCTTCATAAGAAATATAGTAACTAGAATTAAACAAAAAGTAACTTATGCAAATTGTACTGCATTAACAAGTATAGAATATTAGACTAGAAATTTGTTTTAAGCAAGAATCTAAACACCAAGTATAACTATAACCAGAGGGTTCTAAGTGATGGAATCGTCATGAGATGATTAAAATTTTTATCCTACATAACTATATATGAACAGATAAAGTCACATAACAAACAACTAAACTAAAACTTCAAACAGGGATTAGAAAAATATCAAGTAATACACAAAATCTAAACCATAAGGCGAAAAACATTATGAATAGAGATGAACGAAAACCAAGAAAGAATTTTTTTACCTCCTTCGGAGCAGCGTTCTGGGACTACGAGCTTGACCACGAAGAAACTTTTCCTAGTGAGTGAGATTTCCATGAATTCCAACAAAGCTCCGATGAATTCCGGTAAGCAGCAAACGAGATTAAAAAAAAAATAGAAATCTATTCCTCAATATTCAGTGAGTAATTGTTGGGCTTTCCATTTTTCCAAATTTTTTTTTTCGACCCCCTTTACTGTGACTAACAAGTAACAATTTATAGAAGGGGAATTGGTTCAGAATTAGGGGAAAAGGGTAGAATAGAAATTCGAGTTCTACCCCAATTTGAAATTTTTTCCTCTAAGGATGGAAAAGCTGTCCATTGTGCAAGATTTTCTCCAAAATCCTAGGATTTCCGGACGACAGGCTCAGCGTGGACGGCTTCGATCCATGTACTCGCCCTTGTGCTTGACGTGGCGCCATCTTGTAGCCACAAGGTCGATTGGACAAGGCTGGCAGGGCTGGAAAGGTTTGGTGAGGGCAGACTCTTGCTTTTCCGTGGATTCCGCCGTTCCGGCTGCTGCTGCTTTGACATTTTGGACTGCTGCGTACAATTGCTGTTTAGCGGAAGGATTAGGAGGGAGAGGGGATTGGGTCGGGAACGAGAGTGGTCTGGATTAAATAGGAAAACAAAGGTGAATTGCTGGAATTTGAATTGGAACGTTGGGTGGGCTGTTGGGGAATTGTTAATTGGGCTGGAAGGGTTAGGTTGCTGGAATTGTATCTTTGGGCCGAATAAATGGCCCAAAAATATGGTCTCTCAATGGGTTTAAAGGTAGGATCAAAATGTCCAATCTTGAATTAATATATTGGTCATTAGATTGCAATTATGGCCAAGTGAATTTATAATGTAACCAAATTGAGTTTGATTAGCAAATTCGCCTAAAATCCTAAATAAGAAGAATTAAATTAATTTATGAGCTTCTCAATCTTAACGAAATAAAATAGTTAATTCAATCATAAACTAATCAATTAACCGTAATTTAAACGAAACTAAATTACTAAATTATCCAAATTAAAGTGTGAGACCTTTTGAGGTAATTTATAAAATATATTAATTATATACATAATTATGTAAAACATATATATTATCTAAAAACTTATAAAAGGTGACGAACTATTTAAAATAACTTGCAAGCTATTTTTTTTTTAATTTTTTTTTATAAAACTAATTATTTTAAATCATTTGAAATTGAAGAAGCTCGATGATTAATCTATAATGTGGAGGTCCAAAATTGGGTGTCAACACTGATCCCAATATAATTTGTTCAATTTTTACGAACATTAAATTTTCTTTGTATGTTTTGATTTGGATGCGTGATTTGTATGTACATGGAATACAATGTCTTTCTCGCTCTTTCATTCCTCTCCTTATTTATATTTGTATTTCACAATTTCATGTATCTGTGTCCCAGTAGAATATGAAAGCACGTGCATTTGATTCTATATGCATAAGCTTGTATCAAATTCTTCAAGTGTATCTATGTATTCAATATTAATTTTGAAAATATGTCTCTAATTGTATATACATAAGCTTGTATCAATTTTTATGAGTGTATTTGTGTATTCAATATCAACTTTACAATTATAAATGTACTTGTATTCAATATCAATTTCATCGATCTAATCTCAATTTCGCAATTATCAGTGATCTATTTGTGTCGAATATCAATTTCATCTATTATATGTAATATCAATTTGATAGCATAGATACATGCATATGTCTGATCTCATATATGCATTAATACGTTCATCAAAGAAGACGGCATCAAATATGCACTAATGTATAGATACATTATTATAAGAAGAAGAAACCACTTTCATGGTAAGTTGTATCAACCAAAATAAATATATTATGGTAAAAATAAATTATTCATCAACACCATATTTGTGTGGAAAGCCTTTTTAGTGTGAAGTGAAAAAAATCACAAGATTAAAACTCCTTTATAATCAACAAAAGTTATAAAACATTCTCCAAAATGACCATAAAAAGTGTAAACCATCGAACAACCACATATAAGATAACATCAAAAAATAGAGAAGAAAAGAAGCAAAATCACCAAAATGCAACTACTGTTTACAAAATAAAATTTGGCGCTACATGACTCCAAATCCATCTTTAATAGTTATCAATCATAGATTAATATGAGAGGAACAATTTACCCAAAAATCAGCATAATCGAACAAAAAACTAAGCAGGAATCACAATCTTCAATGGGCTACTAAGGGTGAAATTTTTGTGGGAAAAAAAATTCTTCATACTCTCTCTCTATTTCTCTCTAAAATCTGAAGAAGTCTTACATATGCACCATAGAAATGAGCTTATGGGTACGAAGAACTGGTCCAAATTAGACTTTATTTATGAGCTCTCTTTATTTATCCCCATAGAAAGGAAAAAATATCTAAAATTCAACACCTCAAACGCACCTTATCTCATTAACATAGCCCTATCGCCACCACCCTGACACCTCTATATTCCCCCACTCCCATTTTCCACAATAATTGTTTAGATTATATACAAGTGGTTTTACTATAATATTTTTTTCTTGTATATCAAACCAAAAAAAAGTAAAAAAAAAAAAAACTTACTTATTTTGTATTTTTTAAAATTTCTTTTATACCAAATACGTGACTAGGATAGTGCTATTTTTCAATTACAACGCAAAAAAAAATGACCACTAAATACTATTTCTAATAAATCTTCTCATAAATTTCTTCATTTTCTTCAATTTATAACTTGTTATATTTCCTTATTTTGCGAACATCTCAACCTATGGGCAAATGTATAAAATAGACTTTTATGGTATGATCATGAGAAATCACATTTTTCCTATTAAGATACATTTTAAAAATCCATTTAACATGTAGAAAGAAAGAAGAACAAATATTTATACAATGTAAATCATTATGATATACAATTCGTACCTATTGATATATGTCTATCTACAAAGGTACACTTTTTTGCTTATTTATTGCTAACAAATTCCACTCTAATCATCAAATAATAATAAATTAAATATCCATGCTGAAGAAACAATTTTTAAAATAATCTTAGAATAAAACAAAAGAATCCAATATATATATATGCTAACTCCATCAATTGCTATTTTCTCCCTGGTCCTTTTTTTTTTTTTAAAAAAAATAGATTTACGTTATACTTTCTTTGTTTTTGGAACTGTCAATATGGGCTGACCCACTCTATTCGGGCTAATTCATACAGACTTTGAAATTTTACGGGCCAGGCCAAGCAAGCCCATTTTTGGTGTGGGTCAGAAAATGGTCGGCCCAGCCCCAAGTACGTGGGCTACGGGTTTTGCCGGAGCAACCCTCTTTTCTTAAAAAATATATTTTTTATAATTTTTTTAATTAAATTATAATTTAAAAATATTATCATAAATATCGACAAGAAAATATTACATAGTGTTAGTGTTACTACTTGTTAATCAAATCCACAAATAAAATTATCTTTATAATATTTATTAAGTTTGATTTCAAGTAAAAACATAAATAGCTAAATAGAAATATTAACCTAATTATTTCCAATGATCATAATAAAACACAAAAACTATGACAACATTCCATAGGTTATGCCCTATGTAGTGATTTCCTAGAAATTTTAGAAAATTTTTATTTTATGTAGTACATAATTTATATTTTAATTGTAATATTTCAAACTTTTAACAAATTTTGAGTTTAGACTCTTGTTATTTTTAATACTCTATTTTATTTTTAGTTTTTAATTAATTTTTATTTAGCCCACAGGCCGGCCCTATCCATATTTTTCAAGCCCCACAAATCGACAGACTTATTCAGACCGGATTAAAAAGCTTTTTTCTTAAATGGACTCCAAAAATCATAATTCAACTTTATCAAATCACGGGTTAGGCTGGGCCGACCCTACGGGCCTAGCCCATATTGACGACTCATAGTTTTTTTTGCATATTTAATAATTATGGATGAAGCACAAAACATAAAAAATAATACTTATTAATTGTAATGGGAACCACGTTAAAATATGTAAAGACAAACTTTCTTAGTTAGATGCACGTTAAGAAGGAATCAATAAGGTCCACCCTTCCCAATTCCCATTGGTAATAAACACTACAATTTAATGGTATTTTAATTTAGGAATAATAACACTTTTGTCCCTCTAATTATTGATAAGATGAATTATGGTAATAAATGTTAGATAATGTTATTTAAAATTATATATATTCTTATGCATACAAAAATACTATTTGATCGTATTTAGGAACAAAAAGTGAATATTACAATTAATTAAAGGTTATATATATATATATATATATACACACACACACTCTCTCTGTCCTAATTTATGTGACATTTTTCATTTTTTAAAAGTCAAACAGTTTAAATTTGAACGAAAATTTACGCATGAAATCTTCAAATTTTTTGAAATGAAATTCATATATATTTGTAAACTACGTAAAAAGTACCATAAGTCACATTAATTGACAATTCAAAATATTTAAAAGATTTATGAGAAATTTACGATCAAAGATAGACTTGTTCGAATTTCAAAATGTCACATAAATTGAGATGGAGGGAGTACATGCTTAACTACCCCATACTAGGATTAAATTAAGGTTTGGTTGTAACTTCAACAAAAACAATAATAATAAATTTTATAAGTGAGATATGAGGAGGCAAAAATATATGTAAATTATATCTGCATATAATTTAAGTCAGTTCGGAAATATATTTATCCTTTTAACTAACTCAATTTGATTGGAGAACAAGTTTATCGAGTTTAATTATCCTATAATTAGTTATCACAAAATTATCCCATCCCTAATATGAAAAACATAAAACTATAATTTCGAAATAAATTATCTCAATAAATATAAAATAAAGAATTATCTCTTATTTCGTGTACCAATCGAGTCCCAAAAATGTTAGTATGATTTTCATAAATAGTAGTTTTTGCCAAATAAGCAAACAAAATCATCAATATTACTGAATTATTTTCATTGAAGTTGTTCAGATTTAAAAGGATTGTCATTGTCGGTTGTCGAAATAGATTAGTCAATCAACATTCTTTCAGTCTTCTTCATTTCTCTCTCAAAACAGCACAAAAAAATAAAAATAAAAAATGCAGAAATGGCCGAAGAAGAAAACTCAGTATCCTCTTATAGCACTCGTTTTCTTCATCTTCATTGTTTTCTCTATTCTCTATAATGAAATTTACATTCATGAAATTCAGTCAAAAAACTCCACTCACCATACTGATGATGATGATTCATCTACTTTTGCCAAGGAAGAAGAAGAAGACCCTTTGTTCCAATCTGTGAAAAACCTCACCCTACCAAGAATTCCTCCTGGTTAGTTTTCTAGATTCGATATTTTTTGTTGTTTAATGAGTAGGTTTTATAGGGATTGTTTATGGGGTTTTTTCAATTTTTGAATATGGTGGAATTTTCTGCATTTTCTTGAAATTGAAGTTCCGAAACAAGGACCCTTTTGATTAATTTCAATTTTTTTTTTTTGCGAATTGAATATGGTGTTATTTTTCTCCTGCATTTTCATGAAATTGGAGTTCAGTAATAAGGACCCTTTTGATTAATTTCAATTTTTCTACGAAATAATGCTTTGATGTTTGTTTATTTTTGAGCTCAACTGAAGGGATTTGTGTTTTCTGGCGTTGTTAGTACCGTTGGATAAGTCAAGTGCTTGTCACTCTACTGTGAAGTATAGTGGAAAGAGAGCTGAATGGGATAGCTTTAAACCGGAGTCCGGTGGCCGGAGGGAAATGCCGGAAACATGTGATTATTTTTCTGGTGAATGGGTGTTTGATAATAGTTCACATCCATTGTATAAAGAGTCTGATTGTCCTTATATGTCCGATCAATTGGCGTGCCACAAGCATGGTAGGCAAGATCTGGAGTATCAGTACTGGAGATGGCAACCTCATAACTGCAATTTGAAGAGGTAAATTTTGATTCTTTCCGCTTTTTGTGTAATATTCTAGCTCATTTGTTATTGTACCTATTTATGCCAGACCATGTTTAGTATGTATCTAATATTAGCATTCAGATGAAAGAGCATTAATGTGGTTCATTGACACATTGTCGTATTGATTTAGTAAATATAGGTATTTTAACGATACGGGTAAATATGCACCATTTGTTAGACGGCAAGTATATATGCACCTTTTCCCTTCCAAGTATAGTAGGCTAATAGATGAAAGAATATGTGAGTAATATACTAACCAACTGATAAAATCTCAGATTAGTTAATCTCACCCTATAATGTTTGATTTCTTGTATTATGTTGTAAAAGTTGTTATGTGTTAATGTTGATATGCAGGTGGAATGTGACTGAAATGTGGGAGAAATTAAAAGGGAAGAGACTAATGTTTGTGGGAGACTCACTGAATAGAGGACAGTGGATATCGATGGTGTGTCTAATGCAGTCTGTTATTCCAGCTGATAAGAAGGTCATGACACCACAAGCCCACCTTTCAATATTTAGAGCAGAGGTGAAGTGAACTTATATTCAGTATATGAAATGTAACATTCGACTAAGTGATCTCAAACTTTATATGATGTTAAGTTTAAATGTCTTCAGTTTATGTAGATGGTGATGAACTGATGATTATGTCAAGATAATTTAGCATCCATTACTAAATTCAAGTGTCTCTGTGTTGATGACAGGAATACAATGCCAGCATAGAGTTTCTTTGGGCTCCACTTCTTGTCGAATCAAATTCTGATGATCCAGTTGATCACAGACTCTCTGAGCGAATACTGCGTCCAGATTCACTTCTTAGGCATTCATCAGAATGGATGCATGCCGATATATTGGTCTTCAATTCATATCTTTGGTGGAGACAAGGCCCTGTTAAGTTATTGTAAGTATGAACTCTAATTAGGTAATTAGGTCTTGACTTCAGCGGACATGCCAAGAACTAATATTTGACATCTCAGCCAGCTGATAAACGAAAATTTAGAAGTTGAAGGTGGAAAGGAGGAGTGCTTGATTTCTTTTTTGCCATTTTATCTCAGCTGGATTTACCTATTTCATATTTCTTCAAATTGCAAACTTTCAGCTTACCAGGAACTGTCAAAACTATTTATATTTCTAACTTAGAATAAATGGGAATTTCACAAAGAAGAAAGATTGCATTCTTATCAGTTCCATTACCTTTTTAGATGGAGTTCTGAAGAAAATGGAGTTTGCGAGGAAATAAATGGATTGGGAGGCATGGAGTTAGCTATGGACGCCTGGGCAAATTGGGTGGATTCCAATGTTGATCCCGCGAAGAAGGTCTTTTTTGTCACAATGTCCCCTACGCATTTCACGTAAGTGAGGAGCTCTTCTTTCACTGCTAAAGCTTACTTTGAGTACTTAACTACAAAGTTGTTAATTATTTGTCAAACGTGACATGAGTTTTTGTTGGTTACCAGTGTGCTTAGGTGACTGGACTGTAACAATTCTGAGACATAGTGCATGGATTTGACTTGCTTCTAAACGTAAAAATAATTTTTTGATTGTTATATATGAACATTTAGGAGATTGAAAGCAGCATATTTTGTGTATGTTGATTTTTGCATATAATGTTAAGTAGTTGATGTAAACGTTTTCGTTAGATTGTCAATCCAGATCAAATTGGTCAACTGAACGGATCAAAAGTTTGCATAGGGCATAAAGCTCTCAATTTCATTTGCCAACGTGCATTTGTTGATATGAGTTCCTAAATTTCAACTCAAAAATGCCCTATGACTATTGAGTCCATTATGTAGGCAGTAGACTCCTGAAGAACCATAATCACTTGTCTTGTGCATGAACACATTTCTGATTACAAGAGTGAATCAGTGAGGAGCAAGGGCTAGTGACCATTCTAATTATCCATTTCTAATACACGTTGGGGTCAAAAGGGCAGTTAAGAACCTTCATGTTCTGCAAATGGGACCAATGGAAATGAGGATGCTGAGGTGGATGTGTGGGCTACTAGGAGAGACAAAATTAGGAGTGAAGATATTCAGGACTAGGTGGGGGTGGCTTTCTATGGTAGACAAGATGAGGGAAGTGAGATTGGGATGGTCAAACATGTGAAGAAGAGAGATGCAGATGCCCTAGTGAGGAGGTGTGAGAGGTTGGCTGTGGTGAGCTTCAGGAGAGGGAGAGGTAGACTGAAAAAACATTGGGGAGAGATGACTTGTCTGGACATGGTGCATCTCCAGCCTACTGAAGACATGCCCTTAGATAGAAAGTAATAAAGGTCGCCGATTAGGGTGTTAAGTTAGTAGTTGAGTGTCGTCTCATTGTCCAGCGTGATAGGTTTCTCCTTGCATACTAGTAACATTAGCACCATCCTCGTACTTTTTAGTCCCTCGATTTCTGCTACTACATGTTGTTGGCTATCATTTTATTTTGTTGTGGTTACTGTTGCTTTTCTCTGTATGCTTTAGAATGCTTTCCCTATTATTTGCTATATCTTTATTACTTTTGTTTCCTCTTTTAAATCTGCTTTGATATGTGTTACTTGAGCTGAGGATCTTTCGGAAAAACCTCTCTACCTCCTTGAGGTGTGGTTAGGTCTGTGTACACTCTACCCTCCCCCGACCCCTCCTGTGGGGATTTCAGTGGGGCTGTTATTGGGGTCAAAAGGCCATAGTATTTAATTTTATGTTTTAATAAAGCCAGTTGCTGAAATCCAACATGAAAGATTCTTTTCTTTGTTAAGATTCTTCTTGTGTGTTTCCTACCGTAAAGGATCATATATTTTCTTGTTTTCTTCTTTCAACATTCAGGAAAGGAGAATGGGAACCAGGAAGTGAAGGAAACTGCTACAACGAGAAGCTTCCCTTGAATGGAACATACTGGGGCGTAGATTCTGACTTGCCCACAATGCAGATGGTGGAGAGGACACTCGCTAGGTTAGGCTCAAAGGTTAACGTTCTCAACATTACTCAGCTCTCAGATTACAGGAAAGACGGCCACCCTTCTATCTACCGTAAGTTTTGGGAGGCGCTGACTCCTGAGAGATTAGCAGACCCTGCAAGTTACTCGGATTGCATCCATTGGTGCTTGCCTGGGGTGCCTGATGTATGGAATGAACTGCTATTTCAGTTTTTGTGAAAAAACAGGTACACTTTGTAAGTAATCATGCCACTATCCTTGGAAAAGTAAAAGGAAAGTTCACTCCCTTGAACATATAATGTACATCTCAAATGAGCATAGCATGTTTCGTCTGTTAGTATAGAAGCAAAATCTTGAACCTTAAGGTTTATTACGAAATGCTTCTTTCGATTGAGGTTGCTTTGATAGTTTGGTGATTCTTGATACAAGTGTTGGTGGGAGGTAGTACATGTACCCACTGAACTAGCTGAGGTTTGCTCACCACGAACCGCGTACATACATTCATTCATATATGTGAGTTTTGGAAATATTTTAGAGGGAGTAAGATTCATGTGCAAGTTTGTATTTGGTGGTATGGAACAAATGGAAATTGAGTGGATTTTCACCTACTTTTATTTTCGATGATGATAAAACAAATGTATAAAATTTTGTAATTTCCATATCTTCCTAGTACTTGTACTTGTTTTTATTTGTCAATGTTCGGATGAACCTCCTGAACCCTTAGTAGCTCCGCCTCTGTTTGCATGCCTCCATTACGTTACATAAACTATCAAGCAAATACAACTTTGCCCTAGTCTTCTAATTATCTCGTAATTAGTTATCAGCATAAGCTAATATCTTGCGAAAACATGTGAGTTTTTTTTTTTTTCAAAATTGTTTTTGTTATATTTTATCTCTTTTATATTTTTTAATTTTATTTATAATAACTCTTTGTAAAATTACGTCTGTATAACAAAACTCACTATGTGTTTTTAATTACCAAAAAGACAATGTTATATTTTGTTGGAAATATAGCTTTAATAAGTTTCGCAAGTGTAAAGGATTGAAAACGTTAAAATCACAGTGTAAACATTGGAAGATGCGATTTTTTTTTGTGTGGTCATTTTTTCCACCAAATTTCCTCTCTTACATTCTTTTAGCCAATGTAAATATGAATATCTTTTGTGATTTTAAATGATTTACTATCTTTTAAAAAGTAAAAGAACAACAATATATTAGTGTAATAGCACCCGAAGGTGTGATTTAGTAATCAGAGATCTCAAATTTAAATTTCAACATAACTTATAAATTTTAACTTTGGTAAATAGAGTTATCTATCTAATATCTATTATAGGTGTTGTGGGAGGCGACATGTACCCCGTAGAATTAGTAGAAATATGTGCAAATTAATTCAGACACAATTATTAATAATATGGTTTCACAAATGAAATCTGAGAAAGACCAGAAATATGCATACCTTATTTCTATCTCTATAAAATACAGAGAGACTTATTTGAAAGATGCTTACCTTTAAAAAGTACTGAATAATTTTTATTTCTAAACAATTTTAGTAAAATTTAAAATGTCAAATATCATTATAGGTGTTTACCAATCAATTACGGTAACAAACCAAATTAGGTCGAAACAAACTAATAATGTTATACTCCATCCGATCTAAAACAAATTAATCATTTTTTTCCCCTTAAATTTACAAAATATTAAGATAATATTATTTTATTTTTTTTAAAATGAGAATTTATTTCGAAACACTTAAAAAGTAAAAAAATTGGCAAAGCTCGTATGAGCCACAAAATTTGGCGCCATCGAGTGCCAGTACAGTGTACTTACTAAGCGTGGTGTACTACTAACAAAAATTGAAAATACTTCTCAATTCATTTCAATTTACGATACACATTTTATATTTTGAGATTTACACAAATTTATCATTAATCATAATTTTTTTTATATATCTTTTTTAAGTATTTAGAATTGTCAATTATTGTGACTTATAATATTTTTTACATAGTTTACAAATATATAAACTTCATTTAAAAAAAATTTGAAGATTATATTGTTTGATTATCGAAAAACAAAATGTGTCACATAAATTGAGACAGAAAAGTATTATCGAAAGATATTTTACATGGTACGGATTATTTTTACTTGTGCACTTGATTTTTTTTTTTTTTGGTTTTCCATCCAATGTGCGGAGTTCACAGTAGAGCTCCGACTAAATCTAGATCGCGCACTGGGCCCGTTTGGGGGTGGCACTCCTAACACGATTTTCTTCATACCCAAAACTCAAATTTGAAACCTTTGGTTAAAACACTCCCATCATTGCACCACAAGCCATGTTGAATTTTACGAGAAGAGGAGAGTATCAATGAACTTGTATTTCAGCCGTTAATTCAGTTGATAACAAAAAAAATCAAAAGTTCATAATTCACCTTTCTTCCCCACGAATCTAGAAAAACCAGATTCTATTCACCTCCATATTTATAGTATTATTTTTCTCTGTACAATTGAGCAACCATGGCGTCTAGTCTTTACCACCAATGTATTAATCCCTTATTTACACAATCTCTTCACCGGAAAAATCAGAATTACAGTTATTTCTGCTACTTTACTAATCAACTAACAAATAATAATACTAATTGCTCAGCTCGACTCCGAACAACACTCCTCAAATCATCTACTGACAAAAATCCTAAAACCTTATCACAAAATTCAATTCCTAACTCAAATTCCGATTCCGGCGAAAGTCGGGTCAAGAATCCGGACCCTGACCCGGGACCCGAACCGGATATTCCATCTTCATCATTGTGGGATTCAGTCACTTCCCTGCTGTATTATCTTCAACACACTTGTTTTTGTTTTTTTTTTTTTTTTTTGTGTTTTTGTGTTTTCTCCTGATTTGTGTGTTGGGTTATTTGCAGGGAAGTGCTGAACTTGGATGGAATTGGATGGGATATTGTGTCTATTGCGTTGCCCGCGGCGTTAGCTCTTGCTTCTGATCCCATTACTTCACTTGTTGATACTGCATTTGTTGGACATTTAGGTATGATTAGTATCTCCTCTTTGTTATGGTTTAATGTAGTATAACTCACTCCGTCCAACTATAGTTGTCCACTGTACTAAAGTCACATTTCGCTTCCCGAGATTCAGACTATAAGTTACAATTCATCTGATATTAATAGGTCACATTTTGCTTCCCGAGATTCAAACTATAAGTTGCAATTCATCTGATATTAATAGGTGACAAAATACATTGAAGTGCCAAACACACACCCAAACTATCTCCTTTTCTTGAGTTTCACACCTTACTATTGGGAGTGTGAGCATTTGAGAAACAGTACACCTCAAGTAATATGTGATGGTGTGTGTATTACACTCTTTTTTAAAATAAAAAATAAAAAGTGCCATATGGAAAACAATTCCACCGCGGCAAAAGGTTAAAAATTAAAATGAAGAACAAATCAAATTAGCCTATGAAAGAATAAAATGGAGAAGGCAGGAGGAGATAAGTGTTTGTATACACACACATTTGGTCCAGTCAGCATTGCGGTGTGTTTCTCAAACCAATGAGTGATAGTTTAGGTGTGTTTTTGATACTTAATTCTTAAAATGTTGGAAAAAGTTCATGTAATTTGATTTTCAAGATGAGCAATATGACAAGTATTTTGGAAGGGAAGGAAAAAGTGTTAAGCTACTACTCTTCTAAGATGGCTGAAATAAAGTAGGAGAGAGTTAAAAATATTTTGAAATGATAAAGTGCAACATACTGGTTCATGTTTGTGTTACTCATCTATGCATGTGTTTTGTAGGATCTGTTGAATTGGCAGCAGTAGGTATATCGGTATCAGTTTTCAACCTCATCTCGAAATTGTTCAATGTTCCTTTGCTCAACGTCACAACTTCATTCGTTGCTGAAGAGCAGGCATTAATTGCTAAAGGTGACAATGATTTTTTGTTGAAGCATCTCGCGTTAATTTGTCAAACATTGTTTGTTGCTGATATGAGTTATATTTTTGTTCTTAAACTAGATAGCTCACCTGATTCACAAAGCAAGATACTACTTCCATCAGTATCAACTTCTTTACTACTTGCCCTCGGCCTTGGCATTGTGGAAGCTGTTGGACTTTTTGTTGGCTCCGGTTTCCTGATGAATACCATGGGTATATCTGTTGTATGTCTTATTTTGGAAAACGATTTATCTTCTATCATGAAGCCTAACTTCTTGGATTTATGCTTCCCCTTATGTTGTGTATTGCTGTTTGCTAAAGATATTCAGTGTAAGTCTATTTGGGCTTGTTGATGTGTCACAGGATTCACCGATGCGTGAACCAGCTGAGCAATTCCTTACTATGAGGGCCTTTGGAGCTCCACCAGTCGTTATAGCACTTGCTGCTCAAGGAACATTTCGTGGATTTAAGGACACAAAAACTCCTTTATATGCTGTTGGCAAGTATCAATGATACTCAATTACTTCTCTGATCTACATAAAGCAAACCCAAGTGAATTCTGACATGTTGGCTGATAACTGCTTCTAGCTGTAAAGTTTCTGTTTAGATATTAATTTCACAAATTCATTAGTAAAGTTGAGATAAAAATGTTTTGTTTATGTGTAGCCCTTTTAGTTGACCCCTATGCTTTTCATATTAAACCTCAATATACAATAAGTTTTCCTACATAAGTATAGTTACAAACATATAGGTAGAAGGCACTACTTTAGACGTTTGACTTCATATTTAAATTCATACATCTTGGCGAAGAAGGGATAAGACCAGCTTTTATTGAAGACTTGTTTAACTCGCTCAACGACGGAGAAACTACCCTGGGACAGTGTTATCAAAAGCAAAAAGAGAAAAAAAGCTCTAAGGTCTGTTGAGGCTTTAAGCGCAAATAAAACATGCGCTTTAATGAAAAAGGGTGCAAACGGAGAAAAATTACAAACATATGAACAAAGAAATTGAAAAAAAAATCACGATAAAGTGAAATATCAATTGTTTTAGTGTAACCTCTTCAGAAGAGGCTCATTGGCAAGGAAAAGTATACCTTAGAACCTCTCAATACGTTTTGAGCCTCGCTTCAAGGCTTTAGCGCGTTTTGACAATATTGCTCTAGGGGATGCTACTACCTTATGAGATGTACCTAGAGTATGGCTTTATATTAACGAAGTATTGTCTTTGCTCGATGGAAAGCCCCCTTCCTGGCAACCCCACCCCCCTCAGTATGGCCTGATAAATAGGACTTTTTTTTAGTTATGTCTCAAATGTTTGAGTAAAATATTGATACTTCTACTTCCATATCTGACAAAGGAGTTCTGGATTGTCAGGAGGTGGTAACTTGCTAAATGCATTATTGTCTCCAATTTTGATATTCACCTTTGGTTTTGGCGTTAGTGGTGCTGCAATTGCTGGTGTGATTTCTGAGTATGTTATTGGCGGTAAACCAAACCGTAGCTACTCTATACATGATATAACTTGCTGTCCATTTTCTTTATCTTTTTTTTTTTTTTGTTTGATCAACATTTTTACCAGATACTTGACTGCTTCTATCCTTCTGTGGAAATTAAATGGGAAAGTTCTTCTTATTGCTCCAGACGTTAACGTGGGAAGATTTCCTCAGTATCTTAAATCTGGTACTTTCTTGGTAACTCTTGAAACAATACCTGAATCAGGATACATTTGGTGGTTAACAAAGAGAATTTTGATAAAAAGACTCCCCTTTTGTGTGAATAATCTCTTTGACACGACATTCAAATGTGTCCTACTGAATCTCTTATTGCAGCAGCTAGTGAAACTTGAGTATATCTGCATATAAAGATATTTATCCACAGTTGAAGTGACTACTTTAGATTAAAAATATTTTTTCAAGATTTGATATGAATTTCATTTACATTTGAAGATAGAGTAAGGGTGGAATGATGATTATATTCTAATTTAAGTTAGAAAAAACAATTTTGCATGAGATACAAATCAATGCTGATTATATGGCATGATATATCTCTAAAATGATGTACAAACTTTTGGTTAAGTTCAAGTCCATTTTAATTTTGCATTTGTTGAGCATATTCTTTTTAGGCATGGAAAATTAGTATTTGGATAAAGCACCTTATGTTGCAAAAGGAAACCTAACACACAAAGGCTTCCATGTACCAAACACATAAACTAGCATTTGGTCTGTGAGTGACTGCAGAATTTTTGCATGTCCGAGGCCCGTCGAATGATAATTAAGAGTGTCTCTTGTGGACTTACCAGAATATATCGAAATTCTCTCATCTTTTTCAAAATAAAAAGATCAAACCTTTCTTAGGTTAAGCTTGTTCTTGTCTTTTCTAGGTGCACTTCTAATAGGGAGGACTTTAGCACTTCTAATTACCACTACGCTGTCAACGGCTCTGGCAGCACGAGAGGGCCCCGTGCCTATGGCTGGTCATCAGATATGTGTTGAAGTTTGGCTAGCAGTATCTTTGCTAACTGATGCCTTGGCACTTGCCGGGCAGGTGAGTATACTTTAACTAAACGTATTTGTTTTCTCTGCTGTCATTTATGGCTTTACTGAATAGTTTTTAGGAAGGTTGCTCAGCAGCTATATTTTACGTCTCAATAATAGTCAAATACTTGTGAATTCAATTTTATTAGTGATTAGGACCTCAATGTGCCTCCCTGTAACAAATGGAACTATCATATAACTCCTGAATCTCTTCTTTTAATTTTTATTTCTCTTTGGTTGCTAATGAAGTCACAGTATTTTCTTTAACTGAGGTTCACAACAAGATCATAGTTAGTGTCATATTTGGATAGTTTCGATTGAATTATTGCTATTAGTCTTTCGTTTTCTTGATTGCATTCTTATTCTGTTGATCTTTAGGCTCTCCTTGCTGGTGGAGTTTCTCAAGGTAATTATAGCCAAGCACGCGAAGTGGTTTATAAAGTTCTACAGGTAACTTGCATTCTTACTCCCCCAGTACTCTTTATTGACTTTCAACTACAGAAACACTGACATGCTACATCTTATTCTTTATGTGAATCTTGTCAGATTGGTGCATTGACAGGAGTTGCCTTGGGTTTTAGCTTGTTCGTTGGTTTTGGAGCGCTTTCCGCCTTATTCAGCACGGACTCTGAAGTTCTGGAAATTGCCAAATCTGGTACTCTGGTATGAAAGTCTTATCCAGATTCCCTCAGCATTCTTCCCCTAGGATTTTGAACCCCAAACAGTGCATGTTCCCCAAAGTTTACATTAAGACTACAATGCCTACTTTGCACGAAATAGTTTTGGTCATTTATAGAAGTAATTACACGGCTGTCATTTCTAACCTTGTACAGAGCTGCCAGGTTTTGTTATCCGGATTAACTTGATATATAAATGATAAACTACTTAATTCTTTTCTTATTACTATGATCTATTGGACAGTTTGTTGCTGGATCTCAGCCAGTAAATGCCATTGCCTTCGTTCTTGATGGGCTCTATTATGGTGTTTCAGACTTCGAATTTGCTGCATATTCTATGGTAAGCATTATGGCACATCACTGTTTTTTTCTTCAGAGAATCATGATCTGCGATACCAGAAATAAAGGCTTCAAACTTTTGTATTATTGAATCTCTCTTAGTGGAAAATTGAAAGGGAAAAAAAGTTAGCAGAGTCTATATGGTTCAATGAGGTGATCAGAATGTCAAACAAAAAGAAATCGTTACATGATATTTGCATTTCTGGTTAGGTTATTGCTTTGTCAGTAACAAAACCTTGTAAGAAGACGTTTGGAACGAAAAGTCTAGAGAAGAGCAAAAAAAGGATCATGCAATAAGTTGTCCTGGAAGCTGATAACACATAGTAATGAATTGTTGTCCCATTATTTGAAGCATAACCACACTGTGCTACAGCTGCTAGGGGTATGTGCAGCAATGAATGAAGTAAAGCGGAGAACATACATATCAATTTGAGTTAGCTGGGTTTTAGCCAATCAATGAGATGTTTCTTGAACATTCTTGAATCGGTGTAGCTAATTGAATTCAATGCAAGCACCAATATAGGAAAAAAAATAACGATAGTGGCTTTGGAGTGTGTCCTACATTGTGACAAACATTTAAAATATCATCAGACTATAACCCCTCCTTCTGATTCAGCTTCGTGTCTTTGACAAACAGTTTGTGGTTGGAATAATCTCCTCAATCTTCTTACTTGTGGCTGCACCATTATTCGGTCTTCCTGGTGTCTGGGCAGGACTCTTTCTCTTCGTTGCCTTGCGTGTTGTAGCTGGACTTTGGAGGTAAATCTCTCGTGTCTATCTCTTTCGCCAACCATTGAGAGTGGTAATTTTACGAATTGAACCAAGTTGCATTTACTGTTACTTTTCATTATAGACTTTTTGACAAGTACTTGTGAATGCTAGGCTACAAACAAGAGATGGACCATGGAAATTTCTTCGGACGGATATGGAACAGGATAGTGTCTGACTTTCAATGAGCAAGTAATTTATTCTCTATAACGATCGGGACATACTCTATTAGGCTTATGCCAAGGATGGCGCGAATTGCTGATGATCATACATCATCCAGGCATTTGCAGATCTTGGCAAAATTGAACTCCTGATATCCGGACACATAATTCTACAGTACAGGCTTGTCAATTTCATCAATCTCTTTGGTCAGTCTCTACTGAGGGGTTGACGATTTATCTTCGAGATTGCTTTTGTGGAGGTTTGAAAGAATCCGTGATCAAGCTACATCATCTGAATGACCACTAACTTGGGAATCTTTTTCGCCTTTTTTCTCCGATTTGTGAAATAATTCAAAAGAGAGAGAGTTCGACCAAGTGACCAAGTGATCCTTGTAAAGTTGAACAGTTTTTAACTTGACACATACAATTGTATGCTAATGTAAAAATTTCATTCTTCGTGTACTCTCTATTTCTGGATAAGTCCATTTGCCTTCTTGCTCTGCAGTCTCATTTTTCAAGATTTCGTATCCCCTTGTAAAGGCTCGTGATAATGCTCTTGTGGAACTAGGCTCGTGTGAGAATGTTGAATTGTGTGACCATTTGGTATTTCTTTTTGTGGTGTTAAAAGCTGAAGCAGGGGAGCAAATCCAACTAGAAAAACTCACATTGGGATTAGGGATAACCAGGCTCGAACTGATGATTTCCACCACGTCAAGGTGACACTCCTACATTTGAGTTATATTAGAGAGACCGTATTTTGAATTGTGTGATTATTCCAGCGAAAACATTAAGTTGTTAGAAACACATTTTTATTTACTTAATTATGTATTCAAACAGAGAGAAACATTGGTAAGCACCAATATCTGCTACATCATGCATGCAATAGGAGGAACAGAGATTTCATTTGCAGTTCTAGTCCAAAATTACCATCTCATCTTTTTTTCCCTCGTGGACAGAGTTATTCAGTACTTGTATTGGTAAAAGATAGGAGGTACACTACGGAATAGTCAAGGTGCATGCAAGTTGCTTAATCACGATTAAAAAAAGAGTGGCCAAATATATCCTTAAAAGTACATGAAATTAATTGACACATGATAAATGAACACATTAAAACCAGAAGTATCCAACTCTCTCTACATTAAAATTCACATTATGTGTAGTGAACTTTAAATTGTCACCTTTAAGGTATAGTACATAATTTTCTACAACAAAAAGTTGGTGGGGCATCAAATTACAACATGTCTTCTTTTGAAATATTCAATTTACACATGGACATAAGGAAATTTCAAACCGGCAAATAATGTGCTTTATTATTGAGAAGGACAGATGAGAATACAATATAATGCAAGATAAAGTTGGTTTGAAAAGCTTTTAGGAGGTCAAAAACGTTTTTTTTTTTTTAATTGAATACAATGCGAGATATAGTTGATTTGTTCGTTTGGGCCCAGATATAGTTGGTTTGGCAAAGCTTTTAGGAGCCCAAAAACGTTTTTTTTTAATACAATGTAAGATATAGTTGGTTTGGTCCCCAACAGTGGAGCTAAGATTTCTATTAAGGATGACAAAATATAAAGTAAAAAAATATATGCTACTATTATGAATAGAGAACACACAACCTCAAGCAGTTCTCACAATCCCTTAACCACTACACTAAGTGGTGTTTGGATAACTTATTTTTAGTGACTTTTGGCTTTTAAGCTATTTTTTTCAAGTTATTAAAGTGTTTGGATAACTCAGCTAAAATGCTTTTAAGCACATTTTTAAGACTGAAAAAATAGAAGAAAAAAAAGAAGTCAAAAGTTTGGTTTTCCAAACTTATGATTTATAAATTTTAATTTATAAGTCACTTAAAAAATACTCAATCCAAACACACTCTAAACCTTCAACTTATATTAAGAGGTGTCAACGCTTGTATATATACTCATTAAATCAAATTTTAACATATATATAAAATGTAATTTTTCGACGAAGGGGTGTCGCCCCTTGCTCGAGGGTAGCTCCGCCCTTGGGTTTGGTAAAACTTTTAGCAGGCCAAAAACATTTTTTTTTCTTTTCAATGTGTGTTTTTTTTTTATTTAAAAGCAGATGTGTTTAACCAAGCTCTTGGGAGAAAGTAAGTATATTCAAGAGGTGGCCGACACTATTTTTCAGAAGCTTAAAGAACAGTTTTTTTCCAAAAGCAATAACTGTTGGGTAATGTCAATACCCTGCATATGGTAAGGCCCACGAGGGGCTGGTTGGTCCAGATCGGAGTCATGATTGATCATGATGCTTGTTTGGTGGACTTAGTTAAGAAATAAAGTTTCGTATTTACTAGCATCTATAGTTTTTTGCATGAACATAATTAGCGTTTGATCTTAATTAGTGATATCAGAGCCAAGGTCGTGGGTTCGATTTCCCAAAAGTAGCATTCTGCATGAAGTAGGTGTTGGAAGGAGAATTGTTAGGTAATGCCAACATTCTGCCTATGACAAAGTCCACAAAGGATTGGGTGATCTGAATTGGAGTCATGATCGAACATGTCAAATGTACAAATCTATTGTTTTTTTTAAAAAATGAATATCCCCCCCCCCCCCCCCCCCATCCTCCCCTCACAAACCCCTCCAATAAATAGGGTTCAAACAAATGCCTTGATTCTCATATTTAATCTTCTTGAGTTGGTCCTTTGTTCAACAATAGTTATCTACTATACTAAAAATAGTTATTCAACAATACTTGTCCAATTTAGAAAATCAAAAGATAATTTATATTTTGTGTCTATTTTATCCTTGCCATTAAATATATTTATCATCTAATACATCTTTCAAAGCATTAAATTTAATGAAGTCAAAGAATAATATAATAATATTACCCGTATTACTTATTGTTTCTTAAGAAATGTGTCAGGTCAATAGTGAACAACTATTGTTGGACAAAGGAAAGGAAGTATATAATATGCGAATTTAAACTAATTAAATTAGTGAATATCGAAAATCACATATTATACTAATAAAAATAATAATTTATCTTTTCAATTTAGTTTTAAAACTCTTATCTTATGATTAAGGGCTAGGTCACTCGACATGATCTCTATCTTCTCCAATGTATTATCTCTTTCCCTTTTAATCCATCCCCCCCCCCCCCCCCCCACAATAAAAATAATTTTTAGCGGTATTTAATTAACGACAATAAATTAATTGTCTATGTATTTTTAGTGGTAACTAACAATTTTTGTAAATGTCTCTAAAATCTATAGCGACGTTGGATCTAATGGCAACTAACTAATGCTAATAAAAACTTTAGTACTCTTTATTAATGTGCATGTTTATGCCGCTAAAAATGTTTTTTGTTGTAGTGAACCCACTGTAAAATAATAATAATAATAATAAAATAGAAAAAGAAACTCTAACCTTGTTATAATATTGTATACAATTTATGAAAAATTCATAATAAATTACCATGTTTGTATATTGGCAGGCGAAATATACAAACAAAGTTTTGAAAAATTCCTAGATGTATAAATGCATAATTTGTATATATTTACCCTATTTGTATATTCACAAGCGAAATATACAAACCACGGCTTGCATTTGTATATATTTACCTTGTTTGTATATTGGCAAGCGAAATATACAAACGAGCAAGCAAAATATACAAACCGTAGCCTCCAATTGTATATACTTACTCTGTTTATACAAATCGCAGCCTCCATAGTAAACATAACTATATCTATGAAACACAATTATCGAAACTATAAGTATAAAATCTTATTATGTCTATTATCTTTGTTATTTTTGAAATTTTGTAAAAAATAAATAAATTCTAACCTTGTTATATAATATTGCACCTATAAAGGGGCCCAATTTTGAAAGTATAAATTTGATGCGTCTTATAAATCATTTCAAGTGACATATTTTGTGTGCTCCTTGCAACACATGTTGGTTACAATAATTTCTAATTTTATATTATTTTATACGGCTACACACACACATATATATACCAAATAAAAGTCGCTTAAAAATTAAATAAGAGACAAGTAAATATAATCAATGTTTAAATATAATGTGGTTGAGATATAAAACGTTTTGTGAATTAAATTGTAAAATCCTACTCAGTACTCTCTCTTCCTGTTTCTTTATCTAGTATAATAGTTTTTATAGTTACTAAATCTATGTAATTTCTTCCAATTTTTTGTTTTTACTCTGTTCATCTCTTTTCCTTTGCCCATATTCTTAGAACCTTCTTCTTTAACCAAACCCCGGGATACAGTCCTTCGGTTCTCTGACCATGGCGGACTTTCAACTTCCCAAGGTATTTACAGATTAATCCATCGTTGCTATTAAGAGGGTAAGAAACTAACCATTTACTAAGAGTAAATAATAACTATAATTTTATGAACAACTCATATATTACATTATATAACATATATATTAACATCATATAACATACATAAACATAAATAGGGAGAAATACTAAGATCTAGAAAAGCATATAACTACTTACATGATAGTGGTCGAAGAGAGGTTTCCCTTTCGGGAGTCTCCGAGTGACCTTTCAAATATTTGCGAAAATAAACACACACACTCTTTTATGAAAACAAACTCACTCTTTTTTTTTTTTAACGGAAGGGGAATATATAAAACTTCAAACTTGTAAACTATTTTCTACTATGCTCTGCTTGTTCTTCTCTTCGCTTTATCTTTCTCCTTACCAATGGTCTCTATTTATAGGTGAGGAAAGACTTCCACGGATTTGAAACTTCGAATTTCAAATATTGAATAATCTTTCTCTGGGCCCCATCGTCACATGGCCTTTGAAAGACTTTCTTCAAAAGAATTGTTCACTTTTGAGTAGTGGTGTCTTCTTTATTGTCGGCTTTTGGAGTAATGAATTATTACGTCATTGCTTACTTATCCTTTTTTGTCTTTTCTTTTTGATCATCATGGCTTACGTATTTTTTACGTGTCTAGATTGTGCAGCGCGATGGAGTCAAAACGCATCCCTGAATCATCATCTTCGTTTGGGTCTTGAGAAAAATGTTCTAGCGGCGAATTGTATTCGTTATTTTCTGAGTTTTTAGTGTCAGTGTCTGCAGTCTCCGATACTGGTTTTGGGTATTCTCTTATTACTTTTATAGCTTTTTCACTGAGTAGCTTGTGAAGAGAACTTTGTATCATCTGTTTTATTTTTTTGTCTTTTTTCTTCTTAGCAGAAATCCTTTAGACTTCTTTCCTTTTTCTATAGTTTTGATTGTTTTGAAACTGTCTGGTAGAATTCTTACACTTTTTTGGCAAAGTATCAACCATTAAAGGATTTGATTAGTCTTTACCCGCTACCGTTTGAATGGGACTAGCTGTACCTTTAGCTGATATAGTGGCTCTTTCTTCATTCTTTGGGGAATGTACACCCGTCTTATCCATTTTACAATGAGATGGAGAACTCTTTTGTTCTTTTGGATAGTCTTCAATTTGTAGTGGTATAGTTTGAGTGATTTCAAATTGTAAAATCTTTATTCTTTCTTGTAGAAGGTGGATATGTTGTGTCATTTTTTTTTCTTTTTCAAGTCTTTCAATGTTTTTATTTTGTCTTTTGAAACCCTAAGTCATTAATGAGCAGTCATTAATGAGCAGTGGTCACAAAATATGATCTCGTATGTATCTTTTCGGATGTTGTCTTAGCTGGTAGAGCATTGGGCTTTTAACCTAATGGTCCCAGGTTCAAGTCCTGCCATACCCAAACCTACCTTACACTCTACTATGAATAAGGATCATAGTAGCCTTCAAAGATGATTCTTTGGCCCTGCCTTTCTTTTCTTAAAAAATGGCGAATTACACCAAATTTTTCCTTGCAGTTTGTCTCAAAGTTAGGCTTAAGTAATAATTTGGTCCTAGATTTCCTCTTGCATAGTCCAAGGTTTCATTTAGGTCGTTGAACCTTTTGAAGAGGGGAGTGGAAATGTCTTTTATAGAATCTATTACCCCAGTCCTTGGCTGAAAGATTTCAGCTAGTCTTCCCAGAACTACCACATAAAATTTGAATTTTTTATCCTCATTTTTCTCTGTGAAATAATGGCTTAATGAGTTTAGGACGGAAATGAGGTAGCTATTGTCTCGTGGAATCTTATTGTATGCTATCCATAGATTATCTATCAAACATCTTTGGGGTCTGTCTATCTTTGTCTCTGGTTTTACTCTAAAACTTAAGTTAGAAGGAGGATAAAATATTAGGTTTTGTCTTCCAAAATACAGTCTTTTAATGCTTTGGGAATTTTGTCTTGTTTCTTCTATTCTTGTCTGAGGTCGAAACTAGGAGTTCGCCAGTAGAGTCTGAAGATATAAATCTTTATCTCTTTGATCAGTGGTGATGCTTGAACTAGAGGCTCTGACCTTGTCTTTTCCTGTACTCATACTGAAAATAAATAGTTAGTTTTCATAAGTCTACTAAGCTGGTCTGTTAAAGAATTATCTTTTCCTTTAATATGTTCTAGAGATATATTATATATTGATGTGGCGTCTAAAAAGTTTACCATCTTCTTTTGCTACTACTTTTTCCATCTATTTTTTTATGGAATTTTACAATGGTTTCGCAATCAGTTTTTACTAAAATTTCTTTTTTACTGATAATATATAATTTAAAACTATTTAGATCGTATATCACCGCAAGTATTTCTTCATCTATACTACTGATGCTCCCTTTTTCTTTATATTTTCCGCTTTGGTAAGCGCATATTTTTTCATCTTTTTTGTCTTCATACTTACTTTTCTTTGTTTTTTATACTGCTCCCCATCCTTCTAGACTTCCATTGGTTTCTACTATTGGATAATTGGTTTCTAATGGGAGAGATAAATCTGGTATTTTTTTAACCATTTGTTTAAGTTTTTGTACTAACTTTATGTCTTCTGTATTGAATGTTTTGTGTCAATGAGTTCCCGTTTTTGAATATAAGGGTCCTGCTACTTTTCCTAAGTCTTTTATGAAATTTCTTGCATAATTTAAAATTTCTAGAAATTTTTGTCACTCTTTAGTATTGTCTAGTTTGTCCGACATATCTAAGACTTTTTTAGCTATATGAGGCTGTAATTTTATTCTTCCATCTCCAATTTCTACTTCTAAGAAGTTTATGAGTCTTTTACATAAATTCATTTTCTTCTTACTAACTATGATTGTCTATGAATAACTTAAGCATTGTCTGTAAGTGTACTAGATGTTCTTTAGTATTATTACTGAATACTAAAATATCGTATACATATACTAGAACAAATTTTTTATTGTCTCTAAAAATACTATCCATTTTTCTTTGAAAAATTTGGGGGGTACTATTTTTAATCCAAAGGACATTACTAACCATTCGAAATGTCCCTCTGGGCAAGTAAAAACTGTTCATTCTATACTATCTTCATGCATTTTTACTTGTTAGTATCCGGACTTGCAATCAAACTTACTAAAAATTTTGTTTCCCTGTATTCTGTTTTATCTAGTAACTTATATCCGTCCATTCGGGTGTTATTATTAAGTCTTTTGTAATTTATGACCATTCTAGATTTTCCTCTCACTATTTCGCTATGATTTCATACCATGAATGCTGCTGACCTATGTCTTGATGTTGACCTTCTGATTACTCCTAACCTTAATAACTCCTTTATTTGATCTTCGAATTCTTTCAAGTCTTCATTTGTTAATTCTATAGAAGCTGTTTTTATCGTGTATTTTGGGTTAATTATGTCTAGTCTGCAACTTATGTGATTGACATCCCAATGCCTCAGGGGTCTTTCTCCGATTATCTCTAGTTTATCTAGAATTTGAATTACTTCTTTCAAGTCTTTTTGATTTTTTTATTATTCCTATGTGTTGTAACCCTCTTTTAAAATTGTAAAATCTAGTATTTATTTCTATTAAGTTGTAACTCTTTTCTACCTCTTTTATATCTAAAAGACTTAATTCTAATAATTCAACTTCTTATTTCTCTTCTATAATATGTATTTTAGTGCAAGTGCATTCTTTTCCTTTATCGCATTTTGAAGTATTTGGTTTGGACTCATCTGTGTCTATGAGATACCTAAATCTGGTTGGAATATATTCTATTGTTATTGCTGTCTGAGTAATGTTTTTAGAAAATATTACTCCATCTCTAGTAAGGAGGTAGCTACCATTATTATGTACTAAAAAATCTAATCCCAAAACAAAGTCTACCCTAATATTTAGATCTCTTACCTAGGTTTTATCTAACTTATAGGTGGGTTTATAAAAGTCTGCACATGTGTTTAAAAAACTGATTTTTGCATTACTGATGTAATGCTTATATATGTTAGAAGAACCATTCATTTGCATGGCACTTTGTGGTTCTGTAAATTCTTTTATTACTTCTAAAGGCAAGATGCATCTATTTATTATACTTTTTGTACATCCTGAGTCTACTAGAGCGAGAGTCTCTATCTCGTATTCCTGAATTTTTATTTTGGTTAGGATTTTTATGGTATTAATTTTTTTGTCTTTGTTACAAATTAATCCTTCAAATGACTTGTATTCTTCTTTTTCATTTAGAAGTTCTATTTATGATTCTATCGTTTTATGGTTAATTTGGTTAGTGTCTTCTACTCTTTTTTGGAAGTCTTCTAATAGTTGGGCATTTCTTGTCCTGCTATTGTTTCTTCCTGGACAAGTATTGGCCAAATATTCTTCACTTCCGCATGTGAAGCAAGCTAGTCTATTTTTGTAAATTCTGTTGTTATTATGTTTTCTTACATATCTGTCTTTATTTAAATAAGGCTTTCTTGCCGTTAATTTTCTTAAATAATATTTTTTCTTAGGTTTATACTCTTGGGTATTTTGGTGTGTTTTCCTATTTTTTCTTTGTGGTTTACTTTGATCGTAACTTTGTGTTGTGTATATATTTTTACCGAATTCAGTTTTGTTTTGTTTTAACTATTTTTGTATTTTTATATTTGTACATTTTTCTTGTAATACCTCCATTACGTGCTGTATTTTATGCCCTATTGACCAATTTGCGTTTGGGTTTTGTATTACTCCTTCTCTTTTATTCCATCTTTCTTCTATCTCTCTTCCTAAGGCTCCCGGGAGGTTATTAAAAAGTTTCTTTCCTAAACTTTGATCAAATGCGTTACCACTTATGGCATAATAATAAAAGTAGTCTTTTAGGAAGTTCTTTATATAGCACCAATTATTTATGCTAAGTTGTTCTAATTTTATTAACGCAATCTTTTGTAATATTACTAATCTGCTATTTGGATCTTCTTCTGTTATTAGGCTCTGTATTTTATTGGTAAAGTTATACGGATTTGGTCCCATGTTTACTAATTCTTGGAATTCTTAAGGGTAAGTTACTTTGTATGCTTCCCACATTCCTTTAGTTGATTCTCCTAGGAAAGTCTCCATATATCTATACATAGTTTCTGCATCTGTTTCACTATAATGGTGTATATAGTCTGCTACCACTATTCCTTTCCATACATCTATTACTGAATTCCATAATTGAGGGTTATGTGCAGCTATATACTCACTTGAGAGACGATAGAATACTAAAGAGATCTAAATATTAGGGTAGACTTTGTTTTGGGATTAGATTTTTTAGTACATAATAATGGTAGCTACCTCCTTACAAGAGATGGAGTAATATTTTCTAAAAACATTACTCAGATAGCAATCACAATAGAATCTATTCCAACCAGATCTAGGTATCTCATAGACACTTATGAGTCCAAACCAAATACTTCAAAATGCGATAAAGGAAAATAATGCACTTGCACTAAAATACATATTATCGAAGAAAAAGAAGAAATTGAATTATTAGAATTAAGTCTTTTAGATACAGAAGAAGTAGAAAAGAATTACAACTTAATAGTAATAAATACAGGGTTTTACAATTTTAAAAGAGGGTTACAACACATAGGAACAATAAAAAATCAAAAAGACTTGAAAGAAGTAATTCAAATTCTAGATAAACTAGAGATAATCGGAGAAAGATCCCTGAGGCATTGTGATGCCAATCACATAAGCTGCAGACTAGACATAATTAACCTAGAATACACGGTAAAAACAACTTTTATAGAATCAACAAATGAAGACCTGAAAGAATTCGAAGATCAAATAAAAGAGTTATTAAGGTTAGGAGTAATCAGAAGGTCAACATCAAGACATAGGTCAGTAGCATTCATGGTACGAAATCATAGCGAAATAGTGAGAGGAAAAGCCAGAATGGTCATAAATTACAAAGGACTTAATGATAACACCCGAAGGGATGACTATAAGTTATCAGATAAAACAGAATTAATAAACAGAATACAGGGAAGAAAATTTTTTAGTAAGTTTGATTGCAAGTACGGATGCTGACAAGTAAAAATGGATGAAGATAATATAGAATGAACTGCTTTTACTTGCCCAGAGGGACATTTCAAATGGTTAGTAATGTCCTTTGGATTAAAAACAGCCCCCCCCCCCCCCCCAATTTTCCAAATAAAAATGGATAATATTTTTAGAGACTATAAAAATTTTGTTCTAGTATATGTAGACGATATTTTAGTATTCAGGAATAATACTAAAGAACATCTAGGACACTTACAGACAATGTTTAAGTTATTTGTAGACAATGGAATCATAGTTAGTAAGAAGAAAATGGATTTATGTAAAAGCCTCATAACTTCTTAGGAGTAGAAATTGGAGATGGAAAAATAAAATTACAGCCTCATATAGCTAAAAAAGTCTTAGATATGCCGGACAAACTAGACAATACTAAAGAGTTACAAAAAATTTTAAAAATTTTAAATTATGCAAAAAAATTCATAAAAGTCTTAGGAAAAGTAGCAGGACGTTATATTCAAAAACAAGAACTCATGGACGGAAAACATTCAATACAGAAGATATAAAGTTAGTACAAAAATGTAAACAAATGGTTAAAAACATACCAGATTTATCTCTCCCATTAGAAACCGACTATCCAATAGTAGAAATCGATGGAAGTCGAGAAGGATGGGGAGCAGTATTAAAAACAAAGAAAAATAAGTATGAAGACAAAAAAGATGAAAAAATCTGCGCTTACCAAAGCGGAAAATATAAAGAAAAAGGGAACATCAGTAGTATAGATGCATAAATACTAGCGGTGATATACGATCTAAATAGTTTTAAATTATATATTATCAATAAAAATTTTTTTAGTAAAAACTAATTGAGAAGCCATTGTAAAATTCCATAAAAAAATAGATGGAAAAAGTAGTAGCAAAAGAAAATGGTAAACTTTTTAGACGCTACATCAATATATAATATATCTCTAGAACATATTAAAGGAAAAGATAATTCTTTAACAGACCAGCTTAGCAGACTTATGAAAACTAACTATTTATTTTCAGTATGAGTACAGGAAAAGACAAGGTCAGAGCCTCTAGTTCAAGCATCACCACTGATCAAAGAGATAAAGATTTATATCTACAGACTCTACTGGCGAACACCTAGTTTCGACCTCAGACAAGAATAGAAGAAACAAGACAAAATTCCCAAAGCATTGAAAGACTGTATTTTGGAAGACAAAACCTAATATTTTATCCTCCTTCTAACTTAAGTTTTAGAGTAAAACCAGAGACAAAGATAGACAGACCCCAAAGATGTTTGATAGATAATCTATGGATAACATACAATAAGATTCCACGAGACAATAGCTACCTCATTTCCGTCCTAAACTCATTAAGCCATTATTTCACAGAGAAAAATGAGGATAAAAAATTCAAATTCTATGTGGTAGTTCAGGAAGACTAGCTGGAATCTTTCAGACATGGACTGAGGTAATAGATTCTATAAAAGACCTTCCCACTCCCCTCTTCAAAGGGTTCAACGACCTAAATGAAGCCTTGGACTATGCAAGAGGAAATCTAGGACCAAATTATTACTTAAGCCCAGCTTTGAGATAAACTGCAAGCCCTTTCTTACAATACAACATCTAAAAAGATACAAACAAGATCATATTTTGTGACCACTGCTCATCAATGATAGAAGGTTTCAAAAGACAAAATCAAAACATTGAAAGACTTGAAAAAGAAAAAGGTAAAATGGCACAACATATCCATTTCTACCAGAAAGACTAAAGATTTTACAATTTGAAATCACTCAGACTATACCACTACAAATCGGAAACTCTCCAAAAGAACAAAAGAGTTCTCCATCTCATTATAAAATGGATAAGACGGGTGTACATTCCCCAAAGAATGAAGAAAGAGCCATTGTATCTGCTAAAGGTACAGCTAGTCCTGTTCAAACGATAGCGGGTAAAGACTAAATAAATCCTTTAATGGCTGACACTTTGCCAATTAAGTGTAAGAATTCTACCAGACAGTTTCAACACAATCAAAACTACAGAAAAAGGAAAGAAGACTAAAGGATTTATGCTAAGAAGAAAAAAGACAAAAAAAATAGAACAGATGATACAAAGTTCTCTTCACAAGCTACTCAGTGAAAAAACTAAAAAAGTAATAAGAGAATACCTAAAATCAGAATCGGAGACTGCAGACACTGACACTGAAAACTCAAAAAATAACGAATATGATCCGTCGCTAGAATAATTTGCTCAAGACCCAAACGAGGATGATGATTCAGGGATGAGTTTTGACTCCATCGCACTGCACAATCTAGACACGTAAAAAATACGTAAGCCATGACGATCAAGAAGAAAAGACAAAAAATGATAAGTAAGCAATGACATAATAGGCCATTACTCCAAAAGCCGGCAATAAAGAGGACACCACTACTCAAAAGCAGACAATTATTTTGAAGAAAGTCTTTCAAAGGCCATGTGATGATGGGGCCAAGAGAAAGATTATTCAATATTTGAAATCCGAAGTTTCAAATTCGTGGAAGTCTTTCCTCACCTATAAATAGAGACCATTGGTAAGGAGAAAGATAGAGCGAAGAGAAGAACAAGCATAGCATAGTAGAAAATAGTTTATAAGTTTGAAGTTATATATTCCCCTTCCATTAAAAAAAAAAAAGAGTGAGTTTGTTTACATAAAAGAGTGTGTGTGTTTATTTTCGCAAGTATTTGAAAGGTCACTCGTGGACTCCCGAAAGGGAAACCTCTCTCCGACCACTATCATGTAAGTAGTTATATGTTTTTCTAGATCTTAGTATTTCTCCCAGTTTATGTTTATGTATGTTATATGATGTTAATATATATGTTATATAATGTTAATATATGAGTTGTTCATAAAATTATTGTTATTATTTACTTTAGTAAATGGTTAGTTCCTTACCCTCTTAGTAGCAACGATGGATTAACCTGTAAATACCTTGGGAAGTTGAAAGTCCTCCATGGTCAGGGAACCGAAAGACTGTGTATCCCGGGGTTTGGTTAAAGAAAAGTTGCTAAGAATATAGGCTAAGGAAAAGAGATGAACAAAGTAAAAAAAAGAAAAGTTATTTTGGGAGAAATTACATAGATTTAGTAACTATAAAAACTACTACACTAGATAAAGGAACAGGAAGAGGGAGTACTGAGTAGGATTTTACAATTTAATTCACAAAATGTTTTATTTCTCAACCACATTATATTTAAACATTGATTATATTTACTTGTCTCTTATTTAATTTTTAAACGACTTTTATTTAGTATCAAAAGTAAATATTTAATCAATGTTTAAATATATGACTTTCAACATATATTATTTAAGATAAAAGACAGGTCTTATCTTTTTGGGGCGTTTTTGGGGCGTTATATTGTAGAATAGTGGGCAGCCAATTGTCTCATTCATTATTAATTATATAGGCCAGACAAGTAAATGTTAGTTGAACAGTTCAAGAAAAAAAGAAGATATAACGAAGACAGGCAAAAGTCCAGCACGAAAAAACGTGACAATATATTTCATATGAATATATTGGAAACACAAATAGACTTTTATGGGAAACAAAAGTTGGACTATAATAAGTGGCACAACATTATTGAGTTTGTCACTTCAATCCTCCATTTTCACATTAGGAAGTTTCCGAATTATCTTTATCAGAGATTTCAATTTTGAATTTTGAATATAAAAAAAGTTACGCTAAGGAAATATTTCCTTCTTAAATAAGCTTTGTGTGAAGTGAATTCAGATTGACGAGGCCCTTACACCTACTGAATTTCGAGTCAGAAAACACAGAACAAAGGAAATACACATAAATCTCCTTAAAGATGTGTTTGTATTTTAAAGGGTCTTGCTGGTCTCTGGTACTTAGTCTTAAAAACATGGCACATCAATCAAGAAAATAATAATAATAAAATCTTCTTAAATTATTTATTCCTCTTTATTTTTTAACTAATAAGATGAACATTATTACTTTTTTTTTTCCAGTTGAAATGCACAGCAGTAATTTAAACAGCCATCTTCTTCTATTTACTTAATGCTTTTTCCAAATCAAAAAAACTAGAGCAGCCATTCAAGAAGAACTGGTGCTATATTTCAGTATTGTCATAATTTACAAATCCACTATTGGTATCTTCTCCTTATATTATTACTCACTCTATCCACTTTTAATTGTCATGTTGTGTTTTTCGAAAGTCAATTTGACTAATTTTCAAAGTTAAATTAGATTACACTAATTCGATATTTTAAACAAAAAATTTAGATATTTAAAAACTATACGAAAAGCCCTATAAATTGCAATTTTTTGCATATCAATATTATGGAAAATACCACATCGTAAATTTTTTGTCAAAATTCTTATCATTTGACTCTAAAAAAAGAAATCATGACAATTAAAAATGGATGGAGGTAGTATAATCATTCTCTTTTTGTCATTGGGGGACAAATATATTAAATCGGGAACTTTTGATATGTTGAACAAGTATAAATAATATTGAGATAAAAAATTAATATCACTATTATTAATCTTGGTATAGCTTAAACGTCAAAGTTAGGATTACTTTATATCTGTCAGATCGTGAATAATAATGTCAAAATTAATTATTCCTAAATAATATAATGAAAGTAACAAACATACTTTGAAGTTCCTAAAACCTTGTTTTTTTTCCAATTAAATACGGTACATGGAGGATATTTTTACAAAGCATATTTTTTTCCTTCAAAATTATGCAAAGTATATTATTTTTATATAACAAATCAAATAATTAAAAGAATAATATTAATAAATAATTCGAACCTTACTTAAGAAAAAATAATATTAAAATAATTAATTCTAGCATGCATTCAAACTAAACGACCCTTAAGATCGTGCATATTGAATTACTTATTTTTAAAAATTATTTTCTATTTGGTTGGTGAGTGAAAGTTGGTTTTCCGAAAAGACTTCTAATGTTTAAAAACTCTTTTTTATTTAATAAATAAATAAATAAATTAGTGTTTAGCCTCGATTATGATATAGAAAATCAAATTCTCATCAACAAGAATCCTACTAAGATTTTTCTTTCAAAACTTATAATTACTCCATCTATTTCAAAGTAAGTGATATTTGAGTTTTTCATTTTGTTTTAAAATAAATGGTATTTTAGTATTTTAAGAAACAAACTGATCTTATTCTTCCAAAATTATCCTCATTTATATAATCCATTAATTAGATTTTCTTTGATTAGGAGTAAGTAAAAATACCTTATTTTCTAGAAATACATAGGTTCTTAAGAATATGTCCAAATTAAAACTAACATTTATTTTAGAACATGATAATCCAAAAAAAAAAAAAGTAATCCAATTGGATCCACCAGGCTCTAAAAGATGTGGTATAGTGAATGGAATTGTTTTTTTAAAAATAAAAAATCTTGAGTTTGAGCTCTGAAAATAAAAAATTATTTGGTATGTAGCGCTCCCCCGCCCCTCTCCCCCTCTTTCGAATAAGGTCTTACGTGGCACAAATTCAAAATATCAAGTTTTAATACAAGTAGCAAATACCGGAAAACATTAAATAGGAAGAAAAATAAAAAGATTGAATTCACCACCATTATGTTAACAACTATAAATCATGGAGTTGGATAAATTGCACACATTAGTATGCACCGACGAAGCGAAGTCAAACAAACCATAAATATATTAATTGCTTGAATTTTTCGATTGTATACCACCTTTTTTTAATCATGAAAATGATTTCTCGAACTTTTTTAATTAATTGATTGAAATTTTCGAATTGGCCAAATGTACACACAAATTAATTGATTGAAATTTTCGAATTGGCTAAATGTACACACAATAATTAATATATTCATTTGCATTATCATACAATAATTATATTTTAATATCTAATGTCTCTTCTTTTATCAGGAAATTAAATATATTTCCAAAATAACTTAATTAATTGATTGTCAAATTGGATTAATGTATACATTAATATGTAGCAATAAAGCAAAGTTACACAAAAACAACATATTTTCACTACATGATAGGTATCCTATCATAATTTGAGTGTCTAGCACCTTTTTATTCATTTATTTATTTATAAGGAAAATGACTTTTCAAAAAAACTTAATTAATTAATTAATTGAAATTTTCAAATTGATCACATTATTGTGTAGACTATAGCTATAAAAGTCAAATTAAACAAAAGCATCATATTCACTAAATGACTAAAACATCACACCATAATTCGAATGTCTATCCTCTCATTTTCTATTACACTCTGATTGAATGATCGATGCTGTTATTTTATAATGTATTATATTATATTGTGTTATATTATATTATATCGTATTATATTATTTTAATTAATAATATAATATTTAGATTGATTGTATTGTTCTCTATCTTATGTAATGTCAAACATTTACATTTGAATAATAAACCTACAAAAAAAGTAGGATCTATAATAAAATTATTATAACATGGTAGGATAAAAGATAAAATGTGATGATTAAATTATAAGTAAAGACAAAATGAGAAAAAAAAATTAAGAGAACAATACAGTCACACTAAATCAATCGTTACAAAACTTTTCATCATTACCTAACAATGACATTAACGAAATGATATAATAAATATAAGTAACAATCAAAATAAATATTATATTTAAACTTACAATATAATATAAATATACCATAAGTAGCAACTATCCAAATAAGATGTAACACGAAATGACTTAATTAATTAATTAAATAATTGAAATGTGGATAATTAATGTACATTGTACACACGTCAATTTAGCTATAAACAAATCCAAACAAAACAACATATTCATTACATCATCACATCATAATAACGCCTTTTCTTTAATTTGGAAAATGACTTTCCAAATACAAATAATTAAAATTTTCTAATTGTTATCTAGTTATACTAGAACAAGACACTGAGACAAACTTATCTTTTTATTTTTTGAGTCGAGTCGAGTTGAATAAGCTGATCGAACCTACCTATTTATTTATTGTGATTTTAAGTCAAGTCAAACACAATTACTAAAGTAAAAGAAAAGAAATTAAAAAAAAGATGTCATAATATAGCCAAATCTGAATCGAGCAACGAATCAACTCTTTATTATTTATGTTTTTCTTTTTGGGTCCATATTTGGGCAATGCCACTAGGTTATTTTCATATACTAAAATATAAAACTCGTTTATTAAAAAGATATGATATGATAATATGAAAGAAAGTGGATTTTGAATTTGTTTCTATGGTAGCGGTTGAGCAAAATTTAATAAATATGTTATTAGGATTAAAAAAAATGTTACACTTTTTTTTTTCTTCAAGACGAGTACTCATTACATGGTATATTTCCAAAAAGAAAGAATACAAAATTCTACTTATTAACTCATGACCGAAAAGAGAAAAAATTAAAAGAAAAAAAGACATCATTATTTAGTACCAAAGGGAGATGAGAAAAAAAAGTACTATTTCCGTTCAAAATTATGTGTCCTATTTATTTCTTACACATATTTCAAGAAAATATTAATTAAAAATGACGTCTTTCTTCATTAAATATTTACTTTATGTGTTATAACTCCATAATTTAGGTGTTTATAGTTTAATTTCAAGACCAATTATTAATAAAGGTAAAATGAGTAACTAATTTTATCTTGAAGTTCTAAAATGACAAACAAGTACTCTCTCCGAACCAAAATAAATAAATCTCGGCACTTTTTTTATGATTCAAAATGAATGAATTTTTCAAAGTTTAAAGATGTAGAGATTTTTCAAATGAATGAGTAAAATAAAGATGCATGTATTTTTCAAAATAAATAAATTTTTCAAAGTTTGATGATTGAAAGTTTCAACTATCTTTATTTTTAACAAAAGTTTGTGAAATAGCAAAGGGGTAATATTGTCAAATAACCCTTTGATAAACGTTCATTTATTTTGGACTAATCTGAGTAATTTGAGATAATTATTTTTAGAAAATACGATCAATAATTTGAGACGGAGGCAATAAGTTTGCAACCACATGATCATTCATTTATTCTTTTCTAATTTCGGATTCTATAAATAGAAAAGCTTCACAGCGTTTTTTTAAAAAGCAACAAACTTCTTCTTTACTAAAATTCTAGGAAAATAAGAAATTAAATCATGCCTTGCTTTAATCTTTCAACAAACGTTAATCTTGATGGAGTTGACACTTCTGATTTCTTCTCTGAAGCTACCAAAGCTGTTGCTTCTATCATCGGAAAACCCGAAAACGTACGTGTTTTCTCTTATTCATTACTACTATTATGGTTGTTCAGAAGAATTCAGAATTTAAACTTGATAAGTTCAATTATTGCGATTTATAGCTATAGTAGCTAGCACATAATCATATCTTTGAAATATAGATTGAAATTTGAACGATTTTTACATATATATCTATGTTTCGTATAAAAATATTTAATTTTGATTTTTTGTAATATCAAGTTGTATAAAGATAAATTGTGAGTAGTTTGATGAAAATGGTTCACACTTTTCTTATCCAAAAAACATATCTAAGTTGGTTTGGTGTGGAATGTGGAGTTTGTGAGGTCAATGCAACTATATTGGAACCAAGCTTTAACCTATATATTGACCACAATGAAAATGCCCACATGGATTTTTATATATAATGATGTTTGTTAATTACTGTATATATTACTGCTGATTAAACCACAAAAATAACATTTTCGCCCTCTTGAATTATGTAAAATAAAGTGTGTGATAGGGGGTAGGTATCATGATTAAGCAAATCTCACAAAAATATGAGAGAGAATTACTATGGGGCGTGTCCGATACGAAAATGTTTTCTTGAGGTGTGTTCGAGGATGAGAGGAGATGGAGGCTACAGAGGTGTGGGTGAAGATGTGGTGTATTTGAGGGTGGGAGAACATAATCAATGTTGAATGTCATCTATATAGCTTATTTTCCTTACTTGCATCTATATAGCTTATTTTCCTTTCTTTCACTAAGATGACTTATCTCGATAGAAAAAGATGATATTATATATTCCGCGTTTTAACATTTATGTACGTGCTTTGATAGTTCGTGATGGTTGTACTGAAAGGATCAGTAGACATATCATTTGAAGGAAACAAAGAGCCAGCTGCATTTGCTGAGATTGTATCCATGGGTGGCATTAACTCAGATGTCAAGAGAAAACTCATAGCAACACTGGGTGGCATATGCCAGAACAGATTCTCCATTCCCAGAACTCGATTCTTTCTCAAGGTCTACGATACCACAATGGCAACCAAATTCTCCAAACTCTAACTACGCATTTGGCCATAGGATTTGAGATCCTGCCTAATTTCAACTCGACATTTCGTTGAGCATAATATTGTAAAAGAAAATAAAGTTTCCATTAGAGTGAAATCATATACAAAATGTCTAAATTGTACTGTCATGTTCAAAAAGTACTGCTTTTATGCTTCAAAAATTGCAAAAATCTCAAACAGTATAACTTATCGATCAAACGATGAGTAAGAATATAAAGTTCTGTATTTCGAAAGGCAGAGCTCAGTCATTAGTTAAGACTATAGCTGACAGATGCACCTTCTTCCAATTCCCTTCAAGTTCAGTGTTTTCCAGCCTACACCGTGCTTGTAACATTCAATCTGCAATCATAATCGGAGAGTTAGCTAGAATGGAGCAACATGTACGCGTACATATATTGGAAACTAGCCAAGCATGATGAAGAAAACAACTAAAAAGATGTTATACGTACCACGTCTACAATTTCCTCATTAGATTTAACTCCTCCAATCACATAAATAGAGTCCTGTAGAACAGCAGCAGCTGAATAACCTCTCGCGAGTTCCATTGGCTCACCAACCCGCCATGTTGCAAGACGGGTGTCATATATTTCAGTGCTACGTACCATTGTAGACCCATCATACCCACCAAGTGCATATCTGCATAGCAGTTGTGATTCTAAAAGTAAATAACAATATTGAGATACGCAATAATGCATATATAGCACATGGTCCTTGCCCCCTTCGACTACTTTTGGATGCATTGTAATATTAGATATACAATCAAAAAGCACGAAAAATTGATAACAAACAACTTCCCATCCAACACAGTCAACGTATGACATCCTCTTCTCGTACTCATACTTCATTTTGTTGCCCACGAACGTTCTCTTGGATCAAATCTTTCAGCAGTCCTATAGTAAAATGTTATCAGAAAAGAAATAAGAGACAGAGTTCCTATGGCTAAAAGACGCATAGTCAGTATAACAAGTACAACAGATTAGAACTTACGCAAGGTAATTGCTTCCATCATATCCACCTACAGCGTATAACGCACCATTGAGTTCTGCTGCAGCAAGACAAGATCTCTGCAAATACGTATACATAAAAGACAAAGTCATGTTTATGTAAGACAGCAGTAACAGTAAAAGCTTTCTCATGGCGAATTACTCAAGTTTTCAAATTGTAGTATGCTGTTACTGAAATAAATAATTACTGATACATGCAAATACAAGGAGGTTGAAGCTAACCTTTTGAGACAGGGGCCTTGTATTAAACCAACTTCAGAACTGAGGATCATACATCTCAACTGCTGAAAAACAGTCGATCAAGTTTGCTCCACCAATTGCAAATATTCTGTCTTTCCAAGTAGCACCAGCTAAAGCGCCCTTTTTCGTTGTAAAAGGGGGATGTAGACTCCACATGTTAGTTGCTGGTCTATATGATACAACTGCACAAAAGCAACATAACGTCAGCATGAGAAATTTAAGAAACTAGAAAGAGTGGCACAAAGGAGCAATGAGTGTTAGGGGGTGTACCTGTGTCGTACCACAAGCTTCCGTCTCCAATAGCTCCACCATCGCCACCACCAAACACAAACAGCTGTCCATAGAGTTCTGCAACTCCGGCATATGATCGGACTGAATGCATTGGCTTCAAAGACTTCACCACATCATTTGATGGTGAATATGACTCCAAGGCAGTTAGCCATGATACGCCATCATATCCTCCGATTAGGAAGATTGACTCAGCAGGATAGCCAACCAAGTCAGATGAGGTTTTGCCATTCTGTACCTCTCTTAGCATCTGATCTTTCTAATGGAAAGTTTCTTCCCCACTCCGTACATCATGCCTAGTAATAAATAGATTCATCTTGCCTCTAGAAATAATAAAGGATTGTCCAGAACCACAAAGTGCCATGCAAATGGATGGTTCTTCTAATATATATAAGTATTATGTCAGTAATGCAAAAATAAGTTTTTTAAACACGTGCGGAGACTTCTATAAACTCACCTACAAGTTGGAAAAAATCAGGGTAAGAGATCTAAATTAGGGTAGACTTTGTTTTAGGATTAGATTTCTTACTACATAATAATGGAAGTTGTCTCCTTACTAGAGATGGAGTAATATTCTCTAAAAACACTACTCAGACATCAATAACAACATAATCTATTCCAACAAGATCTAGGTATCTCATAGACACTGATGAGTCTAAACCAAATACTTCAAAATGCAATAAAGGAGAAGAATGCACTTGCACTAAAATACATGTTACAGACGAGAGAGAAGAAATTGAATTATTAGAACTTAGCCTTTTAGATACAGTAGTTATAGAAAAAGTTACAACTTAATAGAAGTAAATACAGGGCTTTACAATTTTTAAAAAAAGTTACAACACATAGGAATAATAAAAAATCAAAAGGATATGGAAGAAGTAATTCGAATTCTAGATAAACTAGAGATAATCGGAGAAAGACCCCTGACGCATTGGGACGCCAATCACATAAGCTGCAGACTAGACATAATTAACCCAGAATACACGGTGAAAACAACCTCTATAGAATCAACAAATAAAGACTTGAAAGAATTCGAAGACCAAATAAAAGAGTTACTAAGGTTAGGCATAGTCAGAAGATCAATATCAAGACATAGGTCGGCAATATTCATGGTAAGGAATTATAGCGAAATAGTAAGAGGATAAGCCAGAATGGTTATAAATTACAAAAAACTTAATGATAACACCCGTATGGACGAGTATACGCTACCAGATAAAACAGAACTAATAAATAGAATACAGGCAAGAAAATTTTTTAGTAAGTTTGATTGCAAGTCCGGATATTGGAAAGTAAAAATGCATGAAGTATAGAATGAACTGCTTTTACTTGCCCAGAAGGACATTTCGAATGGTTAGTAATGTCCTTTGGATTAAAAACAGCCCCCTAATTTTCCAAAGAAAAATGAATAGCATTTTTAGAGACTATAAAAATTTTATTCTAGTGTATGTAGACGATATTCTAGTGTTCACTAATTATACTAAAGAACATCTAAGACACTTACAAACAATGTTTAAGTTATTTGTAGACAACGGAATCATAGTTAGTAAGAAAAAAAATGAATTTTGTAAAAGCCTCATAAACTTCATAGGAGTAGAAATTGGAGATGGAAGAATAAAATTACAACCTCATATAGCTAAGAAATTCCTAGACATGCCACACAAAGTAGACAATACTAAAGATTTACAAAAATTTCTAGGAATTTTAAATTATGCAAGAAATTTTATAAAAGACCAAGGAAAGGTAGCAGGACCTTTATATTCAAAAACGAGAACTCATGGACAAAAAACACTCAATACAGAAGACATAAAGTTAGTACAAAAACTCAAACAAATGGTTAAAAACATACCAGACTTATCTCTCCCATTAGGAACCGACTATCCAATAGTAGAAACAGACGGAAATCTAGAAGGATGAGGAGCAGTATTAAAAACAAATAAAAAAAATAATGGAGACAAAAAGGATGAAAAAAATTTGCACCTACCAAAGCAGAAAATATAAAGAAAAAGGGAACATGAGTAGTATAAACGCAAAAATATTAGCTGTAATATATGGTCTAAACAATTTTAAATTATATACTATCAATAAAAAGGAAATTTTAGTAAGAACTGATTGCGATACTATTGTAAAATTTCATCAAAAAATAGATGGAAAAAGTAGTAGCAAAAGAAGATGGTTAAACTTTTTAGACGCCACGTCAATATATAATATATCTCTAAAACATATAAAAGGGAAAAATAATTCTTTAGTAGATCAGCTTAGCAGACTTATGAAAAATAACTATTTATTTTCAGCATGAGTAGATGAAAAGACAAGGCCAGAACCTCTAGCTCAAGCAGCACTACTGATCAAAGAAACAAAGATTTATATTTACAGACTCTATTGGGAAACACTTTGTTCCAACCGCAGACAAGATTAGAAGAAACAAGACAAATACCCCAAGCATTGAAAGACTGCATTTTGGAAGACAAAACTTAATATTTTACCCCCCATCTAACTTAAGTTTTAGAGTGAAGCCAGAGACAAAGATAGACAGACCCCCAAAGATGCTTGATAGATAATCTATGGATAGCATACAATAAGATCCCACGAGACAATAGTTACTTTATTTCCGTACTAAATTCATTAAGCCATTATTTTACAGAGAAAAATGAAGATAAGAAATTCAAATTCTATGTGGTAGTTCAGGGAAGACTGGCCGAAATCTTTCAGACATGGACTGAGGTAATAGATTCAATAAAAGACTTCCCCACTCCCCTCTTCAAAGGGTTCAACGACCTAAATGAAGCTTTGGACTACGCAAGAGGAAATCTAGGGCAAATTATTTCGTAAGCCCAGCTTTGAGGCAAACTGTAAGCCCTTTCTTACAATACAACATTCGAAAAGACACAGAAAAAATAATATTTTGTGACCACTGCTCTTCAATGATAGAAGGTTTCAAAAGACAAAACCAAACCATTTAAAGGCTCAAAAAATAAAAAGAAAAAATAACACAACATATCCATCTCCTACAAAAAAGAATAAAGATTTTACATTTTGAAATCACTCGGACTATACCACTACAAATCGAAAACCATCCAAAAGAGAAAAAAAGTTCTCCGTTTCATTATAAAATGGATAAGACGGGTATACATTCCCCAAAGAATGTAGAAAGAGCCACTGTATCGACTAAAGGTACAACTAGTCCCATTCAAACGGTAGCGGGTAAAGACTTATCAAATTTGTTGATGGCTGACACTTTACCAAAAAGTGTGAGAATTTTACCAGCCAGTTTCAATACAACCAAAACCAAGACTACAGAAAAAGGAAAGAAGACTAGAGGATTCCTGCTAAAACGAAAAAAAGACAAAAAAAAAAAAAATATAACAGATGATACAAAGTTTTCTCCACAAGTTACTCAGTGAAAAGACTAAAGAAGTTACAAGAGAATACCCAAACCCAGAACTGGAGACTACAGACACTGACACTGAAAATTCAGAGAGTAACAAATACAACCCGTCGCTAGAACAATTTGCTCAAGACCCAAACAAAGACGACGACTCAAGGATGAGTTTTGACTCCATCGCATTGCACAATCTAGACACGTAAGAAATACGTAAGCCATGATGATCAAGAGGAAAAGACAAAAAAGGATAAGTAAGTAATGGCGTGATAAGCCATTACTCCGAAGCAGACAATAAAGAGGACACCACTACTCAAAAGCGGACAATTATTTTGAAAAAGTCTTTCAAAGGTCATGTGACGATGGAGCCCAAATAGCACCCGATAGGTAAAGAAAGATTATTCAATATTTGAAATTCGAAGTTTCAAATCCGTAGAAGTCCTTCCTCACCTATAAATATGAGACCGTTTGCAAGAAGAAGGGTAGAGAGCGAAGAGAAGAACAAGCAGAGTATAATAGATAGAATAGTTTACAAGTTTTAAGCTTTTCATATTTCCCTTCCAAAAAAAAAAAAGAGTGAAATCAATTTGTTTGTAAAAAGAGTGTGAGTGTTTAAATTTCAAGTAGTTGCAAGGTCACTTGGGGACTCCCGAAAGGGAAACCTCTCTCCGACCATTATCATGCAAGTAGTTATGTGTTTTTCTAGATCTTTAGTAGTTTCCCCCTGTTTATATTATGTACCGTTATTATGCTGATATAATATGATGCTCATATATGTACTGTTTAAATTCATGTATGGTTTAATTATTACTTACTCTTAGTAAATGGTTAGTCACTTACCCTCTTAGTAACAACGATGGATTAACCTGTAAATACTTAGAGAAGTTGAAAGTACGCCATGGTCAGAGAACCGAAGGACTGTGTATCCCAGGGTTTGGTTAAAGAAGAAGTTGCTAAGAACATAGGCTAAGGAAAGGAGGTGAACATAGTAAAAAAAAAGTAATTTTGGGAGAAATTACATAGATTTAGTAACAACAAACTACTACACTAGATAAGGAACCAGAAGAGGGAGTACTGAGTAGGATTTTACAATCTAATTCAAAAAACGCATTATTTCTCAACCACATGATCCTTATTATATTTAAACAGATTATATTTATCTGAATTTTATTTAATATTTAAACGATTTTTATTTTATATATATGTGTGTGTATATATACATACATATGTATGAATATATACATATACATGTATATGTATGTATATATAAATATATATACATCCTTAACCCTATCATATGGGAGATCATTGTTTGTTGATAATATTTTTAGGATTTTTCTTTCTTGGGATTGAAAAACATAGAAAATCTTATATCAAATCTATCAAGTATATCTAATACCATATCTAGAACTCCATAGTCAATTATATTAGGCAAATAATCTATCAATCACCTTAAAAAAAAAGTAACAAATCGATCTGCTTAGAGTAAAATTCAAAATTCAGGTTATATAAACGATAGAAAATTTTTATACATTCACAGCATAAAGCAAAATACTAGGTCAAGATCTTACGTAGTATACAGAATTGAAACAGACAGCAATGAAGAATCCACCTGTGACAACTATCGAACACCGTAAGAATCAAACTCTGCCAAAAATGGTAATACTGTAAAAAGAGCTATTTTTGAACCTCACAGCTACTAAAAAGGATCTTGAGAGAACAACAAGAGGATTGTATAAGGGTACTAAAATTACGGTTACTTTTGATACCCTCCTCTCAAATTTTGATAAAAATGTGCCCTCAAATGTACTATCCCACTAAAAGAAAATAATTGTTTTGAATTCAAATTTGATAGAGATGTGCCTCAAATTACTTTGATATTCTTTCCCTAACTTTGCTCATTTTTTTATACATACATACATATATATATATATACACACGTATGTGTATATATACGTACGTATATATATATATATATATATATTGATGAGGTATTATTGATTCATTTCTTTAAGAAACGCACTTCAATACAATATGATATCCACATCGTATGCACATTACTATATAGTAGAAGAAGCTACAAGCAATGCCTCATAATCAACCTGTTTTACCATAGGGATATTTTAGCCTTTCTGCTTGCTTGGGTGTTGTTCACTTTTGTGCAACTACATGTATCCTACTTTATTATTACTATACTTAGTAGTTTGTGATAATTTGATTTTCATGTTTTAATTTATTTTTCTTTTCTAGCTTGTGATATACTTGAAAGTTACATAAATAATATCTAAATCACAATAATTAATATTTAAAAAAAATCAATTGAGTCTCGAAATTCTATTGGATCCACATAAACTAAGTTAGCTGATAAATATCTGTTGTCTGAAAATGACGTAAAAGTACTATATATTACAATAATTAATAATGTAAAAAATTTAAAACACATAGAAAAATCAGTTAACGCTAAAAATTCTATCAATGCCACATGTGACATGGGAAGTAACCTATATTATTTTAAAGTTACGTTAAAATGTACTAAAAATTAAAATAATTAACAACTTAAATGAAATGTTCTAAGTATAAAACAATTTAAAAAATACTTAGAAAAGAGTCGCCACTTAATTTTTTTAAAAAATTAAGAAAACTTATAGTTTTCAAAGATTTAAACAGAAAAAATCATTTGAAAATACCGAAGAGGGTTCGGGGTTCAATTTACACTTCGAGAAGGGTTTAAGCATTCGATGTGCCCGCTAACACGCAGTTGACCTGCGACTTGACTAAAATATATTTGACTAATTCTTTGAAAACAAATGGTTTAATACAAAATGTAATTTACAATATTCGAACTTTGAGAAAATAGTTAAATAAAGAATCATTTTTCATTTAGAGGACCTAAAATGAAATATTTGAATTATATTGCAAGTGATTAGAATTTTAACAAAACCAGATTAATGAGCATTTGTTTGATACATTTTGAAATAATAATCTAACTAAATTGGTTAACTTAAGCATGGGACCATTAATGGGAGAATAAATAAAAAGTTTTGACTACATATATTCAAAATAAGTATAAGACTTGACAAAAATGAATTATATAAAAATATGCTAACATAAAGAATATAGTTCATCTTTTGGGGAATTTAATTAAGTTAATTAATAATTATAAAGTTAGAGTTAAATAAAATTAGTCAAATATAATCAAAACAAGTAAGAGGGTAAAAGAGATGATGAAATTGGGCCTTCTTGGGCCAATTTCGCTGCAAGCCATTGGGTTTTAACCCAATCCCCTTTTTGGTATACATTTTCTGTATATCAATGTATATGAGCATGTATATCAGCGTTTTTCTCGTGTTTCCTACTTCCGAACACTTGTATTTTGCTCAAGCCCTGTATTTATGCAATTTTGACCTGTATATCAGTGTATAATACTGTATACAGGACGTATACAGCCCCTTTTCGACTTTCCGGGACTTGTTTCCGCTTTCGTTTCTTCCAACAAAGACAAGGCTGACTCAAAAATGGACTTCAACTCAAAGAAATGCAATGAATGAGTCCAAAGTGGACTCGAATTGGTATCACATGTCAAAGAACAAATGAAAAAGATAGATTAGCATTTGCCGAGAAAAAAAATAAGAAGAAGAAGAAGACGAGTAATATTAATCTCTAAAGCATATAACATGTCAACAATCAAATCTTTTTAAAGAGAAAAAGGAAATATATAAAAAATGTAATAGGCTAATAATAATGAAAACAACCCAATATATTAGCACTTCTAGATAAAGTAAGCATGTGCGCAAATCGACATTTCGAGCATTTGCTAATTTGAAAATAATTAGAAATAACACTTATTTCAATGAATAGATTAATTAAGGGAAAGAAACATATGATGATCTATGCATAAATTTAAAGAACAAGACTTAGATATAAAGCTAAGAAACAAAATCTCAACATCAAACTCAAACTTACTAGATTCAAGTATCAAATATTCTACCAAAGACATTGTTCAACAAGAAACCAACGATTTAACAAATTTATCATTTTCATAGGAGACAAAATGCAACCATAACACAATAATGCAAGTGCAGAGTAAGCAAATATATCAGTATCAATGATCCTGGCTTCCAATCTATACTTCCACTAAAAGATTAATTGACAAGGAGTTGGCAAGATTCTTACACCATTACTGATATATGAACTAAGTGCAACAATACAGTGACAAAGCAAAATAAAATCCAAGAGAAGAACACATTCAAGACTCAACAGGAAGAAATCCAATAAATAGCACTAGAAAAGAGAAACAACTAAGTTCTTATTCAATACTAGTCATAAAGATGGCTAAAAAAAATAGAGCAAATCAAGGAGTAACTCAAGCTTAGCCAAATTAAAACTTAAACTATAATGAATCGGAGACAAACTATGATAAAAAAAAAAAAAAAAACCGAGGAACAAGCTTAGGATGACAAGCAAAGATAAGAAAAACAACCAAGCTCTTAAAACACAAAGATTAGTTTCGAAGTAAACCAATTCTTCTTTCGACTCACTCGCACACAAACAAAGGTGAAAAGAAAAGAATGAGAAAACATTGGCAGCAAGGTTGTAAATCAAAATAAAAAAAATAGACATGGATATTATTCAAGCTATGTGAGAATCAAAATCAACTTTACGAGATTAATCTAACATGGACGAGAATATATAAAGATGAATCAAAATGATAGGGAAGACAACCAAGACTACAAGTAAGCAGTGAAGAAATAGAACTTATACAACGGCATTTTCAAATTGAAACCAAATGAATAGCAAATCACTTCGAGCTAAGAGAGGCAGAGATTCAACTATTCACATGGATACAGATTTGAATTAGTGAACATAACAACCAACATATAATATCTAAGTAGCTTTACTAATGCTTGACTTATACTTACAACCCAGAAATAATCACAGAAAAGACGAAGCGGAAAGCAAAAGACTAAGCGAAGAAGCCAACTACTCTTAACAACAGAACTCCGTTAAATATCGGACGCTTAACACATTATATAGAAACGGAATGCAAGGGAGGGGCGAGATTACCTTCTCCGAAGCAGCGTTTCGGGACGACAAGCTTAACCACGAAGGGCTTCCACCACTGAGTCGATTTCAATGAGCCGATTTCAAGAAGCCAATACTCTTTCAAGCTGTATTTTCTTTCTTAGTGTCTCTTCTCAAAAGAAAAAAAATCCCCAACATTCAAATTTCAAAATCCCCCCCTTTTACTATGACCAACAAGGAGCTATTTATAGAAGGAGAATTGGGGTTCGAAATTGGGGAAAATAGTAGAATAGGAGCTCAAAATTCGACCTTGATTTGAAATCTTTTCCCCAAGGGATGGGGAAAAGCTGCCAATTGCTCAAAATTTCAACCGAGATCCCTCAAAATCCGGATGAAAGGATCAAAGTGGGCGGTTGTTGCAGGCGGGTCATTTTGGAGTAGTTGTTGACGGGATTTCCGCTGCGTTTCGTGAAGAAAACGAGAACCGATATGGACAGTGGGGTCATCTGGTGCTGCTCTGATTTGGTTGTTGTGTTGTGCAATTTTCGGGTGTTGCAGGGTCGTTTTGGACTGATGGAGAAGAAACAATGTAGGGGGATGAAGTTGAGGCGGTGGGTTTTGCTGTTGTACGCTGTTATTGCTGGAGTTGTATTGTATTTTATGTGGGCTAATTGGGAATGGGTTGGGAATTTGAAAAATTGGGCTTGGATTTGGCTGAAATGTTGGCCCAAAGGTGTTCTTAAGTTGAGTTAAGAAAATGGCCACATGAATATAGCCAAATTGAATAAATGGTAAGGTCGGCTAAAATCTAAATAAGTCGAATTAGTAAATAATTAATGAGCTTCTCAATCTTAACGAAATAAAATAATTAATTTAATTATAAACTAATTAATGTAAACTATCATTTTAGACGAATTTCGAATATTCATAAAATATATTAATTATATACATAGTTATTTAAATCATATATATTATTTAGAAATTATAAAATGACAAAACTATATCTTTCAATTTTTATTTTTTTTGAAATTTTATAATGCTAATTATTTTAAATCGTTAGAAATTGAAGAAGCTTGATGATTAATTTATATTGTGGAGGGTCAAAATTGGGTGTCAACAAAAGTGATAATATATATTATTTAAAAATGAGAAAATGGTCTAAAACCCCCCCAACCTATACCCGAAATTCCAACTACACACTCCAACTTCACGGGAGTCTTATTACCCCCCTAAACTTTTTAAAAGTGGAATATATACCCCCTTGAAACGCCATAACCAGTCAAGCGTCAAGTGGTTGAAACACACGCACTTACACCTGAATTTCACCAATTGTTCTTTTTTAAAAAAAAAAAAAAATCTCTTCGTCTCCTTCCTTTCTTCAACATTTTTTTAACCCTAATTTTTTGTGTAAGCTTGATTTGGAGAAAATGTTGAGGGTCTTCCCCCACCTCCGCCTCTCTCTTTATCATCTCCCTCCACCTTCATCATTATCTTTTTCACCCACTAAAAGAACTCTCCACCATTTTCTCTTGAGAATAAAGCTTCAGATTGAAAAGACATCAAAATCATCGTAAATCCAATTTCAATTCCATCACCAAAAGTTTAATTGGGATTTTGCTGGTTGTTCGTTGTCAAAAGCAAAAAGAGGTGTGGTGTTTGATGGTTCGTCGGCGTCTTGTTGTTTGTCAACAGTGACGAGGAAGAGAGACACTAAAGAGGTTTTGATTCGGTGAAGTTGCTGCTCCAATGGTGTAGGTGGTCTTGTTATTTTACTGTTGTTTATTGGTCGAAGCTCCGGCGTGAAGATCCATTTGAAGCAGTGACAATGGTGGAAAGGGCATGAGAGAAAGAAGAAAGACAATAAATAAATAAAATATATAAATAAAAATACATATATTCATAAAAAATAATTAAAAATAAAATTTTAATAATTTATTTTTGTTGCTCACTCTCTCAAAGAGAGTGAAATATACCACTTTGCCAGATCAGCAATTAGAGAGGTAATGATTTAAGTTTTAAACGGTTTAGGGGGTGATAGGACCCCAATAAAGTTAAAGTGTGTAGTTGAGAATCCGACAATAGGTTGGGGGGGTATTTGACCATTTTCTCTTTAAAAATTATGTAAAATGTATTATAAATCACAATAATTAATAACTTAAAATATTTTTAAAATCATATAAAAATTTGGATAACGTCTCAAGTTTCATCAATATTACATAAATTAACACAAAAAAAAAAAAAATACATTGGGCCCTATTTGCACTCTTGTAGTATCATTGACTAATGAGTAATTTCTGGACAAGAAACACTAATGATACCAATACAATATATATATATATATATATTGATCTAGTATCAAGTTAAGAGAAATTATCAGCATTAATGATACAAATACAGTATATGATACTGATTTAGTATTAGTTAAGCGAAATTTATCAGCTTCAATGATATCGATACACTATATGATACTGATATAGTATCAATTAAGCGGAAATTATCACCCTTAAGGATACTAATACAGATATGATATTGATTTAGTATCAATTAAGCAAAAATTATCAGTCTTAATTAATGGGGGTATGGGTTATAATTATATATGAGAGAATGAGTATTTCAAGAATTACTTTAGATTTGGATTTGAACTTGTAATTATTTTGAAGTTTATGACCCATTTATGTAATTTCCCCTAAAAATTAAAAAACATTTCAGAACAAGAGCTACACGTATTTTATGGTTCAATCCATTATCCATATTCAAGAGAAGAAAGATTGGGCCCACATAAAGGCCTAAAGTAGAGGCCCACATGTACCCAAAAATGGGCTGACTTGTACGCTGATGCACTGCAATGTAGGCCCAATTAGGGGTGTTTTGTGGATCAATTCAAAGCCCAAATCCTTCTTTGTTTTGGTTATAAATTGAGGAACTTTCAGAAATAGCAAAGACTTGAAATATAATGAGGCAAACATGATGGACTATTAATGCTCCATGTGAAAATTCAAGGATGACTTTGAGTCTTAACACAAAGATGAGGGACTATTTTAGGCATTTTCTCGGACAACCTCATTAGTTAGGAAAATATTTTACCAAAATTAGACTCACAAATCAAGAATCTTGCAAAATCGAATCATGATAGTATATGGAAAGAGAATTTCAAACAAGTTTTTGGGTATAAAAAAGAAATACTATGAATGGCAAAAGAAATCGTTTTAATTAATGTCATAACAAAAATAGAGCATGACGTTTGAACGCTTTGACAATTGTTAAGATGTGATTTATCTCTTTTCTTGATTGTGTATTGGAACATGATTTTTATGATAAAAATTCTTTCTTGGTTTAAAAAAAAAAAAAATCTCTTAACTTCTTATCAATATGAGGTGATCATAATATAATGTATAATATTTGTGATATTAGATAATTCAATTTTCGTAATGCTATATATCATTTCAAGATGTAATTTAGGTATATTGGATTTTACACCCCTACTTAAATTATTGCTTGTCCTCAAACAACTAAAACTACACTATCACCAGTTCTAACAACAAAGCAACAATGACTATGGTTGGTTCTACTTGTGAGCTTACTAACAGGTGACTTTACTATTTCAATCATCCCCCCTTCAAATAAACCTTGAGTGTTTCAATTATCAAATGATCAATTCATGAATGTCAAATCTCAGATGATGACTAGACTACAAATGTGATCAAGTACTACAATTAAAGAACCCTATATGTGACATTTTCATGCAATTCATATGTCCTCGCAACAAGAAATATACCTACTCTCAACCTTGAAGCAAATAATATAGGGGGTAGTAACAAGACTACTTACACTCCCGAAGAATATTGAGTATTGCAAGTATCATGTCATAGACTAGTTCGTATTTTAATTCAATATTTTTCAAGGAATGATTGAAATTTCAAAAGACTTTGTGATCTTGTAATGTAGAATTGATGACAGATAAGATATTCATTTAGGTACAAGTGACTTGCCTCCTACGCACTACATATAGTCAGTTTCATCCTTTCCTTGTTTACATTTTCCTTTACCTTTTCTTGGTGTCACATTCTTCCATTCTTTATACATCTTTTTTTTTTTTCTCAAAATTAAAATGGAGTATGTTCTTTTTTACACCACACAAGACACTTTTTTTTTTCTTTTATCTCACTACATACTCCTTTATCCCTTTCCATTATATGCTCCATCCTCAACTTAGACATTTAGCCTCATATCTTCAATTGAGTGTGTTAGGTAGGGTTTGGTTCTAAAAAGAAAATTTCCTCAAAAGGGAATTTGTCTTGTAATGTGATGGCAAAAAAAATGGGTTTAAGAGGCCCAATTGGGGAAATTGAGATCGCTTAACTAACAAGTAAACTTAATAAGTCTCAGAAAAGGTTCTCTCTATTCAAGGCCTAAGATCATATCCCCAACTTCACAATTCCTACAAGTACGGTGACAAATAAACAAAGTTGTAGATGAAACCAACAACGCAAGAGAGCAATTTAACCCTTAACAACTATTTTTTTCAGCTCTTAATTGAGTACAATGCAATCATTTCATCAAGAGTCACACATTAGTAATCAGAAAGTCAATAAATGAGAGATAATTTCACAACAAAGATCATTTAAATGTATTGACAATTCTTTCAAAATCACACCATTTTTAGTGGTATTAAAAGAAATTTTATGCACGCAAAAATCTATATGAAAGCACCAACCAAGTCAAAGTACATATCATTAGTCAAAACCAAAGGAAATCTGACAAAACAAGAAGTTATACTAACAACTACTACCAACAACCTTATCCAAAACAATGATACTTCATTCCAACAAAAAGATATGTATTGTCCTCAATGTATAACCCATTTCAAAATAATTTAAGTACACAGCTGAGGGTCTCCATATGGCACTCTAGGTATCATGATGAGTCTGGCCCGCCTCAGTTGTGGCGTCAATGCCCTCACTTGGTGTTGTAGAAATCAGTAGTGTCACTTTGCTCAGTTCGGGCTCCAGACCTGATGATGCAAGTGTGATTTGTTGTTGTAGGGCCTCTGTTTTCACCACTTCCATTGAGTCAGGAGTAACACCACTTGTACCAACTATGGATGACCTTCATGACTGCATCAATACTTATGTCCTCCAAATCTTGGAAGGATTCAAAATTACTCTGGTGCATCCCTATGGCTGCTTTCTCATGTGCCGCAGCTATAGTACCTTTTGTCTCAGCATTAGAAAGGGTAGTTTTGAGCCGAAATATAGGTTAAGGGTAAATATGAGCTATTTCGGATAGTTTAAGGGTATTTTTTATCCTTTGCCTTTTAGTCTATGTGGCAGTGGAACCCTATTGCCGTGCAATGTGGCATCCAATGACATTTAACAATTTCCGTTAATAAGAAGGGCACTTTTGACCCAATAGTTTGACGGGAAGGATAGTTTTGAGCCGAAATACAGTTTAAGGGTAAATATGAGCTATTTCGGATAGTTTAAGAGTATTTTTTACCCTTTTCCGTTATATATATCCCGTAATTTTCTAGCAAAAATATATTTTTTTAAATTAACATTATTCATTTGGGTATATATATAAGGATAAAGAGAAATGAGATTACATAGTAAGAAAATAAAATGAGATTTCAAATATTTTTCATAACCGTATGATTTTTTTAAAATATGGCAAAAAAATGGAATAAAACCTTCATATTAATAAATGAATTTTGTCTTCTATTAAAATTTGATTTAAAACTTTAAACCCATTTTTTAGTATATAATATTTTTATCTACGTATATTTATAATGGGGTTGCTTATTGGACGGATCATATGGATAATTATGCTTTAACGGTTTAACTTATCGAATATCGGATTTTAAATATACTAATTCGTTAGTCAATCAATAAGTTATCGATTGGTTCAATATTAGATTAGAAATTAACGGATGATTATCGAGCGATGTATTGGGTTCAACATTCCATGCTCCCTTCTTTCACTTTCACTTTCACTCACAATTAGATTGATCTCCTATCAAACAAAACAATTTTTCTGGCACTACTTATATAAGCTGGTAATTCAATAATTGTAAATCACAATGAGAATGAAAGTCTAAATTTTGAGGGGGCAAACACATTAGTATTTACAGTAAAAATGTTCCTACGATAATTCTTAATGGGTTAACAGTTTACCCAATAAGGAAATTGAGTAATCCGCCTCCGTACTGATAAACTGTTAACTATATAAAATTTTAATCCGTTGATAAATTGTTAATCCAATAATTTAATACGAAGCCAATTTTACGATTGACTTATCAGTTATGATTCAATTTTGAACGACCCTAATTTGTCGGTACTAATACTACAGAAAGGATTAGATGTTATGCTGTAATGCGATAAATTTCACGTGTTAGTATAAAAAGTAAAGAGAATAAACATTTTTGGCAAGATAATCAAAATTGATATGGATCAAGATATTTTAGATAGACATTATTGTGGGAAAATGGAACAATTATAGGTATTTTTTGAATTATAACGTATATTTTGGTATATTTATCTTTTATAAGAGGACAATGATGCGATATATAGGTTGATAAGTTATAACAATCTTTGACCATTTATTTTCTATATCTTTTGTTGATAATTTTTATTATTTTTCCATATAAATACTGACTAATCTTTAATTATTTTTCTATAAATACACTCTACACTCTTTCATCTTTTTCCTTGGTTTCTTTTATTTTTCAAAATACTCTTCATTAGAAAAATGGTGTTTTTAAAGAATTGTTTTCTTTGTCCTTTTTTAGTGATCATTATTGTGTTATTGTTTTGCTTTAATGGAATTAAAGCTTCTCATGAAGTTTTTATGAAGCTGCAATCATTGAGTGTCACGAATCCAAGAAAATATCATCGAACTGGTTATCATTTTCAGCCGCCTAAACATTGGATTAATGGTATGTATTTTCTATCTAATTCTTTATATTTGTTTATATATATATATATATATATATACACACACATTGACATGCGTAAGTTTTTATATATAATGAGTTTTGAGAAGATTTGAGACGATGGTTATGTGTAATTGTTGTTATAAAAAATTGTCTTTGATTCATCGCCTCGTAATTCACTTTCCTATTTGGTTTTGAAATAAATTTAGTGATTATAAGATTTTATTTTTCGTGATCCAAAATGATATTTATATGTATTTTTCTTAACAAAAATTAATTAGCTGATTTTTTTTCCCTATAAGGTAGTGGTGGTGCTAAAGAGTGTTTATGTCACTATATCAATAGATTTGGATCGAGTGGTTTAAGGGTTTTGCTATGTGTTGAATTAATATTTTCTTTGTGTAATTTTATATTTGAGAAAATATATGAACATAATTATTGATACTATACCTCTTTGTAAAAAGTAATACAATGATATACATGTATTTTAGACCAAATTTATTTAGTTAAAACGAAAAATAATACATACATTAATAACCATTTCAAAGGACAATTTTGTCCCCCCTAACAAATTGATATTTTTTCATTAATGGTCATAGATTATTATTTATTATGTAATTAATGTAAATTATTAAAATTATTATTATCTAAGTACTTTTGAATGATATCTTCTCCAAAACTGCATTCAATTCATTTCAAATACTGCTTTATCCAAATAAAAATAATTTTTTTAATAGTAATCAAGAAAGCATTAATAATTAGAATATATTCGCAATTAATGTATAATTAATTCAACATTAAAAGATACCAGAAATTAGGAGTTCCAAATTTTATATTTACTAGTTATATTCTAATTTATGTTCAACTTATTTAAAAAAAGAATAATATCATTCTAGATTTAGAAACAATTTCACTTTAATGAAATGATTTATATTTATAATATGTTTCAAACCATAAGTTTTATTTTATTTTTTCCCTTAACTTTTGTGTTTAGTCTGAATGCATCACATAAATATTAGGTTCAATTGAATCCGATAAATATTTGTTAACTGAACTTACAAATTAAATTCCCCATGCATGAATTCTCTGTTAAAAACTACAGTAAATTTCTCTGTTAATAATATGCTTAAAAATACAAATATTTTGTTTTACACTAATCATTTTCCATTAATTCTTTTTTATGGTGTTGGTTCGGATGCTTCCAAATAACAAACAACAGATCCTAATGGTAAGATCGAGTTTTATATTTAATAATACTAAAATCTCATTTCATTATCAATTTGGTTATTGACTTTGCTTTTTCTTTTTTTTTTTAATTAGGTCCAATGTATTACAATGGAGTGTACCATCTATTCTATCAGTACAATCCAAAAGGAGCCGTATGGGGCAATATTGTTTGGGGTCATTCAGTGTCTACTGACTTAATTAATTGGAATCGTGTAGAGCATGCAATTTATCCATCCAAAGTGTTTGACAAATATGGTACATGGTCTGGTTCAGTCACTGTTCTCCCAGATAACAAGCCTGTTATTTTGTACACCGGAATAGTGGATGCTAATAATACTCAAGTGCAAAACTATGCCATACCTGCTGATGTGTCTGATCCATTACTTCGCAAGTGGATCAAGCCTGATAATAATCCATTAATAGTTGCGGATAATAGCATCAATAAGACCCGATTTCGTGATCCAACAACAGCTTGGTTGGGCAGAGATGGACATTGGAGGATGGTGGTTGGTAGTGCTAGAGGACAAAGAGGAGTAGCAATATTATATAGGAGTAGGGACTTCTTAAAATGGACCAAAGCGCAACATCCACTTCATTCTTCTTCCAAGACTGGAAATTGGGAATGTCCTGATTTTTTCCCAGTATCATTGAATCATACAAATGGTTTGGACACATCAGTTGATGGTGAGAACGTTAAACACGTCCTTAAAGCTAGTTTGGATGAAACAAGATTTGACTACTATACAATTGGTACTTATGACACAAAAAATGATAGGTATATTCCGGACGATACAATGATAGATGGATGGAAGGGATTGAGATTGGATTATGGTAATTTTTATGCATCAAAGACTTTCTATGATCCTAGCAAGAATCGAAGAGTTTTGTGGGGATGGGTAAACGAGTCGGATGTTGTTCCAACAGATGCTGTCAAGAAAGGATGGGCAGGAATTCAGTCTATTCCTCGAAAATTGTGGCTTGATCCTAGTGGTAAACAGTTGGTTCAATGGCCGGTTGAAGAATTAGAAACCCTCAGAAAGAAAAAGGTTGAGCTAAGAAATCACAACTTGGACAAAGGAGAAACTGTTGAAGTTGAAGGAATCACGGCTGCACAGGTTTGCATCTTTTTTGGTTTACAAAATAATGCATCTCTTTGTGTGAAATTGTTCTCATCTATAAGTCACGTGTTCGAGTCATGAAATCAACGCATTAACTTATGTCAGAGCGCCATACATCATTCGACTTAGCTAGCCTGTGGCCTTTTTTTTTAATTTGCTGGGATATTTAAATGATTCATGCTTAGAATTGATCTTCTGTGTGGCCTTTTTTTGAATTTGTTGGATACCAAAATGTTCCATGATTTGAATTGATCTTTTTTTAATGAAATCATTATGTCATGACAACAGTACAACTAATTTTTGGGTGTTAATCTTATGGCAGGCTGATGTTGAAGTGACATTTTCTTTTTCAAGCTTGAAAAATGCAGAAGAATTTGATCCTAGTTGGGCCAATCTTTATGCCAAAGATGTATGTGCCATTAGGGGTTCATCAGTTCAAGGTGGACTTGGGCCATTTGGACTTCTAACATTGGCTTCTGAAAACTTGGAAGAATACACACCCGTATTCTTTAGAGTATTCAAGGTTCAAGATAAATACAAGGTTCTTATGTGCTCCGATGCATCAAGGTTAGTTTTCTCACTCTTTAGACATCTATGCCCCCCCCCCCCCCCCCTCCAGCGCCCCAAACCCACCTAATTTTTTAAAGTTGTATAAATCTTCCAAATAACTTTTCAATTAGATCATCCAAATGATATTTATATGATATGTTTATTTTTTAAAGTGTAAAATTAGTAATCTTAAAAATAAATTGTTCTATTTACATCTTTACAATAGAAAACCTTGTTATTGAATAAATTTTTTTTTTGCGATAGGTCATCCGCCAGAAATAACCCCAAAATGTATAAACCATCGTTTGCTGGATTTGTTGATGTTGATTTATCAGACAAAAAATTATCGCTAAGAAGTTTGGTAAGCCTTTTTGCTATTTATTTTTCCACAAAATGTACTTAAAATGTGTGGCGTTACAACTTGTTAACCTATTTCCTCCTCCTTTTTACAGATTGATCATTCTGTAGTCGAAAGCTTTGGTGCTGGTGGAAAAACATGTATTACATCAAGGGTCTATCCAGCATTAGCCCTCTTCAGTGAAGCACGTTTACTTGCTTTCAATAATGGTATTGAGACAATCACAATTGAGACTCTTAATGTGTGGAGCATGGATAAATCCGATAGATAAATTAAAATGTTTGGAAAAAAAGGAAGAAAATGAGTGATATGCCCCCATTTTGTAGTCCTTTGAGAAATGTATAAAAATAAGCTAAATATTGTCCACTATAGTATAAAAATAAAATGGTGCAAAATTTAGGTGTTCACCCTTCTAATTCCTGCTTGAATGTCTTTTAGGTCATTTGCAGACTAATGCTTCATTTTTTTACATATAAACATTTTAAAAGAATATAGTAGAATTTTAAAATAGATCAAACTATGAAAATATTAAGTAAATTACATTAAAACTTGTATAAAATTGGTCAAAAGCATTACCAAATTAAGTTATAAGATATGTATATAGCAATACCGTAAGTAATTATTAGATTCTCACTAATAGATCACAACATATTATGCAAACAATTATAAACATTTCAAAGAATGTTTAAAGAGAAAAAACTTGGCATATTTAGCTATGGTGGCAATCCAAGTACATGTGGGCGTTTTGTCGATATATTGTGAGATGTTAAAAATTGTGCATAGGACTGAAGTTTGTCTTTTTGAGACATTAGCCCTCTAAAATACATGTCATGATTTAGAGGTTCATGTCTTGTCTTGCGATTGACTTAAGATGTCGTGATTTTCAACTGTACATTTTTCTTAAGAGTTTAAGTTATATACACCAGACAATAACAATCGTGAACATTTTATGACCCTTATTTCGTCACCAATTTACTCTGTTACCACTCTGTTTTGCCTTTGGATCTCTTCTTTTTTTGGCTACTTATATGTATACAAGCCTCGTATTATTGATGATCTTCAGGATACACGAATTTCATCGCAGATTTTCTTCGTTGGCCTCGATAATGTAGATGATCCGTCGATGAATTCTTGTTATCATTATCCAATCCATCCTTAACTCCGCAATCAATTTCTTGATCATCTCCTTCTTTGACTTGATAATTAAGCAATGTATCTAGTCCATCATCTGTTTTCGTGTTATCAGGGTAATTTTGATCGTTTGCTAATTCTGCATAATTGAAGCTCAATTGAGTAACCTCAGACATTGATTTGGTTAACAGAGGCTTTTGGCGTTTGAAAAACAAGCAAACTACGCCACAATCATCAATTTTCGCGCGTGGATACTTGTATTTCCAGGCGCGAACTGCACATTCTACTAGTGTTTTTGCTGCCATTGATCTCTTTCTTGTTGTAGAAACTATTCGGATCACTTCATCGTTGGTTAAAACATCCCACACCTACGAACAAATTGAGTTTAAGTTATATATACATACTGACAATCAACGTCATTATAACAAAAACCAATCCTAATTGGTTGTAACACATTGTTACTCTATTATTCAAGTTATCATATCAGACTTGATATGAAGAGTTTTACCTAATGTCTTAAGTCAACTTAATTTGGTTAGTTGTTTACACTATTAGTATAAATTGTCATACATGCAAGTGGAGTGAAGTTAGCTAGCAATGTTTACACTATCAATATAAAACGCAAGTAAAATATCATACGTGCAAGTGGAACTAAGTTACCTAGCAATGTTTACACTATCAGTATAAAATGCACGTAAAATGTCACACGTGAAAGTGGAATCAAGTCATCTAGCATTGTTTACACCATTGGTATAAAATGTCACACATGCAAGTGGAATTAAGCTAGCTTGCATATTTTACACTATCAACATAAAACGCGAGTAAAATGTTATAGGTGCAAGTGGAATTAAGTTATTCAACTTACCCCATCAGTAGCCAAGACGACGAATTCGTCGTTTTCAGTGAGTTTTCTATAATAAACTTCAGGGGTAGAGATGAGGCCATAGTCTTTCAAGCAAAAATCTCCAAAAGCCCTAGCCATGGCAAGGCCAGGACAATCTTCATCTGGCATCCATACTCTATACACATTTGGTTCTTGTTCCATTGCCATTACTCTTCCTTTGCAACGTTTAATTCTTTCATATTCATCTGATGAAAAGAATAATACAACAAACCTATTAAATATGAAGTTTATATTATATAATTGAGTTAAGTTAAATATTTTCTTGAGAGATTGAGAAAAAGTATGATGAAATAAATGAGACTTCTGAGAGACAATGAGGCACCAATTCAAGGGTGATTTACAAAAATGACTTTGGTGGTGGTAGACTTGTACTTTTGACTTCACTTGCCACATGAGCGAACTTCAAATTTTAACTTTTGACTTTGAAGGTCATATCATGGACAAGCAAAAGTTCAAAGTTCAAATCACGCTTGTTTCCAAAATGATTTGGTGAAATTTTTTGTAAGTTCGAGTCAATTGATAAATTCTGAATACTGAATGACTGAGAGAACCTACTTAGGAGGTGAGGCTTCAAGTCCACTGTGAGTTGTTGGGAAACAAGCTGATTCTTCTCATCCCTAGTGCAAATAATTGCTCTTGAATCACCTAAATTTCCAATGAACAAATGTTCCCCCTGAAAAATCCACAATTATTAATTAGAATAAAAAAAAAAATCACAACTCAATAATCTATCAAACCATAAGCTTCTTCTTATTTTATCTTTAATGGCATTTTTTTGATAAATAACTATAAGAATTTTTATGAAATGTTTTAAATCATAAGTTTCAAATGTGCTTTTAATATGCCTTAAAAATTCCCTTTCTTTTTCTTTCTTAATACAAATATAAAATAAAGAGCTAATCTCATTGATGATCATTCAACTTTAATTCTACTGCACCATGTCACTAAACCTTTCTTTTTTTGGTAACGAAACTCAATTTTTACCTAAGTTTCATGAAGTCACTAAACTATTATTTATAACAAAAAAATTACTCAAATCTTCTTACGTTTCGCAGAAAGTCGTTATGATGAAACAAATGATGAATTTTCTATGATTTATCAAAGTTGGTGACTTTTTGGACACAAACAAATTTTGTCTAAGTGTGTGTCTATCATACTTGCACTACAACAAAAATAATTTTTAGCGGCAATAAATATAGACATCAATAAAGAAAGCAAAAATCTTTACCGGCATTAGTTAAGTGCTATTAGAACCAATGTCGTTAAAGGCTTTAGAGACATATATAAAGAGTGTTAATTGCCGCTAAAAATACATATTTAGCGACAATTAAGTTATTGTTATTACTTAATTGCTGCTAATGATATTTTTTATGCAGTGTTAGGTAAAATTATGTGACATTTTAGTTACAACAAATTGGTTAGTCATGACTTTATGATATTTAGACATGTTGAGTAAAAACAAAAAGGTATTTTAATGACTTTATTGAAATAAAATAAAGTTAAAATGACTATTATATCCTCATAACCTTTTAATGACTTTATTGAAATAAAATAAAGTTAAAATGACCATCATATCCTCATAAAATGAAAGGCTAATTAATTACCTGTTTAAATAAAGTAACAGCTGTTGTGCCACTAGAATAACTTTCAATTGAAGGTGCCCTTCCAAGTTGTTCATCAATTTCTTTAAAGGACTTGAGATATGCAGATTTCCATGCATCAAATAATGGGAAATTCTGATCAGATTCTTCGTCATTTTCGATGTTTCCAATAATTTCATTCTCATTAATATGGCCCTCCTTCAATGATATTGAAATTTTTGATGGTAACAAGTCACGTACATAGTGAGCCACCTTGTGACCTGATGGACCATGCCCATCGAATACACCACAAAAAAAGGCACCTTTCTCTCCACCAAAATTCTGCACATATTATTTATGAAATAAATTTATTAGTCATATTTATAATCCATTTTTCAGGGGAAAAAAACTAACAAACAATATGAATGGATTAATTTGAACATCATGAGGGTGTTTTTTAATATATGACAATGTGTCATGATTAAAATTCCAATCCAAGAAACACAAAAGAACATGGAAACATCAATCTAAAGACATTTTACGTTCAACTATCAAGATATTGTTTGTTCAACAATTGAATCACATCGTAACCAATACCAATACCACAATTATAATGACAAATATGTCATAAAATATATACAATAGAAATAAATAAAAGAATTAATAATACCTCCCAAACTGTCATGGCATCTTGATTGATCCCTTTTTTACCTTGTTGACTATACATAGATACAAATTTAGAATATCCATGTAACCTAATATTAGCACCAAAATCTCCCTTTCCTACAACACCATGATGATCATCTTCAACAATAATATTATTATCTTCTTTATCATCACCATTAATATAATTATGGTGACGATAATTCCCTTGATGATCGAAATGGGGCACCCTTTGACATGAACAACATGCACCCATATCTCTAATTTTTTGCACGCTTTCGATGATAATCTCCTCAAAAATAAATCTTGCTTATTGAAATTAAAGCCATTGTATATGGTTAATTAATTCTTTGAATGTTGATAATGGAAAATATTAGAATACAAATTTTTTTATGAATATATTGACAAAGAGTCAAAGGTAGAAAGACAAGACAATTAGGAGGAGGATGACAAATCAAGAATGTTATTCTCATGAGATAACATTCATGATTTGTGGGAAATAAAGAAACAAGAAGAGGAGAATATAATCATGGTTGTAGTACTTATTTTCTTCTTCTTTTTTTTCCTTTATATTTTTTTCTTACTTTGGATAAAATAGTTTGACCATACAGTTACATTTTTAGGGGGCGTTTGGACATAAAAATTTAATTATTTAATGAGCGAACTTTATAAATGAGTATAGACGGGTAATTGTTTTATTACGAAAAAACTATTTAATTACACAAATATTTTTACCATATTTATTATTTCTCCTATAGTTTGAAATTATTACATATTGTCTCTCTCATTAATAATGTCATACAATATTTCAAGTTAGATACATGTTTTTTGCTACCACGTGCATTGAAATAGAGAGATAGGCGAGCGATAGAAGGAGAGAGGCGAGCGAGGTAGTCGGTGTATTCCAGATACATGTGAATCACACTAGATACATGTATATGTGATACATTCTGAAATACAGATACACAGAGAGAGAGGTAAGCGAGAGAGTGAGAAAGGCGAGGGAGAGAAGGAGAGAGGCGAGTGAGAGAGTTATAATTAGACACATGTGAATCCACTTAGATATAATGTATCTGAAACAAATTATACCTAATTTTGACCCACATATATCTGGACGCGCCAAATGCATTTGTCTAATCTAAATTCTAATAAAATTCGTAATATAAAAATAATTTACTCCTAAACTATTGTAATTTGTTTTTATTATCCCACGTGACCACTCATGAAAAAGTTCCAACATTCTTCATGTATATAAGCCCAAAGTCTAGAGAGATGCAACATGCAAGTTCAATGAAATTTCTTGATGGGTATTCAGCCCATCTGTGTGTATAACCGGCCCTAGATGTAGGATCCGTTTTAGCATTGTTCAGGGTCGTTTGATTTGAATATGAGTTATGATGAAATAACTTATATTGAGATAAGTTGTGTTGGGATTAGTTATTATGGAATAAGTTGTCCTGGAATTATTTCTTATTAAGTGTTTGGTTTGTTGTATTCAAAATAATATATATTGATAAATTTTAAGAATAAGTTGTTTGTTTACAAAATTACCCTTCACTTTATTTAAACTTTTTAATTTTTTCTTGCAAGCTTTAGTTATTCATTTTTTAAAAATAAAACTTTTATTTTATTTAACTTTGTTTATGTATTCCCATGATAAGTACCACGTGTATTTAAAAATATAATTTTTTTCTTATTTAGCTTAAAAATAGAACTTCCCTCTTAAGTTTAAAAGAGAAGAAAATTTATGAGAAATCAAAATAAAATAAACATAAGAATTAGTCAAATAAATTCATAAATAAAAATTATATTTATATAGTATAATTTTTTAATAGAAAAATATGTATAATTATCATAAAAATAAGGAGTAGTAAATATTATTATATATGGTAAGTGTGAAAAATGATGTATAAAAAGGATTTAAAGGGATATATTTGTCAGTTACCTATTTTATCCCGGGATAAGTTATTCCGGGATTACTATACCACCCAATATGAGGGATAACTTATCCCAGCACTAATTCATAATCCTAGGATAAGTTGTCCCAAGCTTTACAACCAAACAACAAAATAAAGGGTACTTAAAATTTATCCTGGGATATACTCCCCTTATCCATCACACCAAACGACCCCTCAGTGAATTGAAATTTGAAATGAGATTAGGGGTGTGTTCGGTACGAATGAAAATATTTTCTAGAAAAATAAATAAACTTGTTACTTATTTTTTTTGTGTTTGATTAAGTAATTAGAAAAAAAAAAAAGTATTCTCTTAAAACATTTGTATATAATTTAGATAAACATTATGGAAGGTGGTTGTGGAGAGATAATGGAAGGATGATGGTGATGAGGAACATAATGGATGGGTTGAATATAGCTGTGTTGGAGGGCGGAACGGACATAAATCACAATTAATGTGGAATGTCATGAGTGGGACTTGCTTTCCCTACTTTCATAAGAAAAAATATTGTCTTCATTTTTAAATACGTAGCTTTTTTTCCTAAAATATTTTTTCAGAATATTTGATCAATCGAACAGAAAAATATTAAAAATTTCCTTCATACCAAAACACCCTCAATCATAAAATTGGATATTTTACCCTTAAAATGATTGATGTTTAATTTTTGCCCTTCGACGGTAAAAGTTTAAATAACCCCATATTCAAATACTCTAAAATGTAAATTATACTTTCTGTTTGATTAGTTTTCCAAAGTTCAACGGCTAATCAACACATATACTTTTTTTTTCCTTCTGTGATGAATCATTTGCTTAATTTGTCAATTATTATGCAAAGAATAATGAAAGAAGGTAGATTTTTTTATGTGGTTTATCATTTATGATTTTTATGATAATGATTTATATTCTTTCTATGTTTATTTTTACTTATTTAATATTTTATTAAGTATAATATTTTTATTTTTACTTGTCCACTTTAACGTAAGTAAGTTTTTATTTTGTTCAAGTGCTTCGCGGAGAGAACCTAATGGATAGCTTTCCAAAAAAAAAAAAATGGCAAAATTAAATATTACTATTAAATTCCTTGACACAAAAGGGGAATATCTATAAATAAATAAAAAAGATAACAAAGACATTAATTATGTTGATACTTAATAGTACAAAAGGTATGACACTCATAATTTTTTATACATAAATAATACATGTATTTGCTCTTTATCTTTGTATATATAAAATTAATTAAATTAATCACTGAGAGAATGTACATACGGTCGATATTGAGCCCTTTCGACTTTTTATTACTCATTGCCTTTTTTGTAATATAAACCACTTATTTTATTTAATTAATTAATTCTTCTATACGAGTGGTCCTTTTATTTAATTATCTATGTAATGTACTTTGATTGATCACAAAATAAAGAAGGAAAAAAATAATTTAAATTTAATATGACTATAAATTATCTTATTAACGGTAACTAAAATGACAATTTTAAAGTTTAAGTATTTCAAATAGTAGAAAGATTTTTTTTTTGGGACAAACATAAAGGGAAAACAAGTCAAAACTGAATATTTGACAAAGCGTCATCAATCTTGTTAGATTTTATTTCTAAATTGGATACAGAAAAAAGTATTATGAGGAAGAGGGTTATAAGGTGAAGAAACAATAGTCAATCAATCCATATAAGAAATAAATATAAAAAGAGAAGAAAAAGTAAAAAAGAATATATTCTCCAATTGCTTCTTTTTTTTAGTATAATAAACTGGATCTATTACTAAACTTAGAAAAGAGTATATATGTTTTACAAGTATCAGAATCATTATATAATACGTATATAGTCAAAGTCCACCATATACACAGAAACGACAGATTCAAAATTTAAAATTTATAAGTTTTTATAACGATCTCAAATTAATATCTATAATAATTGAATTTACAATTAAATATTTTTATATATTTATAATTAAATATTTAATAATTATATATATAAATAAAAATAAAATTTATTAAATTTAGGTGAACCAGTAATTAAGTGAATATATAAATCTGCCCCCACTACTACCTAACCATACATTGATAAATAATGTGGCCTAACCGACTTCTAATACTAAATATGAAATCATATCTTTAAAAGTAAGAAGGAATAATTTCTCATAATATGAGGATTTTTTGTAATTAATTAACATATTCCCAATATATGTATATATATAATTTTAAAACAAAATAAAGAGGCAGAAAAAAGGTACAGTGATAGCCAGCAAGGACGACAACTTTGAATAGTATAATATCACATGTATCGTGCCGTACACCCCATTAATAATTTTATGCTATAGTCAAACATGTACTTTAGTTTCACTTTTATTTATTTTCGATATTGATTTATTCTTTTTGTATAACTAAGTTATGATTGCATTGAATTGATGCATTTTTACCTATGGTATGTGTTATTTTCGAGTCGGAGCTAGCTGGATAATGAAATAGTATGTGAAGAATTGAAGGTCAAAATAAAATTGTGTTAAAGCAAATAGAGTTGTCAAGTCAGAAAGGGAAAATGACGAGAAGTAATTGTAGATATTAAAATTTTGTGAGACTATAAAATGTGTATTAATTTGAGTTGAGACTCTACAAGGTGTGTTCAATTTCAATTAGGATTTTTGCAGGCTACTCAACCCTAAATCCTTGTTTATCCTTTTATAAATGGTATTATATTCCCTTGAAAAAACATCTCAAAAATTTTCATAAATTCATGAAATATTCACAAAGATGAGATAAAAATAAGCTTTCTAATACTTCAAGAAGATCCACAAATTATTTCATAGAGATAAAGTTCAAATTATTCTAGTGTGAGAAATACGTTACTAATTGCCCTCGAGTTATGGAGATCAAGTCTAAATCATCCTAATTCGAGAAATACATCGCTGGCGGCCCTCGAATTATGGAGATCAAGACCAAATCATCCTAGTTTGAAAAACACGTCATTAAAGACCCTCGAATTCTCGGAGAAATCAAAAGAGAGAAAATCAAGGCATCAACAAATTTGTACTCACAATCTTGATGAATAAAACCATGCTTCTTCATATTTTATTTGTGAGTGCAATTTATTTTCTATTACTCTAAAATTTGTTACAAACTGTGATTTTCATTCTGCCAACACAATTAATTAATCGTATTTTGTGCACCACATTTTGTTTAAGCAAAAACAAAAACCCTTTATTAACGTTGTGTGACACATAAGTAATGTCATATACGGTGGTTGATTGACAACTTAAAACTTTTACTTTACAATACTGCTAAAATATTTAAAATTGGTCAGCCTTCTTTACATTTTTGGCACATAATTAGCTTTTGAATACTAATAAAAAAACTGGCATATAAAATTAATGTCCTGGAACTAGCTAATAGCTCAAAAACGAAATGGGATTAACAAAACTATGGCAATAAATGGTGGCAGTTGATAGTTCAATTGATTGATTATCTATATTTTTAAATAATTAATGCGAATTTAATTTTCCATCTTATAACTTTCTCTTCCATTTTCAACCTTTTATTTTAAAAAAATGTCACAGATCACCTTTGAGACTTTGAAAATGCTTTCGCATTTTTGTTGTTTTGTTTTCTTTGATTATTTGTACTTTTTATGTTGTTCATACTTTTATTTCCTCAATATTTTCATTATAGCTCTTTTAAATCCTTTATTTATTTGAAAATATGTTCTTAACAATAATTTCTTTTGAGCCGAGAATCTATCTAATATCATTTTTCTATTCTAACTAAAGTAAGGACAATATTTGTATCTTACATTGAGTATATTATTGTTCGTTAACGATACAAAAAAATAAATATGTAGAGGATCTATATGGATCTATTTTCAACTCTTTTTTTCCCTCGTTTGACCTAAGATTAGCTGGTCCTTCGTTGTTTTCCACCGATTAGTATTACAAAATATGGTGAGTTTGACCCATTGGGTCATTTGATATGCATTATAGATAGTTTTTTGAGATAAAAAAAATATACTTTTTTTTTTTTTGTATGATTACTAATTTTGAAATAAGTTATATTAGAATTAGTAATTAGTATTGGAATAAGTTATTTTTATTCTAGAAAATAAAAAGTCGTACCAAAAGTAATTATTCTGGCATAAAAGAATGCAAATGACAAAAATATCCCTTATAATATACTTTTTTTGTTCCTTTTTAATTGTCATATTGCTATTTTTAGAGCCAGTTTGACTAACTTTCAAAGCTAAATTAGATTAGTTAATTTGATATTTTAAAATTAAAAAATTAGATATTTAAAACTATATAAAAAATATTATAATTTGTAATATTTTTTTATATCAATATGATAAAAATATACATTTTAAATATTGATCAAAATTTAAATTGTTTTGACTCTAAAAAAGAAATTATAACAACTAAAAACAACGGATGAAGTGTAAATTTGAATTTACAGCTTAGAATAGAGGACTAGTAATAAATGTAATCTAGGAAAACAAACAATTAGGTGAAGGACAAATGTATTACAGCTAGTGGCTTTGACTCATATATAGTGATCCAAGAAAATATATATTTTGGTATCCATCACCCATGCATGTTTTATTTGATATAAAATATTTATTTTCATACTATAATGTCTATATTATATTGTATACATTAACTTGACATAAAATAATGCTCACTCAAGTTAACAAATTACTTAATAGAATCATAATTTTTTTTTGAAATAATGTTAAAAAAATATATCTATTTTTTTTTATTTTCATATATATTTAAATTATTAGTTGTTCATTTTATTTTTTGCTTGAGCTATCACCATTTATATATTAAGTAAGATACACCTAGTTGAGTAGGTAGTGATAGTTTAGGTAGAAAAAATGAACAAATATCGAGAATTGACCTACCAGTTTTGAAGTGTGTTTTAATACATGAATGATGATAATGCAGGTAAGAAAAAGGATAAATAGTGATAGTTCATATAGAAAAAAGAGAAAAACTGATAGTTGACCTAATCAACTATGAAGTGTGGTTCAGTACACATATAGTGAATTGGGAAAATGGAACAACGATTAATTGCCTTCAAGGTGTGTTTTAATTTATAGATATTGATGGTTCAAATAGAAAAAAGAAATAACTGATGATTTTAGTGAAAAACTCGTCAAATAATGATAATTCTTATATATTTTTTACTATCGGATTCAATCCCTTAGATTTGGAGTTTGAATTAACATATAGGAGCCAAGTAGTAGTATAAAATTAATTAATAAGAAGAAATAAATGGAGATCATGTTCCTAGATGAAATTCCAGAGGCACATGATAGCATGAACTTCTGACAAGCCATTCTTTCTTAAATTAGTACTTAATATTATTTTGTTTTCTTAATTTTAATTGACGGATATATGTGTATATTTCTTGGATAATTAATCCATAATGAAAGATTGACTATATCCAAAATTGAGATATGTTTATAGGACAAGATCTTTACAAAAATCCCAAGAAATGCAAATAGATATGCAAAATCCAGCTTGTCCATTTTCCAGGCAAAATAGAGGCATAATTGTATATAATATAATACATAAATTTAGTTTTTAACTTGATTTCAGATGATATTTATGCTCTTCAATTTTGCGCGTGTATAAGTCGACACTTAACTTAGTATATAATTGAATAAGTAGACACATTCGTCCTACATGACTGTCACGACCCAGACCGTTGTGATTGGCACCCACACAACCCTCCAGTGGGATAACCATTACTACAATTCAAACAAACAAATTTTATGAAAACTAAGACATTTAAAGATACGGAAGCAAGTTTAAATGACTATAAAAATGGAGTCCCCATAAACTCCAAGGTTTTTAACAAACAACTAACCAAACTAATGCCGAAGAACAACCCCTAGAACCTGAAAGTTATTGTACCAAAACTCTACTAACGACAAGTCTAAGAACAAGGAGTACAACCCCGAAACTAAAAAACACCTTAAACAAATAGTCTGAGTCCGAAAAGAGTGGACTTAAACAAGAAAGATCCATGACAGCCTGAAAGAACTAGCTCACCCTTGAATCCGGTCACGCTCAATAGTCACTTAGCTGAGGTCTATCAAAAGCCGCTTGAAGATGTCATGTACTCAACAAGGAACAAGCAAGAGCAATATCAGTACACAACCACAGTGTACTGGTAAGATCATGCGGCTATCCCAATAAGTGAAACGCATGTAAGTAACCACAACATTATAAAACATGCATATACCGAACATATACAATATTAGTCATCTTTTCAGGATCAATGTAGCATCCTATGTTCTCAATAATACACATTGGTTATCAATTTAAAGCTGTTAGTCCATATGTTACTATGTTAAGGTTTAGTTAATGGATTCCTATTAGGTTATGTTTAGTTAATGGATTTCTATTAGTTTAGGTTTAGTTAATGGATGCTTATATATAGCCTTCCTATTTTTTTTGTATTGAGACGAATTCTATTATATTATAATACAACTCTTGTCTCTTGTTCTTCAATTAAAGTAGTTCTGTTAACATGGTATCAGAGCCTCTACGATCTTGGTAAACAATCAAAGAGCTTCCGTTGCCGGCGGGTGGCACCCATATATGCTACCCGTCTGGTCAATGATTATGTTTGCAAAAGTTGGGTCAGCTAAATCGATCCATGCTCCTTGATTTGTTGGTTGAAGATCTGGTAGCAGTCATCTGTTGCGCAGATCGAACTTTGGTTCGGTTTTTTGATTTGTTCGGTTCGGTTTTTGATTTGTTCGATTCGATTTTTGATTTGTTCGGTTCGATTTTTGATTTGTTCGATTCGATTTTTGATTTGTTCGGTTCGATTTTTGAATTGTTCGGTTCGATTTTTGATTTGTTCGATTTGGTTTTTGATTTGTTCAGTTTGGTTTTTGATTTGTTCGGTTCGGTTTTTGATTTGTTCGGTTTGGTTTTTGATTTGTTCGGTTTGGTTTTTGATTTGTTCGGTTCGATTTTTGATTTGTGCTTCGTTTTTTTCGAACTAGGGTTCAATTTTTGCTTTGTTAGAACTAGGATTCGGTTTTTTATTTGCTGCAATTCATTAAGGGGACAACGAAGGCAAACCTCTTAAGGAGGTAATTGTGCGCCGAAAGTGTGCAGAAACAATTATCGTGGTGCCCAAGTTTATATGGCTGGTGTTTTGGCATGCAGTGCTCATGTTGAAAGAGGTGATGCAGTTGCAGTTTCAGTTGTTGTGGAACAGTATGGTCCAGATGATGGATGGGGTGTTGCAATGACACGCGGGACTGTTCTACAAGATCACAAGAAGATCGGCGTTTCAGTTTCAGTTTTTGTGTGACAAACTCTCAATGCTTATTGTCGTTGCATTGTGAGTTTGAAGGGGGATGTTAGTCCATATGTTACTATGTTAAGGTTTAGTTAATGGATTCCTATTAGGTTAGGTTTAGTTAATGGATTCCTATTAGGTTAGGTTTAGTTAATGGATTTCTATTAGTTTAGGTTTAGTTAATGGATGTTTATATATATCCTTCCTATTCTTTTTGTATTGAGACGAATTCTATTATATTATAATACAACTCTTGTCTCTTGTTCTTCAATTAAAGTAGTTCTGTTAACAAAAGCAACATACACTCTTCGATTTCATTCAAATCTGGACTAAGTTAGGAAATTCCAAGTTACTACCAAAAGTTTTCTGACCCAATTCTTTCTCCATTGGCTTTCCCTAACGACGGAATCAGGTCGTTATAATGACAACTTGCGTGAGATACACTTAAACTGATTTATATTATGTCAAGTACATAACTTCATCTTCAATGTAAGCTCCAACTTCACAAATTTCAAATAAAATGAAAGATATTTGAATATACTTTACGTGTCTGGCGTGTGTATAACACAATTTTTACATAATTTTGATTTTTTCTGGAAAGAGGTAGAGTGTTAGTATTATTTTTGTTTTTTTTTCGATTTTAATTACTACATATTGTTATTTTAACTTTGATTATTTTATTGTTGTTTTTATTTGTTTCTCCTACCCCTTTTATAGTTCTTTGAGTAATTGAATCGATTTAGTACTTATTTTTTCATGATAGAAATAAATTATGCATACATGACTACATCCTCTTCTTGAAATTATATTGAATCTAATGTTAGATCCTGAAATATAATTGTGTAACTATTTTTTTTGGATTACTATACAAGTTGCATCTTATGACTTCTCCCTTTAATTTATGGTTTCGTTTACTTGTATATAACTACTAATTTTTTTGGATTACTATACAACTTGTATATGCACATAGTTGAGTTCCTATAACTTACATATTTTAATAATGAAATAAAAGAAAAACTTACATATTTTAATCGAATTAATTGGTAGCTTCCTAGTTTCACTTTCCTCTAGATTATAGGTCTAGATGGGTGGATCTTCTAAAATTTGACTTACATTTAATTTATTTAATTTTGTTCCATCTTTATAGGAATTAGGATGACTACAATTCCTACTTGGATTCTGTGACCTGTATGAATCTTTTCAAATTTAGTACTCTTCTCGGTTCATATTTATATATCGTTATTCGTAAAAATAGATGTTTTTAATATCCCTTCATTTAGCAGTAATTATTTACTATATTATTTTGAAATATCTAATAATACTTGTTCATTTTATAAAATTAATGGATAATTTTACACCTAATATCTAATTTGCCCTTATTATTAATTATCGTCATTTTCCTATTACATTTTTCAAGACATTGTTTTTATTATATTTAAAAGGTAATATAATAAAAATATCTTTTTATTTATAGTTTCTTAAGAAGCGCACAAAATCAAAAGGAGTACACTTTTCTTTTTATTTTACCTTTGAGGGTTATTAGCCTTAAAATATGAATTAGACCAACATAAGAAAACTAAAATGATTTATAAAAAAAACTAAATGATATCATTAGTTAATTTAAATAATCAAAATAAATTAATTCATGTTCATTTATTGAAAAATTGACTTTAAAAGAACACTAAATAAGAGTACGATGATGAACCTATTTAGTTTCTCAAGGGATGTAAAATCTAAAATGGTGACATATAAATAGAAACTGAGAAAATAATAAATTAAATATGGTTAATTTCACAAACGATTACCATTCTTTTCGAACCACTTTACTTATCGTTTTTAATAAGAATAAATTATTCAAGATGCTTATTATTTGAAAATTTTAAAATATATTGAGTATATTCTTTCTATTTTATCCTTAATGATGATTATTCTTCAAATATTTAATTAATTAGCATAAAAAAACCCAAATAAAGAGTAGTACATACACATATACTTTAATTAATTTTGTAATTACTTAGATTAACTTTTATTTAGAGAATAAAGAGATTAATATTTTAAATGATTAAAAATAATAAATAAAAGTATAATAGGTAAAAATATATACTTTCGTAAAGGGTGTGTAAGCGAAAACCGTGACAAGTAAAATGATTCAAAAAGAGTCAAATTTATTTTATTGCACTAAATTATGAAATTAATTTGGTTTTCTTCATTTTCAAAAAGAGTCAAATTTATTTTATTGCACTAAATTATGAAATTAATTTGGTTTTCTTCATTTTCAAAAAGAGTCAAATTTATTTTATTGCACTAAATTATGAAATTAATTTGGTTTTCTTCATTTTCAAAAAGAGTCAAATTTATTTTATTGCACTAAATTATGAAATTAATTTGGCTTACTTCTTAATGACTTTATGTAATACTCAGAGAAAAAATAAAGTAACATTTTGGTTAAAAATAAAATAGCTTTATTAATATTTAGTAAAATTGAATTTGGTTAAAAATAAAATAGCTTTATTAATATTTAGTAAAATTGAGTGATAATTTATTTATGAAATAACGTGGCCTCTGCTTCAAATTATATATTTTTTTTAAAAAAAAGTTGCTATGCTGACTCAAAAAGTCAAAAAGTTTTTTGCTGACAAATATTTACAGCAAAAACTGATCCTTTCCAATTTTGCAAAAAAAACTAAATGTTTTCTTTTTAGTAAAATTTACTTTACCTACAACAAGCACCAATTGAAGAAGGATAAGTAGATGTATTTAAATAGTTTAGATTAATTAGTAGGTTTAATCTAATAATAGTTTAGAGCTCTCCAAGACAGCTAGGTATTTATTTAATTGAACACTAATAGTTTATATTTTTTAATTAATAATTGAGTAGTTAAAAAAAAATCATTGTGTAGCAAATTCACTTACTTTATTTGGCCTGTTTGCTTACAATTTGAACGAACCATTTAATATTGCCCCTATTGATAGGTAGTTTTATAATTCATATATAGAGCGGATTATTTTAGTTCGTTCAAAAAAGAATGCCAACTTCTTTTTTATAATTAGAAATAATTCAACTTTAAAATTTCACTTTAACTCTTAACATGAAAGATTTTATACACAAATTTCAAAATTTATTATTTCTTTCTTAAATTTTGTGCAAGTCAAACAGTATAATATAAAAAAAATTGAGACTCTAAGGATATATGTTGTACATAAGTGTAAGACAAAATTATGCATTATCAAGTAACTTTTATTTGTTATTGTGATTCTAGGTAATTCTTCTAATCCATCTTAGTCTTAGTCGACTGAGTTATCTAGTATTTATTATTAGTGAGAGATAACACATATCCTATTAAACTAATAAAAATGCATAAAAACTAACCTGAACACCACGGTTATTAAAAAAAGTACTCATATGAAAATATGTCCACATGGGGTAGGATGGAAAGTGAAAATTGTATAGCTGTTTTTTAGTAGTGAGAGACGAGCATATACTCCATTGGTTAAGGTTTTGGAGGATTGGAAATTGCCAAGAAATTATAACTCCCACCCCCCAACCCCAACCCCAACCCCCAACATAAAAATAGGGTGGGTTAATTAAATGAGAATTCCCTATAAATCTCCCATCCCCTCAAAAGTATAATCCATCTATCCTCATAATATTATCTATAATTACTATCACTTTCTTTATATTTTTATAAGAATGCCTGCTCAATTGATGCCTGAAAAAACATTTGCAAGAGTTCATTCCATAGGCATGGAAGTTAATCCTCCAAGCTTTACTAAAAGGTAATCAATTATGCACAAATTATAATTTATTTAAGCTATAGCTACCTATCTCATTTCTTTTTCTTTTTTTGGTTGATTTCAATATTTTTTCAACTTTTTGTATTATTTTTTTAATTTCAAAATAATCAAAACCAAATTTCATTTTGTGGTTCTTTTCTATATATTTCTCATCCTAATTAAATACATGCCTTTTGCATGTAAACCTAGTTATGAACCTTATAAGTTCATCTTTTGTAAAAAAAAAAAAAAAGACAACATTTTTTAAGAGGGTAAGGTGCAAAGATTTTTTTTATTTTTTTTTATTCAAATACTAAAAAAAAATATTGTTTTTCCAAGGAAAAGAAAGCTGGAAAGATTTTTCTATTTTCCAGCATTTTTCCAGGCTTTTTGATCATATTCTATTCCACATTCTCAGCTATCAAGAATTAGCTAAGCTTGTGGACAAATTTATTAATTGAAGTGTCAAAAGCGCACTTCAATTTTGATAAGTTAAAAAGACCTCTTTATATAATTTGACTTTTGATCACTAATTATATCGAGCCGCCTCTCTAACAATGACGCTTATAGATTGGAAGGGAAGGTGGCGATTGTAACAGGTGGAGCCAGAGGAATCGGAGAGGCAACTGTGCGACTCTTCGCAAGACATGGAGCTAAAGTTGTAATAGCAGATGTAGAAGACATTTTGGGAAATACATTAGCAAATATGTTGTCTTCTTCTTCATCGTCATCCTCATCAGTAACTTACATTCATTGTGATGTAACATCTGAAGACGAAATCAAAAACTTAATCGACTCAACAATCTCAAAATTCGGACAAATTGATATCTTATTCAACAATGCTGGTGTTTTAGGTAGTCAATCAAGCCAAAAAAAGAGCATAATCAACTTCGATCCAGACGAATTTGATCGTGTGATATCTGTTAACGTACGAGGAGCCGCGTTGGGAATGAAGCACGCGGCTCGTGTGATGATCCCACAAGGGCATGGGTGCATCATTTCAACATCTAGTGTGGCCGGAGTCCTGGGAGGACTCGGGCCACACACGTACACGTCTTCCAAGCACGCGATAGTAGGGCTAACTAAGAATGTCGCGTGCGAATTGGGACGGTATGGGATTCGAGTTAATTGTATATCACCATTTGGGGTTGCAACATCTATGTTGGTTAATGCATGGAGCCATGGAGATGGAGATGAAGGTGAAATGAATATTGGATTGCCTAGTGAAAAAGAAGTTGAAAAAATTGAAGACTTTGTGGGGAGTTTGGGGAATTTAAAAGGGACAACTTTAAGGGCTAAAGATATTGCTGAGGCAGCTTTGTATTTAGCTAGTGATGAATCAAGATATGTAAGTGGACATAATCTTGTTGTGGATGGTGGAGTTACTACTTCAAGAAATTGTGTTGGTTTGTAATGTATGTTTTATTTTTATTTTTGGGTAAAAATTTTAATTCCTAACTTTACAAGAGCTTAACATAAAGATTTTTTGGGTTGAAGTTGATGTAATTTCTTCCTTTTTCCTATTTCAAATTGACTGAAGAAATTAAAAAGTTGTCAGCTTGACTAGTTGTTTTTGTTGTAAAGACAAAATTGGGATATATGGGATATATTTAGTTTTTTTTCTTAAGAACGGAAGTATTTTAGTTATTTAACAATAAGGTTTATTCATACAAAGAGGAACTGATCTAAGCAATATTATATAGTTCCAGCAGCATTTCTATCGAGACTCGAGAACATTTGTTACAAAAGAAGGAGATGCTTCAAAAACATAAGGCTGGTTATGATTTAAATTGGGATATTATTGTTTGAAGTTTTAGTTTTTTTTTTTTTTTTTAATTTGAGTTTCATTCTCTCTCTTCTTAGTACACATTTGTATTTTACTTCCCAAAGGCCAAAACATTGAGTACCAACTTATTTTATTGTCTATGTTTTCTTCTTCATTACTATAATTTATGGATGAAGGATTTTATATTTTATTTCACACTTCCCACTATACATGACCACAAGGCACACACTCAGAAGTCTGAAGCTTTAATTCACTATTGCTATTTTTGATTATTCTCAAAGTAATTCTTAAAAAAAAATTAAAGTAGTTAAAAATCTCATTAAATTATAGATAAATGTTTCCTCGTCTCATATTAAATGGACACTTTCTATTTTACACTGTAATTAATAAATCATTAATAAATTGATTAATTTTATTATTTTGCCCTTTTTCATATTAATTACTCTCTTGAAAAGAGAAATTGTGGATCTTTAAAATTTGCTTAAACTTCCAAAAGTAATATTAATTGTAGGGGTAAAATAGAAAGTCATAACAATCTTCTTGAACTTTGAACAATTCACTTATTTTGGGCGATAGAAAAAAATTTCAACAATTCAGTTAATATTGACTAGAAGGAGTATTCATTCATGTGGTCCGATAAATCTGAATCTTCATCGGAAAGTCCAGTAGAAGAATAATTTCTTTTTAGGGCTCAAACTCGAAAAATTCACTCATGTTACTTAAAAATAATAATAATAAATTATAAAAAAAATTAAAAAAGGAGACATTTTGATAGAAATATGACTTTAGTTCAATCTATAGGACAAACTAAGATCACATGTATAGTCTTGGAACTGAAGCTTTGAGATTTCAGTGGCTGCTATTATTTCCTTAGTTTTTGACCAAGAGATTTGTTGATTTTTATCGAAGATATTTTTCGTGGATAATTCAAAAATATAAAGATGTACCTAACCCACTTATTTATTCATTAATTACGATGTTTGATTGACTTTTGTTGATAGATTCCTATTGTATTGGAATATCCAACTCTTTATACAATTCAAATACTACGACTCACATTCAACTACTTATAGGTAAGACTTTTGTTTTTCTCATTCTGGATCTGTATTTAAAGTCAGAATTCATTAATTTGGCTATCTTGTGACCACAGGCTGCAGCTAACGTTACAGTGGAGAAAACATGTGATGTTGTACTTCTTGGACCACTGAGGAAAACTAACAACTGCTGACCAAAAAAGTGCTAATTATTAAGAAAAAAGTTAATAGTTTCCTGCCCGATATACATGAATGTTTGCTATTAGATACACTAAAATATGAAGAAAAGCAAGCGAGGGATTCCCAAATATATGTGAATCAGGAAGAGCGGCGAGCAAGAGAGTATGATACATGCGAATCCACTAGAGTACAATGTATTTAAAATAAATTACACCTAATTTTGATCCTATTTATCCAAAATATAAATATCTGGACACACCAAATTCATGTATCCAAAGTCCAAAGTCTAATAAGATTTGTAATATTACAAACTAGCATGAAGCTAAGTACTCCCCCTGTCCAACAATAATTGTCCTCTATTGATTTGTTACACCCCTAAAGAAACAATAAATAATAAAGATAATATTACTATATTATCCTTTGATTTTATTAAATTTAATGCTTTGAGAAATGTGTTAGATAATAAATAGTATATTTAATAGCAAGGGTAAAATCGTTACAAAAGGTAAATTATCTCTTGATTTTTTAAATTGAACAAATATTGTTGGACAACTATTTTTAGTATAGTGATCAACTATTGTAGGACGGAGGGAGTAATTAGCTCCTAAACTAGTGAGATTTACGTAAGTTACCCTATATTAATGACATTATATATTGCATTAACAATTTAATGGAAATTTCAAAAGGTTGAACAGTTGTATTAAAAGTAGGTGATAATGATAGTCCAATGCTCTTGGGTGATCTAGTTTACAAAATAGCCTCTAAACAGTAGTCCAATACATATGCGGCCCCTTAAACTTGCACACCAATCGATTTATGTTTGATAGACACACTTCATAGGAACTAGAATTAATGAGATGTATAATGCATTTATAGTAGTTCAACATGTACACTTAGTAGATAACAAAGATCCTGAAAAGTCAAGTCTTCTTCCACAACATTTTACAAAGAATCTTGAATTAACATACAACGTAGGAAGGAAAATGATGGATGGAGAACAGATAGAAAGAAAGAAATGAACAACCTGAAATCTTCTGATATAATTATATTCACATAGATCTCTCTGATGCCAGATCAAGCAACGCGCGGAAGAACTGCTGCGGATACAGGGGAGGTTGCTCTGAAAGTGCCTAAATACAACAAACACGATAATGTCAATCGTTGAAGTTTAACTTATTCGAATTGCTCACTGAACCTTTTTTTATATATATAAGACATTGTCTATAGTCCTTTTGTTGATAATTACAAATAGCATAAACTAGGTCAAAAATTGAAAATATATGTGGTCATTGAAGAAGAAGCAGATATATCACCTGATGAATCAAGACGGTGGAAGGAGTCATTCCTGGAACTGTATTCACTTCTATAATCAGTACCTGTGACCGCAAAACAACAATACCTCCGATTAGATCTTATAATACATGTGCAAATAGTTATCTAGTTATCTGAATACCCCTCCTTTCCTGATTTTACTTTTAGCTTGATTTGCAGCAAGTCTATCAATTGTATGGCATGTTAAGTATTGCAGCTTGCAGAAATCCTTTTATTAAGTTCTAATCTCCTCAAGTTCTACTACTGAATTCATTCAACAATAAATATTGCCTCTAAAATGATACTTTTGCCCCAATTCAACTGCAAACGACCAATTTGGACGGGTGATTCAACCTCTTATATTAATCTTGTATCAACTTAATTGGTTCTACAGGTATACAGAAATAGACCCATAAAAACGATGAATATTTTGAAAATTTTAGTAGAGTACTACAGCGTTCTAAACCACATGGTAAACTCTTCACCATGGTTCTTTGTGCACTCATATTATTAACATGAGTGTGTCACAATTATCTTGAGAAGCACATCATGAACTGCAACTTGCTGGAAAAGACACATTTCCTTAATGATATTATTAACTATGAAGTATTAAATTCACCTCCATTACTGTTCAATCCATTGAAAGAATCTCAGCAATAACATACCTCACCAGTGTCAGCATGAACAAATGCATCAATACGCGAAAATCCTTCTAATTGTAGAGTGTTTGCAATAAGTTCAATACGCTTTTTACACCTTTCCAAGGCGGCACTACTGATTGAGAAAGAAAAGAAATAAAGTGATTGTGAGCAATATGTAGGTAATCTTGAGACACAGAAAAGTACATCTTGTAAAGAACAATTTCTGGCTTGGTAAATAACTACTTTTAAGTAGAAATGTGTATTGACATAAATCTGGTAGTCATATCTAATACAGTTTCCACAAGATGAATCTTCATAACAAACCTCATAATAGAAGGTGGAGGTGGAGTCAGATTGATGCCAGTTCCACCTGCAGACGGAACCATGTAATGTCTTAGTCATCATTTGACAAGAAGAAACCACAGTATGCCCTCACGAAGCTTATTATTTTAATGGTTTCAACTAGAATCAAGAAGCTCTACTCAATGAACCTATGGCTAAGGAATAACTAGGGACAAGACCATCTACCTGCTTATCTTTTCTTTTCTTTTTTGCTACAAGCATAGAACTGTGGTTACATATTGGAGCATGCATAAATGAGCCAATGAGAAAGTCCAAATCACTGGAAGCGATATAATGTCTTACACTACAAAAATTACAATGAAGAGATACCTTGGAATTTCTCCTCCAGTGATAATATGCCTCCAGATTCTTTCACGGTTACACTAGGAGTCAATGAACGCATTGATCCACATTTTCCTACAACACCTACGGTGACCTCTACCCATCTACTATCCCCTTTCCAGAGCAAATTGTGTGCATTCTCATTTCTGGATTTGGATGCAACAACTATGTCATCAGTCTCAACAAAAGGTTCGAATATTAAGAGCTCTGGAGGAGGGTTTGGCATCTCAATCATTCCATGTGCCTGCATCAGATACCAAGAGAAATATATGATACAATAGTTTTAAGGTATCCTGAAATCATATTATTCGGTGTTAAAAGAAAAAAGTATTAGAGATTGGTAATTGATTGAGAATTAAGTAGGCATTTGGCCAAAGATTTCAAATATTTTTCACTTTATTTGGAATTTATGAAGATGGAGTAGTGTTTGGTTATACTTTTTGCAAAGGAGAGAGGAGAGCATTTTATTTGGAAGTCATGAAGATGGAGTGGGAAAACAGGTTAGGAGCATTTTCCCAAATTTTGAATCCAAACTCCAAGTTGGATAAATCTTATAACCAAACATGAGTTCGAAAAAGTGAAAATTATTCTAGGAAAAAGTGTAATTCTCATGGTTACATCAAAATAGAAAAAACAGACAATCAAGCAATAAATCTGTCACACGAGAAGAATAACTGGTAGTAGGAGAAGTTTGCAAAACAATTGGGAAACAAAAAAGCTCGAAAAACAAAAATATGGTAACAATATTGGCTGCTACAAGCCAAGAGGACTAATTTCTTGAAAACTTGTTTAAGAGCCTTTTGTACTGTTTTGAGTCTCCTTGATAACAGTAGTTTATGGAAAATTTAGAGCCACAAATATGTGTAAAGTCTAAAATCTCATTACACATCGAGCAACAAGGATGTAACCGCTCAAAGTTGTCTTATAATCAACTTTTTTAGTTTTATACTAATGGTCAAAAGTTGTAATTTAAGAATTTAATTACTTTTCAAACCATAGAAATCCTTTTCAAGAGCAGTATGAGCTAATAAAGTGTGGGGTCGTATTGGAATTGGGACCCAAAATTAACTTGGCCATTTATTACTTTGATTGTATTTGCAATTTATTTACATACTCGAACAAATAGAAATTTGCAGGGTGCAATTTCTGCAATTGTAGCATCTATAGGCTTTCTTATAATTTAGATATGCTATTTTAGGGTCAATCTATTAGGAATAGGGTGACATAGGTATGGTTCTTTTCCATCAACTTTTGATTGAACTCGGGACAAGTTATTACAAATACAAGAGCTGGTGGCGAATTGTATGAACCAGCACGCGGACCACGTGAATCAAATATTGTATTGATGATTCACATGGTTTTCTACATGCTGTACACACTACACAATTAAATTGTATAAAAAAAATTTGACTTTTCTACTACAAGCGTATAATGTGTGTTGTGTTTACCTACCTAGATAGGCGATACCAATCTCTTAAGCACTTCTCATTTTACGCTATTTACAGCTGCTAATATATATCATGAAAGCACATGGCAAACCTGTGGGTTTACAGCTAAAAAAAATGAAAGCAAGCACGGTCCTATTGATCAAACTGATGAACAAATGGAACTATGATTACTATGCTTGGGAGAAAATAAAATACTGCCCATGATTGGGAGAAAAAGCTTTGCAGATGAGGAGCAATGACAGAGAAATCACATATACCTTTGACAGGCTGTTAGGAGGAATACGAGGTAGGCAGTCTTGCAATACATTTACGTAGAAGGCAAGGTCCCCCTCACAGCTGCACAAGGCAGAGTGTCAAGTTAACAAGAAGCATTTTCTAAGATTTGCACCCAATATTATTTAAGTAGAACAGAATGGAAGAGGAACAAAAGCATACCACAATCTGGCCACACCAGTTGAGCAACCATCTCTGGCCGGTTTTACACATAAAGTGTCACAGTGAAGTTTTGACTTCAAGTCAAGCCAGAGATCAGATATGGACATTTTCAGCAGATCCTCTTTCTTCTTCACATCTTTATTTATTGTAAGGACTCCAAAATCGGTCAGCTATCCAAAGAGAATTTTTATGCTTGTCAAGGGATAGACATTTATAGGTGTTCATGCAAATCAGTTTGTTGACTATATTTATAATTTGCAGATGAAGTCTACGCGAAAAGAAGTTTCAAATTAATTTGAAATAACTCAAGAATGAACCTTAGCCAAAGTAGCAAGGCCCTTGGTTTTTAAGTCTTGGATTCAACCACACACCCCCCTCCCCCAAATCCCCACCCCCATATAAGTATTCCTTCACGAAATGTAGGTAACCTTTTTATGTATGTTGCAGTTGGGATCTAATAGTGGTAAATTGGCATTCATTTACTACTTCGCAATTGTTCAATTGTGCATATCTCAACTACAGAAGGTCATTCTTTCACTAAAATACAGGACATGCAATGAGTAGCAAATCAGATCAACTGATCCATGAACTAAACAAAAATCATCATAGTCCAGCTTTTTTAATGGCCGTTCTCTAAGCACCTATCTCTGAATCTTACTAAACTAATCAAAACATGGTTGAGGCAAAAGTTCCCTCATGTAAGTTAAATTGCTTTTAGTACGTCATCACCAAAACAAACTTTTGTATGAACAGCAATGTCAATCTTTAGAAACATTAGCTTAATTGAAATACTTGTGCAGGTTATAAAAAGGGAGAAAGTTCTATTAATGTGCATATGCATAAGTTATGCTGTGCTTAAATATATCTCGACTGGGGCAATGACATGCTTGTGTTGCAGCTAATAATGCAACATTAACTGAACTCTTTTAATCGCAATAGACTGACTGATGTTTGATTCCATTCATAGTGGGAATAATGAGAGGGGTGAAGAAAGAAAGAATATCAACTCACATGTTGTAGAGCAACAGAGGTTGCAACTTTGTCCATGCATGTTTTTGAAGCCATGGCTCCAGGACCTTCCATTATAAGAAGGGCAAGAAAGCAGCTACAGTTTAGTGATAATTAGTTGACTTGTACTCCTTTCTTTCAATTATACCATTCAATACAGACCTGTATAGGGAACCCCTTCCGCCTCTAGTAAAGATTGAAGTGTGCCATCTTCTCCAATGCCTCCATGCACTATCAACGGCCATAGTAACACAATGGTCATCATTACTTTCAGAAATTAAATGATAACATCTAACAAAAGTTGATAGTGTTATAAAATGGAAATAAGCTATTCTTTTCTCATGAGGATGAATACATAGCTGAATTCATACGCCACTTTATTTTATTTACTTACTTCATAGCAGATTACTGAAGCAAAAATAAATATGTAAAAGAAGGCACATACTAACACGGTTTTAACAGTTGCTGAAAAGTTATAAGCATGTATACATCTACTAACCTGCAATGAAAACAGTCGCCTGAGATTCCTTAGCTAGCTTGACCCACTGCTCTAGGGAAAATTTCTTCGGTAATTCATCTGATATATCAAACCCGTTGAACCAACTGTGATTTCTCAGACCTCTCATGAGATCATCCATGACCTGGTTCCGCAACTGAGATGTCAGAGCTGCCCGATTGGGTTCAATTGCTTCTAGACACGCATCAAGGACTTCTTCTGTAGTATGTCTCAGCAAAAGGGAATAACTGTACACCAAGGAAAAGGGTTTGACATGCACTATGATAATATTCAAAACTAGGAGGATCACAACCTAACTATCTCAAATATTTTCCTCCAGGTTATGCTCCAACAAGATTCAGAAATCACCACATGAAGCAATACTTTTATGTCTAATCATGTTTATCCCTTCATTTGTAGCTCATGGACTAAATCTAACAAGATTCAACAGTGTACACAGGAAGAAGCATCTAAAGAAGATAGGTATACTGGAAATTCTCCATCAAGTCCATTATGATACACTTCTCAAAAGAGAAAGGAATTTCAGGTGGGGCTATCTGAGTGCCGTAAAAGCCCAAAGTAGTACCATAATTTACTGATTTTGGTTGACTGCAGCAAGAGAGAGATTATTAAGGCAGAAATGTAAGAATGAGGAAGCATTTGCATACAGCTAGTGTTTCATGTGTAAATATGCAACAGAAGAAGTGGATGACCTGTTGCTTTGCAAGTAGCAGAACGTTAGTACGTAATGCTAACATAAGAAGGATTTAGCTGGGTAAATTCCAAGAAACTGGTGAAATGGCGTCAAGCTAGAAGGAAAAACAGTGACAGGGTCTTCAAGAATCATTCCTCAAGCAACAGTGATGTGGACATTCCTCAAGCAGTGATGTGGACAATTTGGAAAGAGAGGATAGAACAGGTTTTGGATGGACACAAGTTTTCTTCTTTAAAATTGATAAATTGCATTTACCTATAAAAAACTCTTACAAATAAAAATATGAGGCTCTATTTTAGAAGATAAATGTACAAGAAGAAGAGCGTTTAAGAATTATAGAAGTGCGTTGAAATTTGTACAGGACTATTAAATTGTCATAGCATGAACTAAGTTGGATTTTAGTACAAAGAAGTTTATCTGGCAGTTGCGACAAGAAAAGTAAAAAGAATGAGTAAAGTAAGACATAAGATACACAATACTTGTAGTCTACTGCAGTTGCAATATACTTACGGCAATGTCCATACTGTCTTAAACTTCTCATCTACTTCATGCTTAGCAGAGTCTGAAAAATCAGTATAGCTCATTGCAGGGGCAAGCAAGCACGGTGTCACCTCAAGCTGCAGACAGCAAGATTCCAACATCATAATATTGGCAGGATAAATTTGGGAACGTCTGAAAAAAATATTACAAAATGAACTACTAAAGAAGTGAGAGAAAGCAACATTTGTCGAACAAGAAACCAAGGCAGTTGTACTCTCGTACTAACTATTACGGAAGGCAAGAGATCTTTTCCATCATTTCCTTCAAATTTGACACATCTGTTCATTGATATAATACCATGTAAGAAATGATGGCAACCAGTTTTACATTTGGATTTCCTCTGGAAGGAACAGATTTAAGTTCCGGCATAGACAGGAACCATAGACAGGTGAAACATTAACAGAATTTTATAATCAAACTTATGTCACTATCTGCTGAAACATATTGCTGAACTAATAACAAACATGTCATTTCCCGTGCCTGTGTAAAACACAACCTGTGAACCCAAAAAAGTGACTTGGAGAAAAATAAACGAAGTGTCTTAGACACATCTTCTTTGTCGATAACCTCAGGGCGCAGACCAAAATCAAATATTTTAATACGTAATTTATTGAACACTGCTTGAAAATGGCAGGGTTCATCAGAACACCAAGTCATCCAATATAAAGAAGGTTTTGAGTTCTGTAATACATAAGACACTAGGGCATGATTTAGAATGTAAAATTCTAGCACTTAGTTTCCACCAATTCAAAAAATTAAATCAAGATGGGAATGCTAGGAATTTCAGCAGCAGCAAGAGGGTTGACCTAAATTTAGTAAAGGAAGCCATGAATGAGGACTAATTGAAATAATCAACTCCTAATTCATCACTTAAAATAAGATAATTTCCAAAGCTTCTGGTAGTTTCATTTGCCTCCATAAGATTAGCCTTGCAGCAATCAATAATACTAGACAAACTGAAGAATCGGTCTCTGAGGCAACATGTGAAGGCTGCTCTAGTTGAAACCCTCCATAATGGTTGGAGACTTTAGTCACCAGAGAAAAGAGTGGGACACCCCACATTTCCCTTCAACAGAGGGGAGAGTGGGGTTGAAGAAAAAATTACCAGACTAAATTATATACTAACTATGCCTCAATCCTAAACCAGTTGGGGTTGACTATATGAATCCTTTACATCCATCCACACTATTCAAACCCATTTCATTCCAATAGTCAATGGTTGTTTAATGGATTACCAAAACAAAGAATCAAAAAGAAAAAGGAATCTGTCCCTGAGTCACAGTACTTACGTTCAGAATATAAGATTCATTAATCTGGTAGACACGAAAACTTACATCATCAGATGCTCTTAGATTCAGCCAAACATTGGTTCCACTCATAAGAGATACTTGGCGTTCAGAGGTGTCACCACCAAAGATGACGTACACTTTCTTATGTTGTTTAATAAATTCTTCTGTTAATGATGAAGATTTTGACCTCCTTCTCGACGGACAGGATATGATATTATGTGACAAAAGATCTGGAAACCTCAAGCAAGCATGTTGGATGATGGTCCGGAGAATATTTGAGTGTGAAAATCCAACCTGACACGGAAAGATGCACAAAGTCATCAGATTCAACAAGACTGTCACTATCTATTTTATAGAATACAACATGTAAAATAACTTCATTAGAAGTTGTGATACAGGTAAATATCATGCTACTCAAATTGAATGCATAAATCCACCAATTCTCTTATACAGGGAATGCTATCATCCCCTGCTTTTCATTTTAAGGATTCTTCAAGTGTTTGAATGTTTGATTGGTGGAAAGGATATGATATTGTTCACAAACCCGAACTTCCATATGTAAGATAGTAGAGATTTGTTCCAGATGAAGCCTAATAACTACATACTACTTTCTTTTTATTCAAGCTATGATATACACAATTTCTGTCAAATGGATTTCTTCTTGAGTTAAGGGAAATTCATGCCAAATGGACTTTCTTCTTTGGGATAGGTTCTGAACCGACACTCACAGCATGGAAACTTTCTTAACTACAAATAAAATGACACCACAAGATTTACATATCAATGGGCCTATACTTAAGCAGACTGGAAAATTTCACCTTGTGTATTCTGCAATAAACCAAGAACCAGCATTAGGAGTACCTTTGATGCTTGCTGAAATAAGAAACTTGTTTGCTCCATTCCACTGATCTGGGGAGAAGAATGTACAATACAGTTCAAGCAAAAATACTGATGAAAAAAAATACAGGAAGGGTCAGTAAGCTATCTCACCAAGTTAATATCAGTGAATATTACTGTGCCAGAATCAGTCCTTCCGAATTTGTTTCCTGCAGAGGTGGAAGCTTTGGTAGAAGGCGGCAAAACCCAACCATCAATTCTAGCAAAATCACGCAAGCCAAGTCGCTGAAATAGTAATGACGCTCCTTCACGGATCCTTGAAATCACATCCATAGAGAATCTAGGTGGAGTGTGATAAGCAACCTGCAATATTTGCCTGGCTGTTAAGATTAATATAAGCAAGAAGAATTTATAAGTACAGTTTAAGCTTTGAAATTAGGACCATGATAGAGGCTTAAATCAGAAAAGCATGTCATCAAAAAAAAAAAAAAAAAGAATAGGACCTCCTTATCATCAATCAGTCCATATTTGTCAAAGTGCCACACAAAATGGCCTTCTTCACCTGGTTACTGGCAAGAGGGGTAGTCCTAACACATGAGAGATTCTCTGAGAGAGGATTTCAATTGTGTTCTAGATGCTATCTGTGTGGATGTGAGGCAGAGACAACAATTCACCTTTTTTTTTTTTTTTGCACTGTAAGGAGACTTTACAACTATGGAGAATATTTACTGCTCTGAGAGGCTTCTATGGGTTATGACAAGAGGTATCACACTAGATCATGTCTCTATTTTTGATGTCTTAGATTCCTTGTGAGATGACAAAGGAATAGGAGAACTCTTTATGTGCTCACTTTTGTAAGTAAGGGTGACTCCCAGTTTTGAGGGGAGTCAAGTATATATCAATATACATGTTATCATTCTCAAAAAAAAAAAAAAGAAAAAAAAAACTAGTAAAATTTGTGTTTATATAGGGCAAAAACAACCTTAACAATGAAAAATTAAATGAATGAACACGAGATATGAAACATAATTACTGAACTGTGCCTTCAATGCCAAGCTATTATCTATCACATCGAGGATGTCGTCGTTATGCTTACAAATGAAAAAGAAATTAAAAAAAAAAAATACATGTCCCTGGAGTTCTATGTGCACATTCCACCAATCAGAAATATTTTTACTACCTGTCGAGTAGGGAGATACTTCCTTCGATAGTTAAATATTGCATCTTTCTCGCTAACATCAACAGTGCCATGTGATTGAAGCTCCACCTGAACATGGCATGGTGGAAATTAAACATATAGAGCATTAAGAAAGTTGAGAAATTCAATGCTTTAGCTAGTGAGCCCATTTGATTGGAAATCTTGCCAGCTAAAGGCAGAAAGAAAAATACTCTCTTTCAACTCTTTCATTAACAATGCTTAAACATAAAGATCTTCCCATTGACCTACAGAATCCTCATTTACAAGATATCCATAACTGGTGTGATGTGACATGAAGTAAAACATCAACCATGATGACAGTAAATAGCATTGTCACTCCTTGCAGATTTAATAGCCGAACAGCCATTTTAACAAATTGATTCCCAATAATCACATTATGTATGGATAAACTTTTCAGCACTGGATACTCTGTACATGAGAAACTTTAACAAGTAATTAGGGAACTGCCAAAAAAAGTAACATCCTCGATGCTCCAAAGAAAACTTAATGAAGTTCAAGTCCTCCAAGTACTAGCATAGCCCCACAAAAGCAAGCTGCAGCAGAATGTCAGTAACTCTGCACTAGCACTGCCTAAATGTGACAGTACTAACTGTTCTGCACCAAATACATGATGAACCACTATAAGTACTAGAAATTCTCTTTTCTTCTCCAGATCGATACTAACTTACCTACTCCTGCTCCTATAGGATCCAAGAGTGCCAATGCCCTTTGCACAATTGTAGAGCTCAAAAAGATCGGTATCAAAATTCAACTATATAAGCTCAATAATGGACCACCAAAGAGTACCACTTTTTTATTAAAAAATATGAGAAACCAAAGAATATCACTTTTCTTAATGATAATTGCCACCCTTATAAAAATTGTTGGATGGAAATTTGGCTCTCGATCATACAAATGCAAGATTTTGTGTCAACTTCTGCCTGTAATCGAGAACTACGTGAAAAGGCATGATATACTTGCATATATAGAAAGTAAGAGTATCATCCCATGCAATGCTTATAGCCTTATATAATAGATTAAACTGGCGCCCATCATTTATAGCATTTCAAATATCAATGTCAACAGACAATAGCACTTTCAACTGGAAGCAATGTTAGAAATTCCTAACTCCTGGATTTATTTATCTGATATCTCTGCAACTTTAACACCCCAGCACAATGAAAATCTACAGTCATTGTACTCGTACAGTTCAAACCAAGGCACAATATGCTTTCGGTGTATTTTTGAGAATTATAAACCTCTTAATAAACTTAATACCAAAAGAGAATAAAGTATCTATATACCTCTGTTGGCAAGAATACAACAGGCTGGCAATTAAAACCAGAACCTACATCAAGGACAATTGCTGTAAATTCACTGCCTCCTTCAAGGAAAATCTCAATAAGGACTTTGTCATCTATCCCCTGCCAAAGTAACGAAAAATGGTTATTGATTGAATATATACCTGAATACAAACTGCAAAAAGGTATACAAAGGACTTAAATTTCCAATATCATATACACTATCAAACCAACACTATTCAAGAGGTGTAGTCTAACAAAGTAAAACTAGAGAAGAATGACGTGGAGAAGAAAACTATTACCTCAGAAATAACTCCGTTAGCTTTTGTCAGAGAATCAGAGACACCATAGGCAACACTAACTCCAATGCTTGATCCTGCTCTTGTTGGCTTTACCTGCAATATTGTGTGGGTCCTAAATGTAAATAATGGACCAAGAGTGCTGCAGAAAATCAAAATGAATGTTCCATTGAATGCTTACCACCACTTTTCCCGACTTAATATCCAGTAGATTTTGCTCAAACCACTTTGACAGTCCAGATTCATCCGTTTCATTTCCCTAAGATCAGGACCAAACCACAGTTAATTTTGTGAAGTCATACAATTCTGCTCCTTGGGTGTATAAAAAATCTAATTTCCAGCAAAAAGCAGCTTTCTTGGTAGGTTACATTGGCTAGAAAACCAACAAGGGAAAGCCCAGGAACAATAGAGTGAGAAGAGAACCAATCAGGAACAAGACAAAGTGGCAGCCAGCCAAAAACAGATGAATAGAGAAGCAAAAGGTACTTCTCTTTTTAGGATAATTAGAGAAGCAAAAGGAACATTTTTCCAGTTTCAACATAATATAAAGATAGACTATGTTAATCATAGTCAAGGGGAGACGGAAACAAGCTGAGCTGTGAATATTCAAGCTCAGCTTGATCAGGTGAGCAAGCTCAAGCCTGTTTCTAAGAAATATGATATGGAAGTCAAACTTAACAAAGCTTGAAGACGGAAAGTCAGAAATAAGAAGAGAAAAACAAATAAACTGGAAGACCATTACTAACAGTAGTAACATATGCCTGGCATATGGAAACTTCCAAGTAGAAGAAAGCACATGAATAGAGAAAGACAGCAGAATTAAAGAAATTTATGGTACACAAATCACACCTGTATGAGAAAATTAGGTACAGTCACGAAACCTTGTCTGTCAAGCTCCATAGATGCATCATACTGTTAAGAATTTGGAAGAAAACCAATATCATCTATTAATCAAAGAGCAGTTTGGAGGCTTAATGCATTACAGACAGCAGCCTGTTGCACCATGGAAGAACCTAGGCAATTTCTTGCTGGCATAATCAATATAGTATGTTAACAAGTTGCTCCCTTGTATTTTAGTATAAAAATTAATATAAATATGTATAACAGGAAATATCAATATGAAGATCAAAGGTTTCGGAAAAGAATTACAGTTCAAATTAAGGATTACTAGAGTTGAAGTTCAATCGAAAAATTTAAAATGAAATAAAAAGTTATTTTCGAGATTAAGGTTTCTTTTTCAAACAAATACCATGTCGAGTCTAAGCAATACATATATTCTAGTTTCCTCAACTGATAAAAGCAGTACATGCCAGATCAGAAAACAAAAATAAAGTTGATGTAATAGGTATTTTACTTTATCAAATGCCTTTTGACATTGAGTGGACCCTGTTCCAACAAAGGGAATATTTGATCGTTCCAATAGCTCCTGAAAAATGCATCAAGACACATGTAAAACAGAAGAAAAGGAAGTCGTTCTAAGCTTTCAAACTCAGAAGACAATAAGTATGAGTGAAATTTCTTGAGTTTTTTGGTACAAAAAAACCTGAATGCCACCATCTTCACCAAAACGGCCGTGTATAACAGGAAAAACTATGTCCACCGAAGAAGCAAGGTGTTCTGTGAAGTCAGATAATGACCGGAAGCCTTGGGCAAGGCTGCAAACACAGAATGAGAAAATCTTCAACTATAACAAGCAGGGAAGAATTTACCCTATAATAACCCCAGATGTTAAGCTGTGAAAACTAACCTCTCAAGTTTGAAATCAAAGTCAGCAGGAGTATTTGAGTATACCTATAAGTGAAATTTAACAGGAATAAAGAGCCAAAACCACAAAAGACAAAGAAGATGCCTAGTGCCTAGAAGAAGCTGATAAACCATCAATAAGTGAATAAAATTTAGTCTAGAACTGGTCTTCCAAAATGCATATTGTGCTAAGTCAATTGCCAAGATTCACGTTGAAGACTGAGAAAGCAGAAATTAATATCCTCTGAGGTTTAAGCCCAATTTAAACTTACGGGTTATGAGCCAATTCTCGGATTAAATTGAATGGAAAAGAAGAAAAGGAATAATTGCCTCATAGATCTTGATAAAGAGCTGTCTTATGTGCTTGATAATACCCCTTAATATAGGTGATCAATTATTACAGTAACATATAGCAAGCGGAACAGAAAATACCAAAAAGTTTGAATGGTGCATAATTAGACAAGGTTTGGGCAACAGACCTGGGCAGTGGATATGGCAAAGGCATTGAGGTTGCTATCAATGTAATAGCAGCTAACATGCAAATCATCCCCCTGCTCAAGCACTAGAAAGAGTAAATCACAGATTGAAAGAATAAATATTCTCCCATAATACAGATAATACACACGGAATCATTACATTAGTAAAATATAACAGTCTCTCATTTCTTAGCAACAACCAACAGAAGGAAATGAAGTACTAAATCTAATGCATAGCTTGTGGCAGCCGAATAACACTCAACTAATCAACTAAATCATCCATTTGAAACAAAGTGCAAAACTCATTCAATAGATGTAAATGGAAAGGCCAGAATAGATGGAATTTGTAAGCTCTCTACAGAATAGAGAGCCATTGTAAGTTTTGGTTCTTCCTACTAGTACAGACCAAGAACTACCAGTGCTTTGCAACTATATGTTGAAGAGTATGATCACTTCGTCAAAGAATATAAGCTTTTAGATGATGTGATCACATAATTCAACATGGCATTAGAGCAAGCATAGGTCGTCAATTTAAGTCTCGCCACCACCATTTATCAAAAGGAATTTTCATGTACTTCATCAAGAAAGAAATCCAAGCCCACACGTGAATTAACTAAATAATAGTGTGTTCCCTATCAAACAACTATTCTTTTAGATGTGGTGATCACACAATTTAACACGGGTAGACAAAGGTCCCCTTTTGAAGTCTCGCAACCACTAATTTTTGATACGGAATTTGAATATGTTTAATCAAGAGAAAGAGAGTCAATACATGATGAAGAGGCGTCACACAGAGCAAACATAAATAAATGTTTCTCCTCTCTAACAACTTAAATATTTACGAGTTAATCACACAATTCAACACATTTCCTCAATTCACGTTTACTTGTTCTATATTGTACTTTGACCAACATTTTAAAATATATTATTTTATCATATTAATATGAAAAATTGCAACTTATACTAAACTTCTTATAAAGTTTTCGAGAATCTAAATTTAAAATATTAAATTAATTTTATTCTATTTAGCTTCGAAAGGAAGCATGGCAGGCTCCCGCCACCTCACCTTTCATTTATAATAATGTAGGTGATCATGAAAAAGAATCAAGCTGGAACGTAAGAGAACATGATGAATATCGGGTTTTTCACCTGTAAGTTATCGAGCACAGATCGAGCAGAGTTCAATGAAATTCCCCGCTCAGCAGACGGCCCACCACAAATGATTCCCACTCTCAGAACCTTTCTCTCCACGTTATCAAACTCATGATCATCCACTACCTCCTCGGTACAAGAAGCCCTAACTATCCCAAATCTGCAACTCCTTTCACAGCTCAAATTACTACTACTACTACACTTCACCGGGAAATTTATAGCTCCTCTTAAAGCGGCGGAGGCAGACAAACAGTAATTTCTATTGCGGCGGAGATATTTGGAATAAGGAGAAATGGAATTGATTAAGATTGAAGAAGCCATTGAAGAGATTTGGGGAAATTGAAGGTTCGAGTAGAGAGTGAGTGTGATATGAGTATATATATATAGTACTCTACTAAATATGAAAAAGAAATGGTGCCAGGACGGCAGTTACAGAGAAAGCTGAATTGTTTCGTTTCTTTATTTGGGACGGTCGGTAGGAGCACCATTTTGCACAAATATAGTAATGACGTAATACAATAACATAACACTTAATTTGGCTTTAGCGGACAATTATGCCTTCAAACTTTGATCATGCATAAATAAACACTTAAATTTATATAAAATTAAATAAGTAAACACACATATTTTATATGATATGATACATGTAGGACATAAAATTTTCATGTAGAGTGTCATGTAGGACGGATGTGTCTATTTGTTCAATTTTATACAAGTTTAAGTGTCTACTTGTGTATATTCAAAGATAAAGGTCATAGTTGTTGGGTGACGTCAAGTTAAGGGTCATGTTTATATTATAGTGTCACACACCTGTCTAATTTATTTTATTATTTTTTTAGAAAAGATTTATAATACTCTTGAACTATGCAAAATTCAACTATCCTTAATTTTAGAAAATATCTTTGTCGCCAGTAGTTTGATGCAAAAATATCTCTATTGCTATAAATAATTATTTTTAAAAATATATTTGTCGCCAGTAATTTGATACAAAAATATCTTTATTGATTAATTATTTGGTTCTATCGATTGTTAATTTAATTCAAAGATGTTTAATTATTACTTAATGCAAATATATTTTTCTACGGCTCTGATACCATTCATTTGGTAGGATCGCTTCGATGTAACTACAGGTTCGTTTATGATTTAGGTAATCTAAGGATGGAAAGAATTTTTACAGTTTTAGCAGCATGGCCCAAACAACACCTCATTCATGGCTAACATGGGTCTTACCAGGAACACTGGACTAAGTCAAGATCTTCCCTTCCCTGGACTACACTATCTCGACCTTAAAGGCATCGAAACAATCCTTTTTTCACCATGTCGTAATCAGGGGCGGAGGCAGCATATAATGAGAGGGCTCATTCGACTCCCGTTGGCGAAAAATATTACTAATTATACATGATTAAAATTATTATTTATACATGGTTAAAATTATTTTTTAGATATGTATAATAGATGTTGAACCCCTTCCACTAGTTCGTGTGTTTACTTCTCAGATTTTGAACCCCCTTATTAAATTTTTTGACTCCGCCACTGATTGTAATAGTTCAACTCGTTGCTAGTCCAAAACGAAGTGTTTAGCCTATCATTTAGGCTATTAAAAATTTAAAACGTTTTTAATTAATATTATAAGAGAGAAGAGAAATACCTTAACTAGGAAAGACTTTCAACAATAATTCTCAAAAGTAAGAACACCAACAATTATTTTATTTAGATAGTAGTGGAAATACAAACGAAGTAATACCAAAAAGGTTGGCTAAAGCCTATCTTCTAATTACAAGAAGTGACCCTTTTATAGAAAGGATCAAGAGAAAAATCTGAAGTTCATGACGTAAGCACTATATTATTGGACCGATATTGGGGTCCTCTACTTTATGAAAGTTTACAATACTTCCAAATTTATAAAAAACATACAATAATTTTAACTTCATAAAAGTTAATGTCTTGTCCTCTAATCTTTCACAATCTTTTTTCCTTTTGCCTGAGCTAGAAGATTCTTCCATCTGACTTCTAAACTGTTGAAGAAACATTTCAATGTCCATTTCCTCCATGCTATGAACACTTTGAGATTCTCTTGTTAGACAGTTGTCTTCTTCTTCATTAGAAATGGCCATGAATATACTGTCTGAAAATTCAATACCCATATTTTTTTTTAACTTTAATACCCATCTTTTAAATGCAGGGACTTTCTTCAACAACACCAAGTTGAGAAGTTGGAAGAATTTCTTAAATTTGGAGAAATTCTTACCGGACAAAGATTAAATCAAGAACGTGGCCTCCAACGACCGGGTGATACTCGTTGGGGATCCCATTTCAAGACCTTGGAAAATTTCATGATTATATTTTCTTCAATTGCTAATATGCTTAAAGATATGAAAGAAGATTCTCCACATAATCTTGATAGACTTGTGGCAGGTAATCTTTTAGATAAAATTCAAGAATTTGAATTTATCTTTGTGTTGCATTTGATGTTCAAGATGTTGCTTTTTACAAATAAATTGAACAAAGATTTACAAAAGAAAGATCAAGATATTGTCAATGCTATGAGATTGCTTAATCTTTCAAAGAGAAGGTTACAAACAATTAGAGAGAGTGATTTGGAGTCTTTGATGGATGAGGTTTCTTCATTTTGTGGTAACATGATATTTTGGTTCCCGAAATGACTGAAGACTATCCAAGATCAAAGCGTAAGAAGTCTGAAATTTCATATTTACATCACTTTCGTGTGGAAGTGTTTTATGCAGTTATTGATTTGCAACTTCAGGAGCTCAATAATCGTTTTGATGTTGTGACTAGTGACTTACTCCTTGGTATGGCTAGTTTGAATCCGGTTGATTCATTTGCTAATTTTAGTAAGAGTAGAATAATGAAGTTGGTCGAATATTATAAAAGTGAGTTTGGTTATAATGAACTTCGAGATCTCAGTTATCAGCTTGATAGTTTCATTGGCTATGCTCGAGAGTGTGATAGCAAGTTTCTCAACTTGAAGGGGATTAAAGATCTTACTACGATGATGGCACAAACAAAATTGGATCAAACTTGGTCTCTTATTTATTTGCTTGTAAAGTTGGCTTTGATTTTGCCTGTTGCTACGGCAAGTGTGGAAAGAGCATTCTCCTCAATGAAGCTCATAAAAAATGATCTACGTAATAGTATTGATGAAGAATTTTTGAATGGCTACTTAGTTTGTAAGATAGAGCGGAAGATATTTGAAAATGTAAGTAATGATGCTATTATAGATCGTTTTCAAAATATGAAGTCTCGTCAAGTACAATTGTAAATTGATGATATTTTTTGTGGTAATGTAATTTTTATGTATTGCTCGCTTAGTTATTGTTATTATAAATTTTTTGAAAGCAATGGTGCACCCATTTTCTTGAAATCCTGGATTCGCCTCTGCATGCAATCATGCAAGAGCATATAAACTTTCTGAAATTTACTTCAAAGATTACCTCTTGAAGTGTGAATAGATACATTAAAGTGAATCCACAAGCTAGAACTTTCAAGCGAATCCACAAGCTAGTCCACAAACTGGACAACAGTTCTGCGGTCTTCTACAGTGATTCCAAGTTTACTTCTGAATTCTCTCAATACTTGGGCAAGTATCGTATGTATAACTTCTTCTTTCAAGGGTTAAAATAATCTCTATTTATAGAGGTTTCTTCCTAGTCGAAGGATGAGAGGAAACATTAGATCTTTTCTTAAAATAGAAAAATAAATGTATTTCTCCCTTTCCTTAGAATAGAAAAAAGACACCTACTTCTCCCTTTTCTTAGAATAGAAAAAGACATGTACTTCTCCCTTTGCTTAGAATAGAGAAAAACACACACTTCTCCCTTTCCTTAGAATAGAAAAAGACATACACTTCTCCCTTTTTCCCTTAGAATAGATTCTGAGTTCTAGCTAAATATGAGCATGGTAGAGATTATAAAATTAATTACTAAGGCTTCCTATTATGAAAATAATTCCAAATAATTAATTTGAATTATTCTTACCATAATAAATTACAAATCACTCCACTAGAAATTCGTAATTGTACTCCTCTATTTATATTTTGAAATTCCTCATGTTAAGATTACAGATACTAATAAATAAATTACTGATGAATTTAATTCAATGATCAATTTCCTTTAGAGCACTGCTTAACTTATTTCATGTGTCGGATTCATAAATCCACTTGCAAGGTTTGACACGATGAAAACTTATAACCTTCTCAAAAAGACATATCATCAATCTCTATATCGAGACATGAATTCCGTCAACTAACTTAGTATTTCACAGATATATATTATCATCATCCAATCTACATATTGACCTATCTTAGAATCTCACCTTTTAATAGATCAATATGATAATTAAAATATACAGATCATAATAGTATCAGGATTAAGAATATAAGTACATTCAATAGTTTAGAATATATGTTTTTGTCAGTCAGTCTAAAACAACTATCTCTACTCGGTCCCGTTCAATACATACAAAATGCACTAGCACAAAAAGTTGAAACTATACCATTCCCCTAATCAAGATAAACTACATATAATCTTGTGCTACAATCGTACCGATGTCGTGTCCAATTCGCATCTTAAATTGTGAACAAAAAACTTTATACTTATAAAAACCGATGATTTAATCATCTGACTAAATCATCAACTACATAAGTAAACAAACACCATAAACATCTACTACATAAGTAATCAAACATCATAAACAAATATATGATCTATTAAAAATGAATAAATAATTATTCTATAATAAATACTATATCTAAACACATGATTAATAGTATATATCCCAACAATGTCATCCTTATTTAATATAATATAATGATACAATCAGTCTATTATTGCTTAATTTTAAACCTATGTATACAATCATATGCTAATACACTCTCTAATCTTTGAAGTCAAATTACTTGTTGTAGATGTCCAAACCCAACATAAATGAAAAATAATTTTTCATTGATAATTTGAAATATAAACATTATTCAAATTAATTAGTCAACAATTACTTTTTTTAAAAAAATTCAAAATAAATATATTTTAGCCGCTTGACCAAATATACTCTTCTAAATTCTAATATACCGGGAAAAAAAAAACATTATATATATATGTTATAAATAATGTATGTTTATGGGTCATATTATAAATTATATAAGTTAAGGGCCCACTTACTGTTGAAGGCTAAGTCGTCCAAGTAATTCTTTCCCTATAAGAGGATAGTTACCCAGCAACAATAGAAATATAGAAAGTTGAAAATTACTCCTTTACGACTTTCTATTGCTACTGCTTCTTCCTCTTCTTTTATTTTAATATTTTATAACAATATATGCATATTTAAAAGAAGAAAGTAAAAATCCCCAAAACCTTAATTCATCTCAATCTGACTATTGGATATCTCGTAGCTTATCCCGCCGCCGCAATGGGTTCCTCCGGCAAACGTAGCAATAAAGGAAAGACGACGTCCAAGTCTGGCAGACGTCGCCGCCGATCTTCCGACGACACTGCATCAGACTCCGATTCAATGTCTCACACCGAGTCCGAATCTGAATCCGACTCGTCTCCGCCGAGTAGCAGCCACCGCCGTTCAAGCAGTAGTAGAAGCAAAAGTCGAGGTCATAGCAGCAGATCGAGAAATCATGATTATGCAGACGAAGAGAGTAGTGACGACGAGCGAAAGAAGAAAAAGAAGAAAATTACTGAAGAAGAAATTGCTTTGTATATGGCTAAAAAAGCACAGAAGAAGGCAGCGAAAGTAGCGAAGAAGTTGAAAACGCAGAATGTTTCTGGTTATTCAAACGATTCAAATCCATTTGGAGATTCGAATCTGAACGAAAATTTTGTCTGGCGGAAAAAAATTGAACGAGATGTTACTCGAGGTGTACCGCTCGATTCCTTCTCGATGAAGGCAGAGAAGCAAAGGCAGAAAGAAAGAATGGCTGAAATTGAAAAGGTGAAGAAAAGGAGAGAAGAAAGAGCAATTGAAAAAGCTCAACGAGAAGAAGAATTACAGATGCTAGCTAGAGAACGGGCCCGGGCCGAGTTCCAGGATTGGGAGAAGAAGGAAGAAGAGTTTCATTTCGATCAGAGCAAAGTCCGGACCGAAATTCGTCTTCGTCAAGGTCGTGTTAAGCCTATTGATGTTCTTATCAAGCAATTAGAACCTTCTGGAGATTTCGATGTGGAAATAGATGAGCCTTATGTAGTGTTCAAGGGTTTGGCTATAAAAGAGATGGAAGAACTTCAAGAGGATATAAAATTGCATATTGATTTGGATAGGGAAACACCACTGCATATACAGTATTGGGAAGCCCTTTTGGTAGTTTGTAACTGGGAATTGGCTGAAGCTAGGAGAAGGGAAGCAATGGACAAAGCACGAGTACGTGGAGAGGAGTTACCACCTGAATTGCTTGCAGAAGAGAGGGGTTTGCATTCCAGCATTGAAACAGATGTGAAGTCTTTGTTAGAAGGTAAAGGGTATGGTGAATTAGAAGCATTGCAGTCACAAATTGAATCACAAATGCGATCTGGTACTGCTAAAGTAGTAGAGTATTGGGAAGCTGTTCTTAAACGGCTTCAGATTTACAAGGCTAAGGCTTGTTTGAGGGAAATTCACTCGAAAATGCTGCGCGAACATCTTGAGAAACCAGGGGAGAGCCGTGATGTAGAGGTGGAAGAGACATCGAGGACTGATGAGGAAGACACGGATCATGAGCAAAATGATGTTCGAGCCATGTCTCCAGAACCAATCTTCAATGAGGTGGTTAAGGAGAAAGAGGAGGAGGAGGAGGAGGAAGAAGAAGAAGACGATGAAGAGGCTGGTTCTTATTCGCCTGTGTTAATGCACGGGGATGATAAAGAAGAAGCAGTTGATCCTGAAGAGGACAGGGCAATACTCGAGAGGAAACGTTTGGCTGTTTTGGAAGAGAGACGTGCCCAAGATAAGATTTTGCCACCAACTCCTGCGGAAGACAACTTTGAGAAGAAGGCTTTTAAAACTATGGGAGCAATGGAGGAAGGGGATGTAGTATTTGGCTCAAATGATGAAATTAATCTTGATTCACAGGTGTACTGGTGGCATGACAAGTATAGGCCAAGGAAGCCGAAGTATTTCAATCGTGTTCATACTGGTTATGAATGGAACAAGTATAATCAAACTCATTATGATCATGACAACCCACCTCCAAAGATTGTGCAGGGATACAAATTCAATATCTTCTATCCTGATCTTGTTGACAAAGCAAGAGCCCCAACTTATGTCATAGAGAAAGATGGAGACAGTGCTGATACTTGCATCATAAAATTCCATGCTGGCCCTCCTTATGAGGATATAGCTTTCCGAATTGTTAACAGAGAATGGGAGTACTCCCATAAAAAGGGGTTCAAGTGCATATTTGACCGAGGAATTCTGCATTTGTACTTTAACTTCAAGCGTCACAGATACCGTCGTTGATGGGTTTCCAGAAGCACACTGCTTGTTGCAAAGTTCAGTGCTTTGTTATCCATTTCTTGTTTATGTATTTGTTAGGAAGAATTTTGTCAACTTGCCATTAGGGGTGATACAAATCTGGAGTTTTTCTGACTAGCTATGCTAATTACTGAAATGAAGTCACTGTTGGCTGACAACCTTTAAAGGTTAGTCTTTTTAGTTTTCCTTGTATCAGTTTGTCCAATATCCAATTCTACCAATTAGCTTATCTTGTATAGGCTAGCACTGAATGATTGTCATCTTCTTAGTACTAAGAGGAACCCCGGGTACCTGATTGGAAGGCTCCCTTTAGTGAACCCCAACATATCTAGTATCCTTTCCTGAGTAAACCACACTCACGCCTCCAAAATATGCTGAACTTTTCTCATGATTAGCAATCATTCTAGAAGCCATTGAGAACTCTTGGTAACATTGGTACAATTTTTGATGTTATGACAGACTGATATGTATGTAGTATTCAAGTTTAGCTTTCAAGTTGAACTGAAGTGAAAATCTTTGTTTAGTGGTTAATCGTTCTATGCTGCTCCCTCTACCTTGCCGCCTTTTGATTGTGAAACAGTGTTATCCGTATTGTGTTATTTACCCATGTCTTAATTTTGTTAGTTCTTTCCCATGTCTTCTCTGACCAAATGGGTGAGTGGTGTTGGCTAACTATAATTATGTTTTTTTTCCTGAATTGATAACAGTAGTTTCTTTACAGCTTGCTATGATTATAGGTTTTGGGGATCGTAGTTTTCAATTATTTTCATTTGCTTGTATTGGGGGGAATTGTGAAATTTGAGGTTCCCACGGCTTAATTCTATGTGTAGTTCTTTTCACCTCATGCTTGCTCTTGAGGGCTGGGATGAAATTTTGATAAGTTGATTTTCTTTATGAAGTTGAATTTGCTATGTTTTACCAGAGGTATGGTTGGACTTGGACTTGCCCTTTCTGCAAAGTTGATTTTGTTGTTCCATTCTGTTTGTGGCTTAAGAAAGCTATGATTTGATTCTTCTCAACGTCAAGAACACCCTGCATGACCTAAACTACCATACATCGTCAGTATGACTTCTTCTCAGTAAAAGTGCATATCTTGAATGTGTTTATTAATTAGATCCACCAGTTGCCCTTCTTCTACCTTTTTCTTGAAAAAAACTCTTAGGACAACCACCCTTTGATCCTCCGGTTCAGATAGCCTAAAATGTTTATGCGTGAGATTTCCATTCTAAGATCACCATGCCCATATCGATATCCACCTTTCCTGTCATTGTTGCCCTACACCATTTGGGAGCTAGATAACCAGGAGTGCCTCTTATTGTGCTCACAATATGGCTATGATTCCAGTCAATTAGCTTGGGAAGCCCAGAGTCAGAGAGCTTAGTGTTGTACTGTCATTTAAGTTACAGAAGTGTGTAGTCTCTAAAAGGTCACATTTTTATCAACTTTGAGTAGAGCCGTCAAAATGGGCTTAGCCTATAGGGCCGGCCCAATTCAACCCGTTATTTATTGGGGTAGGGTTGAGATAAGATTTTTCAAGCTCATTTAAAACTAGGGATTATAAGCCCAATCCATATAAGCCCTTAGCCCTTGAGGCTTAATCGGGGTCGGGCCGGGGTCAGCTCATGGGCCAAAACTATTCATTCAAGAGTAACTTACAACAATCTCCTTAGTATACAACAATCTTGTTAGTATATGAGCTAATTTACTTAAATGCACATTTTGTTGTAATACTATGAATTTTACCAGTTTTTAGTACATCTAGATATACGTATCTCAGGATACATGGACTTAAAATTAGGTTAATTTGTTCTAGATACACTTTATTCAAGTGGATTCACATGTATATAGGATACATAGATAAATCATGTGCCCTCGTCTCCTTCCCATTTCGCTTGCCACTCTCTTATCTCGCTCGCGTATCTAGGATGCATCACACCAGATACATGTATCTCACATATCTAGTATCCTAGGTACATGCTAATTACACTAGATTTTTTAGTGTTATTGAAACAACACCATTGTTTCACATATTTGATTTGAAAATCTTTTCATTTTCTTGATGTTATTAAATTTTAAGTTTGAAAAAGAAAAAAAAAAAAAAGGACTAGCCCGCCCCAGGCCTCAGCGTTGGGTTGGGTTGAGCATTTTTTGGAAGGGCTGGCCCGCCCTGGCCCTTCAAATTCTTTGGCCCACGAGGCTTGGGCCGAGTGGACCTGCCCTTTTTGACAACTCTAATTTTGAAATAGGGAAAACAAGGACAATTTGAAACCCAACTCGGAGCAATATTATACTCTCTTTTTTTTCCCACTATATATGCCTAAATCATCCATTCTTGCCTATATTTGTTTGAATAAAATGATTAGCTTCCCTGGCTTCCACCAATTAGTTGAAGTTTGTGCTGTATATAGTGTTGCTATTTTGTATTTCCATCCACAGAACTAATTTCAACAATGGCTTTAATTTTCCTAGGGGTGACTGTAATTTAGACCACTCGATTACTCCTATGCTCATCTTTTCTTTTAGGTAAAACATCACATCTTCCATCGCCATTGGCTGATCTATACTGCCTCCAGGTATCTCATTCTATATATACTACAAGATTTGATTGAGCATGAAATTCAAAAAGGAATTTATTTTAGCACGTACCAAAGGTAATATCTGAACTTGTGGTTTTAAACTAGAGATATCATCTGTCTGTCATTGTGCAGAAGATCAAGTTTACTGAAGCACATGAAGAAATAACTCATTGTTTTCAACTCCTTAAGTCGAAAACACAGATGAGTTTGTAATGTAAGCGCCCTGCTTCTCCATCTTGCTCAAACCTCACCTCAATTTTTCCTTCTACAGGGAATTATTTGTGGAGCAAGGTTGCCTGTCTAGATATTGGATCAGGCATATGGCACCATATATGTCTAAATTAACCTTCAACTCTTGCCTATGTACTCTATATAGCCAGCACCTGAAATTTTCAAGTGATCAATTTTAGAGGGTTTTACCTAAGATTATGAGCACTTTTAGGTCATTTCACTAAGCTGTAAATATAATTGAGCAAGACATGCTGTTATAAAGTCTAGTGCCACCGAGTGGCAATGATTTCATTGCATCCAGAGTCACTAAAGCCTTTAGCTGTGTTTATATAGAGTGATGGTTATAATAGTCATATTATATTATTGTTGCTCAATCTAATATAACGGCAATTATATCATTGTCACTAAATAATTACTGCAAAATCCTTTATTTGTTATAGTGTGCACAAAGCTCGTGTCCATTATAGGCGGGGTCCGGAGAATGGCCAATCACATATGGTCTTTTGTTGAGTCCAAAGCCAAAAGGGCAAAAAAAATTGTCAAAAATTCTAAATAGGCACATCAATTTTTTTTTTTTTAACCGAAAGGGCGGAGCGATTTTCTTATAACAAAATTGATGCTGTTACTCCTTTAAAAAATATAAAAATCGCTGCCCCAGCAGTGATTTCGCCCAACAATTTTTTTTCTTTTTTCTTAAAATCGCTGTTGTGGCAGTGATTTTGTGATTCTTTTTTTAACAACACTGCCCAGCAGCGTTTTTCTCAAAAAAATAAATAAATAATTTTTTTAAAAAAATTGAAATCCATTTTCTTAAAAAAGTTTTAAATTTTTTTTTATTAAAAATCGCTTGTCAGGCAGCGATTTCTTTCTAAAAAAAATTTACTGTTTTTTTTAAATCACTGCTTTCTTCAAAGCAGCAATATATTTAAAATGCAAATTTTTTTTAATGAAATCGATATCTTGCAAGCGATTTACAAAAAAAAAAATTACTTTTTAAAGAATATCGCTGCTATAGCAGCGATTTCAATTTTTTTTTTGTTTTAAGAAAAACACTGCAGGGGCAGCGATATTAAAAATAAAAAATTGACAAAATTGCTGTTGGGGCAGCAATTTTTATGTTTTTTTAACAGTAACAATGTCAATTTTGTCAGAAGAAAATCGCTCCGTAATGAGCAATTTTGTCTTTTTGGTTTAAAAAAATATTGATATACTCTTTTGAAATTTTTGACAAATTCTTTTTGCCTTTTTGACTCCGGACTCGTCTTTTGTTCCTAGCCTTGCCTTGTAAAATTTTCTTCTAATTGTGATCATGATTTTCTTGTCAAAGGGTCCATTTTGGTTGTTATTTTCTTCTTTCATGTTGGAATGCTATGTCATATGAGATAATATCTCAAATTGTCACTTGACTTTGAATAATCTATTAAATTAAAAAGTCACTTAGCTTTGAGTTATTTACTTAAAAAGTCACTTAACTTTATTTTATAACTCAAAAGTCACTCAACTATTAATATTTTACTTAGAAAGTCACTAAACTATTGATATTTTATTTAAAAAATCAATAAACTATTGATATTTTACTTAAAAAGTCACTAAATTATTGATACTTGAGAAAATTGTATAAAATAGCAAACTATTAATTCAAATTAAATGTTATACCACTGTTTGATTTAATTGTAACATGTAACAAACAATTGTCATTCGCCTCTCTCCCCAACTTTCTCGCTTGCCACTATCCTTTTCTCGCTTGCCAGTCTCTCCCTCGCCTCTCTCACTTTATACAAACACAAATATATAAAATACATTTGTGTTTGTATAAAGCGAGAGAAAATTGTATATACAAATACATATATTTTCGTCCTATATATTTATAATTATACAAATACAGATTTTTCCTGCCCAGTTCTCTTTTGTCTTTCTCTCTTTCTCGCTTTATACAAACACAAATTATACAAATTACAATGTATAATTTGTGTTGTATAAAGTGAGAGAGAGAGAGAGAGAGATTTAATATACAAACATTTTATTTCGATTCAATTGTATACAAATTCAAATTTTATGCAGATATACAAACACATAAAATTGAATTGAGAGGTTGCCAACGATTTATACAAATGAGAGGCTGCCAACGATTTATACAAATGAGAGGCTGTCAACGATTTATACAAATTTGATGCTCCATAGCAAACACAAACATAAAGTTTGCTATGGAGCGAAATTATACAAATTATAGTTAAAACATATAAATATGATGTTTATGTTTGCTAAACCTAAAATTTACTCTTGATATTTTACTTAAAAAGTCACCCAATCAATTTAAATATGTTTTTCATTAAATTTTGTTGAAATCTAATTTTATTTTAAACTATTTTTTTAAAAAATGAGATATATTTCTTAATTATCTTATCAATCCACTCCAATTATTTAATTATATTTTTTTGAACTGTAGCAATAGACAAAAAAAAAATCATTTTCCGTTCTAGCAATTGCTTAGTGGAATTAAATAAGCTGAAAAATAATCCAAAAAAAGAAGAATATTGGAATTGATCAGAACTAATTAAGAAGTAATCAAAAGAACGCACAATAGCAATCTTTATCATTTTAAAAAGGTTGGTTTAAAACAAAAGAATTATATTTCAACAAAATTTGATAAAATAATTAAATGAGCATTTTGTTATTTTAAAAAAACTACATTTTATTTATTTGGGTGACCTTGTAGGTAAATTATCAATAGTTAAGTGACTTTCTAAATGAAATATCAATAATTGACTTTTAAGTTATAAAATAATATTGAATGACTTTCTAAGTAAACTATTCAAAGTTGAGTGACTTTCTAAGTGAACTATTTAAAGTTAAGTAACTATCTGAGATGTTAACTCTATGTTATATGGAAGAAATTACAATAATCGTATCCAAGAGAAGGGCCAGGAGATATGGTATATGAATAAATATTCATCTTTGTTATCATCAATAGGGTCGGGCCAAGCCGGCATTGTGGTTACATATAGATCGACTAAATCCAGTAGCTTAAGCTTATAATGTTGTATAAATAATTTATTAAGAATATAATAAGTAAAAAAAAAATTGTATTTCATAACTCATAAACCAAAAATCTTGACTCCGCTTTTGTCATCCATGCTATCTTTGATGGTTAATAATTAATGGGCTATTATATTAGTTGCCATAGAATATGCTATCTTTCCAAAATGTCATATTCTAAGCTGTTATTGTCCAAATCTCACTACATTTATTTATTTGTCAGTCAACAAAATATTTTGTGGCAAGGAAGAATTCAAACAGAATTGAATTATCATTGTTACAAGTTGTGTTTACTTCCCACGTTGTCTACTTGGAGATGAGAAAGTCACTTTATATGACTTCATAATCGATTTAGACTCAAAATTCATTTTCTTATTATGATATTTGAGTCCTAATTTTTATATAGTTAATATTGAGCCTCGCATTATTATGTTACCTTATACAACGATATGCGGAGTACATTAATCAAATGCTCAGTCAATTATTCGAGATTACCTAATCTATATCTTCTAATTAAGAAGGTCACTCAACTGATTAAATATATATTTTATTCTCTAAATTATCACTTACTTTCTTAATATTATGACTTTTTTTCTTTTTAATCTAGATTACTTCTTCCGTTTCAATTTATTTATCTGATTCTCATTTGACTCGGAGTTTATGAAATTAAAAAAGATTTTTGAATCTTATAGTTTTGAATTATAATATATAAAATATATCAAAATATTATGATCTTAAACATATCATATAAAAAATTAAATAAAAAACATCATTTAGAAAATGAATTAAAAGGAAAATTAAGACAAATAAATAGAGAAAGTGTGACCTTAACTAAAGAAAAAGTAAATCTTATCTATAAAATATACATCGAAAAATAATTTTCAAGCATATAAAATGATGTAAGAATATTATTTAATGAGTGCATCACGCGTTAAGCGTAGATTGACGGAATACACAAATATCTTCATACGCGTTGACATCGCCGACGAAGAACGATTCCCACCACTTATTAGAAATATCACGTTTCTATGGTCTAATAAGAAATAAGTTATTTATATATTAATTTTTATAATATTTGATAAATAAACAATAAATAAATTATTAATATATATTTTAATACGAAGTTCAGTTGATAAATTTTAAAATTCTGTAAATTAATGCATATATTTTTGCTGCCCAATTAAAGTGATACATTTTGAATCTCGAAAGTTAAACAAATTGTATTTTTTTCAAATATCTTTTAAATTTTTGAATTTCAATTATAATAATTTATAGTAACTTTTTAAATAGGTTTCAAATATGTAAATTTTATTTCAAAAATCTTGATGATTTCATGTCCAAATTCACAATCAAATTTAAATTTTTATCTTCAAAATTTAAACCGTATCACATAAATTGAGACAGAAAAAGTATAAGTCATATATTATTGTGTTATATAAGATATAATCTACTAATTCCTATATTATTACTAATACCTTTCTACATTATTATTATTATTATTATTATTATTATTATTATTATTATTATTATCTAACCAACTAAAAAAAAAATCATTTTTTCCATTTGACCAACTTAAATATAGTATTATTCAAAATTAATTCCCTCACATCTTCCCTGTTTCCTTTCTTTATCTTCTTCATTAATCAACAAAACTTTCCATTATAAAACACTCCAATTCCCAAATCTCAATACTCACAAAACTGAAAAATCTCTCTTTTTCTCTCTAAATCTCTCAAAAATTATCTCTAATTTTTAGTTCAATTAAGTATGGCAGGAACAAGTAATTATCCTCCTCAAACTCCCGCGCCTATGCCGGTACCAAATCAGGTAGCAATTATAAATCCACAGTTCTGTGCGCCATATCCAGTTGATTTGAACGTCGTAAGGAAACTTATGACTTGGTCTGAAGGTGCTTTCGGAGTTACCGATGTCAACGGAAACATTGTTTTTAAGGTTAAAGGCAAGTTCTTCAGCCTCCGTGATCGCCGGATATTGCTTGATGCTGCCGGAAACTCTCTCGTCACTTTTCAACAAAAGGTAAATTAATTACTCTCATAAGTAAATCTTGTTAAATTTTGTTTACCAAAATGAAGTAAGAAAATGTTTGTTTTGTTTGTATTTGATACGGAGTTTTTAAGGAAAAAAAAATGAAACACAATTTTTGAACTTTGTAGTAAATATAACGAATGGAAAGTTATAAAAAGAAAGACATTTATTAAGGAGTAACTATATAATCATACAAACATTTTTATTTAATTTACTAATTCTCTCTATAATTTGAAATATAATAATAATTACTCCTATGGTATATAACACTAATTAGTAATTTTAAATTAAAAGTACATGTTTTTTGATATCATATAGCTAGGCCTATACATTGAAATAGGGAAAGAGGTGAGCAGGATTTTGTGTATATATATATATATATATAATCACACTAGGTATACATTAGATATATGAATCTGTATGTATTTGATTTGATTCACGTGTATGTAGGATATTAGATATACATAGGAGAGTGACTAGCAAATGGAAGGTAGGAAGACAAGTGAGATTTGAGTATGTATCCCAGATACATGTAAATATACTTGAATATTATGTATCTACAATAAATTATGCTTAATTTTGATTCCATGTATTTTAAAATATATGTATCTGAGTGTATCATACCAAAGCCAATAAGATTCATAATATTGCAAACTGACGTATATCTAAATAATTAGCTCTTGATCTACTAAAATCTTTATAAGATAAACAAACTAAAAGCAAAGTAAACAAATTGAAATTTTAATTGGAAAATTTGTGATTTTCTAGTAGTGTTTATATCTTTTTAATTGACGCTAGTATATACTTTTCTTATTTTCTTTCCCTCAAACTTTGTCATTTTCCCTTAAAAAAGCAAATTACATAAAACTTTGTCATTTTTCCTTGAAAAAGCAAATTACATAAAACTTTGTTATTTTTCCTTACAAAAGCAAATTACATAAAATTTGTCATTTTCCCTCAGAAAAGCAAATTACATAAAATTTGTCATTTTCTCAAACTCTGTCAACTTTATTACTGGTCCATTTAATCCTGCTATAAAAATCGTAGTTCCTCTGTTTTATAGTGTCCAAAAAAGGAACTTTAGATATCATTAGCACAGAGTATATGCGGAAGAATTTTGAATTTATGCATTTTGGATTCAGGAAAAGACAACTTATTGAATTCTAGATTAACAGAACTGTGGTTCCGCCCCTAAAACAATCATACTCAAGTGCATTGCAAACTCATGATCACGATTACACCAACAGAGAAAGCAACCGTAGTTTTTGAAAACTACATACTCTGCCTTTTTATCATTATCCACGTACTGCTAGTCATTGTTATAGACTCTGTTTGAACCCTAGAGTTTTTACTTGATCCAGGATCTTCGGCTATATATGCAAAGGAATTTACTTTTATTTTTGCAATTTTGCCTTTTCAGATGTTGAGTGCCCATAGGAGATGGCAAGTATACAGAGGAGAAAGCACAGACACAAAAGATTTCCTTTTTAGTGTAAAAAAATCTTCACTTCTTCAATTCAAAACCAAATTGGATGTATTCTTAGCAGACAACACAGCAGAAGATGTTTGCGATTTCAGAATCGAAGGCAGTTGGCTTGAAAGATCATGTGTTATTTATGCTGGAAATTCGTCTACTATAATTGCTCAAATGCACAGGAAACACACTGCTCAGAGTATACTACTTGGGAAAGACAATTTTGGTGTCACTGTATACCCAAACGTGGATTACGCCTTTGTTGTTGCTCTCATTGTGATTCTGGAGGAGATTAATGAGGATCGTTCAGATTAAGATTGTTATCGCGAGCATTGCCAGTAGCTTGATGTATATTTTGTTTGAACCGTGCTTTTTTGGCTTTAATTTTGAGTGTAGTTGATTGCCAGATTTGGCTAATGTTGTATAAGTGTGTAACGTTGTTGTGTTATGATTATCAACTATTATAGACATAGTCTACTTTCTTTTTTAGTCGGTCTCAAAAAGAACGACACATTTCTATATTAAGTAACAATTTAAAAGTTTTCCTTTCTTTCTTAAACTCTGTATCGAGTCAAACTACCTCACATAAAATGGGACGGAGGGAGTACTATTTATCAAATTTCTATTAAAATATGTGGTATCAAATCACACCAACGCTTTAATAAAATTCTCAAATTTAGACTCATAAGCCCTTCAACAGACAGGAAGATAAACAACCATAAACACCAGACTCTAAATTTAACTTTCGTATCACATATATATTCCGCTTTTTGGTTACAATCACATCATCCATGACTTCATTTAACTGCTAGAAGTTGAACTCAAGAGTTCATTAGTGCATTTGCAATAACGATGATGACGATTTTTGCTCACCATTAACCCAAACACGGCCATTTAAACCAACAACTATCTGAAAAGCTACCTTTTTTCGAAGACGTTCAAGAACTGGACATGTTGATGATCTCAGCAGCACCCGTGACAAACCAATTGATGATTCAAACATATAGCCATCTTTAAGGGGGCCAAACTTGGCACCTTTTCCAGAAGCATCAATGCACGATAAGTGTAAATCGTGGCTTGTGGTGGCATGCAAAATACCTGGATTATCCTTAGAAGAAGGCAAAGGAAAGTTGTTAGGTATAAACAAGCAGAGAGAACCCATGATTTGAAGTGATTAGGGAGGAATATGGATAGTTGGTAGGAATTTGAAGTGGCGATCGGCACAGCTTCAAAAACAGGGCATGAGAACTCGCAAAAGCAAAAACAGGGCGTCAAGAGCGGCAGCATTACATCCATGAGTCATTATTAGTGCTAAACTATACCTGAGATACCATTCAAATTAAAGATAAAGAAAACACATGTGGATGCCTAAGAACATGTGTTGGCTATTGAGGAGTTTGGATAGTTCGGTTTGAGAAAATGCTCATTTACGTCATTATTTATAAACTAAAAATATTTTTAATTTTACAAAATCACTTTATATACGTGGTCAACGTCATTAATTAAATTATTTTTTTCTTAAAAAAAACATATGAGCCTTTTGGAAAAGCAAAAGGAAAAAGAAAAAGAAAAAGTTGGGTTGAAGATGATGTAATTACCTAGAAGAAAAGTGGGTTGAAGAGTGTGTGATTGCCTAGAAGAAAGGTGGGGTTTTGCTGTTGCTTGAAGGAAGGAAGAAAGAACCCTGGTACAGTACTTTCTGTATTTGTCGCTTACTCTGAAAATTCTTCCCCTTTTTCCAGGTAAACAATTCTTCATCATCGTTCCGCATAGAGTTTTTTTTACTAGGGTTGGGTGGGGGTGGGGGTGGTTTAATCAGTTGTTAAATTCAAAAAGATGAGAACTTTTTGAGGTGAGAAGGTATCGTAAACTTGAGTTGGGAATTGTAATAGTTCATTAAGTATGTGGGATTGTAGTTCATATAATTTATTTTGGACATGACTGTCAAATACTTAAGCTAAGATGGAATTTTGATCCCTTACTAGTTTGGGATCGAGGCTATTGGGGCCTAATTGATTGATGCCTCAATCCCAAATTATTGACGGATCAAACAATCCAACTTGCACTTGAATATTTGACAGTCAAATATTTGTTTGATTGTTTGATTCATCACTAATTTGGGACTGAGGGGTAATTGATTGATATGATGTCAAATATTCTAGTGAAAGTTAGAGTTAGATTGTTTGATCGGTTAGTAATTTGGGATTGAGGCGTAATTGATTGATATGACTGTCAAATATTCAAGTGAAAGTTAGATTGTTTGATCCGTAAATAATCTGTTATTGAGGCATTGTTGATCAATTGTTTGATTAATATTAGCATATCTTTCGTTAATTCTCTTTTCTTTTTTGTACTTTATTATGCTTTTTCTTGAATCTAGACTGACTGTTTCACTTGGCAGCATGCATGTCAAGATCTGCCTGTTTCTTGTACTACTCAGTGTTGTGTGTTGTACAGCTAGAGAATTAGCATCCCCTGACCTCCTTAAAATGAAAACCGAGGATGTTTCAGGTACTTCTCCTATTCTTCTGTAGCAGATGCTATGATCTTCTCATATTTATCTGAAGTCGTTTATTTTTACTTGATTAATTACGGAGTTTAATATGGCAAACATTAATCTTGGCTTTCTTGCAATAGCATTGTGGATAAGTAACTTACAGGCACAAAGACAACTTCAGCTTCTGAAAGATGTCGGCCATAGTAAAGGATTACGCACAATGTGTGAAGAATATACCGCGACTGCACTTGCTTACCTTGCTAATAACAAGACCCAGACAAAGATACTTGACCTCCTTCTCACGACTTGTTCGAAGATGCCAGTATACAAGCACGAGGTACTTGTGATTTGACTAAAAATGCCCACGTATTGTCCATTAGATTATTTTTGTCAAAGTCATTAATTTACTGCCCATCTAAATGGTTTTCTGAATGTAACGCTTCATTAATTTGCAAGTGAATTTCTCTTTTTCGCTTGTAGTGCACTGCCATGGTGCATCAATACGTTCCTCTCTTCCTCTTAGAGATCTCCACTATAAAACCCGACGACATTTGCCAAAAGGTTGATCTTTGCCAGAAAGTGGTTTCCATCTCTCAACAGTTCTCCCAAAATGGCTGCGACTTATGCCATCAAGTGGTTAGAGAGACACTATCAAAAATGAAAGATCCTGACACTCAGGTACTCTTGTCTTTCATTATATACTTCTTATAAGTGTTTGTATAATATGTGTGTGAGTGCTTGTGTGTCTATCTATGTTGTAATGGTGTCTTCAACTCTCGGTTAACTTGCACACACCTCAACTACTCCTTTGGGTACCTGCTACCGCTTTAGTAGCACAGGTACTGAGTAACTGATGATCAGCCCACAAAAACTTAGGAAGATAGAAATGAGATCTCCTAGTGGATTTCGTCTCTACTAGGATTTGAATCCTGATTCTCATGGTTTTCGTTCCACTTCTTTAATCACTAGATTACGCCCTTGGGTGTGATACCCTGGAGATAGATTATTGAGCACTGTTTAGTAACTAAAACGACTAAATAACTTGTTATAGCTAAATTTTACTGGTTAGAATCTGGCAGGTCGGATATTTTATTTCATTTACACTCCATATGAAAAAATGTCATTAACCGGTAGATGTATATGGATTATGGAGACAGTAAGTGGTTGTTTATTTTTACCATTTCTAATTTGATAACTGACAATATGTACTTCTTATGCGACAGAATATATTCACTTGTGAATATCATCACTAAACTCATTTGCTTCTCGTATACTTTCAGTTAGATATACTTCAGCTGCTCTTGAAGGCATGTGGATCTGTTGAAAAATATGCTAATAAGGTAAATGCCCTCTGAAACTAATCTTACTTCATAGCTGTACCTTAATGCCTGCTCATACTTCCTAAATCTAACTCTTTTGGACCTTTTCGTGTCCTTAAAAAACTTCTGCAATCCCATGTGTCACAACGCTGAACTATAGAAGAAATGAAATGCTTGAATGACAATGTTTAAAGGATTTATCTTGATCCATTTTATTTTATTTTAGGCATGTTGTAATACTTGATCATGAGCGTTAATTGCTCTCTAAAAATGATTAAACTGATGAGTAAGTGCCAGGATCATACTATATTAGTTGTGTAATTTCTGTATTCTAGAGAACTATTGAGTTCTTGATGATTAATATGTGGAAGTATACTAGGCTGTTTGGTAGCTGTACTAATGTTTCTTTTCTTTCCTCTGTTTCAACGGCTTTTTGTTCGTGCCTCGTATTTTCTACAGTGCAAGAAAATGGTCTTTGAATATGCACCAGTGATCCTCATTAACTCAGAACATTTTCTGGAGAAAAATGATGTATGCACTATTCTGTTCGACTGTCCGCCTGTTGTTGGTAAAGAGGAAGCATTACCAAAGACACAAACTTCATTGCACAAATGCACAGGAAGCTCATTGCTCAGAGCATACTGCTTGGGAAAGACAATTTTGGTGTCACTGTGTGCCAGAACGTGGATTACGCGATTGTTGTTGCTCTGGTTGTGATTCTGGAAGAGATTAATGTGGATCGATCAGGTGAAGATTAAGATTGTAATCACGAGTGTTGCCAGTATATGATGTATATTTTGTTTGAGCCGCGCGATTTGGCATTACTTGGGAGTGTTTGATTGCAAGATTTGCCTATGTAGTATAACTGTATAAGCTATGTTGGTTGGACTTTTCAAAAATGTCAATGAGTGCGTGCCAGATTTTCGGAGAATCGGATACGGGTGCGGCATCAAAAGTGAAAGAGTCTAGACAACTTAGAGTATAAGTGTGTAATGCTGTATTGTTTGGAAGCTTTCAGACAGATAATTATGAACCAGTATAGTGTACTTTTTTTTCCATATTTCATTATACCATCTCCAACCCATCTCTATTTTACTCTCCATTTTCTATATTTGGAGAGTGAAACAGAGAATGGGTTCTCCAACCACACTCTATTTCACTCTCTGTTCTTTAATTATAGAGAGGTGAATATTAGTTCTCCAAATTCACCTCTCTATTTTACTTTTTGATTATTATAATATTATTTCTATTATATTATCAATTGAGTCTTTATCATTTGTAATTATTTTCTAATGCAATATAACATTTTAAAATATATTATTAATAAGTTTCTAATTCCGCAAATAAATAATTTTTCTATTTTATTTTTTGAAAGAAATGGTCACTTAAAATATGTAATTTAAAGTTATTTTAATATTATTTATATTATATAAGATTATTAATTAAGTCTCTAATATTTGGAATTATTTTCTAAGTAATATAACATCTAAAACATATTATTGATAAGTATACTACTTCCACCCCGAATTAACAATTTTTCTAATTTAATTTTTAAGTTTTTTTTTTGTCATTTTAAATATGTAATTTAGATTATAATTATTTTTCATTATGAAAATTTACATGATAATTCAAACAATCGACTTTTATGTTATAGTGATAAATTATTAAGCTACACTTTTTAAAAAGCATGGAAATATTTTATGCAGTAGTTCAAAATGGAATAGAGGAAGTAAATTAGTACACGAAATAATTGGATACAACATGAAATTGTTAATTAAACAATTTTTAGCTACACATAAAAATAAGGACAAAAAATGCTCATTTTGAACTCTGTAATACATTAATAGAACATTTATGAGAGTAACGTAATAATCTTGAAAGTTAAGTATTTATGTAAAATTTAAAATAAATTTTATGATAATACAATATTTATGATGCAATTATATTTCATCAATGATTTCACTTTATTTGAATTGTTCCTTAATATGTCTTATATATAATATTTATTGCAATTTATGTTATTTAGAATAAAAAATAATTTTATATTAAATGAAGAATTTGAAAATAAAATAAAATTTTGTATTACATAAAGATTATAGAGTGATTATTTACAAAAAAGAAGAAATGATTTACATTATGAACAAAGAAAATAAGAATGAAATAGAAATAATAATATAATATTGAGGAGAGAGAGAAAAAAATCTTTTAGAGAGTAAATAGAGAATTGGGTTGGAGTTAATTGTCTGAAAAAATAGAGAACTCTATATTTAAAAAGTAAAATAGATGATAGGGTTGAAGATGTCATTATGTAATGAAAGTTATTTTCTCAGTTGTATATTACATGATATACTTTCATTTTAGTCTGTTTTAAAAAGAATATATATTAATTACAACTTCATTGATAAATCTAACTATGTAGATTATTGATTTCAGAATAATTAATTTTGATACTAATATTCCATTCATTGATAAACATAACTTATCCCAGTATTAATGACTAATTGGGATATAATTTGTATCAAAATTAGCAACCTAATATAAGAGATAATACGATATTAAATTTTTATCCAAAATTATATACTCTTTCAGCATACCAAACGTCTATTTGACCCAATTTCTAAAATCAACTTATTTTGATATACAATTTCTTTAAAAAAGATACTTTCAATGAGAAATAGTTTCTATTTAATAATAATAATAACAAAAATTTAAAAGCACTTTTGAGCAATAATTAAATATTTAGCCAAGCTTTTAGAAAATATTTCTAAAAGTATTTTTCTCAAAAATGCTTTTCGATAGCTATTTTTGGAAAAACTACTACTACTACTACTACATTTTTTTAGTTTTCTCAAAAACAACTTCTACTCCTCTCCAAAAAAAGTTATATTCTCTAAAAATTGGTGAGTTTAAATGAAGCAACATGTTGGTGATGATTCATATTATCAACCACAACTGAAAATGATTATTAATTTAAAAGTACTAAATGATGCTAAAATAAGTTTAATAATTATAAATTTACATGATTAAATATTAAAGAAAAATTAAAATTAGGTCATGTATTCTTTTAAAAAAAAAAAAAACACTTTTGACCTCCAAATTTTTTTTCTTTCCCTCATTGCTACTTCCTCCGTTTAAAAAAGAAAGACCTCATTTCTTTTTTAGTCTGTTTAAAAAAGAATGACCTCTTTTCTTTTTTGATAACATTTTAATTTTAGCTTTCCACGTGACATGTTTAAGACCACAATATTGAGGGGCAATTTTGTAAATTTGATATAACTTTAATTTAGGACCACGAAGATTCAAAAATCATCTTTATTTTTTAAAATTTCGTGCCAAGTCAAACCAGACTACTCTTTGTGAAACAGAGGGAGTACTATTTAAAAAATAGATAAAAATAAAAATCGGGTTGGATAAAGATCCAAATTATAGCAGGTGCAGGAGATCAACTCCTAATAGAAATCCTCAATTAAGCCAAAAAATAATTGCCTACAAGAAAGGGGGAGATCTGCTGTTGCTTGAAGAAACAACTCTTGTACTACTTTCTCTATTTGTCATTTACTCTCAAAATTCTTCCCCCTTTTTCCAGGTGAACATTCTTCATCATTCATCATCATCATTACGTGTATAATTGTTTAGATTTAATTCTTATTTTTTCTTCTATTGGATGATTTCTCTTTCTGTATCTGTATAGATATTGTGTTCGATGAGTTTTTTTTTTCTTTTTTTTGTTAATTCTTTTTTGAGTTTTGTTCTTATCTTTGACACCCCTTTTCCTTTAATCGATCTGGGTTTCGATTAAAAGTGTAATATATTGTGGTTTTGTTTGATTGAATTAAGTAAGTTGACTTCTTTTACTGGGATGGGGTGTGGGGTTGGTTCAATCAGTTGCTAAATTGAAAAAGATGAAAACTTTTTTGAGGTGAGGAGGAATCTAAAGCTTATTGGAGTTGAGAATTGTAGTTGATTGATTTATCTATTTCTGTTTAGAGTAAAAGTATGTGGGATTATAGTTTTATTTTGGACATGACTGTCAAACACTTATGTAAGGCTGGAATTTTGGTCAGATACTAGTTTGGGATTGAGGTTATTGAGCCTAATTGATTGATATGACTGTTAAATATTTAAGTGAAAGTTAGATTGTTTGATCCGTCACTAGTTTGGGATTGAGGGGGTAATTGATTAATATGACAGTTAAATATTCAAGTGAAAGTTAGATTGTTTGATCCATCACTAATTTGGGATTGAGGCGTAATTGATTGATACGCTTGTCAAATATTCAAGTGAATTTTAGATTGTTTGATCCGTCACTAATTTGGGATTGAGGCTTAATTGATTGATACGCTTGTCAAATATTCAAGTGAATTTTAGATTGTTTGATCCGTCACTAATTTGGGATTGAGGTGTAGTTGATTGATACGCCTGTCAAATATTCAAGTGAATGGTAGATTGTTTGAGGATTGAGGCGTAATTGATTGATACGACTATCAAATATTCAAGTGAATGATAGATTGTTTGATCCGTCACTAATTTCGGATTGAATCGTAATTGATTGGTATGACTGTCAAATATTCAAATGAATGTTTGATTGTTTGATCCATCACTAATTTGGGGTTGAGGTGTAATTGATTGATACGACTGTCAAACTTTCAAGTGAAAGTTAGCTTGTTTGATCCGTCACTAATTTGGGATTGAGGCATTGTTGATTGATTGATTGATTAATATTAGCATATCCTTCGTTGATTCTCTTTTTTGAACTTTATAATGCTTTTCCTTGAATCTAGACTGACTATTTCTCTTGGCAGCATGGATGTCAAGGTCTGCCTGTTTCTTGTCCTACTCGGTGCTGTGTGTTGTACAGCTAGAGAATTAGCAGCCCCTGACCTCCTTATTATAGAGACTGAGGATCTTTCAGGTACTTCTCCTATTCATGTGTTACCAGTGCCCAGTGGATTTAGTATTGTGTTGGGATATGATTTTTGTAATATGGATTGTGAATTGATAGGATAGCCTTAAATCACACACATAGGAAAAGGATGACTGTGCTAAATAGTAATTGTGCAGCCACAAGACTTGCAAATTCTGCGAACAGTGTCCTTCTATGGTCAGTACCCTACCTATAATTAATGAGAACCTCTTTGATTTCCAGGATAGATGTCTTCCAAAATTTTGTGATTTTTTGTTGATGAAAGCATATCATAAGCTAACTCTGAATTGCTTTCAGTTTATTCATTGACTAATTTTCAGTTCTTAAAAACTCTCACAACAATGACCTTTCTCTTCCAGTTTTTCTTCCTCAAGCCTCTAAATTTGAACTGCAATATTAATGTTGCTCTAAGCTGAAGATCTTTCTTCTCCTTTCTTGTGCACCTATTACCAACCAACCAGTCTCATGAGGAAGTGCCATCTATTTATGTGCCACGAGGTTCCTCTCTGTTTTCAACTCAATTGGGTTTGTTTGTTCCTTCTTAGGATGGGTTAGCAAACATTCACTGGAAAATGTGATGCCTCATACGACTTATAATGATATAAACATCAAGTTTCCTTTGTGTGTGTGTATATATTGTCAAATATGGCCTGTTTAATTAAAAAATAAACTCTGGAAATACAAAATTGGATGGTCAAGTTTTTCATTTTATTGGATTGTGGTTGTCTAGGTCATAATAACAGTTTACTCCAAAAAATGGGGCACCGACAATGTATGTTCTCTCTAAATTAAGGGTTCTTGATGATTTGAGAAACCTTGGGTGAACAGTTATCCTGTTGAATCTTGAATAGGATGCTTACTTGAAAGTTCTTCAAGTAGTTACTCCTACATGGATTTATTGTCTGTTTATCCTCCATGATCAAGATTTTTTATAGATGGCATGTCGGTGATTTCTCCATCCTATTACTCTTTTGTGGCCGAATTCTTATACTCATGCTTACTAGCCTAATTGATGTTTTAACTATATTCTCCTATAGCAGATGCTATCATCTTGTTATATTTATGTGAAGTCATTTATTTTCACTTTTTTTTAATTTTATTTATATTTATTTATTTATTTTATTTTTTCACTTGATTGATTAAGGAGTACTTGAATCAAAACTTTAATATGGAAAACACATTAATCTTGGCTTTCTTGCAATAGCATTGTGGACAAGTAACCTACAGGCACAGATACAACTTCAGCCTCTGAAAGATGTTAGCAACAGTAAAGGATTATGCACATTGTGTGAAGAATATACTGCTACTGCGCTTGATTACCTTTCTAACAAGCAGACCCAGGCGAAGATACTCGAAGTACTTCTCATGACCTGTTCGAAGATGCCAATATACAAGGAGGAGGTACTTGTGATTTGACTTAAATGCCCATCTTTTAACTATTAATTTATTTTTGTCTAAATGTTTAACTTACTACATGCCCATCTAAATGATTTCCTAAATGTAATGCTTGATGCACACTCATGAAGATAGCAGAAGTCTTCTTTTAATATGCTTATCCATTTCATCCAATAGGGTTATTCTATTTGAGACATCCTTAAATGTTTTAACTCAATATTTATGATATCACTTATCTTGTCCAGAATAAAGAAAAAAACTGGAGACCCACTCTGATTATGGGTTAAAAGCAATTCACAAAGCACACTCTGAACCTGCTTCTCGTGTTTTTTCTTTTGGTAACCATGGTGTCTGGGTCAACTTTCACGCACCTCGACTAGTTTCACGAGATATCTACCGCCTCCCATTAGCAGCAGGTACCAAGTAACTCTGTCCACCAAGGGTAGGACAAATGGGAAGGAATCACCTAGTATTTTTATCTCTGCAAAGATTTGATCCTAAAACCTGCTTCCCATGCTCCTTTCTGTTTTTATTACGAGTATAGTTCATCATGCAGATTTTAAATAGATCATTTCTTGAAGTATCCCATTTTCTTTTGGATACAATTTGGCTTCTTTTGAAATCCAGAATGGCCTAGATTACCCCTATTTGGATGAAGAGAAATGATAAACTAGTGGAGTGTGTCTTTTGATCTTATCCATAGAGCCTGGGCTAGATTGTTTTCTGTGGGGCTTTATGTGACTGTTTATGAAAAGATTAATAATAGCTTGCAATATCAAAGGCAAAAAAGCATTAAAAACTTCTCAGTTTTCGATGGGGCTTCATGCACAAATAAAAAATGGTGCGAGTGCTACTAAATTGTTAATAATTCCTAATTACACACATGCACACATTTGCGATAAATGCATCACTTTGCTGTCTATATTTGTTGTTTAGTATCGGAGTCCATTAGCAATTAGGTGATGCCTTGACACTTTGGCACCTGCAGGAAAGCGCCTTATAAGTGAGGCGAAGTGCTCGGCCTGTATAGCGCTAACTTTAAGGTTTAAGTCATTAAGTGTGCTTTAAGCAAAGCTATAGCAATATCTTGATATCTTTAGGATCAACATGCAACAACATTGATATGATTTTTTCTGTCTCTTGCTACATTAATTTGCAAGTGAACTTCTCTTATTTGCTTGTAGTGCACTGCCATGGTGGATCAATATGCTCATCTCTTCTTCTCAGAGATCTCCACTATAAAACCTGACGACATTTGCCAAAAGGTTGACCTTTGTCGGAAAGTGGTTTCCATCTCTCAACAGTTCTCCCCAAATGGCTGTGAGTTATGTCATCAAGTGGTTGAAGAGACACTATCAAAACTGAAAGATCCTGACACTCAGGTACTTGTCTTTCGTTATATACATTTTATGCCGAACTATAAAGAAAAAGAAAAAAGGAACCATGTTTCAGGGTTAGGGTCCACTTACAATTACTTGAAAAGCCTGCGTTATTGCAAAGGCTAGGTGGTCAATCTGATTCTCTAAATACTCCATAAGAAAATGTCAATTTAAATTGCAAATGTGTACCACTAATGTTGTATCTTGAAAAGACAACCAACATGGATGTGTTAGCATGAACTTGAAAAAAATTTGCAAATGTGTTGCAGATAATGATACTTCGTTTAGAATACTTCATAATGTGTAGGAAGCTACATAATGTTACTCATTATGTACATGTTTGTTGATAAGGTACGCATGTCTTTCTACTGGTATTTAACAACATTTAAAACCTCCTATTTTCTCAACTTTGTGGATGCATGAAAAATGTTCAGCATTTTTTTTAGTTGCAAGTTATTCATATAGGATACATATATATTTCTATATAATAGATTATAGATATGTGTGAGTGCTTGTGTGTCTATCTGTATTTGGTGGTGTCTTAGACTCTAGGTTAACTTGCACGCACCTCGACTATTCCATCAGGTACCTACTACCTCTTAATAGCACAGGTACCGAGTAACTCAGCCCACAAAAAACTTAGCTAGAGAGAATGATATCTCCTAATGGATTTTGCGTCTACTAGGATTTGAATCATGATTCGCATGGTTCCACCTCTTTAATGACCAGATTATGCTCTTGGGTGTGATACCCTGGAGATAAATTGTTGAGTACCATTAGTAACTAAAATGACTAAATGACTTGTTATCCCTAAAAATATCATAAAATTTACTGGTTAGAATCTGGGTGGTCGGATATTTTATTTCGTTTATACTCATGGAAAAATGTCATTAACCCATAGATGTGTATGGAGACAGTAAATAGTTGTTTATTTTTACCTTCTTTAATTTGGTAAGTGACAGTATGTAGTTCTTATTGTGACAGAATATATTCACTAAACTCATTTGCTTCTTGTCTACTTTCAGTTAGACATACTTGCAATCCTCTTGAAGGTATGCGGATTTGTTGAAAAATATGCCAATAAGGTAAATACCCTCTGAAACTAATCTACTGTCATAGCTGTACCTTAGTGCTTGCTCATACTTACCTAATTCCGTGTCTGGTAACTCTTTTGTTATAGTTCTAAACAACTATTGGTACTTGGTTTGGACCTTTGGCGTCCTTAAAAAACTTCTTCAATCCCATGTGTCACAACACTGAACTGTTGAAAGAAATGAAATGCTTGAACGACAATAAATGTTTCTTCCTCATCAAGAGCTAGTCTAGTGATCCATTTTACACTTGATTACAAGGGTTAATTTCTCTCTGAAAATGATTATTTCGATGAGTAATTGCTGGGTTTTTATTATGTTACTTTACAATACTTCTGTAATATGTGGAAGGATCAAAGCTGTTTGGTAGCTGTACTGATGTTTCTGCCTCGTGATTTTATGCAGTGCAAGAAAATGGTCTTCGAATATGCACCAGTGATCCTCATTAACGCGGAACATTTTCTGGAGAAAAATGACGTATGCACTATTATGCATGCGTGTCAACCTGCTGTTGATAAAGAGGAAGCATTACCAGAAATTCAAACTTCATTGCATTCTGCCTCTTGAATGAATACAGGTTATTGAGCCCAGCTTGGTATGTTTTGTATGTAAACAATTGGATTGCCATCTTTCAGTTTGTGTATAATGTGTTAACTTGAAGTTCAAACTTTTATCACTTGTTTATATACAATGATATTCATGGAAGAAGCTCAACTTAATAAAACTTGCGACTACGTTCTTAATTTCTATGAATGCTTAAGATTGCACATGTGTGTCATGTGAAGTATATAGGTCAAAAATTATTTTTCATATGTATATATATTAAGGGCTGTGATCTTGTGAGGGGATGTAATAATCCGTCCTCAGTTCGTATTGCAGCAACACAGCACATATAATCAAAATAGACTGTCTCACACTAAAATATAATTCATTTTTTCTTGACAAAGTTTCCTTAAATCCCCTTGTATAGTTGCATGAAAGTTACAAATTAGTCCTTTCTAAATTCACTCTTCCTTGTTGATTTGAAAATCCAGAAATGTCTTTAAAATTTAAACTCAATTTTGGCTATGCCAAACGATTAAATTGAAATAATTTAAGAGATTTTTTCTGTCTTTGTTTGTATTCACAAAATAAAATTGAAATATCTCAACTTTTTTAGAAAAGTTGGATGTTTATTAAGAGATGTCAATGATTGTAATAAAAGTAATAATTATGAGGCTAGCAGCGCTAGAACATGTTTAATTTAGACAATTCATAATATTCATATCGATTTATTATGCTTCTCCAATCACACAATAACTATCCCAACTGTCATACAAAACCAAACAATTAGGAAAATTAAAATAGGATATCTCAATAATCATTTTACTACTGTATGAAAAATGAGATAATCATAAAATCAGATTACCGGGTCATAAAAAATATATACATAACCCGGTAATTTTGCCCTCTCGGTATCTTATGTATACAGAGAGTACGCAAATACAATACACTATGATACATTATCCTAACTCTTAGCAATAATAATATCAACAGGTTTTGCCCATACTTGACATGATAGTTTGAATTCCTATTTGCAAAAATGTAGTAAGTTCTTTGACCAATCACGTTTGCAGAAACTAGTTCGAACATCAACTCACCTCGATCCACATTTGTCGGGCCATTCAACAACTAGAGTCATCTCCCTTTTTCATCGAGAAAGTGAACCTGCATCTAGAAAATGCAGGTCAAGAGATTCCGAAATCTCTTTTCCCTATGCTACTGAGAAATAACGAGTAGCACGAAATCTGAATCCTACAATAGCTCTAATAACTAACAATTGCACCACGAAAGAATTCACAAAAAGAATTCACTTAACTGCGGCTTAAATTTCAGTTTCCATATTTCTCCATCAGGTTCAGCTCCTATCTCCTTTCGTTTGACTTCTACAATCACTACTTTCTCCGTTAACCGGTTAATCTCCGTCGCTAATACAAATTTACCATTTTGCCCCTCAACCCTCACACCGGCGCCATTTTTTCCGGTGACTCTCATCCCTTCCGCCTTCGCCACCTCTTCAATCCTCTGTGTTATTCTCTCCGGTGACGATGCTGAAACAAACCTTTCAACATCCACTGTCTCTTTTCCTCCTAGAGACTTCAACAATCCAGACAGATTAACACCTGAGGATAACGAGATTATATGAAACGCATTTAGAAATTTGCCGTCTCGATTTATATCGGAGCTATTTTTCAACTCAAATTCATCACCGAAATGCGATTTCACCTCTTTGTAACCTTTCCGAAACCACGGATCGTTTCTGATTTGTTCAATGGAGATTCGAGTCTCGGGATTCGTGTCGAGGAGTCGGGTCAGCAACAGTTTCAATCCGTGTGAGGTCCATTTAGGGCAACGGAATTCGCCTTTGTAGATTTTCCGATACATCGCCATTAGATTTGCATCGGTGAAGGGTAAATAACCGGCGTTGAGCACAAAAAGGATGATGCCGCATGACCATATATCCACCTTAGCTCCGTCGTATCCTTTCTTCTCAAGAATTTCAGGAGCTACATATGCCGGAGTGCCGCATAACGTATGGAGGAATCCGTCGGGTCGGATCTGATCCGTCACTGCGCTTAACCCAAAATCGGTGACCTTGAGATCCCAATTCTCATCGAGCAACAGATTCTCCAGTTTCAGATCTCGATGATACACGCCACGAGAATGACAATAATCAACGGCGGAGATCAACTGCTGAAAATATCTCCGGCTGAGATCCTCACTGAATCTCCCTTTGCTAACTTTCGCAAACAGCTCTCCACCTTTAGCGAATTCCATAACGTAATAGATCTTCGTCTTCGTCGCGAGCACCTCATGAAGGCGCACAATATGAGGATGACGCAACCTGCGCATGATAGAAATCTCCCTCTTAACATGCTCCATGAAACCACCTTTCAATATCTTCGTCTTGCTTACCGTCTTAATCGCCACGCTCTGTCTCGTCCTCACATCCCTAGCATGATAAACCTTAGCAAAAGCACCACAACCCAGAAGCTTCCCGACCTCATATTTCCCAAATAGGTTAAGCTTGAAATCTCCGGTGCCGGCGCCGGTGATGGTGCCGGCGGTGGTTGATGAAGATGAACTGCTCTCCTCACGTAAGATCTCTGGCATAACTAAACCCAGAGACCAAAACAGCATCAAATCCCTCCGGAAATTCTTCTTGTTTTTGCATCAAAGCAATGAAATTGCTCGATGATGAGAAAAATCAAGAACCAAATCGTAGCTTCTACGCAGAGGATAGAAGATTCGAAAGGGCGATTGGTCAATGTTAAAAGCTTTTGATATTTTGTTGTTAAAAGAGTAGAGGGTAGGCGGAGAATGGGCAATCGTTTTCAAATTAACCACGTTATTCGTTGAAAAAACAAGTACATGATCCATATTATTGGATCACTTTTCATTTTCCACATTACCTAACAAGATAATTTTGCTAATTCACGTCTGAAAATTTTTCTTGAGAATTTTGTAAATAGACACTTTAAAAAGAATTAATTGTAAGATTAACATAATAAAGTTAATTAATATTTTTTTGATTTAATAAGATTGACAACTAATAATCTCTCTATCCAACAATATTTGTACGCTGTTACCTTGATGAATATGTTAAATTTAATATTTTGAAAATTAATATAGATATTGAATACTGATGTTTAATAGGAAGAGTAAAACAGATTCAAAATGATAATTTATCTGTTCGTTTTTTTAAACTGGATAAGTATTTTTAATATAATAAACAAATAAAATTGAATGAAAGAAAATATGTGATAACTATTTTTAGTAGAATCAACTAATATGAAACAGAACCGCGGGGCTTAAAGGATGTCTAGCCAACCGCAGAACCAACAGAGACAAATTAATTGATAATCACATGGAACATGAGGAGCAACAGAAATGTTTGAACTCGAAAGTTCTGAGAAAACGTAGATCATATAATTAAGGGTAAGGTATAGGAGTGGCCAAATTAAACCAATATGAGGAAATTTCATTAGTAGGTATAGGTTGGATTATAATTATTATATTAGTAGCTATATTTTATCTAATTATAATTTATAGTGACTGTTTTTGAGTTGTATTAATTATTGCTTAAATTCATTGTTTATGTTCGATCGTTTTCGTTGTATCTGATCGATTAATTTTGATAGATTTGTTTGCTTAATTTAGAGGATGTTTGGATTGACTTAAAAGTTGGTCAAACCTACTTTTAAGTCAGTTTTTGACTTGTAGAAGTGTTTGATAAATATGAAAAATAATTTAAAATAAGTCAAAAATGACTTAAAATAAGTTGGAAAGTGTTTGACAAGATAAAAATAACTTAAAATAAGTTTAAAATGACTTAAAATAAATCAAAAATCAAAAGTAGGTCTCCTTCTATTTTTTATTTTTTGACTTAAAAGTCATTTATATTTGACTTTTTATTTTTGACTTAAAAACTATTTTTTTTAAGTCAATCCAAACGGAGATCTATATGCATCAACACTTTCTCAATGTTGTTGAATACGCTAATTTAGAGCTAGTCGATTTATATTATATCGTCATAAATTTAAATTTTGATCCTAGATATTAATCAGAAAAACTCCAAATACAATTTAATTATAATTTTGAAAATCACTAGATTTTTAGATACAATCATAACTTCGAAAATTACTAAATTCCTAAATACAACTCAAAATTACCAATGTAAAATCATAGAAAATATATTTATGCTTGCCCATAAAGAAGATTTAGAGAAAGTAAATGTAGTGCAGATTCACCCAATGACGTTGCATCTATGATATTTAACCTGAAATAGAAAATTGACCATCAATTTCTGAGGGTCCAATATTCATTCTTTACTCAAATAGAAAGGTGACTGTCTCAATCTAGCAGCGTGATTTAGAACAAGACTTTTCTCGTGGATTCATGGAAATTTTGTTTTGGTTACAACAAGAAGCGCTTTTTTCTTTGCTTGTAGCGCCTAACTCGAGTTTTTGTTGTAGGATTGAGTGAGGTGACGAGAGCCGAAACCAAGATTTCTTGCTATGCTCTACAAATGTTCATACATTTTTTTATGAATTTTGAGTGTGTTTGAATTCAACATCTCATTAGGTATTCATTAAAGGATTGCCCACCTTTTCAACCCTTTCTATCATACCCTTAGAAAGTGACAACGAATGACTTCTATTATTAAATAAAAGATTTTTTCAAACTAGTTAATTGTTGTTCCCTGACTTTTTTGTTTTTGGTATCAATTAAATGAAGGTAGGCCCTGTATGATACATTTGTGGGTAGCATAGAAAATTGAGATTGTGAAATCTAGAGAGAGTGGGAAGAGTTGATAAAAATAATAATAATACATAAACGTATCCTTTAATTTGGGCTCATTTGATATATGTCTTTTAACTATATAAGTAGCCACTTAAGCCTATATAGAATTGAACAAGTAACATGCATGTTCTACTTGACGCCTTATGTGACAATTTGTATCCTACATGTATTATGCCAAGTAAGATTCACGTGCTACAAACTTCATGACCCTTTAGGGATCTTCCATAATCCACATTTAGGGAAATAATATTTCCAATTCACTTTCTGCCAAATGCAAATGAGTTTACGGAATGTAATTTCCCTTTGCCAACGATGACACTGAAGAAGCCTCTACGATCAGTAGAAGTCACATTCGGTCCAAAAGGAAATCTCTGTCTGGCATCAAAGCTTTCTGTGAAATGGTTCTGTTACCCCTAATGTCTCACCGATAAATCGATAATAAAGGCACCTCGTAAAATATAATATGAAAAATTCACATGGCAGAGGGACAGATTTTCCCTCTGTACATTTACCAGTTATGATAACCCAATGTTATGCCAATCGAATTATACTTGAAGAGAATGAGTAGTTGTTTTATCCAAAGGGATCTAGGAGAATAAGACGTGTCTGGCATGACGGTGAGGTGCAGTTAATAGTGCACATGCAGTTTGCCTTTAAACCATACCAACCAGCCCAGCCAGCTGCATCCATGGACACTATCTAAATGTGGTACCATCAGTGAGAAATATTTGAGCTGCAAGTCATGAATACCTCATAAACAGATTTCAATGGCACCAACCATCCACTGTTTCCATTATCTTCATCATAGCACCTGAATAGATATGAAAAATACTGAGATTCTTCTTATTTCATACCGGTTGGGAGAGGGGAGGATCAGAAATTCACAATTTCATACAAAGTTAAATACCAAGTCCCGATGAGAGTAGATATCAGAATTTATTAGTCAAATGAAATAGCAGAAACTTACATGGAGAATAAAAAGGCAAACACAGCCATGTAACTGCAGTGGACAGACCCGCGTAGATTCTCATTGAGGACCCTAAATGCTTTGAGTTTTTTGATGTTTCATATGTAGACTACAGTTCTCGGAAAAGGTTGTTCTGTACCCAAATACTCATGAAAGTGTCCCCTAATGAGTCTACAGCTGATGATTCTGTTCTTCGTACAAAATAAAAGTGGTGGTTCCTCTGTGAAACATAACAAACCCCAGTTAAGCAGTAAATTGTTTCATGAGAGAAAAAGAATGCAAAACAGAACTTGAAAAACTTGTTATAGCATTCCTCTAACAACTAAATAAAAAATACCTAACGTGATTGCTGCCCGTGGATTTTGACTTGATATACCACAACGACGTTCTACCATGACCTTGTTGTACCTAGTAACCTATGAGCAGAGTCATAAATTTTCATGATTAAACTTTTTTTGTTGGGAAGGTAATATTGTGTTCATCAGCATAGACTCCGAAAATTGGTTCCCAACAAAAACGAAGATAGAAACAAGTATATTACAAAGTGCCTATAAATTCTGAATGAAAATTTACCTATCATTATTGCTTGCCGCTCATGGGATTTGGCTTGATTTACCACATTGACGTTCTAGCATGCGTGCATGACCTTGGAACTAGTAACCTATAGGGAAAAAAACGTAAATTTCATGATCAAAAGTATATCAAGATATAGCATACTTGAAGAATTAGAAGAAGAACAATTCGGTTTAAGTGGACAAGCAGAATGCTGAAATCATAGGTACAGATGCAATTGATTGATAATTTTTGCATTTTTTAATGTCAAAATAATTGCAGGGAAAAGAATATTAAATTACATACAAAGCTTCTTTTCTAGAACTCATGGAAAATAATATTTAAAAAATCGACTCAAAGAGAAACAAAGACATACGAGCATCCTGAATTATCCTCCCGCATACTTGAATTTTTGGGATATGGGAAATGTTGGACCACTGGGAGTTTGGGCTACTCTGATTGGTGTGACTTTCTTCTAACTTTGGGCAGCCTCCAATTTCAAGCTTCCGTAATTTAGTGAGACGTCGCATGACATCTCTGGATGGCAGATGCTCTAGTTTTTTACAGCTCCATAAACACAACTTTTCCAAAGAAACAAGTTTGCCGAGCCCATCCGACAAAGTTTCTAATAATGGACAATCCTCTATCCACAAATAACGTAATTTGGGCATGGCAGATGAGAAGTCCACACGTCGTAGCCGTTTGCTCCTCACTAGCAATAATGTTTCAAGAGAAGTAAGGTTGTCAAATCTATGAGGAAGAGCCTCGATTCCAAAATCAAATATATAGATATCTGTTAGGGCAGAGAGTTGCATAAGCTGATAGGGCAGAGAATCCCAGTGCCCATGCCCGTACACCACCATCAATGTACGAAGGGACAACAGCTGATGAATGCCATTAAATATCAATTGGAATGCCTCAAAATCCACCATCTCTGAGAAAGGACCACTTTCCAAATGTCGTAACTCAGTGAGCCAGCGAAAGTCCCCTGCGGGTACACTAATCAATTTGGGACAATGTGATACATCTAAAAATGAAAGTGAAGGCATTTCCCACACATGTAAAGGCAAGGAAACCAAGTTGTTACAGTTTTTGACGATCAAAATCAATAGAGACCGGCATTGCTCTAGCATTCCACTTGGTAAACTAATCAATCCATCACAATACCATAACTGAAATAATTGGAGGGAAGTCAAGTAGTTCTCTCCACTTGGAACAGGAAAAGAACGAAAATTGGTGCAGCTCTCAATCATTAAGCTCTTAAGAGAATGGAGATTGTACAAGCTTTGTGGTAATTCACGAAACTGTCCGCAGCCTGAGATCAATAGGTGTTGAAGAGAATCGTTGTTGCGTAGCATCTCATCAGGTAGACAAGTGAGCTCTTTCACGTTACTGACAAAAAGATTCACAAGAGATGTCAAGTTGCTGCACAAGTTCGACAATGGCATTTCACTGTCAACTCTTTCAATTCTTAATTCACGGAGGATTTCAAATTGAGTTGGAGTACTTTTGAACAGCGGACACTTTGTAATCCTCAACCTCTCAAGCATGGGAAACAGTCTTTTTCCAACTTCATCTCCCTTCCACTCAATAAGGCTACACATTTCCTCCAATACAAGTTCTTATAATGAGGGGAACACTTGGATAATGCCATTAATCTCAACACCATAAAATGTAGGTCCGATGCATTCCAATTCAAGGAATCCTATCAGCTCAAGATAATGAAGGAACTTCAGTTGGCCAAGCGATGGAATTTCTTTGCACCTTTTGCAACCACTTAATTTCAACATGACCAAATTGGGTAGCAATTCTTTACTGAACCATGAAGGAAATATAGTCCCCAAATAGTTCTCCACTACTAAGGTTTTCAAGTTAGGATGCGGTTGAAGACCATCCAACACATGTTCATAATTGATCTCACAGCCTTCTGATTCATCATGGGACCACAAATATGTCAGCTTGTAGATATTTGGTTTCTCCTGTAAATATGCTGCTCGAGCCTCTTCTTTAGTTCTAACTGATTGCAGACCTCTAATCGTCAATTCACCTCTAAGGTTTTTCAGATGACCTAATTCTTCTATTCAACGACCTTTCTCTGAACCCACCTTGAAAAACTCTAGGGTTTGAACACAAGTCAATTGTCCCATATTAAGTGGTACTGCATATCGAATTTGTAATGATAGTTGCAATAAATGTGTCTCAAACTTATCATATTTGCCATTTCTTCTGGAAGCTTCCTGAGTGAAGAACAATCATTGACTCTAAATGTTTGCAAATTGTAGAGCTTGCAAATGGAGTTGGGCAAGGCTTTGATCTGCGTGTCGGAGAGAACAAGATACCTCAGGTATATTAGCTTGCCGATTTTGGTCGATAACTCCTTGATGCCTGACCCGGACAAATTTAAAACCCTCAAGGACTGAAAGTTCAATAGCATATCTTCAGATAGATTTCTTTTCCAGAACAATGTGCACAAACGTCCTGGCTCATTTATCATATCCATTTGATCACTTGGTGAGTTCCATCCAAAGTATCGGACTTGAGAAAGATTTTCTCCTCTAACACTCTTTTGATCAAATAGTTTAGACTTTAAAATATCTTCAGCCAAATCATGCACAAGATCATGCATCTTACAATGTGTTATATTGTTGAGCTCATCTATCTTAACATCTTGCAGCAAGGAATATTGCAACAAGAGTTGGAAAAACTTGTTCCCGACGTCTTCCATCACGGGGCTCTCTTGACATGGACGAAGAAACCCTTCTGCCATCCAGAGTTGGATTACTTGGTCCTTCTCAAACTCAAAATCTTTTGGAAACATAGCAAAGTAAGCAAAACATTTCTTCAGATGTGGAGATGGTAGATAATCATAGTTGAGTTTTAGGATTTTCTTTATGCTATTTTCCCCTTTATCATCTTCACCAGCAACAAGCTGGTTTCCATCAAGAATTGCCTGCCATTCATGTTTTTCCTTTTTGCATAAGAGGCCTCCCAACACACTTGCAACCAGCGGCAGACCTCGACACATTTCAACAATCTTGGTCTCCACGCTCAGTATTTCCTCCTCCTTCGGAACCTCCTCACCGACAAGCGCTCTTTGTTTGAAAATGGACCAACAATGATCTCTTGCTAATCTTCTCAACATATGAAGATCTTCTGCTACTATGGATGCCACCTGCTTCATACGAGTAGTCACAAGAATGCAGTTTCCTCTGGATGTATTTATTCCTTTCAAGGTGTCCATGACCTCATGCCATGATGTAGAGTCAACACGCCACATATCATCTAGGACAAGAAAATACTTTTTTCCTTCCAATTCATCTTGTAGCTTCTTAACTATTAAATCTCTCCTTTGAACCTCAACTTTCCTCTCTGTCAATGATTCAAGGATTTGTTCAAGAAAGCTCTTAGTTTCTGACATTTCAGGTAGGCACAACCAAGCTCTCTTTTCGAACTGCTGCTTGATGTGTTCGTCATTGAAAATTCTCTTAGCCATAGTTGTTTTCCCTAAACCACCCATACCCACTATGGGAATGGTGCACAGAACAGCTTCCTTTCTCATGTTCAAAATCTTCTCCTTTATTTCAGCAATATCTTTGTCGCGCTACCAACAACATCCGAAGCAACAACTACGGAATCTGTTTCTCGAATTGGTAGTATGTTCCAAGAAGGAGCCATCAGTGATTGGAGACCTAGGTCTTTGGCTAACTGATTGATAGCCCTCAACTCTTCATTGATGTTGTTGATTTTTTCAGACATTTTGTACTTTAAAACAGTATGAGAAAAGAAGTTGCTGACCTTTTCCATTAGTTTGGTTCGGATGTTCATCACTTGTGCTTTGAGATATTCATATCTGAATTCATCAAACACGTTTTCAGCATCTGCAGCAACTCTCTTAAGCATTTTGAGCCATTGTTCAACTGCCTGATCATCAACTTGTCGTCTTTCAGCATCATGAATGAGAGCTTGGATCATGGATACATATTTTGTCAGCATTCTTAGATTTTTCTTGCAGTTCCTTAATCTCTTGGCCTCCTCAATAGTGAGAGAAAACAGCTTGTCAAGCACAACTTTAACAGTAGCACCAATTACAAGATCGGCCATCGTTGCAATGCTCTTTACAAATTTGTTTTCTTCCTCTATACACCAAAATCTTCTCAAATTTCTTGCATAAGTATTCTTTTGCTAGTTATTTGCCGGCCTCTACAAGAAAGAGAATAATTTGAATAAAGAATGTCTTTTTTGGATTAACAGCTAATCATCCTTTAAATAAATAATTTGTGTGTTGTTGTTATTTCTAATGAATGACAGTCTGTTATGAGTCTGCCACAAGAAAATAAGGATACCAAAAAGGAAGTCACATTCAAATCAAGTTTTTGCACGTATTGCCCTTCAAACAGACTGGTGTTTAATTATGAAAATTTGGGGGACCAAAATATATCTGTCGAGACCTAATTCGCTCAGCATAAGTTTAAATAACTTTTGCCTCGCTCGGCATAAGTTCTGTAGAAATTAAATTATCCAACATAAGTTGTGTAGTTTTTTCTAAAATTTGTTGTAGTGTTCAGAAACTGGAGTTATGCTTTTGGGGCATATGCATTCTTTATCCTTTTTAGAGAAAAAAATTGGGTTTATGCTTTATTTTATTTTTTGCATTATGCCCTCCCGGCTCCGGGCATACGACATAACTTGTTGAATATTATGATACGAACATGTATGTAAACTTATATCACGGGAATGTTATTTGTTATTTCAATATTAGGGTCATACGCCATAACTCATGGTATACTATGATACAGACATATAAACTTAAGCTGTGAAAAAGTTGTTATTTTGGTGTAATAGGAATACCTTAGATGGAAATCTTGGTTGAATAAACAGAGTAGAGATACAAACAGATTAACTTTTGCTGCGAAAAAGTTGTTATTTTTTTGTATGTTTTGATTGTTATTTTATAACATAAGAAAATCTAACAATATATGTCATTGAAAATTTATCATTTGCAATACACTATTTGTATTAGGTATTTTGGGATAAACGTGCAAGGCAATTCTGAGAGACCACTAAAATAAAAATCTCAAGACACAAGTTGTTTTACAGCATACAACCATGGTTGAGAAATCTAGCAAAGTGACTGGCATAAGTTGCTCTTTCTACTTTGAATGTGAATCAACACTCCCAGTTAATTCAGTTTAGAATTAGACCAACATCAAAGGTCTACTAGTTTCACTTCCGGGATTTTCCACATTCAAGGATATAATATCTCCAATCCAGTTTCAGCCAAATGCAAACGAGTTTACCAAATGCAATTTCCCTTGCCAATTATGACACTAAAACACATCTAACACAAGTAGCATTTCGACGAGGTCCATGCTGGTGTTTCAAACATGAATCTGAAATAATCCAGGAAATGGTAAAGAGTCAGTTTTGGCACACGTTACCTCCTTGGGAGAATGGAGAATCAGATCATTACAAGTGACCACTGAAAAAAAGGAGAAATAACAATTTTAGAAGAAGCTTACATGGAAATGTTGGTTCAATAAGCAGAATAGAGAATCCTTCAACCTAATGAGCAGATGCCCCTCCAACTGGTCAATCCATTCAAGTCCTAGGTCCTTCGCAGCAGATACTGCTACAATAGTTCTTGAGCATACTTCGACCCAAGTTTAATACTTGTCTAGCACGAGAGTGAGGTGGCTCATGCAATTTGTCTTTGTACAACTGCAACCTCCTAGCTGAATCCATAAAAACAATCAGTGAGAATTTATTTGAGCTGCAACTCATGAACAGAATTCAATGGGCACCTCCCATTTGACATTACTCAGTTATATCTAGAGGCTTCATAGATATATAGACAGTTAGTTATGCTTCATTTTGGACCTTTGTGTCCTTTGTCAGTGATTTTAGTACTATGACTTACATTTATGCCAAGTGTTTCTTTACAAGACTTGTCTCTTCAAATGTGTTTATACTAGTGTTTCCGCTCATATCTAATGTCATGTTATGGGTATGCCCTCAGGCCTACAATGATATGGAGTGCCGGTCCCACCTAAGGTCTAAGCTTGGGGTGTGACAAACCTAGAGGACTGGGATGGATTCCACGAGTGGTTCCACAAGCCTGGTTCACAACTCGTGAACCATTCCGTGGGAACCTGAAACTTAAATTTCAATCTGGTTTTCTATGCTACATACTGAATATTCACGGGCATGAAATCCGAGGTGTTACATTTACTTCAAAACTTATGGGACATTATGATACAAACATAGAGACTTATGGTGCGGAAAAGTTGTTATTTTGGTGTCACATGCATACCTTACATGGAAATCTTGGTTCAATAAGCAGAGTAGAGAAACCTTCAGCCTAATGGATGGATACGCCTCAAACTGGTCAAATCATTTGTGTCCTTCTCAAGGGCTAAATTTACCACCCCTATCATCAATGCAAAACACTGGATTATATGGATGGAAGTTGTGGCAAAAGGAAAAAGGAAAGAAGAATTATATGGAAAGAAACACCAAATCAACCGAAACTAATGTAGTCTCTTCCAAACAGCTTACATTCAAACAGTTACACGATTTCATGGATAGTTGATTGATGCAATTAGGATGCAAACACGGCCATGCAAAGACAAAGGATAGACCTGTGTAGCTTCTCATTGAGCACCCCATACACTTTGAGTTTTTTGATGTTTCATATCGACTTCAGACAGAGGATAGAAAGGTTGTTCAGAATCCAAATACTCATGAAAGTGTTCCGTAATGAGTCTACAACTGAAGATTTTGTTCTTCATATATACAAAATAAAAGTGGTGGTTCCTTTGTGAAATATAACAAACCCGTTAAACAGTAAAATTGTTTCATAAGAGAAAAGGAATGTAAAAAAGAACTTCATAAACTTGTTATAGCATTCCTCTAACAACTAAACAAAAATGCCTAACGTGATTCTGCCCATGGATTTTGTCTTGATATACCGCAACAACGTTCTACCATGACCTTGTACCTAGTAACCTATGAGAAGAATCATAAATTTTCATGATTAAACTTTCTTTTAAGGAAGGTAATGTTGTATTCATCAACATAGACCTCCAAAAATTTGTTCCCAACAAAAACAAAGATAAAAACAAGTAGATTACTAAGTGCCTATAAATTATAAATGAAAATTTACCTAACGTAGTTGCCTGCCGCTCATGAGATTTGGCTTGATTTACCACATTGACATTCTAGCATGACGTTGGAACTAGTAGCCTATAGGGAAAATAAAACATAAATTTCATGATTAAATCATATCAAGATATACCGTACTTGAAGAATTAGAAGAAGAATAATTTGATTAAAGTGGACAAGCGAATGCAGAAAGCATAGTCACAGATGCAATTGATTGATAATTTTTGCATTTTTTAATGTCAAAATAATTGCAGGAAAAAATATAAAATTACATACAAAGCTTTTTTTCTAGAACTCGCGGAAAATAACATTTAAAAAATCTACTCAGAAAGTGAAAGAGAAATAGACACTTACGTCTATCCTGAATTATCCTTCTGCCTAATTCAATATTTGGAATATGGGAAATGTTGGACCACTGGGAGTTTGGGCCACTCAGATTGCTACAACTTTCTTCTAACTTTGGGCAGGCATAAATTTGCAGGTTCCATAATTTGGTAAGGCGTCGCATGACATCTCTGGATGGAAGATGCTCTAGTTTTTTGCAGTTAGATAAACTTAACTCTTTCAAAGAAACAAGGTTGTCAAGCCCATCTGACAGAGCTTCTAACAATGGACAATCTTGTATCCTCATATATTGTAATTTGGGCATGGCATCTGAGAAGTCCACATATTGCAGCCGTTTGCACCTCTTTAGCGTTAATGTTTCAAGAGAACTAAGGTTGTCAAATCTATGAGGAAGAGCCTCAATTCCGAAATCAGATATATGGATCTCTGTTAGGGCAGAGAGTTGCATCAGCTGATAGGGCAGAGAATCCCAGTGCAAGTGTCCTGACACCCCCATTGTACGAAAGGACAACAGCTGCTGAATGCCATTAAAAATCAATTGGAATGCCTCAAAATCCACCATCTCTGAGAAAGGACCAATATGCAATTTCCGTAACCCGGTGAGACGGTGAAGTCCTCCTGCGGCAACACTAATCAATTTGGTACATTCTAATAAACTCAAATATGAAAGTGAAGGCATTTCCCACACATGTAAAGGCAAGGAAACTAAGTTGATACAGTGCTTGACCATCAAAGATTCTAGAGACAGACAATGTTCTAGCATTCCACTTGGTAAACTGGTCAATTCATCACAATTACATAACTGAAGACTTTGGAGGGAAGCCAAATAATCCTCTCCACTGGGAACAGGAAAAGAACTGAAATTGGGGCAGCTGTCAATCATTAGGCTCTTTAAAGAATGGAGATTGTACAAGCTTTGTGGCAATTCACGAAACTCTCTACAGCCTGAGACCAATAAGAATTGAAGAGAAACGTTGTTGTGGAGAATCTCATGGGGAAGACAAGTGAGCTCCTTCACAAAATAGACACTAAGCTCTACGAGAGATGTCAAGTTGCTGCACAAGTTCAACAATGGCTTTTCACTGTCAACACTATGAATTGCTAATTCACGTAGGATTTCAAATTGACTTGGAGTACTTTTTAACAGTCGACACCTTGAAATCGTCAACTTCTCAAGCCTAGGAAACATTCTTACTCCATCTCCCTTCCACTCAATAAGACTACGCATATCCTTCAATACTAGTTCATTCAATGATGGGAACACTTGGATAATGCTGCTTGATCCAATATTGCTAATCTCATCACCATACAAAGCAGGTCCAATGCATTTCAACTCATGGAATCCTACCAGCTCAAGACGCTGAAGGAATTTCAGTTGACCAAGAGATGGAATTTCTTTGCACCTTTTGCAACCACTTAATATCAATATGACCAAATTCGGTAGCAATTCTTTACTGAACCATGAAGGAAATTTAGTCCCTAAATAGTCCACTATTGTAAAGGTTTTCAAGTTAGAGTGTGGTTGAAGACCATCCAACACATGCTCATCATTGATCTCACAGCTTTCTGATTCATCATGGGACCATAAATATATCAGCTGGTAGATATTTGGTTTCTCCTGTAAATATGCTGTTCGAGCCTCTTCTTTATTTCTGACTAATTGGAGATGTTTGATCTTCAATTCACCTCTAAGGTTTTTCAAACGACCTAATTCTTCTATTCGACGACCTTTCTCTAAACCTACGTAGAAATATTGTAGCGTCTGAAGACTGGTCAATTGCCCCATATTAAGTGGCATCTGAAACTGATCATGAATTACTGATCGGTAATATATGTGTCTCAAACTTACCATATTTGCCATTTCTTCTGGAAGCTTCCTGAGTGAAGAACAACCACTGACTCTAAATGTTTGCAAATTGTAGAGCTTGCAAATGGAGTTGGGAAGGTCTTCAATCTCAGTGTTGGAGAGATCAAGATATCTCAAGTATATTAGCTTGCTGATTGAGGCTGACAACTCCTTGATGCCTGATCCGGACAAATTTAAAACTCTCAAGAACTGAAAGCTCAATAGCATATCATCAGATATATTGCTTTTGCAGAACAATGTGCACAAACGTCCTGGCTCATATATCTTATCTATTTGATCACTTGGTGATTCCCATCCAAAGTATCGAACTTCAGAAAGATTTTTGCCTCCTACACTCTTTTGGTCAAATAGTTTAGGCTTTAAAATATCTCCAGCCAAATCATGCACAAGATCATGCATCTTACAATGTGTTATATTGTTGAGCCCATCTAGCTTAACATCTTGCAGCAAAGAATATTGCAACAAGAGTTGGAAAAACTTATTCCCAACGTCTTCCATCACAGGGGTCTCTGGACATGGACAAAGAAACCCTTCTGCCATCCAGAGTTGGATTAGTTGGTCCTTCTCAAACTTAAAATCTTTTGGAAACATTGCAAAGTAACCAAAACATTTCTTCAGATGTGAAGATGGTAGATAATCATAGCTTAGTTTTAGGATGTTCTTTATGCTACTTTCCCGAAGATCATCTTCCCCTGCAACAAGGGGGTTGCCATCAAGAATTGCCTGCCAGTCTTGTTTATCCTTGTTGCATAAGAGGCCTCCCAACACACTTGCAGCCAGTGGTAGACCTTGACACATTTCAACAATCTTGTTCTCCACACTTATTTCCTCCGGAACTTCCCCATCAACAAACGCTCTTTGCTTGAAAATGGACCAGCAGTGATCTCTTGCTAATCTTCTCAACATATGAAGATTTACTGCTACTGTGGATGCCACTTGTTTAATACGAGTAGTCACAAGAATGCAGTTTCCTCTGGATGTATTGATTCCTCTCAAGGTGTCCATGAACTCATGCCACGATGTAGAGTCAACACTCCACAAATCATCCAGGACAAGCAAATACTTTTTTTCTCCCAATGCATCTTGTAGCGTCTTGACTATTATATCTCTGCTTTGGACCTCAACTTTCCTCTTTGTCAATGATTCAAGGATCAGTTCAAGAAAGCTCTTAGTTTCTACCATTTCAGGTAGACACAACCAAACTCTCTTTTCAAAGATTTGCTTGATCTCTTCATCATTGAAAATTCTCTTCGCCACTGTAGTTTTCCCTATACCCCCCATACCCACTATGGGAATGGCGCACAGACCAACTTCCTCTCTCATGTTCAACATCTTATCCTTTATTTTAGCAACATCTTTGTCTCTACCAACAACATTTGAAGCAACTACTACGGAATCTGTTTCTCGGATTTGTACTATTTGCCGAGAAGGAACTGTCCGTGATAGGAGACCGAGGTTTTTGGCTAACTTATTGATAGCCCTCAACTCTTCATTGATGTTGTTGATTTTTCGGGACATTTTGTACTTAAAAGCAGACTGAGAAAAGAAGTGACTGACCTTTTCCATTAGTTTGGTTCGGTTGTTCATCACTTGTGCTTTGAGAGATTCATATGTGAATTTGTCAAACACATTTTCAGCATCTTCAGCAATTCTCTCAAGCATCTTAAGCCATTCTTCCACAGCCTGATCTTTGACTTGTCGTCTTTCAGCATCATGAATGAAAGCTTGGATCATGGTTACATATTTTGTCAGCATTCTGAGATTTTTCTTGCAGTTCCTTAAAGTTTTTGCCTCCTCAATAGTGAGAGAAAGCAGCTTCTCAAGCACAACCTGAACAGTAGCACCAATTACAGGATCAGCCATTGTTGTGTTTGCTCCTTCACAAAGTCGTCGTGTTCCTCAGCACCAAAGTCTTCCCAAGTTTTCTTTTGCTAGTTGTTTATGGCACCAAAAGAAGGACAATAATTGATAGTATACAATAATTCAAACTGTGGAAAAAAATGTGTGGTAGTCATAAACTCCAATGACACAAATATCTCTCTAAGAAATAGTAATGTCGGGTCGTTTGGTTTGAAGACAGGTTGTGCTTGGCGTAGTTTTTCTGCGATAAGTCATGCACAAATTATTCTGTATTATTTCTTATTGATTTGGTTTGTCATATTCAAAACAGAAAAGGTTCAAAAATGTCCTCCTTCCACTCTATTTTCACCCCAAGTTACCCAAAATACTTTGATTAAAGTACATCTTAATTTCTCCTCCATTCATTTATAATGGTCAGTAGTCTTTCACCATCCAACCTTTTCATCCTCCGAAAGAAGAATGTAAAAATGCTAAGATTTGAATTTTGAAATTGACTACAAACTTCTTGTGATTATGTATGTTTAGCAAAATGGACTTTAATTATTACTACTATTTTCTCGAAAACAAGAACTAATTCAATCTGTAATGATAAATCTAACTCAATCTCGAAAACTAACTCTAAGAGAAAAGGATTGACCAAGTTATATAAAGAGTCCAAAATTACCTCATCCCACCGATGATTGACTCAGCACAATCTAATCACAAACATTCATAGTCTCCATTTCTACAAGAAAAGAGAGCAGTTGGGCTTTGGAGCTGTTTCTAAAAATTATTTTTCACTTTTCACAAACAATACTAGAATTTTCCAAAAAAAAAAAAAAAAAAGAAAGAAAATCAAACTAAACAAAAAGCCATAAAAAGGAATTTAAAAATTGAAATAAAATTTTAATTTTCAAATAGGTTCTAATAATGAAGCAACTATGCTAGCAATGTATCCTTTTTCTAGTTTAAAAAATATTGGAAAAATTATCCAAACACACAACTTATTTTAGCATATTCTTTAAAAAAAATTACCATTTGAAAAAGTCACAAAGATTTCTACTCTCTCCTATTCTCGGATACATCACTCTTACGCAATGTATCGGGACAAGTCTGTCTTGTATTATCAGCAAAGGTAATGTATCGAGACATTGAGTGAAGTATTGGAAGGGTTCAAAAAAAATTGAAGAACTAAACACACAAGCTGAATGAAGGGGGTTCAACATCTACTATATATACATAAAAAATAATTTTAACCATGTATAAATAGTAATATTTTTAGCCAAAGGGTTCGGATGAACCCCCTATCAGAAGGCTGGCTCCGCCCCTAATCGGGACAAGTGTGTCTTGTATCAACAAAGGTAATGTATCGAGCCACGATGTATCGGGACGTTAAGTGATGTATCCGAAATCCTTCAATTTTAATGGATTTTTGTAATTTGAAAAAGAGTAGAATATGATGTAATTAGCTCTTAACATTATGAAATTTGTGTAATTTTTTAAAAAAAATATCCATGCCAACACATTAATAAGTGAGGTCATATTGTCTGTTTAACCTAAAAATCTAAAGTTAACCATTGCATTGAAAGAATTTTATATATGCAAACTAATCCTAAGCTAGTACTACTCCATTAATGGCTTCCATGATAGAAGAGAGTTGAGAGGGAAATAACAATAACGGTCCAAAACTGAATGTCACGTCTCATTTTTGGAATTTACAAAAAAAAACAGTTTTAGAATTTTTTTTTTCTGATTCAATCTGTAAACAAAAAACGTAAATATACATCATTTGTTAAGCAATGAGGATATATGGAATGAAACATTTTGATGTTTGTTGTATGCAAACTTTGCTAGTAGTTGTTTTCACGAATGATTGTTGTACTTGTACAATGTAGATGTGGATAATTTTATTTTGCACTTGCATTAGAAAAGGAAGTAACCAGAGCAATAGATGGGATTGCTCCTCCCTTAATTAAAGGTTTCGGATTTGAACCCTGAATATGAAAAAATCTCTACTAGGGAGCGTTTCCCCTGAATGGGCCCTATGCGGTGCGAATTCAAAATAGTCGAGCTTCAATGCTGATACCGAATATTAGGTGGGGAAAAAAAATGAAAAGAGGACATATTCTTTAGTAGAAATACTTAAAATTGGATTTTTGTGTGTGTTTTTTTTTTTTTGTTTTTTAGAAATATGTTTCGCCCTCAACCCCTCACGATATATGGCATAACTTGTGGGATATTATGATATAAACTTATAATACGAAAAAGTTGTTTGTTATTTCAATGTCAAGAGTAAACGTCATTACGTCATGACTTCTGAGATATTATGATACGAATATATAAACTTATGCCGCAATTTAGAGGACATGTTCTTTAGCAGAAATACTTAAAATGGGGTTTATGTGTTGTGTCTTTTTGTTATATGGGCTTAAAGTTTTATGGAGAGGCCCAATAACTGAACCAGACAGACAAACCCACGAAGCCCATCTCATCTTTTGGGCCCTTTAACCTCTATTTCTTATAAAACGGTAGCTCATTAGGGTTACAATTTCATTGAGATACTGTAAAGGAGGGCGGCTCGCTACAGCATCAACCATGGTTCTCAAGTAAAATTTCTCCCCTTTAACTTTGCCATTCATCTGTATATTCTGTATTTTCGATCGCCTCTATACATGATGAATTATTTCTGTAGTATTCGTTGAGAAAATTTGGTAATTATTCATAAAAATGTTATCTGGTAACATTCATAAAAAATGTTATCTACAATTCCTAGATTTAGCTCAGGGAGAAGAATCTGTGGTTGAACGGTGCAAAAATTCGTATTTATATTGATAATGTAGATGAGAATGTGTAATTCCGGAGATCTCTCGGCGGAGCTCCCTTAAGATAAATGTTGTTTCACTATGTATGCCTAGTATGGCACGCGAGAACCACGAGGTCTCATGATCAAATCCAGCACAGACAAAAATACTAGTATGGAGCTCAAGAAACATTTTTTTGATCAGTTTCTTGTGGTTTGCATAAAAATAGCATACATTTCTTAATCATACGAGAATTACTGTTAGGTATTTGGATAGTTATGTGATGGTGTACTTTTGAGTATTATAGGATATGTACCAATGTCTAAGTTACGATTTGAACAAGTAATATGAGTAAGATTGGAGATATTGTAATTTTGACTTTAGGAGAATATTTTGCTCGGTGATCATTTTTCATTACTCAAGAACACCCTAATTTTCATAGTGAACACTCTAATTCATTGTTAGATTTGATGAGGTTGGAGTTTGCTCGTGAAGCTCAAGTTTTTGAAAGAATTGAAAGCACAAGTGATGTGGTCTTCTAATTCTATGTTCAAGTTGGACCACACTTCTAGCATAGTTTACTTCTAGAGTGATCTTCCATGTTTTTTTGCGGGTTATATTTTCTTTTGAAAATCTGGTATGTTCTGGTCTTTGCTTATAGTAAGGGGAATTGTGTGGGAGAGATGAAGGGATTGGTAGGGAAGTGCTCCATGCAGAGTGTCTGACCTTGTAACTAGATTAAAATCATATTAAGTCATATTGGTAATATTCATCTTTCTACTGCTCCATAGTCCATAGTTATGTGCCTTGTTGCACTGGTTGATTTCAAGCCACATTAGTTCTTTTTAATTGCACCTGGGGTACTAAAACTATAGCCACCATTAGATGTGAACTGCCTTGCTGGTGGACAACACTAGGCAGTTATTTTCTTAGTCATCTGCAATGTTTCAACTAGGCGTACATAAAAATGGTGATCTAAACTCAATTCAATGTTCAACTAAATCTTACATTGAATCTTGCGTTATTTCAGACTGGGATTTTCTTGAGCTTGCTCATATTATTTAGTTTAGATTTTCCCCTTGTAATTCCACAGCCATAAATTCAAAGTGATGATTCATTGTTGTCTTCTTACATCAATTTCAGGACAGAACTTTGCCGTTTCAGTGGTGCCAAGATTTACCCTGGGAGAGGCATCAGATTTATCCGTTCAGATTCTCAGGTATTCTTTCAATACCTTAATTTAGGATAAATTTGATTGTTTTCTTTGGAATTGGAGGAAAAATTGTGCTAGTTCCACTACAACTTTATTGATTTCTTGATACTTTTAGGTGTTCCTATTTGTCAACTCAAAATGCAAACACTACTTCCACAACAAGTTGAAGCCATCCAAACTTACATGGACAGCTATGTATAGGAAGCAACACAAGAAGGTGAGTTTTCTGGACTTTGAACAACTGTAACTTTGTTGTGCCCTGTAATTGAAACTACTAGGGAATATGCCCTTTCTTCAGCTTATCTAGTTTTACTTGAAAAACATGCATTGGGGTGCTGAACTTTTGTAGGACTTCCCATACTTGCTTATAATGCTCCTAATTTAATTTTGCGACCTGTGTTTGTTTACAATAGGATATCGCACAAGAAGCTGCTAAGAAGAGGCGACGTACCACCAAGAAGCCTTACTCTAGGTCTATTGTGGGTGCAACCTTGGAGGTAATCCAGAAGAAGAGAACTGAAAGGCCAGAAGTTCGAGATGCTGCCAGGGAGGCTGCTCTTCGGTTAGTTTCTACTAATTCCTGATTTTATTTATCAGTGTGCGCGCCAGCAACTTGCATATAGTTAGTGGCTTTTTGGATAGTCTTATCTGATAATCTTTCATCTTGTATACCAGACTTAGTCAGGTATTAACATTTTCACATGTGGTTAATACAGTTACTAGTCTGGGAAATTAATTGTGTCTATCGTTACAGATGTGCTGATACCTTTCAAGCACCTTCTGTTCCATATGGGCCCAACATGAACTAAAAACACTTAGAGCCTTATGTGTACTACACAATGCTTGGTATTATCATCTTGGTGTGAGGGAACAGTAAATTATGGTGTTAGTCGTTGAAGTTTAAGTAAGCAGCGTTTTTTTTTTGCTGGTTTAATGGGGATAAACTGATCTTTTTGTGTGTGTGGATTTTGTGTAGTGAAATTAAGGAAAGGATCAAGAAGACAAAGGATGAAAAGAAGGCTAAGAAAGCAGAGGTTCAGGCCAAGTCCCAAAAAGCTGGAGGAAAGGGCAATATGTCCAAAGGGGGTGCATCAAAAGGTCCTAAGCTTGGTGGTGGCGGAGGAAAACGTTAAGCTGTTGTTTATGTTGTTTCCTTATTAGCAATAGAGTGCCTTGTTTGAAGAGACTGTAAGCGAAGGACCTTCATTTACAAGTATCTCATACATTGCAGACAAATTTCTCGTTGACGGTTTTGCATTTGGTTGCTAATGCAGCTGTTGATTCTCCACATACTATTGACTGCTTGTGGGTTCATTCTCTATTACAGATGTAGTTTTTTGACTCCTAAACAATATATTTTTGAAATCTGTTTCTTCGTATGCGTGTGCAAATTCGTGCAGTAATTTACCAGAGCTAGAATATAATTAAGATGAGGTTAAGTTGACTCTTTAACCTCTGTTTTTCTGCATACTTGGAGAATTACTTTCATGATGATTTAATCGATTAAGGAAGATACATAAGAATCAATAATGTTTAACATGATTGAGTTCTTACGCCATTTAATTGTGTAATTACTAGTTTAAATGTGGATGTGGTTTAACAAGTGTATATCATAAAACTGAACTAAACCTAATCGAAAACCAATCCCAATGACCATAAAAATGTGAGGTTTAATATGTGACGAACTTTTCATTAAATTTCATTTACGCACAAGAACGGCAATTTATTAAAATTGAGTATGGATAGTGTTCCTTTAGACATTTTCAGTTCAAATTTAAAAAACTATTGTTTGTATTTTCAAGTGCATAAAGTAAACAAGTTAAACACTTAAAATATTTTATCTTTAAAAATAAGCATTAGCCTTACTATTGTTTGTATTTTTAAGTGCATAATGTAAACAAGTTAAAATTTTAAAATATGTTATCTTCTTTAAAAATACGCATTAGCCTTAATAATCTGTAGAATTTGCACACCAAAAAAATCAAAATCTGAGAGTGTCTAATAGAGGCGCCTCATCATGTGCTCACATGCTAAATTTGACAATTTATAATTTGAGTGTCAAAATTTAATAGCAAATTTAAAGAGTTACGATGTATGTGTGAAGCCAAAAAAAATTTAAAATAAAAAAGAAGCCAAAATTTAAACATGTTCTTTCGACCTGAGTTAATTCAATCTTTAATTGATCGATAATGTTTGATTTGATTCAGTTTTAAAAGCAAAATGAATTAAACCGCCTATATCAATAATAAAAACTTTACCCCCATTGCTACCAATCCGTTTTTTCTTCTTTCGAGAAATAAACAAAAGAAAACCATTTTTTGATTTTTGGAATTGATTTGGTATTAGATTTCTTTGTTTTTTTATTCGTTTTTTTTTTTTTTTTCCGATAAGATTGCGTAATAGATAGACTTTGGGAAAAAGCTCAATTAGATTCTACCATGTCACCCTACTCAAATGATGTGGTAGCCTCACCAAACTTGACCACCACAACGCAAATGAAATTTATGATTCAAAATAGGTGATAAATCTTTACTTGGTTATAAATAGGATAAAAAGAATAAAATAGATATTTTAAAGTTAAGTTGTTACTTAATATAGAAAGAGGTTAGGTTTTAAAACCGTCAATAAGAAAAAAGTGTCGGGTAAAAAATGATCACCTACTACAATACAACAACATATCTTGATATCCAAAGCATAATTCCACATGAGGGGTCTAAGAAGGATACAGTGTACGGAGACCTTCCCGTAATAGTAATTGAACAAGATATTACCAAAGATCACTTCACATGTTAAATGGGAACAAAGCACTTGTCAAGCGGCCTGCAATGTTCCCAAAAATGGATTGATAAAAATAGAAGAAAAATATCACCATCTGATGCCACATGGATGGAATCAAATATGCAGTATTTACGAACAAAAGTATTCGATTATTGGGGAAAAACGAGAAAAACAATATACTTCTAATGTTGAATCGGGATCAATCAGAGACAGCATATTCTTGCAGTTGAAAACACATCGACTTACCAAAAAAATGTAAGTGAACAGAGTCCACAGCACATAGAAAAGGCTGTTAATGATCAAAAGATGTCATATAACCAAAGACCACACACACAAAAAGACTATAGTAAACAACATAAGCATAGGAGAGAGAACAAGGGCAGGATTCTACCAAAGTTGAGATCTTAAAGCACTGGAATGCTGTGTTGCTCTAACTCTTAAAAAATATTGTTGAATGCTTGGTGGATTCTCGAAAAAGCTATATATTTAGAGGATCAGACAAGGATGTGACAACATTTTTGGACAGTCCAAACTCCAACACAACAAAGTTGAATTGTAAAACATACTATAAAAGTGGAAAGAATTCAGGGGCACAGATAGAAGCCTCGATACGAGTTCAGCCGAACCCAGTTAATTTTTTTCTCAATCTAGAACCCAAAAAATTGAATTCCAGGCTCTGCTACTGGAAGAATTGAGCCATATGTTTCTGTACAAGAAAAAACTAGAATAGTTGGACCTTTTCTCCAATGAAAAATGAGTAAACTATCTTTTCTTGATCTTCTGCAGAAGTCATTCTATGCAACAAAACTGGATCAAGAACAAAACAGTATCATTTACATGGAGAGAGAAGACATACCTAAGGCGAAAAAGAATTTTACAATGGCTACCTTCTCAAATGTATTGTTTTTAGGAGGTACAATGGAACCCATAGAAAATTTTCTGAGAGCACTGGCAAGAAAACATGTCACTTACAGATACTTTAAAACCCTTTTCTAGGATGGACTTTCAGATCACTGGGGGTAATAGATACAGAATCAACACAGAGCCCGCCTTTAGAATGTGTGCAGTCGATCTGTTTCATTGAAAATCTAACTTCTGTCACAGGATCTGATGTACTGACAATAAATTCACCCACCTTGTACTCAATCCAGCTCCCACGCCTGATATTCCCATTTGGGTCGTCTTGCCCAGTGTCATCTATGAAGCACTCACTAACTGCGTGTTGCCCATCAGAAGTAGACAGTTCATAACGTACTGGCCCCAAATCCCATCCATGAGTATGCTCAAAGTTGCAAGCACGCCGGCCGAGTCTTTTAACTATTTTCCCAAGGTGAACTCTGAATGTTACAGTGTATATACCTGGAGGAAAAGGAAAATTCACTGTGCCACTCAATTCAAACCACCATACCTGCTGGCAATACGCCATAACATGGAATCTGCAAGAGTTCAAAATTTGTGATATCCCTCATCATCAACAACGATCAGTTGTGCAAAAGTAAAGAGGGAAAAACTAGTATGTTCATGTATAATTCAATGGAGAAAAGGAGGATACAATAGGGGCAGGACAGCCTGTAACACCTCCCCACCCCACCCCAACACACACACACAGAGTAATAGAGGATAACATGAACAGTTCAAAGAGAAGAAAGCTTGGAGTTCACAAACTAGCACACATTGGAACAAAGAGAATAAAAAGGACAAGCATTTCATATCCATGAGATTACCATATATTTCACCCTATAAATTAGTATACTGTTGCAAGAAGTACCACAATCTGATGCCAGTGGTTCAGTTTCATACTCTCAAGAAAGGAAGTTCATTGACAAAAGGCTGAGACATTGAAGCCAACTGTTGTCACTACTCAATCAGCTAGTATCAATCAAAATTAGAAAAGGAAAGAGTAAGTTAACCTAAGTTCTAACCAGAAAAGTAATAGGACATTTTGAACAGACAAATGCTCCGATAAAATCCTAATGGAGCTTAGTCAAAAAGTCATGTAGCTAGGAAAATAACATCATAACTACAGCTGAAAAACTCATCAATATATCATCTCTTTTACAGCCGAGAATTAAAACTCAACCTATCCAGTAGAAGCAATAACGACCTAGGTCTAACATTCTATCTCATTTTTCTTTCTTTTCCCTATTATGTATATTTCTGTCTTAGATCTAATTACACCAACATATCAACTGATGAAGAAAAGCCATGTAAATGCACTTGGAATCAAGGGAGCATGATTTCTTTAAAGTGGGAAAATGGAGAATATTTTACAAGACTGGTTCAATGCATGGATTTGCTGTGTTCTTGTCTCCTTCAGAGGGGAAACACTTTCAGATCCTTTTGAGAACATTGCTTCAACAATTTCTCAAATGGATGCAAAATGGCATCTAATAACTTCATTGCATGTTTCAGTTCATTTAGGAATATACCATGGCTATGGGATGCAAAGAAGAAGAAAGAGGAAGTGTCATGCATGCACTGAGACTGAGCATTCTAATCCATCACTACATTTGCATCTAACATATACCATATAGGGTATAGGTTCAAACACACTGTATATTTGCTACGAAAGATTGATCAAACTTCGGCCTTCCTACCAAGTACAATCTCATTTGGTAGAAAGAAAGATTAAAAGCAATCTACTGATAACTCAAATTAGGCATACAAGCAATAGGGTATAGAAAGTCAGGCAGTGTCAACACAATATATTGGAAGGCAAATCAGAATGTTTTCCACTTAAGAATCCGCTCCAGCATTGTCTATTTGTCAGGTTTAGAGAGAGAATGAGCTGGAAGTTAAATAACTACTACTCTAATTGAGTTAACTTATATTCATTTTCACCTCATGGTGAATACATAAAGCTTGTTTTCACATGTCCCCAAGGGATTGGTCTGGTGATTGAGGCAAGGGAGTAACAACTTGGAAGTTTTAGGTTCGCATTCCTACTATAACACTGGTTTCAGCCAATCTGCTCCAAGCTAAGTGGGGATGGTTACCTTGCCTCTACGGGAGGTCGATGGGGATCAAGGGAAGGAAGGCCAGGCACATCATACTCTTCAGGGTTTGGCAACGTGTGCTTGTGGGCTGAACAGTTTGCCGAGTGGACAGTATTTTTAAAAATCAAATAAAGAACATAAAAAAAAAAAAAACTCATTTTCACATGTCTTGCTCATAAAAATTATCCTGTGATGCATGGGGAAATCCCAATGCTCACTGGGGAAAAAAACTAGTTACTAATATCATCTCACAAGAGGATATCCAGCCAGTTTAAAACTCCAAAATTATTTTTATCACTGAAACAATAAGCTTAATAATGACATTGTTACACATAGTTTCAACCAATTAATCTAACCTTGATTCTTCTGTAGGAAACCAGTTCCAGTGTCTCCTGTCTTCCACATTAGTTATCAACATTGCTTTCGAGGAGATTGACATACAAATCCTTCCACTTATTCTGTCCAACCATACCTCCTGCATTTTGTCCCCCCGTAAAAAACATACAGTTTAGTGAGATCAAACATCACTCCAAAATATTGTTGCTACAAGTTCAACTCATAAAACATAGCAAATTCAACTTCATAAAAAAGATCAACTTATTCCTCAAACTTCCCTTCCCAGACCTCAAGAGCAAGTGTGACGTGAAAAGCACTACACAGAGAATTAAGCCGTGGGAACCTCAAATTTCACAATCCCTCCCAATACAAGCAATTGAAAAAAGTACCATCCGCCAAAACCTATAATCATAGCAAGCTGGCCTAGACTCCATCTTTATCAATTTAGCAAAACAAACATAATTATAGTTAGCCAACACCACTCATCCATTTGCTCAAAAAAGACATGGGAAAGAAGGACCTAACAAAAGAATAAAGATATGGGTAAATAACACATTAATGATAAAACTGTTTGACAATTCTAAAACTTGAACATTAACCACTGTTCAACCACTGAACAGAGATTCTCACTCCAGCTCAACTTGAAAGCTAAACTTGAATATTACATACATAACATCATTTCTAACATCAAAAACAGTCTCAATCTATGACAGCTGCAGGAAAAACCCAACATCAATTTTGACCCAAAACCCCCATTTAACAAGCATTTATTTACCACCAAAACTGAAAATCCTTTAACCTTCCAAAATGTATAAAAAAAAATGTCAGCACAAACTAAAAAATAATGTAGAATTAACGAACTTCACAAAAATCTACATGCCTTATTGCCATCATCAAACGGCACGGAACGAGCGAGGAAAGCAAATATATCTTTCTTAGAGAGACCGTCGTAATTTTGCGGAGGCAAAAGGTCGAGCAAGTGGTGGTAGTTAGACGGAAGTTTGGATTCCCAAACAGCATCAGAAGAAGCGGCACCACGAAAAGCGCGATTAAGCCGAGCTAGATTACAAATTTCAGGTGGATTTAGGTACATAAACACACACGCCACGCAATTTTCCGGTATATCACCGAGTCCCGGTCTGCCGTTGGCTGATCCGTTTTCCGTCAGGTTGGATAATGATGCGCCCATGCGATTATGGAACTTTTAGCTTTGAGAAGGAAGAGGGCAATTGTGTCAATTCATAGTTTATCACGGTGGTGATGCGGTGGCCGCCGGTGCGTTAAGAGTGGTGGAGCGATGGCGGAGAACGGCTGAGTACGGAGGTGATTAAAAAGAATTTTTTTCTTAACGACTCATTTCCGTTCGCCCTTTGCCCTTTTATTGAAGAAATAAATATATTTTCCATATTTTTATTTTGGTCAATTACATTAAATACTTCTACAATATAATTCAATTTCAGATTTATTTGTAGTTAAGTATATTAAAATATAATTACTAAACGACAAATCAAAACTCTAAATTAGTTATATTCACAAAATTTTAAAACGAAAATATTCATGTCTTGACTTAAAAAAAATTAGTATTGTTGAGATGTTATTTATCTTTAGAACTCACAAAAATTATTGAATGAGATATATCAATTATTAGTAATAACTTTTTTGGGGATTGTAATTAAGGGTGTTTACGGTTTGGATAAAATCTGATCCAAACTGCAAAACCAATTCAAATGGATAAAATAAAATCGATTTTATTTGGGTTTGATTTGGTTTGGTTTTAAATTTTTGAAAACCGATAGTATTTGATTTGGTTATAGTTTTATTCGAAAAAAATCGAAGAAATAACCGAACCGAACCGAATTGATGAATTATATACATATATTTTATTAATATACATACTTAATATATTGTTTTTATAAACAATTTTAAAGATCATATATATGTTTTCATTAAAATTTCCTTATACTTTACTTATTGAAAGTAAGAATGTTCAAGGTGAAAACATTAATCTTATTAATTTCATGTATATGAGTGTCTATAACAATTCTTTGTGAGATTGAAAATGTTATTATCTCTTCCTTCTAGGACAATATAGTGAATTTTAAAGCTTTATTGATAGTAAATTCAGTGATCGAAAGTTCGGTAATTTAAGTCATTCTAACTATTTCTTGTTTTGAATGGATTGTTGTCACTTTTTTTTCACATTTTGAATGAATTGTTTCTTTTATTTTTATGTATGGTTAATAACCGAATAACCGAACCAAACCAAACCGAAATCGATAACCACCAAACTGATAAATGTATATTATATTTGGTTTGGTTTGGTTTTGATAATTTTAAAACCAATTAAGTTGGTTTGATTTTGATTTTGATCAATAACCAATCAAAATCAATCCGTGAATACCCCTAATTATAATATAGAAGATGTAAATATTTGATTTTAACATATTGAAAGTTTTTTCATGATTAAATTATAGCATATGAATATTTAGTGTAATTCACAATTTTTATTCTTAGAAAGATATGTGCAAATTTTATTTTTATTTTGCTTGGCTTTTAAAAAACAATAATAACAATATTAATAATAATATACTCAATGAAGTGAGATTTGAAAAGGTAAAATATATGTCTACCTTATCACTATTTCCTAGAAATAAAAGAATGCGACAAAAGTATCAGATATGAAGATGCTAATAAAAAGGGACACTCTGTTTACAGCTAGCACCACTAGTCAACAAAAATTGCAGGGATATTATATTACAGAAAACGTGATTATGCAACACAACCATAAAAAGTTTTGATATAAAAATTTAGTATTTGTCTTTTTTTTTTTTAAATAGTTTTGGATAAATTATATCTGCATTAATACTATTTTCGTCCACTTTTAATTATCAGAGTTTTCTTTTTTGATATACAAAAAATTAAATTTATAATACTTTTTGTACAAATTTTGAATATCTAAATTTTTTATTTAAAATATCAAATTAATGTAATCTAATTTAACTTTGAAAATTAATCAAATTAACTTTTAAAAAATACAACGTGACAATTAAAAGTGAACAGAGGAAGTAATTAGTATTGTAAGTTATTTTTGTGGGGGGTGAAATAATACACCAACATTGATTATCTCGAAATAAGAAAAGTGAAAATGACAAAAATGCCCTTAAGATCACTCAAATCCTTTTTTCTATTAAATAATGTGGAGGATATATTTATAAACAAATAATTTTTTCTTAAAATTTATGTAATGTATATTATTTTATAATATTGAGATAACTAATTTTAGCATAATCAATATCAATATAATTAATTTCAGCATAACTCATTTTCAAAACAAACGAACACCTTGTTTGGATGATTTTTATTCATTGCATTGTTAGTTTAAATACAATGTTTGTTTTTTATTATTACTTAAATTTTATTGTATCGTCTCGTTTAAATCATCGTTAGGTAACAACGAAAGATTTCATTTTGTATAACGATCAAGTTGATGTGATAGTGACGCTACCTTAGTATTTTCTTTTCATTTATCTTTACTTATAATTTAATAATGATATTTTTCTTTTATCTCACCTTTTTAGAATGTATCTACCCAATATCCTACTTTTTATGTTTAAATTATTGATGTGTGACATTATGTAACAATAAAGATCAATATAATCTATCCTAACATTGTATTTATTTAACACAATACATCATAAAGTCGAAGATATTTTTAAGGGTATTCACGGGTCGGTTTGGATTGGTTATTGGTAAAAATTAAAATCAAACCAACTTAATCGATTTTAAAATTATCAAAACCAAATCAAACCAAATATAATATACATTTATCGGTTTAGCAGTTATCGATTTCGGTTTGGTTTGGTTCGGTTATTCGGTTATTAACCATACACAAAAATAAAAGAAACAATTCATTCAAAATGTGAAAAAAGTGACAACAATCCATTCAAAACAAAAAATAGTTAGAATGACTTAAATTACCGAACTTTCGATCACTGAATTTACTATCAATAAAGCTTTAAAATTCACTATATTGTCCTAGAGGGAAGAGATAATAACATTTTCAGTCCCACAAAGAATTGTTATAGACACTATATACATGAAATTAATAAGATAAATATTTTCACCTTGGGCATTCTTGCTTTCAATAAGTAAAGTATAAGGAAATTTTAATGAAAACATATATATGATCTTTAAAATTGTTTATAAAAATAATATATTAAGTATGTATATTAATAAAATATATGTATATAATTCATCGGTTCGGTTATTTCTTCGTTTTTTTTCGAATAAAATTATAACCAAGCCAAATACTATCGGTTTTCAAAAATTTAAAACCAAACCAAACCAAATCCAAATAAAATCGGTTTTATTTTATCGATTTGGTTTGGTTTTTTTGGATCGGTTTCTATCCAAACCGTGAACAGCCCTAGATATTTTGATTCAACGGAGGGGGGGGGGGGGATATTAGATGTTTTTTTTTATTTTTTTTATACATAATTAATTTTTTAATAGTATTACATAAAGGTCATGTATATTACTCCCTTCTTCTCACAATAACTGATCACTTTTCATTTTACACGATACTTAAGAAATCATAAATAAAATAATCAATTTTATTAATTTCCTTTATCCATATTGATGGATATCAAAATAATTTATGATGAGATAGTGCATACAAAAGGTATAAGTACTTTAAAGTGGGTGAGAACAAAAATATAAAAAAGTAATTAAGTATTTAATGAACTCTTTAGAAAAATAAATCTAGGAACTTTAATTTTATTTAAGCTTTCAAAGAGAAATTATGGAAACATTAAGCATGATGATGATAATAATTATAGAGGTAAAATGAAAAAAGAATAATCTATCTGGAATTATAGTAAGTGATCAAGTAATTTGAAACAAATATTTTTGAAAGACAATCAGTTAATATAAGACAGAGAAAATAATAAATTAAATATGTGAAAATTATTTTAACATCATCTTTGCTTGTTCGATGACTTTTACAATCTCTAAAAACTCTCTGATGTCTCCTTCATGGTGCAATAGAACCATTCCCGTTTAATAGTAGATAAATAATTTTATATTGTATGCTCAAATTCTTTCAATAAACAAATAATATATTATAGAGGATAGACCAATAAAATTAAGCATATCTCATTCACTAACCTAATTGAAAAGAACTTGTGAGTCGTGCATCACATGAATGATGAAACTTATTAAAAAAAAAAGTGTAATTAAGTGAGTAGGTTTTGTTGACGATTAGGAACCAAGATTTTTTTCTAGCCGTAAATCAATAAAAAAAATTATTTTGTTACTATATAATATCGAATTAACTTACTCAAAAAATACATAATGAAAAATAAGTTCACTGAAATGTTAAAAAGTTTTTTGATTTATTTATGTAAAAACGCTATTATTATTTTTTTCACTCACTATCAAAACACCTATTGGACAATTTTCCTTGAAAAAATTGAAAAATTTTATAGTGGTTGAGGATTGAACAATATATATTTACTAGTTTTTTAGTAGATAAACAAAATTAATATTGTCTTTGTATAATGAAATAATATTATCTTAAAGTAACCAAATATTATAATTAAGGAGATAGGAACTTCAACCTTTAGTATTTGTTACTGCTAAACATTTTTCCCAAGTACGTTAATTTGGCATAATTTTATATCAGTTGACCAATCACGTACAAATATTTTATTTATTTTACATTTTCATTATGTTAACCGATTATGACTAATTGTGGTCCTAATTCCTTTATTATGAATAGGAAACAAATTTTCACTCAAAATTTTGAGACGTTTTTAAATTCTTTCGTACAAAAATATTAATATTTTTTGTCCTTTCACTATTTCAATCAAAATATCTATTCAAACAACTACTAACTGTTAAACATTTTTCAGTAAGAAATTTCAATGAAAAAATCATAATTTTTTAATAGCGTATATTATGTCGACACACCTTTACCTCTCCGAAAACTTTAAAAGTAAATGAAAAAAAAAAACAAAAAAGCATGTGAGACTGTAAATCGCATGTAAATGCGTTTTTATGCCTTTTATGTAGATAAGGCCATTTTGGGTAATTTAAGTGAAAAGCATAAATTAAGTAACAAGAAAGAGACATCTTATAAAAAAAAATGCATGTTACTTTTTTATATATAGTATAATATTCTATTTAATATTATTTTTTATATAATATATTATTTATAGATTCTATTCAATTTTATTTTTATACCTAACAAATTATGATATTAATAATATTAATATTTTTATACACAGAAAATAATGACATTAATAATATCAGTAATATTCTTATACTTATATATTTTATTTAATATTATCTAAAAACTATATAATGCATGTTATTTTTAAGACAACAAGCGAAAAATAGCACTCGTTTCTTTTTGTTTCAAAATTTTTAATTTATAAGATGTTATAATGGCAAACATTAAACTTGGTTCCTTTATTATTCTTTATTTCTCCACTGCACATTATTGCTCTTAGAAGATAAATAAAAAAATTTACGATATCTTTTATATGTAATTTTAGTGCAATGAATTAAATACCCCATCAAAAATAATTTATGAATTAATTACAATAATTTTAATATAACTTGTCTTTAAATCAAATAGCCCTAAGTTGCTGAGCTTATTATTTTATATTCAGAATTTGCTAATCAAATTAATCAAAATTCATATCATGTAAGATCCTATAACACGAGAAAACACCCTCCATTTAATTAATCTTTTTTATTGCTAAAATTAAACCTGAAATCTCTCGTGATAATCTTGAATTACTAAGATAAATGTTTCCCTTGTTGTTGCTGCTAATGAAATATTAGTACTTGATAAAAGATTGGAGTTTGTGACTTATTTTGATCATATAAATGATAGAGGCTTAGACATGTGAATATATTATATGAAAAATTCTTTTAGCGCGAAAATTTGGTTAGAATTTGGCCAAAATGGTATTTTATCTATGTTATTTTATCTTTTTGAACATTTTTACCCTTTTAACTTTAATACAATTTAACTAAAAAATTGAAAAAAAATCAGTTTATTTTAAAATAAAAAAAAGATACTATAGTTTTTAAACATTTCTGACCAAATTTTGGCCAAATTTTCTGGTCAAATTGTGATGCATATTAAATATCGTTAAATTAAGTTATCGACATGGAACAATTTAAGAGCAGACAAAAGTTGCTTTTGTAGAGAACATTTTACCCCTCCATATTTCTTTTCATTAATGATTTTGAGTATCAATAAATATCGTTAAATTAAGTTACCACCATAGAATAATTTAAGAGCAGACCAAAGTTATATTACTGCAGGCCAAAATTGGATTTGAAAGAGCAAGCCAGAGAAAAGAGGCGCTTTTGTAGAGAACACTTTACCTCTCTATATTTCTTCTCATTAATGATTTTAGATATCAATAAATATCGTTAAATTAAGTTATCAACATAGAACAATTTAAGGGCATACAAATAGATATAATGTGACAATTGTTACAGGAATATCTTAACAAACAAAAAAAAAAGATGATAGAAAAACAAAGAGAAATTAAAGGAAAGAAGAACAACTAACAAATGTTGTATGTTTCCAATAAGTATGTTTTGTTAATTTGAATAATGACTTAAGTAATATGGATTTGTTATAATTTTATTAAATTGATGTCAAATAATTTACTTTTTATCGAAATTCACACATAGCAGAAGTTTTAATGTATCAGACTTTTCTTTGATGTCAATTGACAATACTAATTATTGCAGTGTAGATCATTTTCTTGTTTGTTGGTATTGCTTTTCTTATTGCAGCTAACACGTGCTAGACTAATAAGATAGAAAATGACAAAATGCCTTCAATTTAGTCGTATTTGAAGCAAGGATCAATCACTGTACCATGTTTATATACACATTTTGTAAAGCTTAAGCCCCTCCCCTATTCAAGTGAAATAAGACTGAGCGGTCTATAATAAATATATCATAGAAGGTAGATATACAAATATAGAAGAAAGAAAATGACATAGATAGTCATTATTATTGCTTTTTGAATTTCACTATCACTTAGGCCTACTTAATTGATTGACAACGACAAAAACTTACGAAACTAATATTGAAAGAAGGGAAGTTTGGGTGTGGGGGGTTGTGGGGAGGGGAGAACTTTAAATGTATAAGATATGTACTTAAATCAGTAGGTTTTTTAGTGAGCCTCACATTAATCAAAATTCAAAGACGTTGATCTCTAACTAGAAAAATAAATACTTAAGTTTAAATCAGAAATCTTGAAATTGAATTTTATTAAATTAAGTTATTTTATTTAAGGTAAAAAAGGAAAAAACTTTTTAATTATGATTGTGATATATTTGTGATAAATATATTTGATATAATTTAATACACCAATTGATATTATTTATATCACTAAAACAAGAGATTAGTTATCCTAGACATAGATAAAGCACCAAAAGGACATATGTATCCCCGACTTTCCTATAAACATATGAAGGTCAAGCATTCAAGAGTACAAATAATTATAAGTGTAATGTTCTTAGAAAATAAATAATTATTTTATATGATGTTTTGTATATTCAATTTTAATATAATGAACCGAACACTCAAAAAAATAAAAAAATTCACATAATATTCACTAATTTCTACATTATAATTCTTGTTTAATTTGTCTTCAAACTAAATAATTTGTAACTATAATCATTCGAAATTTCAAACTTCACAGATTATATTAATTTAAATTTGTATCTCATAAGATTCTATTAGACTAAAAAACTCTAATTGTATTTTTTCTATTTTAAAGATTCAAATCAATAACAAATAATTAAGTGATTTCACATATCAAATGTTGTAACAAAACGTGGGAGAAAAATTGGTCCATGTTAGGACCCAGCTGAAAGGGATTTTGACTCAATGACCCACATTTATTAATTTTTCGGTGAAACAGAGAATTTTTTTATAAAGTAAGAAATTGCGATAAATATTTTTATTTTATTGCGTGCGGAAATAGATCTAAACGATGTTATCTCTAAAATGTCATTGCTTAAATATGACATTATATTAGGAGGAGCGACATTAGACTTGTTTTTCATGGTATTTGGTCTCCTTCAATATCAGGACTCCATAAGTAACTAAATTTATGTGATATTTAATTTCTTCATTCTAATTTATGTGATAGAGTAATATTTTATTATAATATTTAACTTAGTATAAGTTTAATACAAAAAAAAATAGATATGTCATGAGATCTTTTTAGTTATAAAAAATATATTAGTAAGAGTAAAATTAAATTATTTTGAAATATAAATATTTAGATAGATTAATAATAAGGCCAAATAAAATGAAACCAAATGACTCATTTGTTACTAACTTCATCTAATAATGAAACATGCCATTAAACATACTCTTTTTTTTGCTAAGCATATTAAAAATATGGATTTGCTATGTAATTTGTTAAATTAGTGTAGAATGATGGTAGTTGTGCCTTCTTTAGATTATTTTTCTGGCTCGATAATGTTATTTTTAGATTACAACTTATAATAGGCTTGACTAATAAGATAAATAGAGTTAAAATATCTTCAATCTAATCATATTTGAAATAAGGAATCAATCATCACACTCATATATACGTTTTTTTTTTAATAAAGCTCTTTTTAAATTTTACGCAAATTGATCTCGAAATTGAACCTCGATACTAGTTATTTTCCAAAGGTACATCAAATTGGTGTAATAATTAGGTTCTATTTTTATTCCTTGGTTCTACATTAGAGACAAGAACATAGATTGATTTTTGTTTGTTGTTGGAAATTTCTAAATTCCTATGTGTACGTAGTGTAATTTGTGATGAAATCAAGAAGTTTACACTTTACCGTTTACACCTAGCTAGTACTCCTCTGTCCCTAATTACTTGTCCACTTTTCCTTTTATAGTTGTCCCTAATTATTTGTCCATTTTGACAAATCAAGAAAGAACAATTTTTTTTTACCTATTATACCCTCAATTAATTACTTTGAAAAAGGTTGAACCTTTTAAAAATCTTAAATTTTTAATTCATCCACTTCATAATTAATAGGTATAATTGGTTCCAGATTATCAATATGGAATGTCAATCATATGAATTCACACCTCATGTACTAGAGATATAAGTGATGTGTGAATTCGTATGATTGACATTCCATATTGATAGTGTCACTCCACCCTCTAACAAGTCCCATTTATACCAATACTTCCGTAGCCCTTAACCTCACCACCTCACACCCTACTTTTTTTTTAATATTTGTCTAGATTTTATATAAAAATATTTTTAAAATATTATTTTTTATTTACATATCAAACACAAAAGTATATATTTAGTTACTTATTTTTTTTATAAAATGTTTTTTATCCGCACCGAACACACCCTTAGATTCCTTTTATATTCGCAACACTTGGATGCCATTACAAACAAACAATTTATTCCTACCAAAATTATGAAAATATTCCTTAATGAAATACTGTGTCTCTTGTACCTTATATTTTGGCTTTTATCAATATTGTCCTCGTCTATTTCAATGCTGATATAGGTATGTACGTTTTAAATCTTTTTTTTTCATTAGTCATTAATTGAAAATTAAAATACAATTTTAATGATGGAGAAAGTTATATTTATTTATTAAGGCCAAGTCAACAATTAATGCTGATTTTATCAACCAAAAAATCAACTACTAATGCCGGCAGAATTTAGGAGGAATTGAATCTTTTTTAGTTATTAACGATACAAATTACAAACTTAACACAATACATGATTAATTATGATATTTGTTAAATACTTATTTACCAACAACATTATGGTTAACAATCTATCTAGTTTGTGATATTCCATTTAATTAAAGACTAAATCTACTTAGATTAATATCTTAAGAACTAAAACTAAGATTTTTTCGCTATTTCAAATACGACATAATACATAAACATGTCCATTAACTTGTCGTCAGCTGTCAACTATGACCTTTAACTTTGAACACAAGTAGACACTTAAACTTGTATAAAATTGAACAAATGGACACATTTGTCCTGCATGTCACCCTACATGACAATTTTGCGTCCTATGTGTATTATGCCATGTAGGATATGTGTGTCTACTTGTTCAATTTTATACAAGTTTAGGTGACTATTTGTGCAAACTCAAAGTTGGAGGGCATTGTTGTCCACTAAAACCAAGTTAAGGATCATTATTTATGTATTATGCCTTTAAAATACTAAGAGAGCAAAATCCCCCAAAACTTAGCTAAGAAAAGGTTAAGGAAACAACTGGTTACTTTTGAAAAAGACATAATCCGTCAACTCACGTGCATAGTTTATTTAGTTTGTCACCTCATTTTTATGTGATTTTCAATGATACTTTTCTTGTCAAATCTCAACGTTAAACCTATAACAGAAATCACTTACTATCAATAACCGCTAAACCATTACTCGATAAATCAATATCGTTCTATAATGATTTAACATGTCTACAAACTGATTATCAATAATTCAAACTGATATACTTTAAAGCTGAATCAAACCGACTAATACCCAACCCTATACCACTAATTTTATCGAGCCGTAAGATTTTGTTTTTAATTAAATTGAATCTATAAATATGTTTGTTGCTGCCTGCCAACTACTACTGCTTACTTCCTCTATTTAAATTTTAAAGAGTAGCATGTGCAATCACTATACTCAATTCAATTCATGGAGTGGATTTGGGGATATATCTTTTGTTCTGTTACTACTGTGTTGTTCCTAATCCGCCAATTCCGCCGGCGAACGTTATTAATCAACAATCGCCGGCAGATGCCTCCCGGGCCACGAGGGTGGCCCGTGTTCGGCAGCATGTTCGAGCTCGGCAACGAGCCACACAAAACACTAATGGATCTAAAACAGAAGTACGGTCCAGTGGTTTGGCTAAAGCTCGGTTCTATTAACACTATGGTAATTCTCTCCGCGAAAGCCGCAGGTGAGTTCTTCAGGAACCACGACATGGCTTTCGCGGAGAGATCAGTAACCGAGGTGATGAAATCACACGGTTATAATAAAGGATCACTAGCTTTAGCTCCTTACGGTACTTACTGGCGGATCATGAAACGAATCATGACCGTTCAAATGTTAGTTAACAAACGGATCACCGAAACAGTGGAAGTTCGTCGGAAATGTGTCGATGATTTAATCGAATGGATAGAAAACAGAGAACTTAATTCCTCTGAGGCAATTCACGTGGCGAAATTCGTGTTTCTCGCCTCGTTTAACATGCTAGGGAAATTGTTGTTATCGCGCGAATTAGTTGACCCAAAATCCGAGAAGGGGACTGAATTTTTCGCGGCGATGGTGTGGTTAATGGAATGTTCTGGACACCAGAACATTGTTGATGTGTTTCCATGGTTGAGATGGCTTGATCCTCAAGGTTTGAGGAGGAAGATGGATCGCGGGCTAGGGAAGACGATTGAAATTGTATCGGGTTTTTTGAAGGAGAGGTTCGAAGAAAGGGGAAGGACCGGAGAGAAGAAGGAGGATTTTTTGGAAGTTCTATTGGAATATGAAGGCAAAGGGAAGGATGAACCAGAGAAGATATCAGATCAAGAACTCATCTTGATAATTTTGGTAATTTTGCATTTTACATAACAAACATTATAATTTTTTTTTGTCTTAATTTAGTAAATAAACTAATTGAGTGAGGTCATTAGGTGATCCGATGATTGTCTCTCAACGATCAGAATAAGGTAAAGTTTGAAAACAAGTTATGTACTTAAATCATTTCTCAAATCAATCTAGTTTGGTAGACATAGAGAGGCAGAGTGTTGCTTACGCGCGGATTCAGATAAATCAGTAGCTTTTGCTTGGATTCTGTATTATATACTTTAATTGTGAACGGAGTAATTATTAGAACTTAATTATATATATAAAAAAAATATACATCGTCAGTGCACATAACTTAAACTCTTATATGAATCGGTTGAATGCAGGAAATATTCTTAGCTGGTTCGGAGACTACAAGCAGTAGCATAGAATGGGCGATGACAGAGCTACTATGCAATCCAGAAGCAATGGACAAGGTTAAAACCGAGCTATCCGAGGTTCTTGGAGATACGAAGAAATTTGAAGAAGCTGACATTGATAATCTCAAGTATTTGCAAGCTGTTGTAAAAGAAACGTTACGATTACATCCTCCAATTCCATTTCTAGTCCCAAGAAAGGCAATTCAAGATACCGAATTCATGGGGTATCATATCCCTAAAGGAACACAAGTTTTCGTGAACACTTGGGCAATTGGAAGAGATCTCGAGTGTTGGAAGGACCCTTTGGATTTCAAGCCAGAAAGGTTCTTGGATTCGAATATTGAATACAGGGGTCAGAATTTTGAGTTTATTCCATTTGGTGCTGGGAGAAGGATGTGTGCTGGAATTCCATTGGCTCATCGGATGTTGCATTTGGTACTCGGATCGTTGTTGCGTGAATTCGATTGGGAGGTTGATGTTTCTGTTCTTGATGAGGCTTTGGATACACAAGACAGAATGGGAGTGACTGTTAGAAAATTAAAGCCATTGAAAGCAATTCCAAAGAGAAAAAACAAAACTCTATAATTAACGAAAGGCTCGTGGGCGTTTGGACATAAGAATTGTGGAATTTAGAAAACAGTAGTATTTGTTTTCAAGTTGAAAATTGGAGAAGTTATGTTTGGACGTGAATACGAATTAAAGTTGTTTTTGAATTTTTGTAAACTATCTTAATATTTTTTCCCGTGTTAGGAGTCGTCTCTAGTTTTTTGTTTTTTGGAAATTAAACAGATGGTCTTAAAATATCAATGTAGTGAGAATACATATAGTCAGCATCAACTCGTCTAGATGAAACCTCAAGGAAGAAAGGGGTCGGGATATCGAATAAGTGCAACTACGAGAGTGTACTTGGCTATTCGTCCAAAAGATATTTAAGTAAATTCAGATTATTGGCATTTGTTAGTGTTGGGCCGAACCAATTTAAGAATATTCTTAACAAGGTGTGATATTGCTTGTTTTGGGTCAAATCTGCACTCAAAAGGCCTGACATCATTAAGAAATTTCTACACCTAAGCTCTCAATATATTCAACTGTCAAAGTGGGACTTCGTTCGCACATCGAAAAAAATCTCCCCTTCGACCTAAGTTTCACCTGGCCCATCACCACGATCCACGAGTCTCCCACATAAACCTTAGTTCCACGTGGTCTGATACCATGATCCACTTGATAATCTCCGAGATTCACTATGTACCACCCACATCGTTAAAGTATTTTTGAAACCTAAAGCCTGCAACTAGCTTCTTCTTGTGTGCACATATCCAAGCTTGAAAGCGTAAGCAAATCGAGCCCAATAACCCATCATTTTGCCATCCCCATACTCATCCTACCGAAGCTGAACTTTGATACCAATTTTCGGTCTGAACCAGCCCGTAGATACTCTTAACAAAGCGTGATACTGTCCATTTTGGGCCAAACCCACACGACATTTCCCAAAAGGTCACCTTATATGTAGGCTCCCAGTTTGTTCAGCTATTAATGTGACATTTTGTTTGCACACCCAACAGTTAAGATATCCATAAAGAAGAATAAGGAACTATAAGTTCAAGGAAACAAAATTCTAAAGACAGAGAACATAAATATGCCCTTAACTCGACCTATTTTGCATTCACGCCCTCCAACTTTGAATGTGCACATCTAGACATTTAAACTTGTACAAAGTTAAACAAATAGACAGACACGTCCTATGTGGCATCCTACATGGTGTCCTATGTGTATTATGCCACATAGAACTCATGTGTCTACTTGTTTAACTTTATACAAGTTTAAATGTCTATTTGTGCACATCCAAAGTTGAAGGGCATAAATGTGAAATATGACCAAGTTAAATGGTATATTTATGTATTATGTCAATTCTAAACAGAATTCATAGGATTTTCCTTCCTTGTAATACTGATTAGATTAATACATGAATATGCCCTTTAACTTGGCCTCATTTCACAGTCACGCCCTCCAACTTTGGGTGTGCCCAAGTAAACAGGTAAGCTCGTATAAAGTTGTACAAATAGATACACACGTCCTACGTGGCATCTTACATGACAATTGTATCCTCTGCAGTGTCCTACGTGTATTATGCCACATAGGACTCATGTGCCTTCTTGTTCAATTTTATACAAGTTTAAGTGCCTACTCAAAGTTGGAGGGCATGAATGTGAAATGAGACCAAGTCAAATGACACATTTATGTGTTATGCCTTCTTATTTTCAATCAACTTACTAATTATGCATTACCATCAGAATAATAATTTTTTTCAAATTAAGTTCTTGTTTCAGTTTGACCAAGTTAATATGAATAATTTGGCACAAAGTTGAATTACTGACCATAATAAATTACATACGATCTAGTCAAGATTATATAAATCTATTGTAAATTATATGCTAATTTAACTGCATTACATTTGTTCATTTTGCTAAATGTGATAGTCACCTAAAAAAACATGAATCTGAAATTCATTTCTTCTTTTCTCTGCTTTGTCCTGCTTCATTCATCAAAAACATTTGGTGACCATTTCACTAATCAAAGTGATTTAGAAACTTATATAGTACATCTTGAATTTCCTGATCAACTTTTCTCAACTTCAAAAGATTTACTTTGCTGGCATCAATCATTTTTGCATACAAATTCGAATCACTCATCACGCATTCTATATTCTTATCGTCATGTGTTCAATGGTTTTGCTGCTACGTTGTCATCATATGAAGTGAGAGAAATGGAAAAGAAGCCCGGTTTTGTGTCAGCGCGTCCCCAAAGAATATTTAAGTTGCACATGACCACACACACCCCAAGTTTCCTTGGCTTGCACCAGAATGTTGGTTTGTGGAATGCATCAAATTCAGGTAAAGGTGTGATTATTGGTATATTAGATACTGGAATTGCTCCTCAACATCCTTCGTTTAATGATAATGGAATGCCAAATCCACCACTTAAATGGAAAGGCAAATGTGAGTTCAATGTTACAACTTATAGTAACAAGAAGCTTATTGGAGCAAGAAATTATGTGCAACAGGATAGGTTTCCTTTGGCTTAGCTGGACATGGGACACATACTTCAAGCACAGCCACGGGGAACTTTGTGAATGGTGCCAATTTTTATGGTAATGCTAATGGCACGGCTGTTGGCATTGTGCCCCGAGCCCATGTACAAAGTCTGTTTTGCAATTTTTTGTCTAGAATACAAGATTTTAGCTGGTCTTGATGCTGCAATTGAAGACAGTGTGGATGTGATTTCCCTTTCACTTGGATTCGGACACTCTCGGTCGCCTTTATATAATGATACTATAGCTATTGGCGCATATAGCACAATGAAGAAGGGGATTTTTGTTAAGTTGCTCTGCAGGAAATGATGGACCGGGTAGTGGTACTGTGGAAAACGGGTCCCCGTGGATTCTCACAGTTGGTGCTAGCACAACAGATAGAAAGATAAGGGCGGTTGCAGTTTTCGGTAATGGAGCCGAGTATGAATGTGAATCAGCTTTCCAACCAACGAATTTTTCGCGAAAATTATTACCACTTGTGAATGGTAAGTACTGTGATTTGTTGCATTCAAGCGATGTCAAGGGTAAAATAGTGTTGTGTGATACAAAACGTGGCTTGTATAGAGAACAAATAGCAAGAATAGTGAAAAGTGCTGGTGGTGCTGGCATGATTCTCATGAATAATAAGGAAGGTGGCTCTACAACATTGGCAGTTCTGATATCTTTCCCATGACACAGGTTAGTTACAGGGACGGACAAGAGATCATAAACTATATGAAATCAACATCAACACCAGTTGCAACAATATCATACAAGGGAACAAAGATTGGAGACAAGCACGCGCCAACTGTTGGTTACTTTTCTTCTAGGGGACCATGTCTGCAGAGTCAGGGTATACTAAAGCCAGATATTATTGGCCCTGGAGTGAATATCCTTGCAGCTTGGCCAACCCAAATAGAGGGTGAGACAACATCTGCATCTTCATCTTCATCATCCTTTCTGGAACGTCAATGTCTTGCCCTCACCTTGCAGGAGTTGCAGCATTGTTAAAGGGTGCACATCCAGATTGGTCTCCAGCTGCAATTAAATCTGCAATCATGACCACAGCTGATCTCGTTAACCTTGGAAATGATCCAATTCAGGACGAGACACTAGAACCTGCTGATCTACTTGCAGTCAGATCAGGGCATGTGAATCCAGCAAGAGCAAATGATCCAGGACTCATTTATGACATCCAGCCCGAAGATTACATCCCATACTTATGTGGCTTGAACTATACAGATGATCAAGTCAGTGTCATTGTGAAAAAGAAGGTACATTGTACATCAAGCATACCTCAATCAGAGTTGGACTACCCATCATTTTCAATTCCTAAGGAATCAAGTGCTCAAACTTATACAAGGACTGTGACTAACGTCGGAGAAGCAATTTCAGCTTACACAGTTGAAGTATCTGGGCTCAAAGGTGTCGAGGTGACTGTTAATCCTAAAATCTTGAAATTTACTGTGTTGAATCAGAAGGCATCGTATAATGCAACAGTTAAGTCATTAATCTAACAGGTCATTCCCAAGGGTATATAATTTGGTCTTCTGATAGGTATTCTGTTAGAAGTCCAATACATGTATTTCCCCATATCAGTGTGATTTAATTGATTGGATTTGTTATAATTCATGGAGTATTATTTAGACAAATTCCCATGTTTTCTTATCTGGTTTATTTAATCATTAAAAATTCAACCTGAACAAATTCTACAACAACATTAGACTCTAGATCAAGTAATCTATATGCTTTTGAGTGTTGTGCATATCCTATAAATATACTTTTTATTCCTCTAGGACCCAACTTTGTTCTTGAATGGTCAGAAACACTATAGAAAGATATACACCCAACACTTTAAAGTAAGAAATATTTGGTTTTCTACCATTCCAGAGTTCATAAGGTGAAACATTCATACTTTTTGAAGGTACTCTATGAAAGATTAAGAAGATGGCGCTGAATTATCAATTTGTATTCACATATTGTTTCAGTATTTATACAAGAAAGCAAGAGATAACCTACCAATAATAGAAGATGCTAATTGCAATGAAATTATTATCAACTTAATTACAAGAAGATTATAATCAAACTATATCAATCCCTTGATAATAAGATGCTTTCCTTATATGCCCCCTCAAGATGGCGATCAATCAGAAACGCCAATCTTCCACCGAAGATCTGCAAATATAGAGCTAGGGAGAGCTTTTGAGAGTAAATCCGCAAGTTGATCTTTTCCAGAAATATGAGAAACTTGAATCTGTCCATTTTGAACCATTGTGCGAACTAAGTGATAATCAACCTCGAGATGCTTCATCCGCGAATGAAAGGCTGGATTAGCAGCGAGATATGTGGCACCTAAATTATCACAGTAGACAATTGGCTGCCTTGGCAAAGATATAGCAATATCACGAAGTAATTTCTGAATCCATTGAATTTCAGCAAAAGCATAGGCAACCAAACGGTATTCCGCTTCAGTTGATGATCTAGCTACACTCCTTTGTTTCTTTGAGCTCCAGAAGACCAGATTTTTACCAAGATAGATAAGAAATGCACTGGTGGAAGAGCAATCATCCTTATTTCCTGCCCAATCTGCATCTGCGAAGGCATGAAGATCAAGTGGAGATGTACGATGCAAGAAGAGACCATAGTTCACCGTTCCAACTAAGTAGCGAACCACACGTTTGACTGCAGACCAATGATTTTCAGTCGGACGATGGGAAAATTGTGCTAGCTTGTTTACCACAAACGCTATATCCCCATACGCATCCTTAACAAAAAAATAAATTACTCTTAACAACTAACAAAGTGTGATATTATCAGTTTTGGGTCAAGCCCACGCGACATTTCCCAAAAGGTCTCACAACATTAAGAGTTTCAACACCTTATATGTAGGCTCTCAATCTGTTTAGCTATTAATGTGAAATTTTGTTCGCACACCCAACAATTAAGATATCCATAAAGAAGATTAAGGAACCGTAAGTTCAAGGAAACAAAATTCTAAACTATTACTTTCCAAGAATTCATAGGATTTTCTGTAAAAACTCCAATTTCACAATAGAAACATGCATTCAAATATTATAATCACTAAACTCGAAGTTACACCAAAAAAATGGAGCTAGCAAAGAGAACTATTCTAGAAGATAACTAGAAGGGAGATGAGAAGTATAGACTCAAATAAACGGGATGAGAGGACTAGACATTTCTCTCAACAATCTGCATAAACCTCTTTTTCTCATCCGTCGTCCTTTTAGCTAGTTGTTAATTGGGCCTGAGTCCTAAATCAGCCTTTGCAAAGGCCTTCCAGTTTTGTTGCTTCTTCTCAGCCCAATAACTCGTTGTGTGATGTCCGTATAGGTATTGGCATTGGGCCGAGGCTGGTTCATAACATTTTCCTTCCTAATACTGATTAGATTATTCTTATTTTCAGTCAACTTAATAATTATGGATTATCATCAGAATAATTAATTTTTTCAAATCAAGTCTTTATTTCAGTTTGAATAAGTTATTATGGATAATTTGGCAGAAAGTTGAATGACTGACCTTAATAAATTATATACGATCTAATCAAAGATTATATACATCTATTATAAATTATAAGCTAATTGAACTGCATTATATATGCTCATCTTGCTAAATGTCAATCACCTAAAAAAACATGGATCTAAAATTCATTTCTACTTTTCTCTGCTTTGTCCTGCTTCATTCATCAAAAACATTAGGTGATCATTTCACTAATCAAAGTGATTTAGAAACCTATATAATACATCTTGAATTTCATGATCAAGTTCTCTCTAGTTCAAAAGATTTACATCTCTGGCATCAATCATTTTTGCCTACAAATTCGAATCACTCATCGCGCATTCTATATTCTTATCGTCATGTGTTCAATGGTTTTGCTGCTATGTTGTCATCAGATGAAGTGAGAGAAATGGAAAAGAAGCCCGGTTTTGTGTCAGCGCGTCCCCAAAGAATATTTCAGATGCACACCACACACAGTCCAAGTTTCCTTGGGTTGCACCAGAATGTTGGTTTGTGGAATGCATCGAATTCAGGTAAAGGTGTAATTATTGGTTTATTAGATACTGGAATTGATCCTCAACATCCTTCATTTAATGATAACGGAATGCCTAATCCACCACTTAAATGGAAAGGCAAATGTGAGTTCAATGTTATAACTTATTGTAACAAGAAGCTTATTGGAGCAAGAAATTTTGCGGATGGGGCTACATCCCCTTCGGATGAAGCTGGACATGGGACACATACTTCAAGCACAGCTGCAGGGAACTTTGTGGATGGTGCCAATTTTTTTGGTAATGCTAATGGCATGGCTGTTGGGATTGCGCCCCGAGCCCATGTGGCCATGTACAAAGTCTGTTATGGATATAATTGTGAAGAATACAGGATGATAGCTGGTTTTGATGCTGCAATTGGAGATGGTGTGGATGTGATTTCCGTTTCAATTGGATTCGAACACTATCGGCCACCTTTATATGATGATACTATAGCTATTGGTGCGTATAGAGCAATGAAGAAGGGGATTTTCGTAAGTTGCTCTGCAGGAAATAGTGGACCGGGTAGTGGTACTGTGGCAAACGGGGCCCCGTGGATTCTCACAGTTGGTGCTAGCACAACAGATAGAAAGATAAGTGCGGTTGCAGTTTTGGGTAACGGAGCTGAGTAAGAAGGCGAATCAGCCTTTCAACCAACAAATTTTTCGCGAAAATTGTTACCACTTGTGAATGGTGAGGATTGTGAATCGTTGTTTTCAAGTCTCAAGGGTAAAATAGTGTTGTGTGATACAAGTGGTTACATGTCTAGAAATGAAAAAGGAGAAAATGTGAAAAAAGTCGATGGTGCTGGCATGATTCTCATGAACGAAAAGTATCGCGGCTCTACAACATTCTCAGAATATGATGCTGTTCCCACGACACAGGTTAGTTACAAGGACGGACAAGAGATCATACACTACATGAAATCAACATCAACACCAGTTGCAATGATAACATTCAAGGGAACGAAGATTGGAGACAAGCACACGCCAACAGTTGCTTACTTTTCTTCTAGGGGACCATTTGTGAAGAGTCAGGGCATACTAAAGCCGGATATTATTAGCCCTGGAGTGAATATCCTTGCAGCTTGGCCAACCCCTATAGAGGGTGAGACAACATCTGCATCTTCATCATCGACGTTCAACATCCTTTCTGGAACGTCGATGTCTTGCCCTCACCTTGCAGGAGTTGCAGCATTGTTAAAGAGTGCACATCCAGATTGGTCTCCAGCTGCAATTAAATCTGCAATCATGACCACAGCCTGCTGATCTACTTACAATCGGATCAGGGCACGTAAATCCATCAAGAGCAAATGATCCAGGACTCATTTATGACATCCAGCCCGAAGATTACATCCCATACTTATGTGGCTTGAACTATACAGATGATCAAGTCAGTTCCATTGTGAATAAGAAGATACATTGTACATCAAGAATACTTCAATCAGAGTTGAACTATCCGTCATTTTCTATTCCTAAGAAATCAAGTGCTCAAACTTATACAAGGACTGTGACTAACGTTGGAGAACCAATTTCAGCTTACAAAGTTAAAGTATTTGGGCTCAAAGATGTCGAGGTGACTGTTAATCCTATTATCTTGAAATTTACTTCATTGAATCAGAAGGCGTCGTTTAATGTAACAGTTAAGTCATTAGATCTTACAGGGCATTCCCAAGGATACATAGTTTGGTCTTCTGATAGGTATTCTGTTAGAAGTCCCATAGATGTATTTCCCCATATCAGTGTGATTTAATTGTTGGATTTGTTATAAGAGATGACTTCTTCATGGAGTATTATTTAGACAAACTCCTATGTAAAGGGGTTTGTTATGTGAAATTTTTTTCATTAAAAATGAAAAAGGTATAATGGAGAAGTAACAAGTAATGAAAGAACCATCATTATCGATACCATCATCATTTTTTTTTTTTAAAACAAATATTCTCTATCTGATTCCTAATACTCACATGAAGACACCGACTAATTCAAATTGACATTGTGTTAGACCCTGGAGGCCCTTACATTTCTACAAATCAATTACATAGTTTCATGACAACACTGATGAATACGGTCACCGGAGATGATCCCAACCAGATGGTGTATAAAAGAAGTTGAATGAGTTTTAATAAATTTTGACTTTAGGTCACCAAATCTTTTTTTTTTTTGGGTAATAATGTGAATTATTACCATACCAATGCAAATATTTACAACCTAAAGAGCCCCGTGTTTTCGGCCACCTTCTCGGAAGGGTAACTCGAATCACTAGATCTCAGGAAAACAACTATCTAGTTACATATTTTTGAAATCAAACTCTGACATCTATTTGCTCTCTTTGTGTATTTTAACATGTAAATTCATTGACATATTTCCCTCTGTATTTGTGTGATGACGAACTCAGGCTGTACGCTTGTTTGCTGAATTTTTTTTCTGTTCCTTCACTTCCATGTGTAGTTTATCATTGTCCCTGGACTGATGCTACTATGACTGCTATCTCCTTTTGGAACTGTTTCCATCTTCTTCTCTTGATCCATTGGGGTGTGTTACAGACTCTTGTGTACTGTATTGTTATCCTTAATCAACTACGTATCTGACTTTCGATACCCAGCCACACTCTGCAAAAAGATGCAATGTGTCTCTTCTTATATTAAAAAAATTCTCTCATTACACTTCTTCAAGTCTTCACCACTAACGGCTAGTGCAGCGCCTTGCATTATGAGTTTATCTGTTGACAGCTTTGGTCCCCCAGATCTTCCAGACCAAGGTAGCAATGGAGCCCAACCCGATGCGGAAACCACTCTTGCTCCAGTTTAAATTAACTTACCAAATCTGCCATGACACTACTATGAGTGGGATGCACTATGTCGAATAGTACAACCTATTGGCACTCCATTATTCATGGATAAGGATACTGCCTTAAAAACCAGACAGACTACGGCGAAGTTGAGGGTGGAGATAGACCTGCCAAAGCCCCTCTTGCATGAGGTTTATGTGGAAACAGAAACAACCAAGGTCAACTGGAAAAAAATATCCAAAAGATTGAATATGAGACTATACCAGTGTTTTGCTCCCATTGCAATGTGTAGGGACACTCTGCAAGCAGTTGTAGGACACGAAACCCTTTGATTAATATTGGAATCCAAGAAGAAAGGAGATGTGAATTAGGAGAAGCTAGTGACAACATCATTCGAAAAGAATGGCTAGAAACTCCACCACTTCAAACCTCTAAAAGGCAGAAGCACAAATCAAGGTAATTTAAGGAACATGGTAAGCTTAGACACCATGGTGGCAGAGGGAAAGGAAAAAAATAGAAGGAAATTCACAAGAAAAATTAGTATACCAAAACAATGTGATCTTACCTGGTGAAACACAATATGAGAACGGAAAATTCTTGAGAAAAGAAGTCCAATAGAAGTACAGGAACTAGTCATAAGAAACATAAGAAAGAGGCTCACTCTTAGCAAAATTATGAGTGATCCACAGATCTCTACAAAGCTACCATGGCTTTTTGTTGGGTTTTAAAGGTGTGAACAGGAAATGAAGGATTGTGAACTCTCCCGAAGAGTTGTGACCGTTTGAAAAGTTATGCATTTTCCAAAGTGTTGTGACCTTTCTGAAAGGTTGTTTTCTTTCTGAAAGGTTGTCTTCTTTCTAAAAGGTTGTGGCATTTACCCTTTGTTGGCTATAAATAGAGAGGTTTTCTCTCATTTTTTTGATTATCGAATTCTTCCCTTCTTTTGAATACATTTCTTACAAAACAAAATCTATCGATAGTGTCACGCCCCGAGTCTACACCCCAGACGTGACCGGCACTTGAAGACCATCGCTGGCCCCCAAGCGAACCCTTGGCCTGGCTTTCTTAACTCAGCTGAAACTTAACTCAACAGGATAACTCAATGCAATGAAAGGTTATAAAACAACTCAACTGAAAGTAATTTGCCAACAAGGCATCTCGAGTCTCAAAATAGGATATTTAAATATATACATGCATGAGAGACTCCAAACTAACTGACTGACTGTCTGACTGTCTATGAAGCCTCTAAATACTGAGATGGATGTTGGGACAAACCCCGTAACGTCCTAATAAAACAAAAACTAAGAACACAAAATAATTGAGTCCTCCGGAATGCAAGGAGGCTCACCACTGACTCTGGAGTGCTCAGCTGGATCAACGACGTGCAGGATGCTGATCCGGGGTACCTGTATCTGCATCATAAGACGATGCAGGCCCACTGGCATCAGTACATGGAAGGTACTAGTATGCGAGCTGGAAAACTAAGCAACAAAGGCTAGAAGGAAATTTGAAAGAAACTGAAAAGTTTACCTTGTTCAACTCAACTCAACCTGACTGACTTCTTTCAATATAAGGCAATTTAAAACAAGTGTGATATAAAGAAAGACTGTTTAAAACATGCTATAAAACTCTGTATGTATACAAGGATACAATAAGCCTGAGATGTATATAGAAATACAATTGAACTGATGTATATAAAATACAATAATTTCCGTGTATAAAAATACAATAACTGCTGTAGGAGTTTCTCTAACCGACAACCATCACATAAGAGCTAAAGTGATGATACAGCGATCAACCTCACGCTGCCAGAGCATCCTATACCCGGCCAAAGGTATAAGACCTGAACTGCCTAATGGATCCACTAGTCTAATATGAAAAGGATTCATCTAAAGAGCATGATCCTTTTCTACCCATGGTGGCTAACATGGTTCTATGGGGGCTGTGGGTTCTTTGAACGCTCCCCCAATTCGGTGCTCGATACTACTCCCAAAAATGTACTGGCTCTTATGTTTTTAAAACACATTTCTTCCTGCTGACATGAGATAATTACTCAAAAAAAACTATCCCGAAGGCTCTTTGGAAATTTCAATTTCCAACCTTGTTTAAATGTAAAGACATTTCTTTAAAACTTCTTTGGGAATACATAGTTCCCTAATAACTTTGAGAAAATGAACTCAACTTGAAACTTGAGATTCTTTACTTAGCTTGAAACTCTAAACTCTTTTCTTAACTTGACACTTGAGTCTAAAAATAAAGTTAAAACGTTTAATAAAGACTCTTGAACAACTTTACAACTAGCTTGACTTGCTTAACTTCTAAGCTTAACTCTTAATTTCTAACTTCACTTGACTCCTAACTAACTCTCCTTAAAATGGAATTTGGATTCAAGGTGTTTGCTCACATGTTACGGATGAGTTCTTGACTTTTAGAAGTACCTTGGAGTGTTGGAAACAACTAGGAAACATAGGTATAATACCTAGGAACAAAATAAAATACAAATGGGGAATTAAGGTAACGGGAAGGATTGGCGTTCTAAGAGGCGCGGGGCGCCAGCCCTCAACTTCAAACGGGACTGCTGGCCACACTGCCAGGCACCAGTCCTCAGCTTCAAAAAGGGGACTGCTGGCCACTCTGCCAGCCCTTTTCCCAGAAAAACAAAACGACTTTTCTCCCTCTTTTCTTCAATTCTAAACCACCCTTACTTCAATGGATTTAACCCCAAACACTAGGGATCATCAATCTCTCAACATACAATAAATTACAACTCAAATACACAACCCAATCATGTCCCACAACCAACAATAACTTCAACAACAACTAACAACATCAACAACAACTAACAACTTCAACAACTTCAACAACAATCCAATCTTTTCTCAAATCATAAAAAAAAGAGCTTGGTGTGTGGGGGAAAGGATCAGACCACACAAAGAACTCACATACCTTGATAGGGATCACCCCCGACGAAAATCCACGACGGGAACTTGTTGATCTCCTTTCTCCTCTTCTTCTCCTCTTCTTCTCCTCTTCTTCTCTTCTTCACTCTCAAGAACCCTAACTCTTTCTCTTTTAAAACTAGGATAAAATGATCCAAAAACAGCCTAACACACAATATAACCTCAAAAGAAATGGCTAGGGAAAAGACCAAAATGCCTTTAAAATTTCCGGACGGATTCCCTGCCAACTTCCCAACTTTCAATGGCCATAACTCGCTCATACGAACTCGAAATCGAGCAATCTCAGTGGCGTTGGAAAGATCATTCCACAAGCTTCGCAACCATAATGGGAACTACTCCTAACTCATCCTGATCTAGGAGTTACGACTGTTCAAAGTTGGCCAAAAATCACTGATTTCCACACTTAGCCAAAAAAAATTTTTTCTTTCCAGATTCTGTATTTTTCCAAAAATGGCTACTTCCAATTTCAAGCTTCTTCATAGCTATTTCAAATTGATGGATATTACAGATAGTGTCTGTGTGTGTGATTCGTTGCTGTCATTTTGAGTTCGTTGAAATTATCGAAGTTTGAGGTACCGCTACTTCTTTAATGGTTAATCCGTTTTATCTTTGGAGGAATTAATCTGCAACATCGGGTACTTGAGGGGATTAAATTTCTTAAGGACACACAGTGGGTTCTGTGGACTCGGATAGTTCTTTGTGATTTTTTTTCATCTTTTATTATTTCTGGTTTGCGAATTTAAATACAGGAGATAACAATCTTAAGAAATTTAAAAAACTTCTGTATTTGAGGTTTCTGGAGATTAAAATCTGTATGGTTTTCTACTCTGTTTGAATTTCTAAAATTCATTCTATTAATGATTAAAAGAACATAAAAACTTTATCGTTACATCAGAAACAGTCTGTGTAAGGATTTATTCTTTACTGTTAGTATTTTACATACTAAAATTGTCTGCCATTTGTGACAGAAAAAAAAAAGACTAATTCAAGTCAAGGAAATGTTGGAACAGTAAGTGCTACAACAATATCGGTTGCACCCAATCGTTCAACTGCTGCCTTAGCACCGGCTGAGAAACCTGCAAAGTTTTCTGGAGTCGACTTCAAGAGATAGCAACAAAAAAATGTTCTTCTATCTGACTACATTGAGTCTGTAGAGGTTCATTAATGAGAACGTTCCTGTTATGTCGGATGAAACTCCGTCTAAAGAACAATTCTTGGTAACAGAAGCATGGACACATTCTATTTTTTGTGTAAAAATTATATTTTGAGTGGCCTGCAGGATGATCTGTACAATGTGTACAGTAATGTCAAAACCTCAAAAGAACTCTGGGATGTTTTAGAAAAGAAGTATAAAACAGAGGATGTCAGAATGAAAAAGTTCATTGTGGCAAAGTTTCTGGACTATAAGATGATAGACAGTAAGACCGTCGTCACCCAAGTTCAAGAACTGCAGGTCATAATTCATGATCTCCTTGCTGAAGGATTAGTTGTGAATGATGTTTTCCAAGTGGCTGCCATTATTGAGAAGTTACCGCCATTGTGGAAGGACTTCAAAAACTACTTGAAACATAAACGCAAGGAGATGACTGTTGAAGATCTCATGGTAAGGCTAAGAATTGAAGAGGATAACAAGGCCGCAGAAAAGAGGTCACGTGGTAATTCAGCAACATTTGGAGTAAATATTGTTGAAGAAGATCCCACAAAATCAAAGAAAAGAAAGAAAGCATCTGGTCCAAAGAACAATCCTCCTAAGAAGAAGTTCAATGGAAGTTGCTTTAATTGTGGCAAACGTGGTCATAAGGCTACTGAATGTCGGGGTCCCAAGAAGGACAAGAAGAAGGATCAAGCAAATTTGGCTGAATCCAAAGGAGAGATGGACGATCTTTGTGCAATGCTTTCAGAATGCAATTTGGTTGAAAATCCAAGAGAGTGGTGGATAGATTCTGGTGCCTCATGCCATGTATGTACCAACAAAGAATTATTTTCATCATATACTCCAGTACCTACAGACGAGAAGTTGTTTATGGCAAACTCCACTGTTGCAAAGGTGGAAGGAACTGGCAAAATCCTTTTAAAGATGACATCAGGCAAGGTGGTGACTTTGAACAGGGTCTCGTATGTTCCGGAATTGCAAAAGAACTTAGTTTCTATACCAGTTCTGACTAAGAACGGATTCAAATGTGTATTTATTTCTGATAAAGTTGTAGTCAGTAAGAATGAAATGTATGTAGGAAAAGGTTACCTCACTGAGGGCCTCTTTAAACTCAATGTAATTGCAGTTGATATGAATAAAAATTCTGCTTCTTCTTACTTGCTTGAGTCTAAATGTTTATGGCATGAACGTTTGGGACACGTTAATAACAAAACCTTGCGAAAATTGATTAACTTAAATGTTTTGCCTAAATTTGAGTGCAATAAATCAAAATGTCAAGTTTGCGTTGAATCTAAGTATGCTAAGCATCCTTATAAATCTGTTGAAAGGAATTCATATCCCTTAGAACTGATTCACACTGATATTAGTGACATGAAGGCAACACCAACACGTGGTGGAAAAAAGTATTTCATAACTTTTATTGACGATTGCACTAGATATTATTATGTCTATTTGCTAAATGGTAAGGATGAAGCAATAGACGTATTTAGGAAATATAAAAATGAAGTTGAAAATCAGTTGGATAGAAAGATCAAAATGATCAGAAGTGATAGAGGTGGAGAATATGAATCTTCATTTGCAGAAATATGTTTGGAAAATGGAATAATCCATCAAACTACTGCTCCTTACTCTCCCCAATCTAATGGAATTGCGGAACAGAAAAACCGAACTTTAAAGGAAATGATGAATGCCTTACTTATAAGTTCAAGTTTACCACAAAACTTATGGGGGGAAGCTATCCTTACAGCAAATCGAATACTCAATAGAGTGCCTCACACAAAGACACATGTTATTCCATATGAGAAATGGAAAGGTAGAAAACCCAACTTGAAATATTTCAAAGTGTGGGGGTGTCTAGCCAAAGTTCAGGTTCCTATACCTAAGAGAGTGAAAATAGGGCCTAAGACTGTGGATTGTGTATTCATTGGATATGCCACAAATAGTAAGGCATGCCGTTTTTTGGTTCATAAGTCCGAACATCCGGATATTCATGACAATACGGTAATGGAATCAGATAATGCTGAATTTTTTGAACATATCTATCCGTATAAAACTAGACTTGAGTCATCTAGTGGGGGGTCTAAACAACCTCGAGAAGAACCAAAAGATAATGAAACCAATTAAGAGAGTCCAAGGCGCAGTAAACGTCAAAGGACAGCTACGTCATTTGGATTTGATTTTGTAACATTCCTACTTGAAAGTGAGCCTCAAACATTCAAGGAAGCGATGTTGTCTAGTGACTCAACCTCTTGAAAGGAGGCTGTCAATAGTGAGATTGAATCAATCTTAAGCAATCATACCTGGGAGTTGGTTGATCTTCCTCCAGGGAACAAACCCTTGGGTTCAAAATGGATCTTCAAAAAGAAGATGAAAGATGATGGAACTATTGACAAATATAAAGCAAGACTTGTTGTCAAAGGCTTTAGACAAAAAGAAGGTCTTGATTATTTTGACACATACTCGCCAGTAACTAGGATTACTTCAATTCGGATGTTAATTGCCCTAGCTGCAGTATACAGTCTTGAAATCCATCAAATGGATGTGAAAACCGCTTTCTTAAATGGAGAGCTAGAGGAAGAGATCTACATGGAACAACCTGAAGGCTTCATAGTTCCCGGTAAAGAAAAGAAAGTATGCAAACTTGTTAAGTCACTTTATGGACTAAAACAAGCACCAAAACAATGGCATGCAAAGTTTGATCAAACCATGTTGGCAAATGGATTTAAGATCAATGAGTGTAATAAATGTGTTTACATTAAAGACACTCCGAATCAGGAAGTTATTGTATGCCTATATGTGGATGACATGTTGATAATGAGCAAGGACATTGCCAATATAAAAGCTACTAAGCGCATGCTAGCTAGTAAGTTTGATATGAAAGATCTAGGAGTTGCCGATTTGATATTGGGAATTAAGATTCACAAAACTCTTAACGGTCTAGCATTGTCTCAATCTCATTATATTCAAAAGGTACTTGAAAAGTTCAAGTATTTGAATTTCAAAAAGGCAAAGACCCCAATTGATGTGAACCTTAATCTTGCAAAAAATAAAGGTGAAAGTCAGTCTCAATTGGATTATGCCAGAGTATTGGGAAGTTTGATGTATGTCATGAATTGTACACGATCAGACATAGCTTGCGCTATAAGTAAACTGTAACATCCGACAATTTGAAATAGCTATGAAGAAGCTTGAAATTGGAAGTATCCATTTTTGGAAAAAAAAATAAAAAATAAAAAAATACAGAATCTGGAAAATTTGGCTAAGTGTGGAAATCAGTGATTTTTGGCCAACTTTGAGTAGTCGTAACTCCTATATCAGGATGAGTTAGGAGTAGTTCCAGTTATGGTTGCGAAGCTTGTGGAATGATCTTTCCAACGCCACTGAGATTGCTCGATTTCGAGTTCGTATGAGCGAGTTATGGCCATTGAAAGTTGGGCAGTTGGCAGGGAATCCGTCCGGAAATTTTAAGGGCATTTTGGTCTTTTCCCTAGCCATTTCTTTTGAGGTTATGTTGTGTGTTAGGCTGATTCTGGATCATTTTATCCTATTTTTAAAAGAGAAAGAGTTAGGGTTCTTGAGAGTGAAGAAGAGAAGAAGAAGAGAAGAAGAGGAAAAAGGAGATCAACAAGTTTCCGTCGTGGATTTTCGTCGGGGGTGATCCCTATCAAGGTATGTGAGTTCCTTGTGTGGTTTGATCCTTTCCCCCACACACCAAGCTCATTTTTTTTTTTGATTTGAGAAAAGATTGGATTGGTGTTGAAGTTGTTAGTTGTTGTTGATGTTGTTAGTTGTGTTGTTGAAGTTATTGTTGGTTGTGGGACACGATTGGGTTGTGTATTTGAGTTGTAATTTATTGTATGTTGAGAGATTGATGATCCCTAGTGTTTGGGGTTAAATCCATTGAAGTAAGGGTGGTTTAGAGTTGAAGAAAAGAGGGAGAAAAGTCGGGTTTTTTTTTTCTGGGAAAAGGGCTGGCACCTAGCAGAATGCAGAGTGTCCAGCAGTCCCCTTTGAAGCTGAGGGCTGGTGCCTAGCAGAGTGGCCAGCAGTCCCGTTTAAAGTTGAGGGCTGGCGCCCCGCGCCTCTTAGAGTGCCAAGGACGCCAATCCTTTCCGTTACCTTAATTTCCCATTTTTTTTTTCCTAGGTATTATACCTATGTTTCCTAGTTGTTTCCAACACTCCAAGGTACTTCTAAAAGTCAAGAACTCATCCGTAACATGTGAGCAAACACCTTGAATCCAAAAATTCTAATTTAAGGAGAGTTAATTAGAAGTCAAGTGAAGTTAGAAATTAAGAGTTAAGCTTAGAAGTTAAGCAAGTCAAGCTAGTTGTAAAGTTGTTCAAGAGTCTTTATTGAACGTTTTAACTTTATTTTTTTGACTCAAGTGTCAAGTCAAGCAAAGAGCTTAGAGTTTCAAGCTAAGTAAAGAGTCTCAAGTTTCAAGTTGAATTCATTTTCTCAAAGTTATTAGATAACTATGTATTCCCAAAGAAGTTTTAAAGAATTGTCTTTACATTTAAACAAGGTTGGAAACTGAAATTTCCAAAGGGCCTTCGGGATAGTTTTTCTTTTTTTTGAGTAATTATCTCATGTCAGCAGGAAGAAATGTGTTTTAAAAACATAAGAGCCAGTGCATTTTTTGGGAGTAGTATCGAGCACCGAATTGGGGGAGCGTTCAAAGAACCCACAGCCCCCATAGAACCATGTTAGCCACCATGGGTAAAAAAAAAAAGGATCATACTCTTTAGATAAATCATTTTCATATTAGACTAGTGGATCCATTAGGCAGTTCAGGTCTTATACCTTTGGCCGGGTATAGGATGCTCTGGCAGCGTGAGGTTGATCGCTGTATCATCACTTTAGCTCTTATGTGATGGTTGTCGGTTAGAGAAACTCCCACAGCAGTTATTGTATTTTTATACACGGAAATTATTGTATTTTATATACATCAGTTCAATTGTATTTCTATATACATCTCAGGCTTATTGTATCCTTGTATACACACAGAGTTTTATAGCATGTTTTAAACAGTCTTTCTTTATATCACACTTGTTTTAAATTGCCTTATATTGAAAGAAGTCAATCAGGTTGAGTTGAGTTGAACAAGGTAAACTTTTCAGTTTCTTCCAAATTTCCTTCTAGCCTATGTTGCTTAGATTTCCAGCTCGCATACTAGTACCTTCCATGTACTGATGCCAGTTGGCCTGCATCGTCTTATGATGCAGATACAGGTACCCCGAATCAGCATCCTGCACGTCGTTGATCCAGCTGAGCACTCCAGAGTCAGTGGTGAGCCTCCTTGCATTCCGGAGGACTCAATTATTTTTGTGTTCTTAGTTTTTGTTTTATTAGGATGTTGCGGGGTCTGTCCCAACATCCATCTCAGTATTTAGAGGTTTCATAGATAGTCAGTCAGTTAGTTTGGAGTCTCTCATGCATGTTTATATTTAAATATCCTATTTTGAGACTCGAGATGCCTTGTTGGCAAATTACTTTCAGTTGAGTTGTTTTATAACCTTTCATTGCATTGAGTTATCCTGTTGAGTTAAGTTTCCGCTGAGTTAAGAAAGCCAGGCCAAGGGTTCGCTTGGGGGCCAGCGATGGTCTTCAAGTGCCGATCACATCTGGGGTGTAGGCTCGGGGCGTGACATAAACTAAGTCGATACACAAGTAATCCCAATCAAAATCATTGGTTGGAAATGAAGAGAGTTTTGGGGTACTTAGAAGACACTCAAAACTATGCTTTGCATTACAACAAATATCCAGCAGTTCTTGAAGGATATAGTGATGCAAATTGGATTACTGGGTCAACTGAAACAAAATCCACGAGTGGATATGTTTTCACTATTGGTGGAGGAGCAATATCTTGGAAATCATCCAAACAAACATGTATAGCTCGCTCTACAATGGAGTCTGAATTTATCGCCTTAGACAAGGCCGGTGAAGAAGTTGAATGGCTCCGAAATTTCTTAGAAGATATTCCGTATTGGCCCAAACCAATGGCCCCTATATGCATACACTGCGATAGTCAAGCTGCAATAGAAAGGGCTGGAAGCGTTATGTATAACGGAAAGTCTCGTCATATAAGACGAAGATATAACTCTGTTAGACAACTACTCTCTAGTGGAATTATCACAATTGACTATGTGAAGTCAAAGAATAATGTGTCGGATCCACTTACAAAAGGCCTAACTAGAGAAGGAGTTGAGAAATCATCGACGGGAATGGGACTATGGCCGAGAACAAGTCATCGTGGCGGTAACTCTACCTAGAAGACTGGAGATCCTAAGATCTAGGTTCAAGGAGATAAAACAAAGTCATATATGACGGTTCAACATTGTCAAAAATTATTTTATATCCATTCTCATGATGAGACAATGTTCAGTAACCAGGATAAAGGCATAAGGACTTTTTTAATGGTTTCTAAGTTTGATACAGGGTATATCAAATAGTGTATCTACGGGATAACACATTTAAAAACCACCTATGTAAGTGTGAAGTGTAAGCCGCTTCAAGGAGAATCCGGTAAGGCGAATTCTCTAAGCACTTATTAACCGAGATGTGTTCATGGCTGAAACGAACAAAACAATAAGAACCAAAAACAGTTCAAGGGTTGATTGTGTGACTTATGTTGTCTAGGTATACACCAAAGCTCGACGGTTCAAAGATATCAAATGTACCGATTGATCGAGTATATCCGATATATGTTCACTACGGAAAGTTTAAAGGAAAACCTACTTATCCAGATGCGATTAACCTTTACTTACGAATCAGACAATTTTTCATACATATGTTTTAACAATAGCCATTCCCTATTCATGTGGGGGATTGTTGGGTTTTAAAGGTGTGAACAGGAAATGAAGGGTTGTGAACTCTCCCGAAGAGTTGTGACCGTTTGAAAAGTTATGCATTTTCCAAAGTGTTGTGACCTTTCTGAAAGGTTGTTTTCTTTTTGAAAGGTTGTCTTCTTTCTAAAAGGTTGTGACCTTTACCCTTTGTTGGCTATAAATAGAGAGGTTTTCTCTCATTTTTTTAATTATCGAATTCTTCCCTTCTTTTGCATACATTTCTTACAAAACAAAATCTATCGATAGTGTCTGTGTGTGTGATTCGTTGCTGTCATTTTGAGTTCGTTGAAATTATCGAAGTTTGAGGTACCGCTACTTCTTTAATGGTTAATCCGTTTTATCTTGGGAGGAATTAATCTGCAACCTCGGGTACTTGAGGGGATTAAATTTCTTAAGGACACACAGTGGGTTCTGTGGACTCGGATAGTTCTTTGTGATTTTTTTTTCATCTTTTATTATTTCTGGTTTGCTAATTTAAATACAGGAGATAACACTTTTATGGTTGGTGCTTAGCTCCCCAAATTCATTACTCATACTTTTATCATTAACTCTGAGAAACAGAATAGTCCCTTGTTGGAGCAAGTGTGTAGCTTTCTCCTTGATACCAACATGTCATCTGAGCTTTCAAAGAGTTAAACTTCTTTTGGTAACAGCTGCAATCTGTTGGTGGACTATGATCCCAAATGTTTCCATTCGACTTCATATATTATACACCATTTAACCCACAGGATGTCCTTTCTTGCTAATTGCCATAATTATTTCCCCACTGAAGCTATATTCCAGTTGCAGCACCCCTTGATATTAAGACCACCATATTTTTTTTGGACACATACTTCGGTCCACTTTACAAATGCTAGTTTCCTTTTACCTTCAGTAGCTCCTCATAAGAACTCTCTGCATTTCTTGTCAATCTCTTTTAGTACGTACACTCTGGGGCAATATGAACACTGCCCCAGAGTACAGCCATTATATTCTGTAATCTCCCAGCATAGGATAGGCATTTAGAGTAGGCCACTCCAATTCTGCTAGTAATTTTATCTACCATTTGCTGGCAATCCATTTTGTTACATTATCTTGAAGTAAGTGGCAGCCCCAAATACTTAATTGGTAGTGAGCCAAGTGAGAATCCCGTTTTAGTTAAGATGCTTTGTTTGATACTTTCTTCCACTCTAGATAAGAATATTTGATTTGCGACCAATCTTGTTACCTCACTGAAATGAGCAAGTGCTTTCATAACTCTCGAGATAGAGCTCAGATTAATTTGAAAAAATATCATAAGATCATCTTTGCTGTCTCTTGCAATAAGTATAAGTTAGGTTCAACAAATCATTATTCTATTTTCTTAAATTATAGCTTATTAAATTTGTTACAAAGAGTTATTTCTTATTGTAAGTCAACTTAACTATATAAAGAAAAAACTCTATACATTGAGTATTTGACAGCTCAGGCCTGGATGCCTATTTTGCAAATCAAGATAGTTTTGTTTTATTACTTCTTTCTCATATTATCCTTAGCATTTAATAAATCAAGAGAGGTATCACTATATTATATATTTTTTTCTGAATGTTGTCATAGCAAAAACCGTTGGATGAGCAAGTGATTCATTCAGTACTTGACGAGAGTCTCCTCGCTAATATTTGATGGCAGCCCTCTGTAAATCCTGACTATACTTTTCTTATTTTCAGTCAACTTAATAACCATCATCATAATTATTTTCTCTATTCAAGTTAATGTTACAGTTAGAATAAGTTCATATGGATAATTTTGCAGAAAGCTGAATTCCTGACCATAATAAATTAAATATGATCTAGTCAAGATTATGTTAAATGAACTTAGTACTATATATATGCACATCTTGCTAAATATAATAATCACCTAAACAAAATATGGATCTGAAATTCATCTCTACCTTTCTCTACTTTGTTCTGCTGCAGTCATCAAAAACATTTGGTGATCATTTCACTAATCAAAGTGATTTAGAAACTTATATAATCCATCTTGAATTTAATAATCAACTTTTCTCAAATTCCAAAGATCTACTTCGCTGGCATCAATCATTTTTGCCTACAAATTTGAATCACTCATCGCGCATTCTATATTCTTATCGTCATGTGTTCAATGGTTTTGCTGCTACGTTGTCATCAGATGAAGTGAGAGAAATGGAAAAGAAGCCCGGTTTCGTCACCACGCGTCCCCAACGAATATTTCAGATGCACACCACTCACAGTCCAAGTTTCCTTGGCTTGCACCAGAAAGTTGGTTTGTGGAATGCATCGAATTCAGGTAAAGGTGTGATTATTGGTTTATTAGATACTGGAATTGATCCTCAACGTCCTTCATTTAATGATAATGGAATGCCTAATCCACCACTTAAATGGAAAGGCAAATGTGAGTTCAATGTTACAACTAATTGTAACAAGAAGCTTATTGGAGCAAGAAATATTGCGCAGCTGAATATACCCCCTTCGGATGATCATGGACACAGGACACATACTTCAAGCACAACCGCGGGGAACTTTGTGGATGGTGCCAATTTTTTTGGTAATGCTAATGGCACGGCTGTTGGCATTGCGCCCCGAGCCCATGTGGCCATATACAAAGTCTGTTATGTAGATTGTCTAGAATTCAATATCATAGCTGGTCTTGATGCTGCAATTGGAGACGGTGTGGATGTAATTTCCATTTCAATTGGATTAGTAGACTTTCCGCCTTTATATGATGACAATATAGCTATAGGAGCGTATAGCGCGATGAAGAAGGGGATTTTTGTAAGTTGCTCTGCAGGAAATAGAGGACCGGTTAGTGGTACTATGACAAATGGGGTCCATGGATTCTCACAGTTGGTGCTAGCACAACAGATAGAAAGATAAGTGCAGTAGCAGTTTTGGGTAACGGAGATGAGTATGAAGGCGAATCAGCCTTTCAACCAATGAATTTTTCACAAAAATTGTTACCACTTGTGAATGGTAAGGCGGCTTGTGAATCATTGAATACAAGCGATGTCAATGGTAAAATAGTGTTGTGTGATACAAGCGGTTACTCGTCTAGAAATGACAAAGGAGGAAGAGTGAAAAATGCCGGTGGTGCTGGCATGATTCTCATGAACGAAAAGTATTGTGGCTCTACAACATTCTCACAATATGATGTTGTTCCCACGACACAGGTTAGTTGCAACGATGGACAAGAGATCATAAGCTATGTGAAATCAACATCAACACCAGTTGGGAAGATATCATTCAAGGGAACGAGAATTAGTGACAAGCACGCGCCAACGGTTGGTTACTTTTCTTCTAGGGGACCATTTATGCCAAGTCAGGGCATACTAAAGCCAGACATTATTGGCCCTGGAGTGAATATCCTTGCAGCGTGGCCAACCCCTATGGGAGGTGAGACAACATCTGCATCTTCATTAGTGACGTTTCACATCCTTTCTGGAACATCAATGTCTTGCTCTCACCTTGCAGGAGTTGCAGCATTGTTAAAGAGCGCACATTCAGATTAAATCTGCAATCATGACCACAGCTGACCTCATCAACCTTGGAAACGATCCAATTCAGGATGAGACTCTTGAACCTGCTGATCTACTTACAATCGGATCAGGGCACTTGAATCCATCAAGAGCAAATGATCCAGGACTCATTTATGACATCCAACCCAAAGATTACGTCCCATACTAATGTGGCTTGAACTATACACATGATCAAGTCAGTATCATTGTGAAAAAGAAGGTATATTGTACATCAAGAATACCTCAATCAGAGTTGACCTACCCATCATTTTCTATTCCTAAGGAATCAAATGTTCAAATGTATACGAGGACTGTGACTAACGTCGGAGAAGCAATTTCTGGGCTCAAAGGTGTGGAGGTGACTGTTAATCCTAAAATCTTGAAATTTACAGCGTTGAATCAGAAGGAGTCATATAATGTAACAGTTAAGTCATCAGATCTTACAGGACATTCCCAAGGATACATAGTTTGGTCTTCTGATAAGCATTTTGTTAGAAGTCCAATAGAATTATTTCCTCATATCAATGTGATTTAATTGATTGGACTTGTTATAAGAGAGACTTTTTCATGGAATATTATGAATTGAGTTTCTACTGAGCTCAAGATCCTCAAGAATGAGGAGAAAGATGAACATACAGAAGAAGCAAGGAGAATCTCTCATTGAAGAAGAGACAGAACAGTTAGTCTTAGTTGCCGTTAGGAGTACTATATTTAGCTAACTTAACTATCTAATTACATGGGCCATATTATTGTATTGGGACACGGTTTACGTTGGGCCTTATACTCACGGTAAACAGATTGAGCATTCCTAGCTTGGACATAATAACTTCATGTTGTAGTCTCTTTAACCTTTAGTAAGGATATCAGCGGGCTAATCTTTGGTTGATATATATTCTGTTCTGAGTAATCCTTTCTGAATTTTTACTCTTATAAAATGACAATCAATGTCAATATGTTTGGTCCTTTCATGGAACACTGGATTGACAGCAATTTGGATTGTTGACTTGCTGTCAGTGTAAATGCATACTGGTAGACTGGTAGTTGTAGCTGCACTCCAAGATCCTTCATTAATCCAGTTAACCAAGTTAGGGCAGACACTGTAGTTGCCATGCTTCTGTATTCAGCCTCTGCTGAGCTTCTTGAGATAGTATTTTGCTTCTTTGACTTCCATGAGATAAGTGAATCACCTAGTTTTATAATGAAACCTGTGACTGATCTTCTAGTGAAGGAGCATGATGCTCATTCAGCATCACAAAATGCTGAGATTGTTCCTTCCTGTTACTAGACATGAGAATTCCGAAGCCATGTTGTTGTTTGATATACCTGACTATTCTGAAAGCTGCTTCCATGTGAGATCTTTTTGGTTGAGGCAAAATCTGACCAAGTGTTTGTGCAGTATATGCTATGTCAGGTCTTGTTACAGTTAAGTACAACAATTTTAGCTAACGCAGGTCCTTCATTTTGTAAGCTGTATGTAGATCATTTTTTGTTTGTTTGGTCAGTTGCAAGTTGTTTCCAGTTACGAGCATATCATCTACATATACCAACACAACTGTGAATCTATTTCCTGTCTTCTTGGTATATAAAGAATGGTCTTATTGACTCTGTACAAAGTTGAACCTCAATAATGCTTCTGCTAACTTTGCATTCCGTCTTGGTGCTTGCTTAAGTCCATATATAGGGATTTCTTAAGTCTGCATACTTGTCTCAATTCCCCCTAACTTTGAAATCCTTGTGGCAAGTTCATGTAAACTTCATGGAATAGATCACCTCGAAGGAAGGCATTGTATACATCCATTTGACGTATGTGCCATCTTCTAGCAGCAGCAATAGCCAAGATAGACCTAACAGTTACCATTTTTACTACTGGGCTGAATGTCTCTTGATAATCTATTCCTTCTTGTTGACCGTAGCCTTTTGTTTCCAGCCTGACCTTGTCCCATAAAGATTGAGATGAGAAGGTTGTCAAAGGATAATCTTATTGAAACTGCCAGCAATCTTAAATACATGAACTACAACTAACCGGAGCTAAACTGTAGGCAACTACTCCTAGATATGCTCCACATCACAAGACTTAGTCAATATATAATACAGCAGTAAATGAGATACATAAAATACTATCCTATGACTTGGTCAAAAGTAAACAAAAACTTAAGATACGTTAATACACCCCCTCAAGTTAGGCATGGTGTAACAATGCCTAGCTTGGAAGACATCTAGTAAAGGCTGATTTAGGCAGTGGCTTGATGAAGATATCAGCAAGTTGATCACAAGCATGAGTATGAGATACTTGAACTCGATGAGCTTGAACCTGGTCACAGACATATGCAAAATCTATAGCAACATGTTTCATATGAGTATGAAACACTGGGTTGTGAGATAAATAAGTAACTCCAACATTGTCATAGTAGATTGTTGGTGTCTTCGGAACAGTGACATAGAACTCATGAAGTAAGTTTCGCACCCAAGTGAGCTTTGCAAGTGCATTGACTTCTGATTTGTACTCGACCTCGATGGATGAGAGAGCCACAACATGTAGCTTTTTTGATGACCAACAGACCGGATTTGGTCCAAAGAAAAGAATGTAACCTGAAGTAGAGATTTTGTCATTTGGATCGCAAGCCCAGTCCGGATCAGCATACATATACAAATTAGAGTCAGAGCTGCAAAGGATGCAAAGTCCTAAACTTGCTGTTTCTTTGAGATCCCGGAGAACTCTTTTAATTGCTTTCCAATGTCCATCAGTCGGGTCATGCATAAATTGTGACGATCTATTGACTGTATAAGAAATGTTAGGCCGAGTGAGTGTCAAATACTGCAATTTGCCAAGGGTAAGTGCGTAGCATCAGTAGGTGGAGAACCATAAGCTACCCGAAGTGGGACACTGGAACACATGGGAGTAGAAACACCCTTACATTCGTCCATATCCAGTTCAGAAAGAATGTCCAGTATGCATTTGGATTGAGAAAGAATGAGACCATCCGGGACTTGTTTAATGTCAACACCCAAGAAAAGTTCTGATAGCCAAGATCCTTCAATGAAAATTGTTTTGCCAAGGAACTGATGACAAATTTAATCACTGGTGGATGAGTTCCTGTGACTATGATGTCGTCAACATAGACAAGCACATAAATAGTTACAGCCAGATGCTCTCATACAAATAAAGAGGTGTCAGATTTTGTTCTGACAAATCCTATTTTCAGCAGATATTCATGCAGAGCATTATGCCAAGCCAAAGGCATAAATAGCCTTCTTCAGTTTGCAAACACGAGTCAAGAATTGGGGATTAATAAATCCTCGGGGTTGAGACATAAAAACTTCTTCATCCAATTTGAACTTACAGTGGTCACCAAAGGCATTGGGATTATAATTTCTCTTAGGCCTTGCATTTCCAGCTCTAGAGTACAGAGCTAAAGCCTCTAATTACCATAGCATAGGCCTGATTTACACTTGGAATGGAACTAAGTAGTAGAATATGACTTCTAACTTGAGAATAAGACTCAATTAGTCCCACTAGAAACTGATATATTTGTTGTCTTTGAAGATAGGTGATAAACTCTTTGGATCTGTCACAGCTACAACTAGGAGCAGGGATCATAGAGTCTAATTCATCCCACAGATCTTTCATCTTTGTGTAACTCTGATACTGACCGAGTACCTTGAGTGCAAGTCGTAATCTCCTGATGAATGTTGAATGCCCTAGAACCATCAACCTTTTCCAAACCTTTATTTCAGGTCATCCCAAACAGCCTGTGCATTAGTTGCATTCACTACACCTCCAATCAGATTATTAGCCATGACAGTACAACAACATTCACAAGTTTCAATTGATGCATGCGCGGAGCCACCTTAGGCAAAGGGTGGTTTGGTGCACACCCCTTCTCCAAAAATTATGTGGTGTAAGAGGTTAAATGTTGGCTATTATGAGTATATATTTAGTTTTGCACCCCTAACACAATTGCGAATAAAATTTGCACACACTTTGCAAAATTCTTGACTCCGCTACCGCATTGATGTCCTAGACCTTTAGGAAACGATTCCTTCTTCCAAGTACCATCAACTAGTCCTAATTTGTTCCTTCCAAGTAATGCAATCCTCATAGATTTACTCCACACAACATAGTTCTCATTTCCTTTCAACTGAACGAAATATTTGATACTCCACTTACATCTGTGGACTATAGATGCAACGAATGATTATAATCGATTAGTACTGTTAACTCCAGTCGTAGTAGCACCAATGTTCCCATTCCTTCTAACTACATAAACTCAGAAAATGTTAACAACTTTCTTCTCAAGATATACACAAGTTTATGTAACTAGACTTATCACAAACACCTTGCGAGCAGATTTTTTCCAGAATAGTTCTTTGACTCTACTGTCTCATTCATGCAATTGAATTAAGCAATTGCTTATATAATGACTAATAAACTGAACACAAATTTGAGCAATTGAATTTAACAATTGAAACTCATCTGAGACTAAGAAAATGTAGCCATTGTAGCTGAGATTTGAGAATTCAAGAATAAAATCTCATCTGATTCCTTCCTGATGCTCTCATTGAGAGGCCGAATAATTTAGATTATTATAGCCTAAGAAGCTAGGAAGGCCCTTAAACTTCTAGTCTTCTACAAATCAATTACATTCTTGAAATATGTTTCAGCTTGAAAAAGTTAATATGGATATTTGACGAGAGTCTCCTCGCTAAAAATTAGCGAGGCTCAAATTACCTAGGCCCCTTGTATCGATGGCAGCCCTCGGTAAATCCTGATTATACTATTCTTATTTTCAGTCAACTTAATAATTATTTTCTCAATTCAAGTTAATGCTTCAGTTAGATTAAGTTAATATGGATAATTTTGCAGAAAGCTGAATCACTGACCATAATAAATTAAATATGATCTAGTCAACTTCATTTTTATATATGCACATCTTGCTAAATGTGATAGTCACCTAAACAAAAGATGGATCTGAAATTCATCTCTACCTTTCTCTGCTTTGTCCTGCTTCATTCATCAAAAACATTTGGTGATCATTTCACTAATCAAAGTGATTTTGAAACTTATATAGTACATCTTGAATTTCATGATCAACTTTTCTCAAATTCCAAAGATGTACTTCTCTGGCATCAATCATTTTTGCCTACAAATTTGAATCACTCATCGCGCATTCTATATTCTTATCGTCATGTGTTCAATGGTTTTGCTGCTATGTTGTCATCAGACGAAGTGAGAGAAATGGAAAAGAAGCCCGGTTTTGTGTCAGCGCGTCCCCAACGAATATTTCAGATGCACACCACACACACACCAAGTTTCCTTGGCTTGCACAAGAATGTTGGTTTGTGGAATGCATCAAATTCAGGTAAAGGTGTGATTATTGGTATATTAGATTGTGGAATTGATCCTCAACATCCTTCATTTAATGATAATGGAATGCCTAATCCACCACTTAAATGGAAAGGCAAATGTGAGTTCAATGTTACAACTAATTGTAACAAGAAGCTTATTGGAGCAAGAAATTTTGTGCAACCGGATCTGTCCCCTACAGATGATTATGGACACGGGACACATACTTCAAGCACAGCCGCCGGAAACTTTGTGGATGGTGCCAATTTTTATGGTAATGCTAATGGCACGGCTGTTGGCATTGCGCCCCGAGCCCATGTGGCCATGTACAAAGTCTGTGATGCATTTTATTGTCTAGAATACAAGATTTTAGCTGGTCTTGATGCTGCAATTGAAGACGGTGTGGATGTGATTTCCATTTCAATTGGATTCGGACACTTACGGTCGCCTTTATATGATGATAATATAGCTATTGGCACGTATAGCGCAATGGAGAAGGGGATTTTTGTAAGTTGCTCTGCAGGAAATGGTGGACCGCGTAGTGGTACTGTGGAAAACGGGGCCCCGTGGATTCTCACAGTTGGTGCTAGCACAACAGATAGAAAGATAAGTGCGGTTGCAGTTTTGGGTAACGGAGCTGAGTATGAAGGCGAATCAGCTTTCCAACCAAGGAATTTTTCGCGAAAATTGTTACCACTTGTGAATGGTACGAATTGTGAATTGTTCAATACAAGCGATGTCAAGGGTAAAATAGTGTTGTGTGATTCAAGCAGTGACTTGTCTAGAAAAGACATAGCAAGAATAGTGAAAAGAGCCTGTGGTGCTGGCATGATTCTCATGAATGAAAAGTATGCTGGCTCTACAACATTCTCAGAATATGATGCCGTTCCCACGACACAGATTAGTTACAATGATGGACAAGAGATCACAAACTATATGAAATCAACATCAACACCAGTTGCAACGATAACATTCAAGGGAACGAAGATTGGAGACAAGCACGCCCCAACGGTTGCTTACTTTTCTTCTAGGGGACCATGTATGCAGAGTCAAGGCATACTAAAGCCGGACATTATTGGCCCTGGAGTGAATATCCTTGCAGCATGGCCAATCTCTATAGGAGGTGAGACAACATCATTGACATTTAACATCCTTTCTGGAACGTCGATGTCTTGCCCTCTCCTTGCAGGAGTTGCAGCATTGTTAAAGAGTGCACATCCAGATTGGTCTCCAGCTGCAATTAAATCTGCAATCATGACCACAGCTGATATCATCAACCTTGGAAACTATCCTATTCAGGACGAGACACTTGAACCTGCTGATCTACTTACAATCGGATCAGGGCACGTGAATCCATCAAGAGCAAATGATCCGGGACTCATTTATGACATCCAGCCCGAAGATTACGTCCCATACTTATGTGGCTTGAACTATACAGATGATCAAGTCAGTGCCATTGTAAGAAGGAAGGTACATTGTACGTCAAGTATACCTCAATCAGAGTTGAACTACCCATCATTTTCAATTCCTAAGGAATCAAATGCTCAAACATATTCGAGGACTGTGACTAACATCGGAGAAGGAATTTCAGCTTACACAGTTAAAGTATTTGGGCTCAAAGGCGTCGAGGTGACTGTTCAACCTAAAATCTTGAAATTTACAGCATTGAATCAGAAGGCGTCATATAATGTAACAGTTAAGTCATTAGATCTTACAGGGCATTCCCAAGGATACATAATTTGGTCTTCTGATAGGCATTCTGTTAGAAGTCCAATAAAAGTATTTCCCCATATCAGTGTGATTTAATTCATTGGATTTTCTTTTAATAAGAGATGACTTCTTCATGGAGTATTATTTAGGCAAACTCTTATGTGTTTGTTGTGGATGCGAGGAAGTCAATTAATTTAAGTATCTAATTATATTTTTTTAAGTAGATTTATTTATTACTTATTTATAATTTAAGTAACTTTATTTATTATTCTGGAATGGGGTTTATGTTTCATAGTTTTATAAGGATTAGGTTAAACAATAGTTATTAGTTTGGAATATGATTTAGGTCTCCTACTTTCATAAGAATTAGACTTCCTATTGATGCAATAACACTCCTGTTTGAAAGGACTTTTGATGAATAAATCAGTAACTCATATTTCAGCAAAAAGCAAGAGATCGGAGTTATCTCTTCCATTGAACTCTAAGGTTTGAGTCTTCCCTTGAAGAGGTGAAGAGATAGGATTTCTCTCTTTTAATGAACTCCAAGGTTTCAGCCTACCTTTAAAGAGCTGAATTTGTATATCACCCTGTGAATTGATCCTTCCCTAAAGATTCATAACAGTGTTCTTATCGGATTCTTTTAAACAGAGCAGGAAAGATATTTACCTGATAATGATGTATTTCATTCAAGCACAGAAAAGAGAAACAGATTAATGGACAATAACATGTTGTTAGAGACATTTATACAGATGAGTGGAGTATCTGAAAAGGTTTTGGAAGAAGGGATAATTTAAGTAATAGAACTTGAGCTTTGCAGAAGGGAAGGTTGAGCAGCAACTACACGACTGTTACAGCGATCGCGAGGGACGTTGAACAGGAGGTATACGTCTCTGAAGAATTAAATTAGGGCCGACAGAAAATTTAATTTATAATAAATTAATATTTAACTAATATTTTTAATAAATTAATATTTAAATAATACAATAGGGTAAAAACGGTAAATAAACTTTGGGGTTAGGAGGTTCTTACTTATAATAATATATGATATGATGATTAGGTTAAGCTATGATTATTAGTTTCGAAAAGGATTTAGGTCTCTACTTTCATAAGAATTAGGCTTCCTATTGATGTAATAAGACTCCTATTTAAAGGGGTTTTGATGAATAAATCAGTAAGTCATATTTCAGCAAAGCAAGAGATCAGAGTTCTCTCTTCTATTGAGCTCTAAGAATTCAATTTCCCTTTGAAGAGATGAAAAGATAGGGGTTCTCTCTTTTAATGAACTCTAAGGTTTCAGACTCCCTTTAACGAGTTGAATTTATATATCGCTCTGTGAATCAATCCTTCCATAAAGATTCATAACAATGTTCTTATCTGATTCTTTTGAAAAGGGAAATGACCCATTTTGATCTCTCAAATTTCAGTACAACCCACCCATTTGACACCCCTAGAAATGGGTTTGATTTGTGGAAACTTTTGCATTAAAAGTGGAAAAGACATAATGGAGATGTAACAACTAAGGAAAGAAGAGTAGCCCGTATTAGCACTCTATAGCTACAGTTTGGCTATTTGCGCTCCATAACTATGTTTGCTATGGAGCATCAGATTTGTATAAAATCGCAGGCAGTATTTGATTGTTTAAAATCGCAGACATATGATTTGTATAAATTGCAGCGGTTTGTATAAATCGGGTGTATGTGTCTTTGAAAATTGTGTTTGTATATGTATATGCTTTTTTTTTTTATATATCTACATAAAATTTGAATTTGTATACAATTGAATCGAGTTAAAACAATTGTATTTGTATATCAAATCTCTCTCTCCCGCTTTATACAAACATAAATCATACATTATATTTTGGATGTGTTTGTATAAAGCCAGAAAGAGAGAAAGCCAAAAGAGAACTGGCAGGGGAAAATTTGTATTTGTATAACTATAAGTGTATAGGACGAAGAGATATGTACAGTTCCCTCTCGCTTTATACAAACACAACACAATTTATACATTTGTGTTTTTATAAAGTAAGAGAGGGGAGGGAGAGTGGTAAGCGAGATTCAGGGGAGAGAGGCTAACGACAAAGTGTTTACTACGGATCAGAATTAAATGAAACTATGGTTATAACAATTATTTTGAATTAATAATTTGCTATTTTATACAATTTTCCCGCTAATATTTAAGGAGGCTCAAATTAGCTAGGCCCAGCATATCAATGGCAGCCCTCTGTAAATCCTGACTATACTGTTCTTATTTTTAGTCAACTTAATAACCACCATCATAACTATTTTCTCTATTCAAGTTAATGTTACAGTTAGAATAAGTTAATATGGATAATTTTGCAGAAAGCTGAATTCCTGACCATAATAAACTAAATATGATCAAGTCAAGATTATGTTTAATGAACTTAGTACTATATATGTGCACATCTTGCTAAATGTGATAATCACCTAAACAAAATATGGATCTGAAATTCATCTCTACCTTTCTCTGCTTTGTCCTGCTTCATTCATCAAAAACATTTGGGGATCATTTCACTAATCAAAGTGATTTAGAAATTTATATAGTACATCTTGAATTTCATGATCAACCTTTCTCAAATTCCAAAGATGTATTTCTCTGGCATCAATCATTTTTGCCTAGCAATTCGAATCACTCGTCGCGCATTCTATATTCTTATCGTCATGTGTTCAATGGTTTTGCTGCTATGTTGTCATCAGGCGAAGTGAGAGAAATGGAAAAGAAGCCAGGTTTCTTGTCAGCACGTCCCGAACGAATATTTCAGTTGCACACCACACACAGCCCAAGTTTCCTAGGCTTGCACAAGAATGTTGGTTTGTGGAATGCATCAAATTCAGGTGAAGGTGTGATTATTGGTTTATTAGATAGTGGAATTACTCCTCAACATCCTTCGTTTAATGATAATGGAATGCCTAATCCACCACTTAAATGGAAAGGTAAATGTGAGTTCAATGTTACAAATTGTAATAAGAAGCTTATTGGAGCAAGAAATTTTGTGCAACCGAATACGTTCCCTACAGATGAAATTGGCCACGGAACACTTACCTCAAGCATAGCTGCGGGGAACTCTGTGGATGGTGCCAATTATTATGGTAATGCTAATGGCACGGCTGTTGGCATTGCGCCCCGAGCCCATGTGGCCATGTACGAAGTCTGTGCGGCAATTTTTTGTAGTGAATCCAATATTATAGCTGGTTTTGATGCTGCAATTGAAGACGGTGTAGATGTGATTGCCATTTCAATTGGATTAACTCAGCCGCAGCCTTTTTATGGTGATGCTATAGCTATTAGCACGTATAGCGCGATGGAGAAGGGGATTTTTGTAAGTTCCTCTGCAGGAAATCGTGGACCAGATAGTGGTACTGTGATGAACGGGGCCCCATGGATTCTCACAGTTGGTGCTAGCACAACAGATAGAAAGATAAGCGCTGTTGCAGTTCTGGATAACGGAGCTGAATATGAAGGTGAATCAGCCTTTCAACCAACGAATTTTTCGCAAAAATTGTTACCACTTGTGAATGGCAAGGGTTGTGAATCATTGAATTCAAGCAATGTCAAGGGTAAAATAGTGGTGTGTGATAAAAGCGGTGGGTACTCTAGAATAAGCCAAGGAAGATTAGTGAAACTTGTTGGTGGTGCTGGCATGATTCTCATTAATAATAAGAGACTTGGCTCTACAACATTCTCAGATTATGATGTCGTTCCCACGACACAGGTTGGTTACAACGATGGACAAGAGATCATAAACTATATGAAATCAACATCAACACCAGTTGGAACTATATCATTTAGGGGAACGACATTTGGAGACAAGCACGCGCCAACAGTTACTTACTTTTCTTCTAGGGGACCATCTATGCCGAGTCAGGGCATACTAAAGCCGGACATTATTGGCCCTGGATTAAATATCCTTGCAGCGTGGCCTACAGCAGGCCAGATGTTTGTCCTCTTTTATGGAACGTCGATGGCTTGCCCTCATCTTGCAGGAGTTGTAGCATTGTTAAAGAATGCACATCCAAATTGGTCTCCAGCTGCAATTAAATCTGCAATCATGACCACAGCTGACATCGTCAACCTTGGAAACTATCCAATTCAGGACGAGACACTTGAACCTGCTGATCTACTTACAATCGGATCAGGGCATGTGAATCCATCAAGAGCAAATGATCCAGGACTCATTTATGACATCCAGCCCGAAGACTACATCCCATACTTATGTGGCTTGAACTATACAGATGATCAAGTCAGTATCATTGTGAAAAAGAAGGTACATTGTACAACAAGCATACCTCAATCAGAGTTGAACTATCCGTCATTTTCTATTCCTACGGAATCAACTGCTCAAACTTATACAAGGACTGTGACTAACGTTGGAGAAGCAAGTTCAGCTTACACAGTTGAAGTATTTGGGCTCACAGGCGTCGAGGTGACTGTTCAACCTAAAATCTTGAAATTTACAGCGTTGAATCAGAAGGCGTCGTATAGTGTAACAGTTAAGTCATCAAATCTTACAGGACATTCCCAAGGATATATAATTTGGTCTTCAGATAGGTATTCTGTTAGAAGTCCAATAAAAGTATTTCCCCATATCAGTGTGATGTAATTGATTGGATTTGTTATATGAAAAAAATTGTCATTATAAATGGAAAAGAAATTATGGAGAAGTAACAAGTAATTATAGAACTGTCATTTTTATTCTCTCTTTAGCTACTAGTGAATTAGCATTCATCACAAGAATACTAGTGAATGATATAATTTAGAGAAATGATAAACCTCACATGACCTCGACTAATTCAGATTTGCATTGCGTAATGCCAATTAAAAGAAAAGTGCTCTCAACATAACTTTTTATTATACACATGGCTTGAATTCGAGGCTTCATCATCTTTATTCTTATACGACAAGTATGAAGTTATTATTTTGTTAATACTTCTTAAAGGCTACTCGTTAATTAGCATTCATGTAAAGGATACTAGTGCGTGAATGATAATTTAGATGAAATGATAAATCTCAATGGGACTCGACACGGTTAATCTAGATTTGCATTGTGCAAGGCTAATTAAAAAAAAACTTTGTAACATTACTTTTTTTTTTTTACTCATGGCTTATATTCGAGGCCTCATTATCTTTATTCTTATATACGACAAGTATGAAGTTATAATTTTGTTAAACTTCTTAAAGGTCATTCTCAAGTTATAAAATGCAATTAGACTCAATTTATCAAGATTTGCATTGTGTAAGGTCAATTAAAAGAAAAATACTCTCTAACGGTCTAACATAACATAACATAACTTTTTTTATACACATGATTTGAATTTGAGGCCTCACCATATTTATTCTTGTACGACGGGAATCAAGCTATAATTTTGTTGATACTTCTGAAAAGGTCATTCTCAAATTATAAAATGCAAATAGCTATTCATTTCTTGATGTGTATAGTTTGGGGTCACAAAAAGAGTATTTTCAAATGAAGTGTAGATTATATACATGTAAAGAATTTACGAAGTTATTCATTAAAGTATAAAAGTATACTTAAAAAATATAAATATATAATGCAAATAGTTATTCGAACGTTTATAGTTTGGGGATTTCAAATGAAGTGTAAAGAATTTATTAAAGTAGAAGTACTAAAAGATTATGTTGAGAGTGGGATTTGAGAACCCACGCCCTTTCGGACCAGAACCTTAATCTGGCGCCATAGACCAACTCGGCCATCTCAACAATTTATTAAACATATTATATGTAATTTATATATACATCAAAATTTTAAAACTTATAAATAATCATATGTAAAATAATCAAAGCTAAGGAAAAGTGAAGAAGTAACGAATGAACAGATAGAAAAACAAAAGAGGAAGAAGATTAAAAGGCTTGGAACTTCCTAATAGGTCCCTATTGTGTACGAAATCGAATGTAGATATTGAACATCGAAAAAATATATATACATTTTTTAACTTTCTAAAAACCTAGTCAGACATGCAATAAGAAAATGTTTGGCTAAGTTGATTATAAGCTAATCAAACAAACTTATAGATATATTTTAATGTATTTACATATTTAATAACCATCATAATATTTAAATATTATATAATTATAAATCAAAATCAATTATAACTCTTAAGTGACAATATTTCACACAAGGCAACCATAGAACTCTTGATTTTAGTGGGGGGGGGGGGGGGGGGGATGAGACAAGAAAAGACATTGCATAATATATTTTAGAAATGTAAATGAGTTTTTTATTTAGTACTATTTTGTGTTTTATAATAAACAAAACAGATTATTCTAAAATATTTTATATATAATCTAGATAAATATCATGAAATATGAGGGTTGAGGTGGAAGTGAAGGTAGGGGTGGATGCTACGAGAGTGTAAAAATGAGGTGTGTCAGAGATTGAGAATGACACCATTATAAAACTTTCTTTTTAAAATAAAAACATTAGAAAAGTTATTTTTCTTATTCTTAAAAAATTTATTTTCATAATAAATTGTTCATATTAACACATTATAAGTTTATTATGAGAAACATTTCTAAGGAGTAGAATATAAGTAAAATACTAATCCGATATTTAATGGCCTTAAATCAAATAAATGGAATATGTAGCCGTTATTGATTAAAGACCAAAGTTATAGAAATATTTAGTAACAAATTTCAATTGATTTTGGTTTGAAGTTATTATCTTTTATTCAAAATTGATATAAACAAGCTCCAATCAATTTTAGCTATGGATTCCCTTTAACTTTTTAATCCTCTAATATTGGCAAATTCTTTTTTATTTAATATTTTGTGTTTGATTTTCATATTGAACCTTTCACTAAATTTAAATCGCGGACAATAAAATTTATTGTGATGCCCCAATATTCGATATTTTTAATTTAAGGTGAAGCAATCTCAGTACTTACTGCACCACAACTGATGTTGGTTTCACAAATTCATTTTCAATAGCTTACATATATCGAGGGTAGAATTGTTCAAAATCGAACCAAAACCAATAATCCAAACTAGAAAAAAAAGTTATTAATTTATCGATATAATTTGTTAGTGGTTTAGCGATTTTGGTAACCATTTGATTTTTTTTAATTATTGAATTATTGATTCTTAACGGTTAGAGGTTTTTGTTTAACGGATTAACGGATAACCGAATAGTAAATAAAATAACATTTCTACCATTTGATATAAAAAAAATTGACTTAGAGTTCAATTTCATATTTTTATTTCTGGTTATCTCAAACTCTCGATTATTTCACAATATGACGATATTTGCTTTTGAACAAAATGAAATCTGTCAACTCATTAATAAGATTCATTTAATTTGTCACCTTGTTTCTAATTAATTTTCATTTTTTTGTATCAAATATTAACATTTAAACTAAATTAATAACGATTTAATAGGTCAATATATTGATAACTAAACCAATAACAATTTAGTATGCCTATAAACCAATAGCCTTTAAAACCGAGCCAACCAATACTGTAGGAAAATGTTAAGAGATCCATCGCCCATCCAACGGTTGTAATTGTAGTATTATACTACCTTTCTCTACAAATTCGTGGCGTATCTTCTCACTACTCTCACAACCAACACCTTCGAACGCATATCCCTAACTCATACCTTACTCATGGCAACTATCAAATCCGTCAAGGCTCGTCAGATCTTCGATAGCCGTGGTAATCCAACGGTTGAGGTTCGTTCTTCAGATCTCCTTCGATTTCAGCATTTTTCCATGTTTTCTGTATCACATTGTTCGTTTTTCGATCCGATTCTGATGGTTTTTTGATAGTTTACTTTTTGTTTGCTGTGTACATGTTTTAGGTTGATGTTCATCTATCAAATGGCCTCTGGGAGAGAGCTGCGGTTCCTAGTGGCGCATCAACAGGTGAAAATCTGTTTATATTCGTTGTATTAGTTGATTTTTTTTTTTTGCGTTTTAACTGAATGTACTGGTTTGGCTGTGTTTATACAGACATGCAAAGCCAATGATTAAATTATGTGTTTTAAAGTGATGATTTGTTTAATGTTTGTCTCATTTTTCGTTGGGATTAGGCTCAATGGCGGATCTAGGATTTAGAGTCCGTGGGTGCCAAATAAACTTATCGATTAATGTGCCAGCTTTTTTCCTTAAAAAACGTGCTTGGAGCCTTTTTTCCCTTAAAAAATGTCTGCAGCAAATTTCTCAAAAAAAAAATAGGTACAAATGAGATTCGACCCGCAACATTAGTCATCTAAAGTTGCCCTCCTACCGTGGCACCACAAGCCAATTTTGTTCACTGGGTGGCACGCTTTATATTTATATAAATATTATATATACCTATGTATATATAGAGTTTCCGTCGAAGTTCGGAAGTGGCGTGGCACCCCCACTGGCCTTCATAGATCCGCCCATGATTAGGCTTGGTGTGAGTATGGAAGCACTGTGTCTGTCGTAGTATTAGTTCGTATGCTTGTAGTTTCTTGTTTTTGATATTTGTTACCATCTGTTGTCTATTGCATTTCAGTTTACAGTGCTATTTCGTTGTTGTTGTTCTTCTTTTGTGTGTAGGCTCTGTACTACTTTCCTTATTAATTGACATGTTTTATTTCATTTTTCATAACTATTTTGATTTGCTGCACTACACTCTATCCTACCTAGAACCCCACTTTTTGGGATTACACTGGGTATGTTGTTGTCGTTGTTTGCTTGTTTATGTCATCCTTTATGTGTTAGGAGTTTCTGTTTGGTTTTTTAAGTAAGAAAAGCGGCTAACCTTAGGTCTCTTTGTAGGAAAATTTCTGTAATATCGATGTTTCCCAAGGAATCTCTTGAAATTTGAACCACTCGTATCTAGAAGAATATTGCATGACAATGTACTGTTTTTGACCAGCTTGATCCTATTACCGGTTGTAGCACCTTTTAGATGGTTAAGAGATATATTATTAGATGTTGTTAAGTGCCACTGATCCAAGAATAACATAGTTCAGTTTGGATGAAATGCAAAGTGTGTGTTTTATTTCTTAACATTGTTGATTGGTAGCTCCTTCTCTGACTATCTTGAATTAAATGTCTTCATTCATTTGATAGGAATATATGAAGCCCTTGAATTGAGAGATGGAGGGTCTGAGTACCTTGGGAAGGGTGTTTCAAAGGTTGGTATTGCATCTCAAAACACGTAATTGGTTGATTTTGTCATTCACTACTAACTGCTCGTTTACCTTTTTCCACCCATGTAGGCTGTAAACAATGTCAACTCAATCATTGGCCCTGCTCTTATTGGCAAGGTATGCCTCCTCTTATAATTTCTTTTACCTTTGAAAAAGATATTTCTTGCAAAAACTGTTCTGATGGTTATTTGCTTGGTGTGAAGGAATACCATAATGCTTCCTATTTTTGTAGTGAGCAATGATAGTTGTTTTTATGCCTGATATGTGAGGTATGTTTTCTTGCTTTGCAGGATCCGACTGATCAGACTGGTCTCGATAACTATATGGTTCATCAACTAGATGGAACTCAAAATGAGTGGGGTTGGTGCAAACAAAAGGTATACAAGAAGAAACTTAACATTAAGGGTGTGTTTGGTATGAAGGAAAATGTTTTCCTAGAAAATGTTTTCCTGGAGAACAAGTTGATTTTTTACTTATTTTCCCATGTTTGGTTGGTGACTAGAAAATATTTTCCGGAAAAGATTTTTAGTGTTTGATTTATGAATGAAAAATGATTTTGAGAAATATCTTTTATTTTTACTAGAGTAGAAAATAATTTTTGAAATTGAAAATATTTTTAAAAACAAACTTAAATTTTTTTTGGAGGGTGGGGTCGAGGGTAGGGGTGAAAAATTGAAATTTTAAAAACAAACTTAAATTTCTTTTTTGGGGGGATGGGGAGCTGGTAGGTGGGTTTTTTTTTTGGGGGGGGGGTCGAGTGTAGGGGTGAAAAAATAAAATTTTGAAGTTGAAAATATTTTTTAAAAACAAATTCAATTTTTTTGGGGGAAGGGGGGGGGGGGTCGAGGATCGGGATGAAAAAATAAAAATTTGAAGTTGAAAATATTTTTTAAAAACAAACTTAAATTTTTTTCTTTTTGAAGGGGGTTGGGGGGCTGATAGGTGGGCTGATTGGGGGGGGACATAAAAAATTGAAATTAGAAATATCTTTTAAAAACAACTTTTAATATTCTTTTGGGAGGGGTGGGGAGTAGGGGTGAGGGTGGGGTAAGAAAATTGAATTTAAAAACAAGCTTTAAATTTTATTTTATTTTTTTTGGGGGGCTGGTTTGAGGGTAGGGACAAAATAAATTGATTTTTTCAACAAAAAAATAATTGTAATTTGAAGTTGGAAGAGAGTTTTGGAAAATATTTTCCGTAAGTTTTGAAGGGAAGTCATTTTTCTTAAATTTGAGTTAAATTTGAGGAAAATGAGTAGATTTGGAAGACATTTAACCTAACCAAATTACCATTTGCCTGTGTTGGACTTTTTTGACAGCTTGGTGCAAATGCCATCCTTGCTGTGTCACTTGCAGTCTGTAAAGCTGGTGCTGCTGTCAAGAAAATTCCGCTTTATAAGGTATATCACACAAAAAAAAAATTATGGAGTTCAATGTTCACTTTTGCCAGTAATCTACTCTTTAAATCTTCTGTTGCCAATTAAGCCGAGTCCAAATGAAAGAGATTGACCCAATTCCTATATCCATTTCTTCTTCGATTTTCAATGTGGGAACATTTTTATATTTTGAATTTATTATTCAAATATGTGGGTAACTTTCTACTGATTAAATTTTGGTCTATTGATACTATCTCTATTACTATTCTGTTTTAGTTCTCCATGATGGCCATTTATTTGCCCAAATAGGAAATAGAAAACATCCAAGCCTACATTCTCTTCTTTACTTACATATGGTCGGAAAAACTAATCTGTTTGGATGTTACAATTTGAGCTGCCTTCTCTTTGCAGCATATTGCCAATTTGGCGGGTAACAAAAAGTTGGTTTTGCCTGTTCCTGCTTTCAACGTCATCAATGGTGGGTCCCATGCTGGAAACAAACTTGCAATGCAGGCATGTATTTTCTCCTGCTTAAAGATGTAGTTAAATGATGCTTAGATAAAAGATCACTAATTAGTTGTTATTTGCAGGAATTTATGATTCTTCCTGTTGGAGCTTCTAGTTTTAAGGAGGCCATGAAGATGGGCTGTGAAGTGTATCACCATTTGAAGGTTTCACACAGTTGTTCTAGCTTCTATTCTCTTAGTATTTATTTGTTTCAAAGTCAAAACATAGAGGAAAAGTTGTTCTTTTCTTTTCCTTATTCTTTCTTTGAGGTCCATTAGGCTAGAGAATACAGTACTCCCTATGCCAAAGTTTATGTGATGGTCTTTCCTTTTTAGTTTCTCACTGAAAGACTGTTACCTTTCTAAATTAAGAAACTATGTAATCTATCCATCTTCATTTTACCCTTGCTGAAATAACTTTTAGATTCCATTTGATGGAAAAGTTCTACCTTTTCTCAGTTGAGAGAATAGTAAAAAATATGCACAACTTTCGTGACCTCTCACTTAATTGTTGGTGATAACTATAATTTTGGTATTTTGCATATTCTTAGCTTATGTGTCAAAAGTCTTTATTTCTTGAACTCCGTGCACATCCAAATTGCTGCATAAAATGGGACCAAGGGGGTATTTAAATTTGTTGATATGACATCCTTTTTCTTTTATTTCTATCAGTAGCTGATGACAGTTTACTCTAATTCTAGGCTGTGATTAAGAAGAAATATGGCCAGGATGCAACTAATGTTGGTGATGAGGGTGGTTTCGCTCCTAATATCCAGGTGAAGTATAAATTTATGCTGATGAATGGCATACTGTTGAATGGTTACCCTTTTACATCACGTGACTATGGCTTTTGAAAATTCAGGAGAACAAGGAGGGTCTTGAATTGCTCAAGACTGCCATCGAAAAAGCAGGCTATACTGGAAAAGTAAGCTCTCAACTGTGTTTAAATCAGACCTTTTTCCAACTGCTTTTAATAATATAGAAGCTAAGATTATTTTCCTTTTAGGTTGTTATTGGAATGGATGTTGCAGCATCTGAATTCTATGGAAAGGACAAAACTTATGATTTGAACTTCAAAGAAGAGGTATATTCTTTCTGACTATGCCTATTAGTGCATTCAAATTGTAATATTAGTGGCTTTCTTTTACTATCAGTTGACAGTTACAGGTCTTATCTCTGTAAAGAATGTTTGACTGGATTTTCTGCGTTAACATGAATCTGTAATCTTGATGGTTTTGAAGCCACGTAAACTTAAAATTGGTAACATAAATTAGGCCTTTTTGATCATCTCTTTTGGTGAAAAACCTTTCTCAGAACTCAGCAATAGAGATTAATCAGTAACAACTAATAGCCACTAACTACCTACTTGGGAAATGGATATTCATGTGAGCTGGAAATTATAGGACTCTTTATTGAGGCAGTTTCGTGTCTGATTTATTATCTAATCTGATTTGCTTCAATTGTTTCATCTTTGCAGAACAACAATGGCTCCCAAAAGATCTCAGGTGACCAGCTCAAAGATTTGTACAAGTCATTTGTGTCTGAGTACCCTATTGTTTCGATAGAAGATCCATTTGACCAAGATGACTGGGAGACCTATGCTAAGCTCACTGCTGAAATTGGGGAGAAAGTACAAATTGTAGGAGATGACCTTCTTGTCACCAATCCTAAGGTAAAACTGAAGTGTTATACAACTAGTTGTCATTTTCTTGCTTAGAGCTGCATGCTTAGATGTTCCATCATTAAAGAAAATGGGTAGAGCACCTGGTTCTCCTGTGTACGAGTTACTTTCTTAATGCTTTTGGAAACCATATAACTATTAGTTGTATCTGTGCAGAGAGTTGCCAAGGCAATCAGTGAAAAGACTTGCAATGCACTTCTTCTTAAGGTACTTGTCACATCATCTAAGTTGGCCATATTGCTGTTATGTCCTCTTAATTTGGAGTTCACACTGTTGCAATATTTCATTCTGATTTTGTGTGCAGGTTAACCAAATTGGCAGCGTGACTGAGAGTATCGAAGCTGTGAAAATGTCTAAGCAAGCTGGTTGGGGTGTAATGACTAGCCACCGCAGGTAAGGAGATCATGATCCTCTGGAATAAGCTTTCAGAAAGAGGAAATCCAGCGAAATCCAGTTATGCTTTGTTGTTTAAGACACTTGTTAATGATCTTTGGGTATTTGGTGCAGTGGAGAGACGGAGGATACTTTCATTGCTGATCTTGCTGTTGGTTTGTCAACGGTAATTTTGTAAATGCACTTTTGTCTAATCTAATTTATAGAGTCAACTCAGAATAGTCTTTGGTATCAATTGTGTATTTCCCGGATTCTTGTAGGGACAAATCAAGACTGGAGCTCCCTGCAGATCAGAACGTCTTGCAAAGTACAACCAGGTACTAACCCCAATAGTACAGTTTACTTTGATGGTATTACTATTCTTTGGCGCTTCTTTCTGTAGTCAGTTCTGATTTCTCATTCATTCCATCAGCTCTTGAGAATTGAAGAAGAACTTGGTTCAGATGGTGTATATGCCGGAGCAAGCTTCCGCGCCCCTGTTGAACCGTACTAACTAGGACTCTCTTGGGCTGACCAAATTCCCAGTGTGGAAATGGTCATTCTAGGACCTGTGAACGATTTTCACATTGCAACTTTTAACAGTTATTGTTCTGATGTTTTGAGCCTTGACAATTCTGAACTGAGAAAAAGTTCTCGTAGGCAGAGCATGTCTTATTTCTGAGTTCTGACTGCTGGGAATGCATTTTGTAGTAGTACTTCAAGATTTTTGATGTTTTGGTTTTGCATGCCATCAAAGATTTTTCCTTGCTATATTGTAACACATTGTGGATTATACCCCAATCCACTGATGGTGTCTTTCATTAATTGAGTCACCATGAAGAAAACAACATATCCGGTGAAATTCCACAAGTAGGGTATGAGATGTTGATGAATTCAATTGCGTCTGTTTCATCCTATGATGTAAGAACAAAACTTTTCATGAACAGAATTACAGTTAGGCATTGGAATCACACTCTGTCATAATTGATTTTTTATTGTTTGAAGAAATTACATGTCTTTCGCGAGTATTGTTGAAAAAATAAATGAGGCCACAAAAGAAATCTTGTTTTAAGGAAAATGTAAAACAAGGGAGGTTTTAGCAATTTCTCAGGCCGCAACTGTGTTACTGACAGTGTCCAAAGTTACTTCAAGATGGCTTAGTTGGTTTGGAGGATGGTTATTCCCCTTCAATGTCTGCTGAATCAATTTGGTTACATAGAGTTTGCCAAGTACAATTTCCATTCGGTTGCACAGGACTTGCCAAGTATGGTTTCCATTCCATATGTGATTTGCAGGTTATTGCACAGTGGAGATTCACCCAATATGCACAAAGTGCTCATTCGAAGAATAGAGGCTATGACAGAGGGTGTAGCGGTTGCGGATTCTGTGAGACATGCCTTACACGTTATTCCCAAAATACATTATACAAATTTTATATTGTAAATAATAAATTTAAATGACACATATTATTGGATTTTGTATGTGTTATAAAATAAAAATCAAAACATACAACATAAAAGCAACTACTCATAAATTGAGGTTAGAAAATCTTGTAAATTTGATGCTACGTAGCTCATAAGTGACATATATAGTATTTTAATTTAAAGACAAATATCTATTATAATAGTAAAAGTATTTATATTGTGAAATATTACTAGATCTCGAACACATGTTTTGCACGTGTATCCCATACAATTTTAAACTACACAAACACACAATCTAACAATGAATTTGTGTGCTCCAAACATAATCCATGTCCACACTTAAAAGTTCAAATATGCAAAGGCATTCGCAGATCAACTTCTATCTGAATTTGAATTTTATTGCAACAGAAGCTTTTCAGAAATAAACATTATACTAAAAGAAGTGAATATGCTGCTAGCTTAGCAATAATACAAAAAGTGTTGGTCAATATTTGTAGCTAAATCAATTGGAATAGATTTACCTGAAGTAGACTCTTTTTAAAGGAGAAATACAATTGAAATAAGGCAAATGGAATAATCGGATAAACATACCTTATGATGCACTTTATAGAGTATTTAAAGATGGGAAAAAAGACAAATATACCTCCGAACTGACGTAAATGGTATGCACATACCCTCCGCCATACTTTTGAGATATTGGTGTCCCTGCCGTCAAAAAACTAAAGCATATATACCCTTCACCCTAATATTCCCAGAAGTTACGTCGAATGCCGAAAGGGCATAATGTATTTCCAAAAAATAATATAATATACAAACCCAATTTTTTTCTCTAAAAAGGATAAAGAATACATATCCCCCAAAGAGCATAACTCTGGTTTCTGAACACTACAACAAATTTTAGAAAAAAACTACACAACTTATGCTGGAGAATTTAATTTCTATGGGAAGCGAGGCAAAAGTTATCTAAACTTATGCCAAGCGACTTAGGTCTGGACAAATATATTTTGGTCCCCCAAATTTTCATAAAGTGAGAAGTAGGAGCAATAATTAAACACCAATCTATGCAAAAACTTGAATTGAATGTGACTTCCTTCTTGGTATCCTTATTTTCTTGGAGCAGACTGTCATTCATTAGAAATAAAAACAACACACAAATTATTTATTTAAAGGATGATTAGCTGTTAATCCAAAACAAAATATTCTTTATTATTGTCTATGAATTATTCTCTTTCTTGTAGAGGCCGGCAAACAACAAGCAAAAGAATACTTCTGCAAGAAATTTGAGAAGATTTTGGTGTATAGAGGAAGAAAACAAATTTGTAAAGAGCATTGCAACGATGGCCGATCTTGTAATTGGTGCTACTGTTAAAGTTGTGCTTGACAAGCTGCTTTCTTTCACAATTGAGGAGGCCAAAACTTTAAGGAACTGCAAAAAAAATTTAAGAATTCTGACAAAATATGTATCCATGATTCAAGCTCTCATTCATGATGCTGAAAGACGACAAGTTGATGATCAGGCTGTTGAACAATGGCTCAAAATGCTTGAGAGAGTTGCTGAAGATGCTGAAAACGTGTTTGACGAATTCAGATATGAATCTCTCAAAGCACAAGTGATGAACATCCGAACCAAACTAATGGAAAAGGTCAGCAGCTTCTTTTCTCATACTGCTTTTAAATACAAAATGTCGCGAAAAATAAACAGCATCAATGAAGAGTTAAAGGCTATCAATCAGTTAGCCAATGACCTCGGTCTCAAACCACTGATGGTTCCTTCTCAGAAAATACTTCCAATTTGAGAAACAGATTCCTTAGTTGTTGCTTCGGATGTTGTTGGTAGAGACAAAGATGTTGCTGAAATAAAAGAGAAGATTTTGAACATGAGAAAGGATGTTGTTCTGTGCACCATTCCCATAGTGGGTATGGGGGGTTTAGGAAAAACAACTATGGCTAAGAGAATTTTCAATGATGAACACATCAAGCAGCAGTTTGAAAAAAGAGTTTGGTTGTGCCTACCTGAAATGTCAGAAACTAAGAGCTTTCTTGAACAAATCCTTGAATCATTGACAGAGAGGAAAGTTGAGGTTCAAAGGAGAGATTTAATAGTTAAGAAGCTACAAGATGAATTGGAAGGAAAAAAGTATTTGCTTGTCCTAGATGATATCTGGCATGTTGACTCTATATCGTGGCATGAGTTCATGGACACCTTGAGAGGAATAAATACATCCAGAGGAAACTGCATTCTTATGACTACTCGTATGAAGCAGGTGGCATCCATAGTAGCAGAAGATCTTCATATGTTGAGAAGATTAGCAAGAGATCATTGTTGGTCCATTTTCAAACAAAGAGCGTTTGTTGATGGGGCAGTTCCGCAAGAAATACTGAGCATGGAGAACAAGATAGTTGAAATGTGTCAAGGTCTACCATTGGCTGCAAGTGTGTTGGGAGGCCTCTTATGCAACAAGGAAAAACATGAATGGCGGGCAGTTCTTGATGGCAATCCCCTTGTTGCAGGGGAAGATGATAACGGGGAAAATAGCATAAAGAAGATCCTAAAACTCAGTTATGATTATCTACCATCTCCACATCTGAAAAAGTGTTTTGCTTACTTTGCCATTTTTCCAAAAGATTTTGAGTTTGAAAAGGACCAGCTTATCCAACTCTGGATGGCAGAAGGTTTTCTCGGTCCATCTCAAGAGACCACTTTGATGGAAGACGTTGGGAACAAGTCTTTTCAACTTTTGTTGAAAAATTCCTTGCTGCAAGATGTTAAGCTATATGATCTGAACAATATAACACACTGTAAGATGCATGATCTTGTGCATGATTTGGCTGGAGATATTTAAGTCTAAACTATTTGATCAGAAGAGTTTTGGAGGAGAAAATCTTTCTCAAGTCCGATACTTTGGATGGGACTCACCAAGTGATCAAATAGATAAGATAAACGAGTCACGTTTGTGCACATTGTTCTGGAAAAGAAATATATCTGAAGAAATGTTGTTGAGCTTTCAGTTCTTGAGAGTTTTAAATTTGTCCAGGTCAGGCATCAAGGTATTGTCAGCCAAAATCAACAAGCTAATATACTTGAGATATCTTGATATCTCCAGCACTGAGATCAAAGCCTTGCCCAACTCCATTTGCAATCTCTACTATTTGCAAACATTGAGAATCAATAGCTGTTTCTCACTTAGGAAGCTTCCAGAAGAAATGGCAAATATGATAAGTTTGAGACACATATATTGCATGTATCATTACCAAACATATATTTATTTTGCGGGTTGGAGATCAAGGTTTATAGGTAATTATCAGTTTCAGATGCCACTTAATATGGGGCAATTGACTAGTCTTCAGACGCTACAGTTTTTCTATGTAGGTTTAGAGAAAGGTCGTCGAATAGAAGAATTAGGTGATTTGAAAAACCTTAGAGGTGAATTGACGATCAAACATCTCCAATTAGTCGTAAATAAAGAAGAGGCTCAAACAGCATATTTACAGGAGAAACCAAATATCTACAAACTGACATATTTATGGACCCATGATGAATCAGAAGGCTGTGAGATCAATGATGAGCATGTGTTGGATGGTCTTCAACCACATCTGAACTTGAAAATCTTATCAGTAGTGGACTATTTTGGGACTAAATTTGCTTCATGGTTCAGTGAAGGATTGCTACCAAATTTGGTCAAGTTGAAATTAAGTGGCTACAAAAGGTGCAAAGAAATTCCTTCGCTTGGCCAACTGAAGTTTCTTCGGCATCTTGAGCTGATAGAATTCCTTGAATTGGAATGCATTGGACCTACATTTTATGGTGTTGATGTTAATGATAATGGATCAAGCAGCAATAATGGCAATATCCAAGTGTTCCCGTCACTGAAAGAACTAGTATTGAAGAATATGCGTAGCCTTATTGAGTGGAAGGGTGATGAAGTTGGAGTTAGAATGTTTTCTGCGCTTGAGAAGTTGAGGATCACAAAGTGTCCACTGTTACAAAGTATGCCAAGTCAATTTGAAATCCTCCGTGAATTAAGCATTGAAGGAGTTGACAGTGAAATGTCATTGTTGAACTTGTGTAGCAACTTGACATCTCTGGTAAAGCTTACTGTGAATGATGTGAAAGAGCTCACTTGTCTTCCTGATGAGATGCTATGCAATAACATTTCTCTTCAACACCTATTGGTCTCACACTGTAGAGAGTTTCGTGAATTGCCCCAAAGCCTGTACGATCTCCATTCTCTTGAGAGCTTACGAATATCCTTCTGCCCCAATTGCAGGTCTTTTCCTGTTCCCAGTGTAGAGAATTGTTTGACTTCCCTCCAAAGTCTTGATTTATCAGTGTGTATAGGATTGACCAGTTTACCAAGTGGAATGCTAGAGCTTGTTGGTCTCTACAGACTTTGAAGGTCAGCTGCTGTGACAACTTAGTTTCCTTGCCTTTACACATATGGGAAATGCCTTCAATTTCATATTTGGGTTTATCAGATTGTCCCAAATTGATTAGTGTACCCACAGGGGGCCTTCACCACCTCACAGGGTTAAAGGTATTGGAAATTGGTCCTTTCTCAGAGATGGTGGATTTTGAGGCATTCCAATTGATTTTTAATGGCATTCAACAGCTATCGTCCCTTCGTACATTGGAGGTGTATGGATGGACGCATTGGGATTCTCTGCCTTATCAGCTTATGCAACTCTCTGCCCTAACAAAGATCTGTATATATGATTTCGGAATTGAGGCTCTTCCTCATAGACTTGGCAACCTTACTTCTCTTGTAACATTACATCTAATGGGGTGCAAAAGGCTACAACATGTGGACTTCTCAGATATCATGCCCAAATTACAGTATCTGGAGATCCGTTATTGTCTATTGTTAGAAGGTCTGTCGGATGGGCTTGGCAACCTTGTTTCTTTGAAAGAATTAAGTTTACATAACTGCGCAAACCTACAACATCTGCCATCCAGATATGCCATGCTGCGCCTCACTAAATTATGGAAACTTCTAATTAATGGCTGCCAGCAATTAGAAGAAAGTTGCACCAATCGGAGTAGCCCAAACTCCCAGTGGTCCAACATTTCCCATATTCCAAAAATTGAAGTAGGCGGGAGGATAATTCAGAACTTACATAAGTCACTGTTTCTCTTTCACTTTCTGATCAGTAAAATTTTTAAATATTATTTTCCCCGAGTTCCAGAAAAGAAGTTATGTATGTAGTTTTAACATTTTTTCTGCAATTATTTTGACATTAAAAATTGCAAAATTATTAATGAATTGCATTTGTGCTATGCTTTCAGCATTCTGCTTGTCCACTTGAACTGAATTGTTCTTTCTTCTAATTGATGCTTTCCTCCATATAATTCTTCTTCACTTTTCTTTTTCCAGAGCTTCGATCCATAATATTGATGCGAAAACTTAGGACTTGTATGGACTCCTTTTTCCTTTTTAATTTTCAGGGGACAGATTGGAACATTTTGTTAGTGAGGTTTATATAAGTTTCTTAATAGACAATCTCGTTACTTTCACTTTCATTAAAACTCTTGCAATTGAAGGACTTCAACAAAGAAAGTTACAAAAGACTGCTATTTATTGAATCTTATAGCAAAGAGTGTCCCATTGGCTCTAAAAATGTCCTTAGCAGTATCTGTTCATCTTAATAGGTCGCTGATTCTCCATTCTCGAAGATGAAAATGTGTGTTACAACTGACTTTTACTGTTTCCTGTGTTTCAGATTGATGGTTGAAACAACGGTATGGACCTCTTATCTAAAGTGTAGACCGGAAAAGATTTGCCTGAGATTTGATAGCAGAGGCCATTCTTGCACAATGCTCATGCTGTACCTGCCTTTCTTACAGCACTCTTGGATTTTGTTTGTGCATAATAAACAAAAAAAGTAATATAGTTTTATGTCATTTTAAGTAACTCCTACTCTCTAGAAAAAAAAAAAAAAAAACTGAAACCTACGTTTGATTAATCCAAAAACCTAAGTATTATAGCTTTAATGTTTGTCTTAATTGATTGATGTTCCATGCTAGTAAATATTCTTTACAAAGCACTTCAAATGCCCAAGCAAAACAAAAAAATAAAAAATAGGTAAGCAAATTACAAAGATGAAAAATCGAACTCTTACCAACAAGGTAAAAGTTCAGATAACATATTCTCCGTAGGATTCTTCCTCTTTGACTTGTCAAATCAAGTGCGATGGAGAATTGTGTTGTGGGAAAAAATTGGAGATCATGGAGTTGGCTTGAGCTTCTTGAATACTTCTCTATCAGAACTTATTTAATTGAGGGGAAAGTTACCCATTTAGAGCCCGTTTGAATTGACTTAAAGCTGGTCAAACTTACTTTTAAGTCAGTTTTTGACTTCTGAAAGTGTTTGATAAATATAAAAAATTGCTTAAACTAAGTCAAAAATAACTTAAAATAAGTTATGAAGTGTTTGGCAAGGTAAAAAATGACTTAAAATAAGTCAGAAACCAAAAATAGGTCTCCCCTACTTTTTATTTTTTGACTTAAAAGTCATTTCAGTTTAACTTTTTATTTGACTTAAAAGCTACTTTTTTTAAGCCGATCGAAACGAACTCTTAGTCAATCAGACAAATATAAGTATATCTGCTAGTCAAATATATATATATATATATATATATATATATATATATATATATATATATATATATATATATATATATATAAAATATAAAAAAAAGATATACACTATTGTATTAAAATAGGCGGAATGAATTTTGGAACACGACAATGTCTAATGTTTTGGGACTCAAAAGGTAAAATATTTTTGTACAATATTAAAATAGGCTGAATAAATTAATCTATATCTATATCTATATCTATGAGATTAATTTCAATATTTAATAAATCAAGAATTTATGAGATCGATAGACACGATTTTAATATCATGACAAAAAATAGAATTTAAACATTACTCAATCTCAAAAATTAAAATTTATGAAGCAATAATTATCTAAGATCATATAAGAAGCTGATAAATTCCTCCTCCCACCATCGATGTGGGACTCATGAACGTTAATAATATAGAAACTCTTCATACTATAAATGTGTACAAGTCAAAATACATTATGCATAGGGGGGAAATTGTGAGGTTGAAGTTGAAAGTTTGATTGAGTGGAAGAGACTGAAAAAAAAATTAAAAAAAAAATAGGATGATGCTGGAATATTTTGTAAGTTTGTGAAGAAATTAAGTTTATTTGACCTCATATGGTTAATTTCCCTGGTCACCATGCAACGTGTATAGTAGACAGGACAATGTAAGCCAGTGGGCACATTATCTGTCATGGACCTACCTCATTTTTATTTTTATTTTTTTTGCCATAAATGTAGAGATTAATAGTTGATTTTTATAACTTATTTGCATCGAATGTGTATATTAAATAAATGAATATAAGATATATATATATATATATATATATATATATATTACATGTGAATGATTGGAAGCTAGAAGGGAGGAAGAAGGAAGTATTAAGTGAAATCGATTTATGTTTCTGTTAGTTAAATAATTCAACATTCAATGTGCACCATTCAAACTTTATGGAGCATTGAGACGACCGAATATAATATTAGATCTATTCTACTTAGATTATATACATAAAATACTATTAATTTGATGAAGAGATCATGAATTCATTATCATTGATGTCTAATAACTTTTAAAAGGTGTGGAAGAGAAAAAAAGTATTTCTAAGCACTTATTTGTTAGGTAAAAAAAATACAAAAGAAAAAAGTTAAAAATCAAAAGTTGGATGTGACCAACTTATGACCTTTAATTTATAAGCTACTTAAAAAACCCCAATTCAAACACTCATTTATAGTAATGGATGAATCTACTACTATACCTCATGTATATTGATCAGTATAACAGAGCAAATGATGGTGTATAGTAATGAACATAGAAATGATACTAGCAAATATAATCCCAAGAATCTCGATTGTAATTCCATGACCAATTAGTCGTTTGCGGTACTATAATTTTTGTGACAAATCCACCCACCCTAGATATTATAAAAGAGATCAACTTCTCTCTATAGATAATATAGTATATTTTCCTTTTTTAACTTATTAAGTTACCACAGGGGTCATTTGGTGTGAAGGATAGGGTAAAATAATCCCGGGATTAAATTATAGTGCCACTCAATTTGTTGTTTGGTTGGCGAGGCCGGGATAACTTATCCCGGTACTAATAATTAGTACCGGGATAAGTTCTTCCTTTCTATGAGTGGTATAGTAATCCCGGGATAAAATGACTAAATGACAAAAATGTCCCTTTAAACACTTTTTAGACATTATTTTTCAAATCCATGAAGGGTATTTTTGTAAACTTATATGTTGTTCTTAAGATTTATTATTTTGAATACAAAAAACCAAACACTCAATAAAAAATAATCTTAGCATAACTTATCCTATCATAACTAATCTCATCATAACTTGAATTCAAATCAAACAACCCGTGATTAGAGGCATTGTATATAATATGTGAATTAGTAACGTTATTTGTTGGACGAATAATGATGCAATACTAGCTAGCTAGCATAGGTAAAATTATAGAATTGATGATGATAAAAAGTTTTATTCTACTATACAAGTTAAATCATGTTTGTAAATTATAAATTATAAAAACCATGGCCATTTCAAAAAAAAATAAGAAAAATTAAAAAATGAATTCACAATTAATCTTGATGTATAGCAATATTGTACAAATATCATATGGAAACAATATATCTTTAATAATGTTTCCTTGTCCTATGTGTATGGTTATTTGGTCGCATCAATTATTGAAGCAATACAATTTTACATGTGCATTTTGTCTGGCCTGCATTGCGTTGCTGCCATTTCCCTCTTCTTTTACTTGTTTTTTTATTTCGGAAATGACAGCCAGATGTATCATATTCTGTGTAACGCGCTTTTGAAGAAATACTACCTTAGAAGCATGAACTTCCAAACATGAATGTTGAATTACTAAAATACCCCCAATTAAAAATACTCAATTAATTTTATTTATTAATTTAATTATTTGTATTATATTTAAAAGGGACAAGAGACATATTTACCCCCGAACTTTAATAAATGGTACGTATATGCCCTCCGTTATGCTTTCCGTCCGCATAAGCCCCTGCCGTCCAATTATAGGTACACATATACCCCTCTCACTAACGGACCCCTAATTTCTTACACGTGTCTTAATCCTATTGGACGGGTTGTTCAATAGGATTAAGACACGTGTAAGAAATTAGGGGTCCGTTAGTGAGAGGGGTATATGTGTACCTATAATTGGACGGCAGGGGCTTATGCGGACGGAAAGTATAACGGAGGGCATATACGTACCATTTATTAAAGTTCGGGGGTAAATTCGTCCTTTTTCCCTATTTAAAATCGATACCTTTTGACATTAAAGGGTTGTGATTTTTTCAAAGAGATTGTGACTTTTTCAAAAGGTTGCGACTTTTTCGATGGGTTGTGACATTTTCGATGAGTTGTGACTTTCCGAAGGGTTGTGATTTTTCCAAAGGGTTGTGACTTTTCCAAAAGGTTGTGCCTTTTTCAATGAGTTGTGACTGTTCCAATGAGCAGTGACTTTTTCAAAAGTTGTAACTTTTCTGATAAGACCAAATTAGCACATATTCATACTACTATTTGTTAGCTATAAATAGTGGAGTTTCCTCTCACTTTTAATCTACAATTTTTTTTAAAAGTTTTGTACTCTTCTTCTTCTTAAAAAATCTCAAGGGTTATTTGCAACTATTGATAAAGTTCAAAATTCAACGAAATTCGAGGTATCATATTAGAAAGAGTTGGTGAACAAATTATAGCAAATCATTCAACAATTAACAGTCGTATTTTTTCTTACAATTTTCATGAGTTAACAATGACAAAAAGTTGTGGAAAAGACAATAATACTAAACGAATATGAAAAAAGTCACATGATTTGGGTAAGATATTTCTTCTTTGTTTTTTTCATTTTTGTTCTCTTACCCTCATGAAGGAGTTTCTTTCTAATTTTGTTAAAATAACGGGCATCAACATAGTCCATTGAATTATTACTTTGGATGTTAAATCTACTATTTCAAAAATAGATTTTAACTTTTATTTATAATATGACCTACACTCAAACCTCTATTTAACCATCATTCGTTATAACAATAAAGTACCTTTTTTTTGTTGTTGTAAAATTAGCTCTCTATGATAGTCTTACTCAAGTATTAATTGAGTAACAATATTTTGTAAAAGATAGATTGCATATAAAGATAAAATATTGAAATATTTATGTTAATCCTTATTTGTGTCAGGCACATACTACATTTCAAGTATGAATATTTAAGAGAAAAATTGTACTTAAATGTTGTCTATCATTTATGTTTATAACCTGAAGAGGAAAGGCTATTGGTGACATTTTTTGTATTGATAATTTTTTTTAAAAATTTTGTTGGTTAGATTTGCTTACAAAATTGAGTGTAGTAAAAGTACTACTAAAGAAATGTCACTTTCTCCCCACATTTAAATTTTGAATGTATTTCGAAATGTTTTAATGATATTTGTTTATTTTGATCTCAAAATTCAAGTAACTCTATGACAATTTGTATTAATTACTTAAAAGCACTTGTCCTGTATTCTTTCAATTATAATTATTTACTAAAAAGCATTAATTTAGTAATATTAATTCTATTTTACAACATTGTATACTATATATACAATGCACACGTGTAACGCACGTGCGTGAAACTAGTATTACAAAAGTACAATATTAAATTTGAAATTTTATGTTTGTAACTTTTTTTTGGCCTAAAAGTACAGCAATAACATATCTAGTGAAATTCCACAAATAGGGTCTGAAAAGGTTAAAGTGTATGAAGACCTTACCAGCATCGTAAATTATAAAAAATAGAGAAGCTTAAAACTCAAAACACTTAGGGTGTGTTTGCTAGGATGGAAAACGTTTTCCAAGAAGTATTTTCCTGGAAAACAAGTAGACTTTGGACTTGTTTTCTCATGTTTGGTTGGTGAGTAGAAAATATTTTTCGGAAAAGATTTTTTAGTGTTTGATTTATGAATGAAAAATATTTTTGAGAAAATATCTTTTATTTTTACCAGAGAGTAGAAAATAACTTTTGAATTGAAACTGAAAATATTTTTTAAAAATAAACTTAAATTTTTTTTTTTTTTTGGGGGGGGGGGGGGGGGGGGGAGTTGAGATGGGGTAAAAAAATAAAAATTTGAAATTGAAAATATTTTTAAAAACAAACTTAAAAAAAAAATTGGAGGGGGTGGGGTGAAGTGAAAAAATAAAAATTTGAAATTGAAAATATTTTTTAAAAACAAACTTAAATTATTTTTTTTGGAGGGGGTGGGGGTGGGGTGGAAAAATTGAAAATATTTTTTAAAAACAAACTTAAGTTTTTTTTTTTTTTTTTTTTTTTTTGGGGGGGGGGTAGGGGTAGGGGGTGAGGCTGGGGTAAAAAAATTAAAAATTAAAGTTGAAATATATTTTTTAAAAAAAGCTTTAATTTTTTTTTTTCAACAAAAAAATTGTAATTTGAAGTTGGAGGAGAGTTTTGGAAAATGTTTTCCTTAATATTTGAAGGGAAGTCATTTTCCTTAAATTTGAGGAAAATGAGTTGATTTGGAAAACATTTTCCAAAATATTTTATCCAACCAAACATGAGAAAATTGGAAAACATTTTTCGAAAAATGTTTTCCTTCATACCAAACACACCCTAAGAGAGAATCTTTAGAAGGTAGAATTTTCCAATTTGAGCCATTAGCCAAAGTAAAAATTATCGCCATCTTTGTATTTTTGTATTAACTAGTTTATGGACATGTGCAATGCACGTGTATCTCATGCAATATGTTATAAATTCATTAGGACGATTAAAATTCAATGAAACATGCATGTAATGAGTACTAAAATGCAACAATCTCAAATAAATGTTAGAATAATAAAAAAAATTATAGAAAATTGAATTAAAGAAGACTAATAGAGAAATATAAAAAAAAAAAAAAGACATAGAAGAAAAAATAACATACGCAACCTTCTTAAGACTTTAATCATAACATTATATAAATGAAAAAGGAAATACAAAATCGGTACATAATTTTCGAAGTTTTTGTCGACACCTTCTATCATATCCAATCAAAATTCAAAAGTATTCTCCATCGAGTTAAACTAAAGCATGAATCAAATAGAAAAATCACTTTATTTTTGTAAAGTTATATATAATCAAACTAAGGTAGATATATCATATACTTTCGATGTTGATGACTTTGCTACTTTAACAATAAAATGAAAAAGATAATTTTGGATGTGAGTTTCCTGAAACAAAAAAAGATGAATTTATATAGATAAAAACAGAGGAATACCAAAAGACATCTTAAAGTTTTAAATTAAATATTTGAAGATTTCAAAGGGCCAAAATAGATAAAAGAGAACAACATTAAGAATATTAAATATGTGCAATGAACCTCCATTAAATTATGAAAGAGTAAACAATCCTTGTTTGAGCACATGAACTTTCCATTTATTCAATGTAGTATTGATTATCACTAATATTCAAACATGTAGTTAACTAAATATTTATAATATTTTAATTTAGTGTAGGGGGTAAAATGGTATTTCAACTTTCAACTTTTTTTGTTCTCACTTTTAGTAATACTAGTTTTGGCACACGTGCATTGCACGTGAATATCAAACCACGTACTAGACCATTTTTAAAAATAATGTCAATATTATTTAATAAAAAAGTTAAATTAACACTGATAAATAGAAAATGATAAAGTATAAGTTATTATGAATAGTGGATGTAAACTTTTTCTTGATTACTACTAAAAGTTGTAAAATCAACATCTGAAAAACACCTATAACTATTTATAGTATAAAGGTAGATATAGAGAAGGTGATCTGACACTTCTCTATTGCCATCAATTAAATTTATTTTTTTATTTTTTTCTCATTATAAAATTAATTTTAATATGTATAAATAAATAAAAAATCACTCTAAAAATCTCTTAGTTACACCTTTTCAATATACTTTATCCTCCCTCCCATATAGTGCATTACTTAGTTATTATTGTATTGTTGGAGTTCTTATTTTTAATATAATATAAATAAATATTGATATATAACATAGAAGATATACTAAATTGGAAGTTTTTAGTTGAAGTATTATATCAATGTAACATTCATGTTAGGGAGTGTTCAAATTCCATTGAACCGTAAGATTCTCAACATCTATAGATCACACTTGAGTATTTAAGAAGAGAAGAGAAGAAAAGAAAATAATAAAAAATTGTACTTTAAAAACAAGAGGAAACTCCTCCATTTAAATTTAACAAATGGTAGTATGTGCATGTGCTTATTATGCCTTAGCATAAAAGTCACAACCCTTCAGAAAAGTCACAAAAGGTCACAAATCATCGAAAAAGTCATTACTCTTTGAAAAGTCGTAAGGATTAAATGTGAAGAGGCCTTATTTTAATATAATATAAATAAATAAATATAATATAAAATATAGAAGATATACTAAATTGGATGTTTAAAGAAGAAGAAGAAGAAGAACAATAGAAAACTTTAAAAAATTATAGTTTAAAAATGCAAGGAAACCCCTCCTTTTATAGTCAACAAATGGAAGTGTATGAAAAAAATGTTTATTGTGTCTAATTAAAAAAAAGTCATAATCCTTTAGAAATGTCACAACCCTCCAAAAAGATATACTTAATTTGATGTTTTAAGTTTTGGGGGGGGGGGGGGGGGGGAGGAGATAGATGTAGATTTGTCTAATTTTAATTTGAAATGAAATTTTAAAAAAAATAAAGAAGACTTTTAATATGAGGATATGTAGAATATATAAAAATGTCTTTTAATTTTGTAGTATTAAACATGCCCAAAAAAAGAACATTTTATTTTAAATTGAATAAAAATTAAAGTACAACAAATAATTTCAAAATGGAGGAGTACTTATTAAATCTAATTTCATCTCTTCATACAAGTTTTTGATCAAATCTTTTTTCTCCAAAAGTTTGAGGCTTTTCACACTGTGAACATCAATTTGTAGTTTGTGCAACATAAAATCATTGAATTTCTTGTCAAGCAGGAGTTGTTGCAAATGTATATATGTGGCAATGAAAATAAGTTATGAATTATCTAGATAGTCTTCTCATTTGAAGTTGACTTATTCAATTTTTCTTGTTGGATCAATTTTTGTTGATCTATATAATTTACGCACAAAAAATATTGTAATTACATAACTAAATATTTTTTTCACAATCTTTCTTTTTTTAAGAAGAAGAATCAAAAACTTACAAAATTCGTAGATTAAAAAAGTGAGAAAACCCTGTATTTATAGACAATAAATTATAGTATGAAAAGGTATTTATCGTGTCTTATCAAATAAGTCACAATCCTTCAAAAAAATCTCAACCATTCATAAATTTCATAACTCATCGAAAAAGTCACAACCCTTCGAAGAATTAACTATTCATCAATGTGAAAAGGTGTTAGCATTTAATATAATATAGAACAAATAAATATAATATAATATAAAATATAGAATATACACTAAATTCAACGTTTTAAGTTGGGATATTATAGTAATTTAATATTTAAGTTGGGAAGTTCATGTTTTTAAGATAGTATAGATAGATATGATGATGATGATGATATGATAATAATTAGGTTAAAAAAATAATTATTAATAAAAAATAAATGTAGATAGTAATGTCACATGTGTTTGCACTAAAACACATATGAATAGTAGTTCAAATCTCTATAATTGGAGAGAATAGAAATAAAGAGGGGCTGGAGATGATCTAACATATGTCAACTACTAATTGGTATATAAGTGCCTGCCATTCATTAAAAATAAAAAATAACACAACCACCAACCAAAAATATTTACTTTTTAAAATTATTGCGTATGAATCTCTCTCTCTTTAGTGGTTAGCAAACAACTAGCAAAGGAAGACTTGTGCAAAGACTTTGAGAAGACTTTGGTGAAGAGGAAGAAGACGACTTTGTGAAGGAGCATCACAACAACGATGGCCGATCCTGTAATTGGTGCTACTGTTCAGATTGTGCTTGAGAAACTGCTTTCTCTCACCATTGAGGAGGTCAGAAGTTTAAGGAACTGCGAGAAAAATTTCAGAATGCTAACAAAATATGTATCCATCATCCAAGCTTTCATTCATGATGCTGAAAGACGACAAGTCAATGATAAGGCTGTGGAAGAATGGCTCAAGATGCTTGAGAGAGTTGCTGAAGATGCTGAAAATGTGTTTGATGAATTCAGATATGAATCTCTAAAAGCACAAGTGATGAACAACCGAACCAAACTAATGGAAAAGGTCAGCAACTTCTGTTCTCATACTGCTTTCAAGTACAAAATGTCTCGAAAAATAAAACGCATCAATGAAGACCTGAGGGATATCAATCAGTTAACCAACAACCTCGGTCTACACTCACTGATGGTTCCTTCTCGGCAAATGCTACCAATTCGAGAAACAGATTCCATAGTAGTTGCTTCCGATGTTATTGGTAGAGACAAAGATGTTGCTGAAATAAAGGAGAAGATTTTGAACATGAGAAAGGAAGCTGTTCTGTGCACTATTCCCATAGTGGGTATGGGGGGTTTGGGGAAAACTACTCTGGCAAAGAGAATTTTCAATGACCAACACATCAAGCAGCAGTTCGAAAAGAGAGTTTGGTTGTGCCTACCTGAAATGTCAGAAACTAAGAGCTTTCTTGAACTGATCCTCGAATCATTGACAAAGAGGAAAGTTGAGGTCCAAAGCAGAGATATAATAGTCAAGACGCTACAAGATGCATTGGGAGAAAAAAAGTATTTGCTTGTCCTGGATGATTTGTGGCATGTTGACTCTACATCGTGGCATGAGTTCATGGACACCTTGAGAGGAATAAATACATCCAGAGGAAACTGCATTCTCGTGACTACTCGTATCAATCAAGTGGCATCCACAGTAGCAGTAGATCTTCATATGTTGGGGAAATTAACAGACTATCATTGTTGGTCCATTTTCAAACAAAGAGTGTTTGTTGATGGGGAAGTTCCAGAGGAAATACTGAGCATGGAAAACAAGATTGTTGAAATGTGTCAAGGTCTACCATTGGCTGCAAGTGTGTTGGGAGGCCTCTTATTCAATAAGGATAAACATGACTGGCAGGCAATTCTTGATGGCAACCCCCTTGTTGCAGGGGAAGATGATCTTCGGGAAAATAGCATAAAGAAGATCCTAAAACTAAGTTATGATTATCTACCATCTCCACATCTGAAGAAATGTTTTGGTTACTTTGCAATGTTTCCAAAAGATTTTGAGTTTGAAAAGGACCAACTAATCCAACTCTGGATGGCAGAAGGGTTTCTTTCTCCATATCAAGAGACCACTGTGATGGAAGACGTCGGAAGCAAGTTTTTCCAACTCTTGTTGCAATATTCTTTGCTGCAAGATGTTAAGCTAGATGAGCTCAACAATATAACACATTGTAAGATGCATGATCTTGTGCATGATTTGGCTGGAGACATTTTAAAGTCTAAACTATTTGATCAAAAGAGTGTTGGCTGGAGATACTTTGGATGGGACTCACCAACTGATCAAATAGATAAGATAAACGAGCCAGGACGTTTGAGCACATTGTTCTGGAAAAGAAATATATCTGAAGATATGCTGTTGAGCTTTCAGTTCTTGAGAGTTTTAAATTTGTCCAAGTCAGGCATCGAGGAGTTGTCAGCCTCGATCGGCAAGCTAATATACTTGAGATATCTTGATGTCTCGGACACTAAGATCAAAGCCTTGCCCAACTCCATTTGCAAGCTCTACAATTTGCAAACATTTAGAGTCAATGACTGTTATTTTCTCAGGGAGCTTCCAGAAGAAATGGCAAATATGATAAGTTTGAGACACATATATTGCTACAAGCGTAACGGATCGTATATGCAGACGCCACTGAATATGGGGCAATTGACTAGTCTTCAGACGCTACGATTTTTCTACGTAGGTTCAGAGAAAGGTCGTCGGATAGAAGAATTAGGTCGTTTGAAAAACCTTAGAGGTGAATTGACAATCAAATGTCTCCAATTAGTCAGAAATAAAGAAGAGGCTCAAACAGCATATTTACAGAAGAAACCAAATATCTACAAGATGGTGTATTTATGGTCCCATGATGAATCAGAAGGCTGTGAGATCAATGATGAGCATGTGTTGGATGGTCTTCAACCGCATCCTAACTTGAAAACCTTAAAAGTGTGTAACTATTTGGGGACTAAATTTCCTTCATGGTTCAGTGAAGAATTGATACCAAATTTGGTCAAGTTGATATTAAGTGGTTGTGAAAGATGTAAAGAAATTCCATCTCTTGGTCAACTGAAGTTCCTTCGGCATCTTGAGCTGATAGGATTCCTTGAATTGAAATGCATCGGACCTACATTTTATGGTGTTGAGACTAATGATAATGGATCAAGCAGCAATAATGGCAAAATTCAAGTGTTCCCATCATTGAAAGAACTAGTATTGGAGGATATGCATAGCCTTATTGAGTGGAAGGGAGATGAAGTTGGAGTAAGAATGTTTCCTAGGCTTGAGAAGTTGACGATTACAGAGTGTCCACTGTTAAAAAGTACTCCAACTCAATTTGAAATCCTCCGTGAATTTAGGATTGAAAGAGTTGACAGTGAAATGCCACTGTTGAACTTGTGCAGCAACTTAACATCTCTTGTGGATCTTTTTGTCGATGACGTGAAAGAGCTCACTTGTTTACCCGATGAGATGCTACGCAACAACGTTTCTCTTCAATTCCTATCAGTCTCAAACTGTCAAGAGTTTCGTGAATTACCACAAAGCTTGTACAATCTCCATTCTCTTAAGAGATTAGAGATTGGCAGCTGCACCAATTTCGGTTCATTTCCTGTTCCCAGTGGAGAGAATTATTTGACTTCCCTCCAACAGTTTTCATTACGGGAGTGCAATGGATTGACCAGTTTACCAGATGGATTGCTAGAGCACTGTCGGTCTCTGAGACTTTTGGTGGTCAGGAAATGTGACAACTTAGTTTCCTTGCCTTTACATGTGTGGGAAATGCCTTCACTTTCATATTTTTGTTTAAAAAAATGTCCCAAATCGATTAGTGTACCCTCAGGGGGGCTTCACTGGGTTACAGCATTCACAGGGTTACAGCATTTGGTAATTGGTCCTTTCTCAGAGATGGTGGATTTTGAGGCATTCCAGTTGATATTTAATGGCATTCAGCAGCTATCATCCCTTAGTGCATTGGAGGTGCACGGACATGGGCACTGGGATTCTCTGCCCTATCAGCTTATGCAACTCTCTGCCCTAACAGTGATCCGTATATATGATTTCGGAATCGAGGCTCTTCCTCATGGATTTGGCAACCTTACTTCTCTTGTAAACTTAGATCTGGTGAGATGCAAACGGCTACAACATGTGGACTTCTCAGATGCCATGCCCAAATTTCAGTATCTGGAGATCCGTGATTGTCCATTGTTAGAAGCTCTGTCAGATGGGCTCGGCAACCTTGTTTCTTTGCAACAGTTGGTTTTACAGAAATGCAAGAAACTTGAGCATCTGCCATCCAGAGATGCCATGCAACGCCTTACCAACTTACAGTACCTGAAAATTGAAGGCTGCCCAAAGTTAGAAGAAAGCTGCACCTATCGGAGTAGACCAAACTCCCAGTGGTCCAACATTTCCCATATTCCAAACGTTGAAATAGATGGGACGGAAATTCAAAACTTACGTAAGTCTCTGTTTCTCTTTCACTTTCTGAGTCCATTTTTTTAATATTATTTTTCACGAGTTCTAGAAAAAAAATTTTGTATGTAATTTAATGTATTTTTTTTCCTGCAATTATTTTGATGTTAAAAAATGCAAAATTATCAATTGATTGCGTCTGTGCTATGGTTTCAGCATTCCAATATGTTATTGTATATCTTGATATGTTTTAATCATGAAAATTTATGTTTTTTTTTCCTTATAGATTTCTAGGTCCAAGGTCATGCTAGAACGTGCTGTGGTAAATCAAGCCAAATGCCATGAGGGGCAGGCAATTATGTTAGGTAAGTTTTCATTTGGAATTTATAGGCACTTTGTAATCTACTAGTTTTTATCTTTCTTTTTGTTGGGAATCAATTTTCGGAGGTCTATGCTAATGAATACAACATTACATTCCTTAAAAAAGGAAGTTTAATCATGAAAATTTATGTTTCTGCTGATAGGTTACTAGGTACAAGGTCACGGTAGAACATGGTTGTGGTATATCAAGTCAAAATTCATGGGCAGCAATCACGTTAGGTATTTCTATTTAGTTGTTAGAGGACTGCTATGGCAAGTCTGTCAAGTTATTTTTTTTTGCATTCCTTTTCTCTCCTGAAATAATTTTACTGTTTAACGGGGTTTGTTGTGTTTCACAGAGGAACCGCCACTTTTATTTTGTATGAAGAACAGAATCTTCAGCTGTAGACTCATTACGGGACACTTTCATGACTATTTGGGGTACTGAACTGAAGTCTACATGTGAAACATCAAACAACTCAAAGTGCATAGGGGGCTCAATGAGAAGCTACACAGGTCTATCCTCTGTCTTTACATAGCGGTGTTTGACTATTTTTTCTCCATGTAAGTTTTTGCTATTTTATTTGACGAATAAATTCTGATATCTACTCTCATCGGGACTTGGTGTTTAACTTTCTATGAAACTGTGGAACTGTTAGAATGTAAGCTGTTTTATCCCTTTTGCCAGAGCTTATGCAACTCTCTGACCTAACAGAGATTCATATATATGATTTCGGAATCGAGGCTCTTCCTCATAGACTATACAACCTTACTTTTTTTGAAGCATGATGGATAATGGAGTGCAAACATCTACAACATGTGGACTTCATAGATGCCATGCCTTAATTACGGTACCTGAAGATTCATGATTGTCCATTATTAGAAGCTCTGTCGGATGGGCTTGGATACCTTGGTTCTTTGAAAGAGCTAAGTTTGCAGAACTGTGAAAAACTAGAGCATCTTCCATCCAGAGAGACCATGCGACACCTCACCAAATTACAGCACCTGGAAACTGAAGGCTGCCCAAAGTTGCACCAATCGGAGTAGAGCAAACTCTCTGTGGTCCAACATTTCCCATATTCCAAATATTGAAGTAGATGGGAGGAAAATTCAGAACTTATGTATGTAAGTCTCTGTTTCTTCTTCTAATTTTTAAATTTTCATATCAAGATATGAAAATTTATGGGTTTTTTTTTATAGGTTACTAGTTCCAAGGTCATGCTACAACGTCGCTGTGGTAAATTAAGCCTCATCCCATGAGCGGCAGGCAATTAGGTTAGATAAATTTTCGTTCAAGATTATAGGCACTTTATAATCTTCTAAATTTTTTGTCTTTCTTTTTGTTGGGAACAAATTTTTGGAGGTCTATGTTGATGAATACAACCATTTCACAGAAAGCCACACATATATAAGCTTTGATGCAAGGCAGATTTCTTTTTGGACCGAAATGTGACTTCTACTGATAGTAGAAGCTTCTTCAGTTTCCGTTTGACTGTCTTCAACAGTATTTCCTTTTTCCTGTTTAATTTTCAGGGGACAGATTGGAACATTTTGCTTCAGTGGTGACTCTGGTTGTGGCAAGCTTGAAAGTTCAAGGTAAGTTAGCTATTGTCCATAAAACGATTGCAAATGGTGGCTTTTTAGATCAATTTTTTTCTCTGGAATGGTGTTTCTTTTCCCCGAAATGCTACTTTCAAATTATCTAACTTATATATATCTCGTTTACTTTTCTTAGTTAATTGATAGCTCTCAAGGAACAATGCAAGTCTCATATATATAAGTTTCTTAATAGACTCATAAAAGAACAATCTTTATGTCTTCTGCAATGCTGGTTTTACTTTCATGCTTTAGACAATAGAAATTTTATGAATATATGACACACTTGTCGTTACTTTCACTTCACAGGACAAAAGTCTCCGTTCATTAAAACTTCCGCGAATGAAGGACTTCAACAAAGATAGTTGTCACAAATCTTATAGCAAAGAGTGTCTTAAAATGTCCTAAGCAGTATCTGTTCATCTTAACAGGTTTTGCTTTCTCCTTTTTTTTAGTGGTTACTTGTAATGAATGATCTGCTTCTCCATTCTCCTAGGAGAGGAAACATGTGCCAAAACTGACCTTTTACCATTTCCCGTGTTTCAGATTCGTGTTTGGAACAGCAGCATGGACCTCGTCGAAATGCTACTTGTGTTAGATGTGCTTCAGTGTCGTCATTAGCAAGGGAAATTGCATCCTGTAAACTCATTTGCATTTGGCAGAAAGTGAATTGGAGATCCTGGAAAGGGTCCAAAGAGAAACTTATGCCAGTCACTTCGCTAGATTTCTCCTACCATGGTTGAATGTTGTATAGAGCAACTTGTGTCTTGCCATTTTTATTTTATTATTTTGATGGCAGGAATCATCATATCATATCATCATATAATCATATATATATATATATAAAGCATGAACTCCTAACTCGAATGTTAAATTACTATAATATCCCTAACTTAGGTTGTGACTTTTTCGATGAGTTGTGACTTTTTTAAAGAGTTGTGACTTTTTCAATAAGTTGTGTCTTTTCCAAAGGGTTGTGACTTCTCAAAAGGTCATGACTTTTAGATAAGACAAAAAAAATACTTGTTCATACCACCCTTTGTTGACTATAAATAGAGAGACTTCCTCTCATTTTTTTCAACCACATTTTTTCAAAAATCTTTTACTCTTCTTCTTCTTGCATTTTAAAAAATTTCGTGTGATTTATTGTCGTTCTGTACGTTTGAATAAGGTTGTAAGTGATGCCTTTGCTCTTAGTATATGGTAATTACTGTCTAGTTGGGGGTGGAAAGAAAGATTTCTTTGTGGTGAAAACAGAAAATATACATTTTTGTCGGTGTATTACTTGTGCCATTAGTTGTATGGCAGCCTGGTGCTGCCTTTTCTGCAATAATTTTATCATATCAAAAATAAATCATTTGCTAATAGTGGTCATTTGTAACTTTCTAAGTGCATTGTTGTGGTGTTAACTCCCCTTTGATGATATGCTTCAATGTTCTACCAACAATAGAAGAATTAAGCACAAAGAGGAGAAATTTTATCTTGAGAATTACAGGAAACATGTATGTCCTTTCCCATCACTCAATATTTCTTTGGTGTCTCTAAGTCTATGATGCATTTTGTACCTTCACATTTTCTCTTATTTTTTAACAGTTTGTGAAGGAACACACCACCATTATTATAGTCAAAATGTGGTTGTCTTTACCTCCCCTTTTGATAGTGATCTTTAATGTTTGAGTGAACTTCCTTCTTTTTTTTTTTTCCTCGGAGTTGTTGACTGATGAACTTTTCGATTGGTACTACCAAAAGGCCATCAATTTTCCTAATATATACTATGTTCCAATATATGAAGTTAACATTATATAGTCTAAATTCATTTGTTTTTTTAACAATTTCTCTTGTGATGTAAATATATGCTTCTGAACATCCTTTTTCAAAATTATTAAACTTCTCAACAATTAAAGAATTGTCACAATTTGTTTTTTTTTTTTTATGCTCAAGACAAAAGAAAACTTTAATTATCAATGGAAGTTTTCTTCAAAATTGTTATTACTATATAAGCATTGCCCTTTTGTTTTACTTATTTACTATTTCTTAATATTACAGTATTTAAATTAAAGTATTATATCTGTCACAAATGTATTATCAAGTTAACAAGATCTTCTAACTTCAAAATATATTATTTTAAATTGTTCCGAGTTCTTTTTAAAAAAAAAAAATACTCACAACAAATGTGAAGATATGTGAATGTATATGAATCATTTAAAAATGTTATTCACACTCTTTATTATTCTTTAGTTATATGATTATGAATTCTCACAGTTATTACATTAACTATTTCTATCTTTCATCTTTTTTATCTTAACTTTTGACCAATAATTTTTCATATTATTATACCGCTCCTATATATGTGATAACACGGTGTTGTTATTTTTCCTTGGACGAATCATGCTTGATTGAATAAATGGAAAATTGCTTACAAGTATATGAAGTACATCTTTGTTGAGTGTAAGATAAACATATGATTATATATATGATTTCATAGATAGAATACATTGTTTTTAGTTTCTTTGGTTAAAAAAAAAAAAAAAGAGGAAACATATTTCAATTTACTATGGACAGTCAGATAACTAGCTTTCATTTATTTACACAGTCAATCAAGAAATCAAATATGGAAACCTTTTCATTAGTGTCCCTTTTGGTGCCGAACTTCTTTCCATAGCAAGTCGTTCCAAGTATGAGAACGTTGGGGCAAAAAATATTATGCTTCTTTGGGTTTTGATAATTGTATGAAACTTTATTTGGGTATTAGAAATATGTCGGTTGTAATCACATAATTTATATATTGTTAATTATTTTTTGGATTTATATGATACTTCTTTTAGGATGGGTTGTAATAATAATTGTGTTCTATACATTTTTTATTAATATTTCTTACAATTATATTGTCTTGCTGAAAGTCCCTTCCGTTTTCCTTTTGTATAATTAGCCCTTTATTTTCTCGCTTTGTATTTTATGATAAATAGGTTTGTTGGGTTGCAATTATTTTTGTCTTTTGATAGGATTTTGGTGATAATCTCTTGAATTTTCTGTCAAGAGTTTTCCTTTTTGTAATTCTACACTTTAATAGAAAAGATATGGGATTAAATTATGAATTAGAAATTCTTTGTAGTAGTGTTTCATATGCTTTTAGATATGTTGTGTGAAGGATGACAACTCAAAAATTGTATACAGAAAGATCTACTATAAAGTAAAGTAACAAGTCTCTCATTGGCTTTGTTGTTTATTTGATACAAATAATTAATAAATAAGAGTAAAACAAGATACATTAATAAATAAGATTAAAACTCCAATGAGTGAAGAAAGTTGTTGATATTCTTCTCTTAAGGTCTCTGTAGCTTCTCATGTTAACAATTTTATTTCATCTTGTTTGAATTGTGCAAACTAGGTATGTTAAGTTTCATTATGGTTCAAAGTGTAAAGTTGGATTATCATTTTACATCTATGCTAAATTAAATATCTAATTAATTAAATAGTAAACAGTATCATATATATTATACTAAATACTAACAGTAAAAAGGTATAAAGGTCAAAAATTGAATCAACTTTTAACTGCAATAAAATGAGAAAAACATTAAGAAATATGAAAAATGAAAAAGATCATGGTTACAAGACTCTTCATTTCTACGAATTAAATTTTAAAAATCTTATCTTTTCATTCTCTCTTATTGAATGAAGGAAAAAGTTGGATTTGCAAACTATAAATTAAGTGTTGGATAATCTATATATATATATATATAAAGCAGAAACATAAAAATGCTGATATGGTGCATTCTAAGGCCTGAAATTCTATTTATCTTTTTTAGTGGTTTTTTTTAGATTTTCCTTCACTTTAAAAAACATAAAATATTTCTTTATCTTTTTATAGAATATTAAAGCATGATATTTAATTATCTCCATATTAATAAGTCAATCCAAACACCCTCGTAGAAAAGGAAAGAATTATATTTAAAACAATATAAAAAAATGCTGGCTATGGGGTTCGAACCCATGCGCACTTATGTGCAGAAGATCTTAAGTCTTCCCCCTTAACCTCTCGGGCAAACCAGCTGTTGTTTTATGTTGGGCAAAGATAATTACTTAACACTTCAAAAGATTATAGACATGTATTACTTAGTAAATAGGGTGTAATTTACTATTTACGAGATTTATGTAAGTTATACTTATTTTTATATATTTTATTTTTTATGTGTATTAAAGGATTGTTTGAATTATGATCTAATTCTAAACTTAAATTTTATCTTGTTTGTCTCGCAGAAACACCAAACAATAATAAAAAAAAGTTATTACTTATATGCAATTTAGATTCAAGGCTTCTTTTGTATGAATTTATCTCGATATTAGAAAAAGTTATCAAAGTGACTTGACTTTTATGATCCTTTTCTATTTGGAAATTAACAATGAAGAAAAGAAAAAATAAAGGAGCGGACGAATTTCATATTCTAATTACTATTTTATTTTATGACACCTTGCCTTTTTTAATTTGTCAAATATAACGCAATCTTTATATTTATTTGAAAACTCTTACTTAGAACTTTTCATTTAGCTGCATAAGTATTTTTAACGATATAAATATTGTTAAACAGGTTTTTCTATAAATAAGCTTATAGTTATACATTTAATATAAATGCATACAAAAATATAAAATAACATCATACACAATGAACTTTTTGTAAAAGTATTATTTCAAATAGAGAAAATACATAGAAACCCCATTAAATTATGATTTTCTTTTGAAAAAGACACTTAAATTTTACAGGGTCCTAATACACCCTTAAATTAATTTAAAGTGAAATTATTGAATCCTTTTTTGGAATTTAATACAGAGAGCGTATAACACTCACATGTAGAGTGAAAACTAAAAAAAATATGATTAAACTTTTTTTTTGCAATATTTTTTATTAAATATATAAATAATCTTTTATTTGAGTGTTAATTTTTTTTTTTCTTTCTTCTCCTTCCTACGCTTCACCATTGTCCATTGAAGGAGACAATGGCTTCGAGGTTTTTTTTTTTTTCTTTCTCTTTCTCTTTTCGTTTTTCATTCAAATTGGATTTTGATAGAGATTCAGTTGTAACTGAATAACACAATTTCAGTCCATCAATAAAATGCTTTTTTAGTTCGGTCACGAGCAAAAAGTTTCATTAACAACTAGCAGATTTCCTTTGCGATAGCGACGATGAACGATTTATTGTTTCATCCTCAAATTTCTACTCCTCCTTCTTGGCCGGCGGGGGTGAGAAGCGCCGGAAAAATGATGTAACTTCAAAGAAAAAATCGTATTTCAAGTGACTTTTGATCATTAACGGAGCTGAAATCATGTTCAAACCAACCAAAAATTATCTCATCTGAGTCTGAAGAGAGAATTTATGGTTTTCCAAATACAACCCATGTTGATTTAGAGCAAAAATCACAAAAAGAAATTTTCATTTGAAAAAAATTAATTTGAAAGCGGATTTGATTTCCCAATTTCAATTTTGATTTGGTGATAGACAAAATGAAAATGATGCTATGGCAACAAGATTGTCATCTAAGAAGATCAAAGGCTGAGATTAAGCAGAATTGAATAAGGAAATGAAAAATTAAAACTAAGAAAGAAAAATAAACATAAATAAAAACAAAGAATAGAAAATTATATAAAATTAACACGTGGCAAACAGTAATCGGTGTGTGCATTCACTTTCTTTCTTATAAGTGGGATTGACCCAAAAATAGGATATTTATCACTTTTAAATTATTCAATGGAATACTAGGACCCTTGTAAAGTTTGAGTGTCTTTTTAAAAAATGTGTTGTAGTTGAATGAGGTAATTATGTATTTTCTCTTTCAAATACATTGGAGTAATATTTTGTTTCCAAGAGCAGCTCATAAGTTAAAGATCTGAGCGGAGGAGTAGATTGCCTCCTGCCTCTCTAACATAGAAGTACAACAAGACTCGTCTACAATTTCAAATTTTTCTTATCCAAAATCATGTACTTAGTAAATTAAAGATGCATCAATTATAACCTCCAACCTTCCTATTTAATAATGACTCAATAAATTGAAAATGAATCATTTCATCTCTAATCACTTGTCATGAGCACGGCTTATTCACTTTTACTAATAGAAGCAAGACAACAACCAAAATAAAATAATATTTAATCATAAAAATGTCATGTCAGCACACCTATCAGAAACAAAACATGCCAATTACCACATCCACCTATCACCACCAGCATAACCATTTAAAAAAATAATCATTAAGAAAGCGCATGCCGTTAACATTATAAAATTTGCTATACTCAACTTCTCACACCTCCTTAGAGATGGCACATTAAACCACATCTATAGAAAGAATGGACCAATAAACATCAAAAAAATAATAATAATAATGAATCAAATAAGAAATAGCCAATGATCACATTTCACATGCTCTGAAGATGAGGAAACTCGTCAAGCAACAAAAAACCTAAGCACGTAGCAAAATACCAAATAGGTAATAACCATTAATTTGAATAGAATATCAACCAAAACAAGTAAACAACAGTCGAAATAAAAATAAACCTTCACTAGCACCCAGAGATAGTTCCCCTCGATACAAAATACCAATAAGTAGCAAAACTGGACCTAACTCTTGCTTTACATTAGGGTCAACCAACAATATTCTAAAAGCTAACACTCTTCTGATTATCATTCCCTCCAACGTTTGAGAAAATGAAACCGGATCTCCAGGCAGATGTTTCTACTCCTATTTACTTTCCAGTGCTGTGCTTAGCTTTCGAGTGAGATTCCAGAGCATTTTCAGAACCAAAAGTCCTGCAAGGAGAAATACATGAATCCAAGATACAACTTAATGCTCCTAAAATAATCAAAAGATATCAAAAGTTACCTGTTGCATGTCTTGCAGGCAAGAGATCCGCCAGATTTTGGAGTCTGGTTTGGCTTGTTTCCAGGAGTCTTACCAGCCTGTTTTGAGGGGTGAGGGGTTGCCACATGGACAACACCTTTCTTACCATCTAAACAGCCCAAAAAAAGACACTCAGAAGCAAGAAAACTTGATCACATAATAACTTTTGAGTAAATATGGAATTAATGAGCCACTTGCTTTTGTTAACACTTGACATCTTTTTTATGTACTTCAAAGATTATAATCAGATTCTCATTCCAAATAACTAATACTTATTCAAGTTTGTGGTCAAATTTTCTCATGTAAATCGAAAGGACAACAGCAGACAGGTCAACATTATACAATCCACATCCAATATTAACATTAAGGTAAAGCATTAACCAAGTAGAAAAACTAACCAGTCTTTTGAGGAGTTAAAAATTTTGTCTTTTTATCGGGAACAGGTGTTTTTGCAGCAGAATCTGCAGGTCTCTTTCTGGTAGGTTCAGCCTAAAAAGGAAGAATGAACCAGGTAGTGTTAGCCCACCTTCCTGCTCAAGAAATTCAGGAGAAAGGAGAAGACCAATAACTACTAGCTACCTTCTTTGGTGTCTCCTCCTCACTCTCATCAGACTGATCTTCATCACTATCACCTTCTTCATCCTGAAAAGAGAATACTCAATACTATAAACATTGGGAGCTATATTATTCAAAAGCATTGCATTGTGGTTAATGTTTCAGACCCCCAAAGGAAAAGGCTAGATTAGTTACATGGACCAGAGGATGAACTAGCTCAACTCAGATGCAGGGTTCTGCCTTTTCAACATGCAACATAACATTCAAGACATAAATAATCTGATATTCAGTTTGATGGCTTCCAAAAACAATGGCCCAAGTATGATGGTAACTCAATTTGGCAATTCCATTTCGGCCTATATTTCTAGAACCAAATAGTATCTGTTTTTGGCTACTCAAAAGTATGTTTAGTAGTAAGCAATGATATTAAAAATCGATTTCATCCATTAATTTTTACTGGGACAAAAGCCCCTAAAATACTTACGAGTTTAGTGATATCCTTGACAAACAATTGTGTTGCATCACCCTTATCAAAAGAAAATTCTCATCGAAAATTTGTTTTCCAAGACCAATTCTTTTAAAACCAAATCTAAATTGTGTTCTGAATACCAAATGTAAATCATATTCTTTCAAAAAATCTTTAAGAGTTCATATCTGGAAGAACACTCAAGTACCACAGGTTGAAAAACATATTCAAACAATTTGGTTGGAAATTGTTGAACAAGCTCAAACTGGTTTTTTTTTTTTGATGAAGTAACAAACTCAAACTGATTTTTGTGCTTACCCAGACATTTAAAAAACCTTTTAATGATAAACATATGTTATAACGATACAATAAAGCATTGAGCATAAATTAGATGATAAGCATACCTCCCCCATCATAGAATCATCTTCATCCGCAGACTCATCAGTGCTCTCATCTCCATCTTCCGCCTTTGCAACTTTACTAAACTCTACAACCGTCACCTTCTGCTTAGCTGAAGCAGAATCCTTTGCACTAGCCTTGGCCTCAGTCCTTCCTGTTAGACAGGTAGGCAATACTTTAGAACTAAAAAATGGTAGATCAAAGACACAAGCATATAATAAAATTTTATGTACCATTGTTTGCAATTGTGACGGGTATTTCCTCATCAGACTCTGCACCCAATAAAATATCAATTAAGTCTTCGCCTAATTCATCGCAGCTTAAATATGCTCAAACAGAAGATTTTATACTTACCATCTTCATCTTCATCTTCATCTACATCCTCCTCAGTGTCACACAGAATTGTAGTCAAGGAAACAAAAAGAACTTGAAAAATCTACCTCTTTTAAATGGAAAGGAAGGGAATAGTAGAAACTAGAAAGATAGTAAAGTTCATTTGAACAAAAGATATAAGATAACAAACAACAGAAAGGATATTCCTCAAATGGGTTGGCAGCCTTGTATCCAAAAAAGTAGACGCTACCATTTTTCCAGTTGTGTGATAGTTCAAAGTCTCTATCAAAAACCAGGTCAAATTGTTGTTGAGGCAGCTTATCTGAGCTGAGTGTGCCAAGAACAAGCTTCTTGCCATCAATAGTTACAGACAAGCATACAGGTTCTGATCCTTTATCCTTTTTCACCTCACCAAGAGATGCCTAAAAAAAAGAAGAATACATTGATAAAAATACTAAAAAGAGATGCCTACAAGGAACTTAGCTATTGCAAATATTTGCCTATCAAATTCAAGTGACAACTTAACATACCTGTGAAAGATGCAAAATCATGTCATCTCCAGGCTGTACAGATAAAGGTTGTCCACTTTTCACCTCCGCACCTAAATGTAAGAAAATTTAAAACAACTGCCAAATATTATTCCAATATAAAGTGGGCATCAAACACACTAATACACTATGGATGAAGAATCAACAGCCGAGCACGCATAAAAGAAACGATATTTTTTACAATACAATTATTACACAATAGTAGAGGCACAAAAGTACATTCAAATTGTATATGAGACCCAGCAGAACTTCTGATGTACGGGTTCTTGAGCTATATGTGGTCATCAAAGTAAAGCATATGAAGGTAACTCCAACTATTAAAATTAAAAATTGAGCCTTTATCACATCAAACACTTGAGAAATCATTTCCGCGGTTCCAAGTAAATCCCTGATTCTGAAAGAGCTAAAGCAAATACCCTACTCTACCCTCCTATACAGAGGAACAGAAAATGAACCCAAAGAACAAAGTGATGAGAGAATCTATGGCCAGTTGGAAACACTAAAAAACCATTTTTTAACTGACGACACTAAAGAACCATATCCAAAGCAGAGTGTAATCATATATAGGCAGCATTGCACTACAACACAAACATTTTCTAGTTATTTCCCTCTCACTCTCTAATCTCTACCATGCCAATGCTGAAAAATACATAGTCTGGGAATCTATCACAAAACAGTACAACAACAACAACAACGTACCAAGTGTAATCACACAAGCGGGGTACGGGGAGGATGGTGAGCAGCATTATCACTACCTTGTGCACAAAGAGAGGTTGCTTTCTATAAATACAGCCATCACAACAATAACATAACTAGAGTGTACGCAGACCTTACCCCAAAACTTCGGAGGTAGAGACGCTGTTTCCGATAAACACAGCTATCACAAAACAGTAAATAACAAAAAAATGAAACATAACTTAAATTTTTCTCAAATTAACAAGCTGTGAAATTTGCACACATGTATACAAATTCAGTCATCATATACCGAAGACGTGTTTGATCAGAATCACATAAACATCGAAATCATAATAAACAATGAAAATTGAAACAGCGAAATAAATAATCAATAAATACAGCATGTGACACCACGAAACAAAACAAAATATTAACAAACGGTCATCGAGCAATACAGATTACCAAAACAATCAAACGATAAATAGAGAAAAAGCAAATAGATTGAAAGAGAGATAATTTACCCCAAAATTCCATTGCTGATTGAGAAGAAGATAGACAAAAAAACTCTAGGGTTTTAGCAGATACCCAGAGAGTGAGCAATGGAAGTAATTTTGGGTCCTCAAGTGTTTTAGGTTTATATAAGCGGGAGAATGGAGAGAGAGAGGGCTATTATATATACCATGTTTATTGTTTCCCATGTTACCCCTTGTATGCATTAAGGGATCGTTTGGTACAAAAATCAATAATGCAGGGATTAGTAATGTTTGGATTAGTAATGCAGATATTAATAATATAAGAATTAGTATTGCATGATTTATTTTTATCAAGTGTTTGATTCATTGTTTTTCACTTCATCTTGTGTTTGGATTAAAACTTTATAAAAAGCTTTTTTTCAACTATATCATTGAATTATTATGTAATTGGGTTAAGGTAAATAATTGCCGGACAATATTATTTTTTATGGCTTTCTAACTAGCTATGAGAAAAACAATTTTGATGCCATGTTTGCTTTTTCTTCACTTAAATTATTCGAGGATAAATAATTGTCATCTTAGTAAATTGACCACTTATGAAATGTCATCTTGTAGTTTTAATATGTATGTAATTTTATATATTGTTCAAAATACAAATAATTAGAAAATCATATAAATAATATATATATATATATATATATATATATATTCAATTAAGATCGCAAACATCATGTGGTGATATATTTACCTTTTTAATTAGTTAATGTTAAACAACTCACATTTCAAATATTGTATTAATTTTTATTGGATTTATTTAGTACCTCACTAAATATTTTGTAAGCTAATTTATTTAAATAAATTTACCAGTACAAATATAAAACATAAAATCAAGAAAATAAATAAAATAATTAAAATGATTTGAGGGATATTTTTGTCTTTATATAGACTTATTCCATGGTATTATATCCTATGTATTACTAATACCTCCAAATGGAAGGTATTACTAATCTATGGATTAGTTATACATAGGTCCAAATTCCTACCAAACATAATACTAAATAATATCATACATAATACATGGACTATTTGTTATGATACGGCCTACCAAACGATATTTGGTAGCTAGTTTAAATAATAGCACTCATTTGGAAAAAGAATTATGTTTGAAAATAAAAATTGTATTTATATATGAATATAATTTGAAAATTTGTACAATTTTAGAACTTATGGAAGGATCAAAAATCAAATATGTTGAATGTTGAAATTTTTAGATATATGGTATATGTTTTGATTGTTCTACCATAATGCACGAGATTATTAGGAGATTATTGATCATGTCAATATTATCGAATAATTTATCTTGAATATATTTGAATTTTCGTACAAGAAAATGTGAACTTAAAGATTAAAAAAATAATCTATTTATAAAATAATGCAAATTAATTGTCAAGTACATTGTTAATTCAAAACACATATCATGACATTCAATTAAATAAACTTTAATTACTACATTTTCAAATGATAATGAAGTAGTAGTAATTTATGAATTCAATTGAGAGTGTATATAGCTGAGATCAATAATTCAACATATTTAATAGTTATATAAAAAAAAAATTAAAAGATGAAAATTCCAGCAATATTGTATGAGAAGATAAATACTTGCATAACTCAATTGAAATGAGGTTATATCAAATGATAAAAGATGTATCATGCATGAAATGAAATTTTAAAAAAATAAAATATAATTTTAAAAAGGAAAATAATATTTTTAGTCCTTGTGTTATTTTGCATTATTCCTATTTTGATCCTTATGATATTCTGTTAAGCGTGTTTGACCTTCAATTAAGCAATGCGTGTGATTTTAGCCCTTTTGTTAACCGACATCAAATAGATTAACGATCTGTTAAATTGTTAAGGGGAAAATCAGGTATTTACATTTATAGTGCGGTTATACTCCATTAATTCTCTATTATAAAATATATTCTAGTGGGTTATTTTCAATATCCATCTCTAAAATACGTACTACCATTTTACTTTGCCGATTTGATTCTTCTTTATTTATTGTGCAAACATCATATTTATTATTAATCTCTAATCTCTCTATAAAAGCATTTTTCAAATTTGTGCAAATCAGAACAAAAAATAGATCAGAATGTGGAACAGATTTGCATCACACTAACCTTCTATGCAAGATCCAAAAGTAAGAGAAGAAGAAATGGAGATTAACCCTTTGTGGATAAGGAGGAAATCATTAACAAATGGCTGAAGACTGTTGACATTTAAAATTAATTTTATCTAGAAAAAAAAGTGAATGAGAGGAATCTAAAAGACAATCATAACAACAAGCATTTGTTTTTTCTTGAGAAATGATGTCAGAAAAAAAAGAGAAAATACATAACTATTAAGATCTGTTTTTTAATAAAAGGGAAAATATTATTGAGGAAGACAATAAGATGATAGATATTGGATAAATAATAAGCACAAAAAGACTTTTTTTAAGTGTATGAAATAAAAGCAACATGAAATATCTAACTTGTCCTCTGCAATTTAACATATCGTTATTTTATTTGTCATCAGTTAGTTGAAGGACTAAAATCACACACATTGATTTATTGACAGTCAAATACGCTTGACCGAATATCACGAGGATTTAAATAGAAATAATGCAATAACATAAGGACTAGAAATATTATTTTCCCTTAAAAAAAGATTTAGAAAAAATGTAAATAAAATAACTTTTTTTTAAAATATCGTGAATGAAAAATTAAAACATGTGACAATTTCATATGGTGAGTGCGTGTTCAACAAGATAATTAGGTTGATATAATATGAAGTTGTACCAATTTGTCATGCTTTGTAATTTGAAATCATGATGATACAATATAATTCAAGCATTATAACGTATATTACATTGAATTTAACATGAAATCCTATTGCCTAAAATAACATGCATGTCACATTTATAAAATGTGTTTTTATTTGTTTTTTCACTTGTAACATTGAAATCATAAAAAAAATGTATAAATTGTGAATATTGCAACATGACAATTAGGTTGAATATAACATAAAATCATATCAATTTGACTTGTTGCTGTTTATTAATTTTAAATTCATATTCTATTATTAATATCAATCAACTTTAAAGTATCCTTGTTAAGAAAAGTCATTAAATTTTAAAAAGTCGTTTTCCTCCAAATATTAAAACAAAAGATAGTATTTGATTTTAATTTTTAATAACACCACATAAGTATTCTTTAGTACAAATCCTCCCCAATAGATTTAACATTTTTGATTTTTTTTATTCCTAATAAAGATATGATAGAAATTATTTAGGCCAAATAAGATTAAAAAAAAAACATGACAACATGTCTAAATATTTTTAAATTTTGTGATTTTAAACCAGATTAAAAGTTACAAGGAGTAGGTTTTTTAAACGAATAAAAAAAGTGAGATTAATAAATTAAAATGAATGGAGTTTTTTTTTTAATATTAAATTATAATTTAATTATAATACTCCTAATAAATTACTGTAGTTAATGTAATACCGCACGTTTGGATTTGGAGTAAATAAATACTACAACAGTTACCCACGTTTTTTCAGCAAGAATATTAATCTGAAAAGGAGGGGAACTGAAATTGTACTTATAGTATTTGTATCTGGTCCATATTCCGATCGCCGGACGACGAAAAGCCCACCCATTTCCTCCATCTCCGGCAACTGGATGACTTCTAGAAAGAGCAAAAATCAAGTAGTTCAAGCTGCAATTTGCTAAAATCAGAGTTTGGTAGGGTTTCATTTGACTTTGATATTGTTAGGATTCTCCATGGAAGTACCTGGTAGACGTTCGAATTATGCAATGTTACAGCAGCAACCGCCAAACGATGAGTTTAATTTAGATGAGAAGAGCAAAAGTAGAAGTGATAAGGGATTATATTGGGACTTGATTGATCGCCGAATAGGTACGACGCCGTTTCAAGCCTCGATTGTGTTACCGACGCAGTCAAGTGAGGGTAGCTTTGCTGAAAGTTCCATTTCTGGAGTTTCATTTGGGCATATGAATGCTAATTCAGGTGGTGGAGGTTCGTTGTCCAAAAGTTGGGCTCAACAGACAGAGGAGAGCTACCAGCTGCAGTTAACGTTAGCTCTGAGGATCTCTACTGAAGCAACCTGCGCTGCTGATCCCAATTTGTTGGATTATGTGCCGGATGAATCAGTATCTCATGCTTCAGCTTCATCTGCATCAGTGGAGGCAATGTCTCATCGATTCTGGGTATGTATTGTATTCTATTTTGTTGATTTTTCTCTATTTTAGTTCTATTAGTATATCATTCCTTAAATTACAATATGAGATCGTGTGCTAAAACAGTGTGATGTTTGGCATATCAGGTTCTGTTTTGTAGTAAGAACAATTTCACCAATACATATTTGATAAGACATAGAGGATTAATAGATATTAGTTCAAGTTAAGCCTCTATGACTTGTCACAATTAAAGGTAGTACTAATCAAGATGTGGTACGTACACATTATAACTTTGAATCGTCAACCAAGTCTAGTATTTATTGGAGAAAGGTAGGGGGTCCATTATCCACCAAGTTTCGGAGATAGAAGCATTAAGTTCTAAGTATAGAGAATGGAATATAAGTTTAGATTGCAGATGTTCCCATGCTTAGATGACAGTTGATTATGTCGGTGAAGGGATCTGACGTTCTATTTAATGAACTCGTATTGTATTGAAATGGATAATTGGAATTACACGTACAATTATAAGAGTTCATCATTCTAATTACTCCAAACTAGTAGCAAATCCTTCCAAGGGAAGAAGTAAAAATAAAAAGGAAGAATGGAGGGAGCTTCCAGAGTAATCTAAGCAACTAAGAAATAAGAGATAAGTTCATAGCATCAACTCTAATTGATTATTTCCCTCTTCTATATATAGGCATCTTTCCGGGGTCCCAAATGTAATATGACATCTTAATACATGGGTCCTCCATCTTAGTTATATTCATAACAATTCTCCCCTCCTCAATAAGAACCTTGTCCTCAAGGTTCGAGTATAGTTGTAATGAGACCACAGTGTTGTCTTGTTCCTCTTTATCAGTGTTAACAACCCAAAGGAGTTCCTTAGACGCTTCATTAGGGGATGTATCCATGCCTAACAAGATTAACATCAAAGAGTTTCTGGGGAGATGAAGATGGCGGGACTAAAGCACCAACGTTGAACACCTTATGGAGCTTTGATCTGAGAGCACTGAAAATTGTTGGATCCAACTCCCGCTAAAACATTATGAATTGATGGCATTGGCATTTGTAAGGTCTTTGTAGTCCAAAAAACACTCCTGGGGACAGCCACTTTCTCAACCAGTTTGAACAAAATCCTTCCAGCACCTAACAGAAAACCAACTTCCAATAGCATATATTCATTAGGGGAAATTCTTCTACAGATGTAACCAACACAGCATATCTCGCCCCAATTTCAGAAGCATCCTACAAACACTTGATCGTGTGTAGAGAGCAAGACCACAGACCACATCTTTAGTCCATTGGAAGCCCCACCAGTTTTCCGTAACATCTCATAGAACACATTTGGACCAATTTTTGGACAATATCCAGCCAACAAATTTCCAACGCATTATTTGGGCCTTCCTTGTTATTTATTGCCTGCAACTCACTTTTGACAAAATCAGCAGCTGCACAAATATGCGAAAAGATTGCTTCTTGTAGCATTTTTATAATCTCCATATGCTCGGTGACTGCAACAATTGTTTTGTCAATATCCTCAATAGTCGGTGCCTTCAGCATGACTTCCCTTGTAGCTGCTGCAGTTTCCAAAACATCAATAATAGTGTTTTTCGTGGTGTTTGTTCCTTCTAACAGTAACATTTGATTAAGGAGAGGCAAATGGAAATTTTCAAGCTGGTCAACTTGCTGTTCATAGAGCATTTACTTTCGTAAATATGATATAGTAGCTCTTTTGTTTTGTTCATTGGTAAAATCTTCCGCTCTTTCAACCTCAGGAGCAACCTTTTTAAATAAAACTGTCTTTTTCGCAAGCACCTCAAGCATCATTCTAGCTTGGATCCAATAATGATCGAACCTGTGAATTGGAAACTTGTCGTCAGAAAAGATGTGGCTGCTCCTTTTTTAAACTGGTTGTAATTGGATATTCTAATGGCATTAACCCACAAAAGAGTCGAATACAAATCTCAAGGATGATCCATAAGACTATTACTGAGCAGTCGTCAACCCATACCACAATTGAATGACCACTAGACAAATGAAGTCACTGTTTAAAATCAATAGGTGAAGCTGATCCAGAAACACCACCGTTCCATTTCTCAGATTGAAAGCCATCATTCAGAACACCATGGATAAAGCTTATACCAGAATTCATGTTTACACCAGCTCTCTGATCTAAATTGTTGCTGCAAAATCGTTTGGGATTCTCCAAACGTCCAAATACTGTTCTTGCACATTGGTTTTTCACAAAAATATGCAACTTTGGTCAGCATAAAAGACAATAAGCCCAGGCCAATTGCCACTTTGCAGAACATCTGTTGTTAGATTGATCTCGACATTAGAGTTATACCACAAATAAACAGGCGCCTCTCCTGTGGCATTTAGCTGCTCCAACAACCCAAGCATAGTATAACTATTGTCGCCATGTGAGAAAGCAACATCAGTGTATGGCTGCCAGGACACGTTGAAGTTGCGAAAGTTGAGGTACTGGTGGAAGTCATATGCATCGATATACTTCTCTAATGCACTGGGTGAAACAGCCCCGACAACATGGTTAGTAGATATGCAAGGATATTCAATATGTTTAACACTTCTAATATCTTTACATGTCACAGAAGAAAATGGCAACATCATGTGTGACATATACACCAGGATTAAATGAAAGTTGTAAGCATTTAATCTTATGGAGCAATGTGATTCTATCTATAATCATAATGTCACTCCCAGATTCAGTGTATGGTCTAGTTGAGTCAAGATTAAAAGAGTATGCATATTTATACATGTCCGACATATCAGCAAACACCTTATGTGTAGTGGTCTCTGAAGATACATCGCATACGTCTGAAGCATCGTCCACACTCATAAGTGTTTCGCCTTTCGAATAACCAAAAAGTAGAACTCGGTTGACTGAATACACACTCGAGTTTACCTTATCAAAGCAAGCCCAGAAAACCTGCCCAGTATCACACCAATTGCAAATGTGTAAACACAAAGCATGTGGAAGCGAACCAATAGTTGTATGAGGGCCAAGATGTGTTGCAAAAGTATCCCTCTCCGGCTTTATATAGAACACCTTGCGTCCAAACACCATGTCAAGCTTATGTTCTTGGCCTTCAAGTAGAAAACTTGGTTGCTTAACTGAGAATATTGAAGGTGCAGATGCAAGTTGGGATGTGACAATAAAAGCACTGGAGATATCATCGAGGCTCACCGATTTTGGTATTGTATCCCCAGCTTAACTAACGTGAAGTTATGAATCCAGATGTGGGTTCACCATGTCTGTTTCCTCTGTTTTGTCACCCAAATCAGAATTCAACTCAGAGGAAGGGGAGATTGTATTCGAAATCACCACAGATTCAACAGACAAATTCTCAGCAAAAGCAAAGTGCTCAACCTCATCAGGCACAACACAATCTCGTCCAACAAGAGGAGCTAGTAGTGATTCATCTTTTGCAATCTGGCTACACATATCAACTTCAGTTCTTTGCGGATTTTCGTCAAACACCAGCACTGCAGTCATGTCTGAGTAAACATGAACTGAAACTGGAATTTTTTGATTAGTCTCCTCATCTGTAAATTCAGCGAGTATAATAGACTCATAATTCAAGTCCTGCAAGAAGGAATGATCTGAAACTGAAGGTGGAAAAGTGGGGTTCGGAGGTGGAGCTGAAAACAGAGGTTGTTGAAATGGGAGTGCTGGAGGAGGAAATAAAGCCAATGGAAATTCTGATGGAACATTGCTGGTCACCCCAATTGGTAGAGGAGGAACAGTGAAAGCACCAATGTATTTAAGTCATATTGTATTGAAATGGATAATTGGAATTACACGTACAATTATAAGAGTTCATCATTCTAATTACTCCAAACTAGTAGCAAATCCTTCCAAGGGAAGAAGTAGAAATAAAAAGGAAGAATGGAGGGAGGTTCCAGATTAATCTAAGCAACTAAGAAATAAGAGACAAGTTCATAGCATCAACCCTAATTGATTATTTCCCTTTTCTATATATAGGCATCTTTCCGGGGTCCCAAATGTAATTTGACATCTTATCACATGGGTCCTCCATCTTAGTTATATTCATAACATTCTAACTGCTGGATCTTTCTCAATACTATTGAAAGCTGATATCTTCTGTATTATCACGACATCCTAATTTTTATCGAAAGTGTTAGAACAAATGTCAAGTAATATAGAAGTTGAGGATGAAAAGAATGCTTTTAGATTTTGTTGAGTTTTTTGGTCTCTCAAGGATGCCTGATTCCTTAACTACTCTATAAATGCTATACTGAGTTGTGCAAAGGATGCCTGTATTTTATTGTGCCCTAATGTATTGGAAATTTTCAGCCTTTTACGTAGTTGCATGATCAAAGTGAATGTAATGGAAATTTTCAGCCTTTCCTTACGTAGCTGCATGATCAATGTGAAATAAATTTCCTGTCAAAATCAGGTTAGGGCAACAATCTAATTCTTGATTGAAAAGGAAAAAAAGACATGTGAGATTTACTGTATCTGTGGTAAAACTTATACTGTTGTCTAAGTACACTTGACGGATGTGCAGCTTAAGTATGATAATCATGACTTGTTTGCTCAATTTTACCTGTCATACTGTCATATTTCCGTTATGGCATAACTCGCTTGTTGGATGTGGTGCTCCCAAATACATGACCTTTTTGAAAAGCTGTGATGAGTGGTTACCTATGTATCTAATATTAATACGCCTACCTATTTTGTTGTATAATTGTATAGTAAGGGTATTTAAGTTTTTTCTCAGAAAACAGTAAATGTATTGAAGTTAAGGCCCAATCACTCTTTCCAATTCATTGTATCAATATATTAGGTACCAAGGACAACTACCTAGAAGATTCCCTTATTGACCAATACTCAATAGGATGTTCGAAGTAGTCTCTGGATACTTTGTTAAACTTCAGTTTGTCGCTGGATTAGTAAAAATGACTCCAAGATACATTGCATTCAACCAACACAACCATATAATATCCAAAGGCAATACTAGAACTGCATGAAATTAGTTAAAATTTAATTCACGCTCCTTCGCAAAAGTGATATCCATTTAATTGACAAGAAATTCAAGTTACTGTTGTATACTTGTATGTTCTTACAATCAAAACGGTTCTCAAAGTAGAGATAAAATTAATCTTTCTCAAGTTTAAACCTTTATTAGTATTAAAGTAGATCCCATGTTACCTTATTTTAAAATTTTGGAGTAGTATTATAGCATTAGACAACGGGATAATCCTCTAGAAAGTGCATGCGGTTTTAGGAGAAAGACATAATAGAAAAGATATTCATTTTAGGATAGAGGAGAAAATTGCAGCATGAGATATTGGTTATCAATTGAGGTTATTTTCTATCTGAATAGAAGTTTCAATATGACTATGGACTTATATTATCATTGTTTCTAATGTTATGTTCTTATAATATCTCGTCTATATTTTCGATTAGCCGGGTTATACAGTCCCAGACCTCCTGGTTTTCATACCTAAAAGACATTTTCTTCATTCCATCTTATGCTGTACCAGGTAAATGGGAGCTTATCATACTTTGACAGAGTCCCCGATGGATTTTACTTGATTCAGGGGATGGATCCATATATCTGGACACTCTGCTCAGATCTGCAAGAAAGTGGTCGTATCCCATCAATTGAATCCCTGAAGGCCGTTGATCCCTCTGTAGTACCATCAGTTGAAGTGATTTTGATTGATCGGCGAAGTGATCCCAGGTTAAAGGAACTACAAAATCAAATTCATAGCATGTACCGTAGGTGCAACACCACAAAAGAGGTGGTTGATCAGCTTGCAAAGTTGATCTGCAATCACATGGGGTAAGTTTTAAAATATTTTTCTGAGAAACCCCAATGGGGTTTTTTTTTTTGGTTCTTTCAGCGATTAATTTTTATTCCCTTTATAAGAGGCGCAGCTTCTGTTGGAGAAGGTGGCTTCATTCCTATCTGGAAGGAGTGCTGTAATGACCTGAAGAATTGTATAGGATCCATTGTGTTTCCCATTGGTAGCCTTTCTGTTGGCCTTTGTGGACATCGCGCATTGCTGTTTAAAGTATGTTGTTACTGTGTTACACTGAAATTATTGTCTGTTTGCTGTTTTGCGAGTCAGCTATCTAACTCTAAAGTTAATTTGGACATACTTGTACCCACTAATGGTTTACTATTGGAAAACCACAATTTCTTACTAATCATGTAAATTATTTTGGATTTACTCTGCCCTTGAAGTAAAATGAAATGCCATCAAGAAGTTCCTTTCATTGGGTTGCTTATGCAAGTTTGATGTCTATCATTAACTTCAAATGTGACGATTGTAGGTTCTGGCGGACATCATTGATTTACCATGTCGAATTGCCAGAGGATGTAAATATTGTAAAAGATCCGATGCTTTCTCATGTCTTGTTCGATTTGGCCTTGACAGGTGTGCATCCAGATAATATATGGCATATGTTTCCATTTCAAGTGCATTAAAGAGAAATCATAGAACTTACCTATTAAGAACAGAAGGGGAAGGAAACTTTAATTCACTTTTTGAATTCCTTTGTATAGATAATTATCATTTCAAAGAACATGTTTCTGCAAGATATTGGAAGTCTTAATGGATAGCAATTGGTGTTGCAAGATATTATTCTCATGTACTTGGTATCTGATCTTCAAAATTACCTCCCTCTTTTATTCATCATGTGTAATTAATATGCTGTTAATTGTATTTGCCAAAAAATGTAGTTGGTGTCTTGTATATGATACCGTCACTTTCATTTGATTTATCACTAATAATATTTTATGTATGATGGGGTCGACTTTCATTTACATCATCACTAGTTATTTATGCTTTCTCTAGAATATGTAACGCTGGTTTTGTGAAGGATAGGAAGTACAAATTGCATGGATCTGGTAAACTGACCATGGTGAAGTTTTGTATTTCCCTTTGCAGAAGCATGCAAAACATAGAATGAAAGATTTGATTTCATTAAAATTTAGACGTCTGAATCTGAATGATATAGATGTTGTCTCAAGATCTGAACACTGAATGATTAAGATTGTTTGTTTTTCAATATCTGAATGTACATAATTTATTTATATGTACATAATAAAAATACAATTCAAATAAAAATTAATTAAATATTAAAAAATTAATAAAATAAAATTATTACTTGATTCAAAAAATGAAACACTTATGCTTGCTAGTGATGGTGGTGATAGTTTGTAGTGGTGGTGGTGGTGGTGATGGTAATAGTTATGGTTAGTGGCTTGCAATGATGGTGATGATAGTTGTGATGGTGGAGGTGGTTGGTGTTGTGGTGTCAATCATAATGGTGGTGATTAGCAGTGGTGTTGGTGATTGTAATGGTGAAGTTGGTTGATGTTTGTAGTTGGTGGTGGTGACGGAAGAATGTGTGATTGTTGATAATGTGTTTGTGGTAGTTGACATAGGTGTTAGTAGTTATGATGGAGGTTTTAGTTGTAAAGACTGACCATAATGGTGGTAGTAGCTGATAGAAGTGGTGGAGGTGGTGACTGAAGAATGTATGGTGATAGTTGGTGGCGGTGCTAGTTGTGATGGTGGCGTTTGTTGGTAGTATGAATTGACCACTAATGGCGGTGGAGGTGGCGTCGGCTATAGAGATGGGCATGGTGGTGGCAATTGATATAATTATAATGATGAAGGAGATAAGGGTGGTAGCAACTGACATTAGTGGTTAGCAACAGTGGTGGTTGTGATGGCAGAGGTGACGGGTGGTAGACGATGGTAATGGCGGTGGTCATGGTTGTGATGGAAGAGGTGGTTAGTGGTGGTGGCTGGTGATTGTAAATAGAATGATGGTGAATATTATCTACACAAGAATACCTCTTAATGATGTTAAAACTGTTTCTAGATCTTAATGATTAAGCCCTATAGGTCACAGACCAATAAGTGCTTCAAATCTTAATGAAAACAAATGCACTTAATAGACATTCTGAACCATCCAGGTTTTGCAATTCAGATAGTTGAGTGAGAATGGTGGTTGATTTAAAGCACACCGAGATTGAAATCTCAACTTCATGACATTGACTTTGTTTTTACTTTATACTGTCTTAATCATTTGATTTAAGATTTACAATTTCAATCCAAAGAAACATCCTTCTTTTCATCCGCTCAGCCCCGAAATAGGAAAAACTGGAAATCGTGGCAAAATTTAAAATAAAAATAACAAGAAATCTGATGCAAGTCAGTGTGGTGAACAGCAGGATTTTGTTTTTCTGAATGCTATAACTTTGATGAATGTGAAGAAGTTACTGACTGCTTTATCTGTTGAGCTCTTCTGCTAGACAGGTCTCGGTACACTTCTATAATCACACACAGATATATTGGTTTGAAGTACGCCAAATCATTTTTGTGCATTTGGATAGCTTCATATTTATTTATGGACATAAGAATTATTTATGTTAAGAATAAGTACATAAGCATTGACACAAAGCAAATGCACCATACAGGGAATACTTGGTTGATTTGATTCGGGATCCAGGATGTTTATCTGAACCAAATTCATTGCTCAATGGTCCATCTTCCATCTCGATTTCTTCACCATTGCGCCTTCCGAGATTTGGACAAGTTGAACCTGCCATGGAAATCACGTCACTGGCCAAACAGTATTTTTCGGATTGTCTATCACTTAATCTGGTCTTTGATGATTCTTCAGCAGGTATTGTCCCCCCCCCTCCCCCCACTCTCGCAACCCCAACAAAAAAAAATGATAAAGAAGAAAACCCTTAGCAGGTGATCCTTTGATGGCTACTTGCCTACACAAACATACATATAAATCTTCAATGCTCATCTGGGTTGTTGTGAACACTTATCATTTTCCGAATGTTGAGCTTGCCCTTTGCCATGATATGATAAGAGATTTAGAGATATTTGGGGTCACAAAAATGGATTCAATTAAATGTTGCACTTGCAGCTTTTCAACATCCAGAAAAATTCTCTCGTATCCGAACTTATATGCCCTTAAGCTTGTAACATCCCTGTAATTTTTGGTGGTACATATATGTACTTTATTATTTGGGAATAGCAGTCCTTCAAATTGCTTCATAGTCTTATTCCAATAATACATACCCAACAGATAATTTCACCCATGTTCACCTGCAATCCAGAGTTCAATAGTTGTCACCTGCTTTCTTACTGAAGGGCATTAAACGGGAATGATGATGATAACTTGCTTACATTGTTCTAGAGAGTAATCTTTAAACCCTTTTCTTTTTGTAGAAGTTCCTTTGTTTCCTTGTGGAGCCTACAATGGCCATTTCATAGAACTTCTGTTCCTCAATGTTCAAATCAGTTTCCCTGTATTTATCAAAATTACTGAGGTCTCTGGAGAGATTCAGCCTTGGTATAGTCACAGAATGTTCCTTAAAGTTCAAGTCAGTTCCCCTGTGTTCATCAAAATTACTGAGGTCCACAACAAGGGATTGAACTGAATGGTGCTCATAGTGACATCAAACTACTCCATTCTTTTTTCCTGGATCACATGTTATCTTTTTGGATAGAGCGGATTTGTGCTAAACAGGCACTTAGGCTTCTTTCTCTCTCTGACCTTCATACTGTTGCTCCTCCTAAGAAATTTTAGCATTCTTTGACTATAACGAAGCTGAATCTCTCCAGAGAATTCATTGGTTTCCAATCCCTCCAAAATAAAATTCCAGTGAAAATTAAGATTTTTTTGCTGCTTCTCTCTTCATTTTCCAGTACTACACATTGCTTAAACCCTGAAACTTGGTGAAGCCCTGTTGGACACTTCACCTAACTTCGGCAGCACTTCAGTGCAGGCACCAAGGTAATTCACCTCATCACTGGGGGGGGGGGGGGGGGCAATCTTTAATAGGTATCAGGAGGCCGTAAAATATGGTTGACCAATTGGTATATGAATTGTTAACCAAATTTTATGAAAGAATCAGAGAATAGGAATAAGAAATTAGAAATTTTGTATTATAAAACCAGCAGTGGAAATCTAAAACTGCATCTTTACTTTTAAAATATAAATTTAAAATAGCTTTCTTAACATGAAAACCTCATATGTTATGCTTAGTTCATTTAATTATACTTTTATCTGCTCTTTGGCTAGATAATTATAGATTATGTTTATATATTTATTATTATTATTAGTATTAAATTTGTAGTTTCTACTTTTTCTTCATTTTTTTTTTTTTTTGTTTTCCGCCCAAAAACCCATGCTTTTATTGCTCTTTGTGGTTGAAGTCCAAGTAGACCTTGACGCTATCATAATCGTTTCGACTTTGATGACTCTGTTACTACTCCTACAGATTAGCATGTAATCATGGATGAGTTTGTTTCAGCATAGTACTAACCAGAAAAAAGACTAAGCTCAACAGTTTTGTGGTACCAAGAAAGTCTAAACCTACACTGCTCAGCTTTGACGGTTTGCCATCATCTTGGCATCTATTTTCTTTGTCCTCTTTTGTCTTTGAATTTTTCTCTGTTTTGATTAATGATCTAAAGGCCTGATATTTGATACCAACTTCTTGGATGAAATTAATATGTTAAAAATGAACAAAGGAGATTGTAGATAAAATGTCGACACAATTGTAAGTACAATTTTTAAAAATACTACCTCTGAGTGTTATACCTATTAGGTTTCTTTTAAATAATAGTATTTCATATCTTTCTAGAGGAGCTCCTAATGTGTAAAAACAAGTTGAATAACAGAAGCTCCCCGCGATGAAGCTACAAGGATCTAGTATGATTTAAGTGTTCATCATTTTAGCTAGTCTATATTTGGGCCTAGAGTGTCCAGACCAAGGAAAGTATATTCAACCTTATCTTGTTTGCAAATAAATTGCCACTCTCGTTTGCAAACCGATCCCCTTCTGTTTTATTGGTGACATTTATATCAATTAGTTTTGTTTTTGGGTTTCATAATTCATTGTTTGGTGCAGGAACTGCAGTTGATGGGGATGCTGGACAAACGGACAGAAGTTCCATGGATAGAAGCAGTGCAGTTCCTAGTTCAAGCAATCGTGATGAAGTTTCACGGTTACCTCTGCCTCCAATAAATGCATGGAATAAGGGATGTGATAAAGGCTCTCAACTTCCTGCATTATATCATCCTCCAAACATATCTACCTCAATGCGCCAGGAAGAGGATTTGATTCATTTGAAAAACGTCCCTCCAATTAGGTATGGAGATGCTCAACTGATTGCAATATCTGAGGCAAAGACAGATACCATTAATGACCAGAGGTACTTTGAGGGAGGAGGGAGACTTGCTCCTGCTAAACCAAGTCGAGAACTTGTTCTTGATGTAGAAGATCTGGTTATTCCCTGGAATGATCTGGTTCTGAAGGAGAGAATTGGGGCAGGTAATCCCAGTCTGCTCATTTCTACGTTCATAGTGTTAGCTCTGTGTTTATTTTGCTGTGTGTCAATAATATTAGGATACGGTAGTATCATGACATCCAAAACTAGTCTAGTTTACACTGTTTTGTTGTATTTGCAGGGTCTTTTGGTACTGTTCACCGTGCCGACTGGAATGGCTCTGTAAGAAAATTTCCCATTTAGTTCCGAGTGTTTGAAGCACATTCCACCTGTATCTCTCTCTAATTATTTTCAACCAACTATGCCTCAATCCCGAAATAGTTGGGTTCGGCTCTATGTATCCTTTATGTCCGCCAGTTTCATTCTGTTTATTTTTTAGGTAAACTAGGGGTTCTTTAAATCTCAGTTTCATCCCTATGTTGTCATTCAGATTTTTATCCAAATTGGAGAACACTGTCATTCAAATTTCTAACCAAACCTAAAAGACTCCTAATATAAGTGCAAATTTCGAGCCCCTAATTTCAACTAATTGGTAATCACCTGTACGGATCCTTTGCTTCCATTGTGTTTGTTCAGATAGATCCTGATTCATGACAAAACTATTTATTTTGCACTTTTGAAATGCATTTGAACTTTTAGGAGCAGATTTCAGGATTTGATTTTTTTTCTATCTAAACATGGTAGCTATGAAGCCTCCTTTAAGAATTATATTGCTTTATGGGGTGGGTGGGGCAGTGTTCATTTTGTCAAATTAGAGATTTGACTTTTATGAAAGATCCTATTTCACTGGTTTCCTTCCTAATTGCATTCTCATGGAAATTTGTATTTTCTAGGATGTTGCTGTGAAAATTCTCATGGAACAGGATTTTCATGCAGAGCGATACAATGAATTTTTGCAAGAGGTCAGTCTGGGGCTCCTCTCCTCACTAATAAGCTGCATAACATAAAAGAGAAAATGAGAGATGGGTGTATAAAGATGAGGATCAGTGGATCTCAAATTATCATTTGTTTTTCCTCTTCCATTCTTCTGTTTTAGTTCCCATTTGGTTGGTGCAGGTTGCAATTATGAAGCGGTTGCGACATCCAAATATTGTGCTTTTCATGGGTGCTGTTACTGAGCCACCAAACTTGTCTATAGTTACAGAATATTTATCAAGGTTGTGACCTGATCACCTTTAGATGATCACACAAAGTGTTATGCTTGTACTTTTGTTTTTTCTGACTGGTCATATGCCATTCTGTATTTCAGAGGTAGCTTATATAGGCTTCTTCATAAACCTGATGCGAGAGAGGTATTGGATGAAAGGCGTCGGTTGTGTATGGCTTATGATGTGGTATGAATAAGTATCTCTCTGCTCCCCCTTCTCTTATAAATTACTTTTTAATGTATCTAATGTCTTTTATCATCTTGTGCAGGCGAAGGGGATGAATTATCTTCACAAACGCAAACCACCTGTTGTTCATCGTGATTTAAAATCTCCAAATCTTCTGGTGGATAAAAAATATACAGTTAAGGTGAGACTGAGAACCTCTTTAGCCTGCACAAAAGTGCCATGCCTTCAGTTGATATCTTCTCAAACTGGGGCTGTCCAAGTAGTGGTCTAATCTGTGGGGTCCTTATTGGACATTTTTTTCTAGTTTGAGATGCGTCTTCCTTGCCAATCTCTGTTTATTAAGGTGGCATACGAAACTTACATTTCATGGCTCATCAGGTAGGGAATGAACATTGTAGCTTCAGAATCTTTTAACTAAGTGAATACTGGACTTGGTAGTTTCAAAATATTGACATCAGATTTCTCAAATGATGGAGAGTTAAAATTTGCAATCCATGTAGAACACTAGGGAAGTGTTTTGTTTTTTCCAACTATCCTTTTTAAAATATTTTGGAAAACATTTTCTCTAGAAAAACAAGTTCCTTATATAGCAGAAAAATGACTTCCTTAGTGGGAGCAGGGAAAATACAAGTTCTGTATGTGGGATATGCTGACTGTCTCCTACCACCTCACACCCCGCCACCCCCACCGCCATATTGTTTGCCTTGGAATCATATTTTCTGCTTACTTATCAAACATCATAAAATAAGTAAGAAAACTACTTATTTTCCCGAAAATAAGTTTTCATGAAAATTTATTCCATAAAAACATTTTCCTTCATACCAAACACACACTAAATTCTAATTGACCAAACTTTTTAAAAAACAGAGCATAATCTTGGAGATTCCTTCTAAATGGAAAATCATTATGCCGTGCTGTATGTTTGGGTTCATAGTGTTTCGTATTATTTATAGACATTGATATCTGGATTGCTGGTTGGAATAGGTGTATGCATAATTATAAAATGTCTTGTCCTCCCCCGCCCCCCTTCTCTCCTATCGTCTTATTCAATCAGTTCCTGTCCTATTCTAAAAAGATTTATATGATACCTCTGTCCTCTATCTTCAGAAGTATGTCTTTGCATCCTCTTCCTTGTTGTTAAGTTGGATCAAATGTGAAATATCTGAAATCTTGATCATCTAATTTGACTTGCCAGATCTGACTGAGAACATGTTTGTCTGGTTTCATACAATTCAAACAACAGAAAGAAAAGAGATACATTTTGATATGCATCATCTGTATGTCTTCAATGCATGCCATGCATGTGATCTTAAAAGAGTTTGTTCTTTATAGCTTATTCATAAAAATTTAGTCTGGTTTCAAACAATATAAACAACAGAAAGAAAAGGAGTTAATATCTTAAAAGGTCACTGAACTATGCGAAATTATCTAATAAAGTCATTAAACTTTCTTTTGTATCAATAAAATCACTCAAGTTAACACTTTTATCATTAAAAATCACTCAACTTAAGACTTTTATCTTTAAAAATTACTCAACAATATTTTTCATTAAAACAAATTTTAGATGACAATTTTTTTTATGTCGTATAATTATAATTATGATTTCCACAAATAAATAAAATTATAAAATCTATTTATTTTGAAAGGAACTTTTAAGTCTCAACTCTATGTGACCAGAAAGGAACTGTAAATCTGATCCCATTATACACAGAATTCAATTAGCTGCCTGAGTAATTAGGATCAGCAACTACATAACAATAAGCAAAAACAAAGTACGAAAATAAAGATGCCAAGAAAGTTAGCAAAAAATTTTGGTAATTCATTATCTTTGAATAAGATGTCGATTGAGATCGAATTTGTTGGAAAATCGCCTGATTTGTTCAAACTGTTGGCACAGAACGAGAGACGGAAAAAAATCTGTGTAAAAATAATAGATTTTATAATATTATTTATTTGTAGAGTCCAGGATTGCATTACATAAAAAATATTTAATTTGCCATGTAAAATTTATTTTAATGATAAATGTAGGTAAGTGATATTTTAAGATAAAAGCCTTAAGTTAAGTGATTTTATTGATACAAAACAAAGTGCAATGACGTTCAGTGACCTTTTAAGATATTAACTCAAAGAAAAGAGATACATTTTGACATGCATCCTCTTCAGCTTGTGCACACCTCGACTAATGTCACGGGATACCTCTTGGTAACTCTGTCCACCAAGGCTAGGACAGGTGGAAAGGAATCACCTAATATGTCTCTGCTGGGATTTGAACTTGAGACCACGGACCACTAGGCCACACCCTTGGGGTTAGCTTTATGCATAGATGTAATATGACCATCTCTTGTGCTCCCTTCATGTCTAGTTGTCTTGGTGTTTCATGATGACAAGAATGGAGCATGGCCAACATTAGATTTGATTGAACGCTCACAAAACTTGGTTATCTTGCTCGAAATTGGCAATGGTTTACCGCTAACAGATGCACTTCATGTTACTACTACATACTTTTGTGTGTGTTGAAATTATTCTGTCTACAAATGGTATTACATGTGCCACTCCTGTCGAATGTACTTTTCAGGTCTGTGATTTTGGTCTTTCTCGATTAAAAGCTAATACATTTTTGTCATCAAAGTCAGCTGCCGGGACTGTAAGTTCTACATCTGGTGCTTTATCTTTTGTCAATATTTGGCATCGGTGATTACTAAAAGAAAAGGAATAAATATGATTTGGTACTTATCATTATAGCCAGAATGGATGGCACCTGAAGTTCTCCGTGATGAGCCGTCAAATGAGAAATCTGATATATACAGCTTTGGTGTCATCTTGTGGGAGCTGGCAACATTGCAACAACCTTGGAGTAATTTGAACCCACCACAGGTTTGTATTTTGTAATTTTGAAGTGTTTCTAGTCATGGGAAAGGTTACCTAATGAATACAATCCGAGGGGACTGGGTAATATATCAAGCGAAAGGACCTTAAGCTCTCTCTTGGGATTAAAATATATTGGTCTGGGGATTGCTATTATTAGGGAGAAGGGCAATTTCCAGTTTGGTGTCAGCAATTGCATGAAAAGGGTCGTTTTATTCCTCTTATGTTAGTACCTCTTCTTAACTGGTCTATATAGGAAGCTTCATTAAAAGAATGGTTTATGTAGAAAACTAATCATCCATGCGGCAGTGAATAGGAAAGTCACAGGGATTCTCCTTTCCATTGCTATGGGTTTAGGTTGCTCTATTATGTTGTTGATCTCTTCACAGATTATATCACAGCACTGAAAAAGCAAACAAATTTGGATTGAAACTGTATCTGCAGTTTAGGGGAAGGACATCATATAACTCTCTTTGTTAAGTTGCTTTCATTACTCACATTTCATTTATTCGGAAAGTTAGGAATGGAATGGAAACAACAGAAAGATTGTTTTGCTTATTGTGTCATCACTAGTGTCTTGCATCTATTGTTTTTTTTTTTGGCGCATGTGCATCTATTTCTGTCTCTTTGATTTGGCATTGCACATGATGTAATATATATGATACTGTAGGTAGTAGCAGCTGTTGGCTTTAAGGGTATGAGGCTTGAAATTCCAGTCTCTTTGATTTTGGCATTGCACATGATGTAATATATATGATACTGTAGGTAGTAGCAGCTGTTGGCTTTAAGGGTATGAGGCTTGAAATTCCACGTGACTTGAATCATCCAGTGACAACTATTATTGAAGCTTGCTGGGTGAAGTATGTTGCTCCTATTCTTACCAAGCTAGTTTGGGATTGTATTGATGTATTTTATTAAAATTACTTCTACTATTGCAGTGAGCCGTGGAAACGCCCCTCTTTTTCCACTATCATGGATATGTTGAGACCGCTTATATAACTCTTGCAACACAACCAGATTGTACAGACATGCAGTTCCTCACGTAAATGCTGTAGTAAATGTATGATTCCTGCACATCTCTGACATTCTTTATTAATTATGTCTCTGGGAGGAAGAGCTTGGACTATGTCTGGTTTGTGTATCTTGATATCTGTCTCTTGAATCTAATGAATTTAAGAACTGTTGCCCCTTTGGTATGTCAACAATTAGTCCAATTTTAAGAGTGTGTCACACTTGAGTTAGTTCGAAGTAGTTGAAATTTGGTGTAAACTTCTCGCCTTGATATTTTCTTCGAGTTGTGATATTCTCGGAAACACTGATTGAGCGTCTGAGTGTTGTTTCCGTATGTTAAGTTCAGCATTTCCTTCCCCTAGGTGTGACATCTACAGGAGGAAAAATTTATTGAGAGTTCCAGCTTAACTTTTTTTGTTTTGTTTTTGATAACCGTGGTGTCCGGGCTAAAACGTAAGGGTTCCTCTCAAGGTTCGTCTACGGAGGGTGGGTCAATGCCTAAGATCAGGCCAAAAGGCATTGTGGATGGACAACATGTGAATATTCCTGTACTAACTTGACAGATGAGAAGAAATCACCTCTAGTGTTTCTGTCTCTGATGGGATTTGAACTTGAGACATCATTGTTCTCACCCACTTCATTAACATTAGGCCACACTCTTGGGTGCAAAGTTCCGGCCTAACGTTCCACTCTATCCAACTGCAATTTACAGCTTCTTTGCACTTTATTTTACAGTAGATGGATTTGTTACATGCTTCTAGGCATGTCATGTAGACTTTGTACAACTTTTTGCTGTTAATGGCATACTAAGTTCTGATCTCTACTTTTATGCTTCGTTTGCAGGCTTGTATTCTGTACATATTATTTCTAACTTCTGACTTCTTGTGGAGGATACCAATTCTTTTCGCAATTCAAGCAACTTTCTTTGCCTAACAGAAGAAACATTTGCACTTGGTATTTGGCTTAGTGATGCTGTTGATGCTAGCAAGCACGAGTTTCTGCACAGCCAGGATTGATTTTGTATATACAAGAACTATAATATCGGACGTTGTAATATATACGTAAATAATATTCTCTTCGGCGGCTAAATAAGCTAGCAATCTTTTCCCATTGATTATCACAATTAACAATTTTTGGTGGGCCTAAAGAGCCCATCTACCTACAGAACTTTTTCAAATGTATTTGTATTTGATCTTAATTATATTCATTGAAAAATAAGAGGAAAATCGAATTCTGATGAACCAAGAAGAGGAGCAAACAAGAAGCAAATGAGACCAATTTATGTATTTAAATTGTGATTGTCTATATATTTTAGATATATAATATAAAATATAATTTTGATTTTTTACACATTATTCTTCAAGCCTTTAGAATCATAACCCTTTATTGTTTTACATACTAGTAAAATTATCTGCGCATCGCGCAGGAATTTAATCACGGTATTTATAAAATAATACTTAAAACCTATCCGTCATTAAATTAAAACACTATATTATTTTACATACAAGATTACGTAATAACAAACATTAATAGTGTAAAGGAAGATGAAAATTATAACATCTTGTTATTTATTATTAATAACATAAGCATAAATTAATGATTGTAAAAATATATATAAGGATTTGTAACATAAGTAATGGTGTGAGAAAGCCACTTAACAAAAGCAAAGTATGCGAAGATTTAACTGTGCAGAAGTAGAAGAAGAACAGGTTCACAATTTTCGTTATTTAAAAATGAGAGTAAATCCCTCTATTAGTGTGAACAAATGTTTTTTGTGCTTTAACGGAATTGTTACAACTATTTGGAAAAGTTGCAATCGTTTAAAAAGTTCACAACATTTCATAAAAGTCACAACTTTTTATAAAGTCGCAATTCTTCATTAAAGTCACAACTTTTCATAAAAGTCACAACTTTTCAAGAAAGGCGCAACTTTTCGTAAAGTCACAAAGGTTCGTAAAAGTCGCAGATTTTCATAAAAGTCACAACTTTTCGTAAAAGTCACAACTTTTCGTAAAAGTCACAACTTTTCGTAAAATTCACAATTTTTCACGAAAGGGAAAGGCTAGTTTTGAAAATAAAATAAATTAAAAGGGGATCCTGATTTGTGGTGGCGCCACGTAGGCGGGCTTATGTTCTCTTTTATATAAATATATGATTTTTGAAATAATCATTCTGTTAAAATAGTTAACTTTTGTTGACTTCAAGTACGAAGATCATAAACTTCAAATAAATTAAAGGTTAAATATGCATAGTTAAATACTACGAGAACTAAAACTAAAATTATATAATAATACAAGGACCGAAATTGTTAATTTCCCAATATTTAATCGACTAAAATTGCTTTGTTTGATTGAATAAATAAAAATAAAAGTACCAAAACTGCTGAAAGTATATTTAATTTAAAGGACTAATTTAGACCTAACCAAGCATCAAGGATATTTTTGTCATTCTTCCTACTAATTTATTTTCTCCTAAAACCCTCCCCTCTCTTCTTCCTTTCTTTCCCAAAACCCTGTCCGAATTGGAACCAGCCGCTTCTAACAAACAATTTCACCGTGCCGCTGCCGGCTGCCACCACCGTCCGGCGTCCGGCAACACTCCGTAAGTTTTTGGTAGCCTAGATTTCTACTGTAACATTACTCTTCTTCTTAACTTTTTCAATTCATATTTCAATGAACTACTACTTTTTTCATTCTCAAAAAAATTAGTTAGAAGTTTGAAAACGGTGTCTTTTCAATTTTTTTTGATAAAAAAGATGTAAAAGGAGGCTATTTGAAGCTAAATTGATATTTATTAGGCGAAAATAGTGGAATTAGCACTCGTTTATATATTTATTCACTTGTTTAGAATCCCAGCTTAGCAACTGTCTAACAAGCTAATATATATGTTCTTATTTTGATTCCTGTTGTAATAGGTGGGTGTTTTGATAGCAATCCTTGTTTTAGTGAGTAAATATCATTTTTGTGAAAAATTTAAATGTCTTTGATGTTCCTCTTTAGTATCTCATCACTGTCTCTGACATGGATTCGTTATATCTACAAAAAGGGCATTACTCTGTCTGCCAATTGAATTACAATGGCGTACCAAGGGGGAAACTTGAAGTCCACTGCCATAAATGGAGTGAAGATGTATACTGTTGCTGGCCAACACCGTTCTGTGGCTACATGGCTTGCTCCCAAGAAGCTCAGAGCTCTTCGTAAAGATCCAGGTATGCATTAGCCTCCTGCTTTAGCTTATTTTCATTCTTTTGGAAAAATATTTGGTGAATTATAGCAGCATTGTTATGTCTGGAAAAGAAAGTTTCAATCTTTGAAGCAAAAAATTTGGAATTGTACCAAAGAATGTTTTTCAATTGGGCAGTAATTTATATGAATGTGTTTTTGGATACCTTGTCTTTATATCATATGGTCTTCTGTGATGATTGATTCTTCACCTTTTTGGTTCCTTGTTTTTTTTTTTTTTTGAACGATAGGCTAATGTAGATTTAGTTTGATGTTATTATTTGGTAAAATCATGTTATATCAATATGTTAAAAAATGTATACATTCCAGTTTTTGTAGTAAAAAATACACTATACACCACAGATACAACCTTACCCCCAACCTTGTGAAGAGAGGTTGTTTCCGATAGACTCTCGGCTCAAGGAAAGCATATCAAGACCAAGTATAGTAAGGAAATACAGCCGTGAAGAAGAAAAACAAACATAGAAATAACAAAATCAAAGAATTAGATAGTAGGGGAGTAATAAACAATACTGCTAACATGAATTAGACAACACTTGACTATCTACTAACCTTCTACCCTAATCCTCAACCTCCATAACCCTCTATCTAGGGTCATGTCCTCAGTAAGCTACAGTTGAGCCATGTCCTATCTAACCACCTCTCCTAATACTTTTTTTGCCACATCTACCTCTCCTTACGCCAATTATAGCAGATCTCTTACACCTCCTCACTAGGTATCTGAGCATCTCCTCTTCACAACCTGAATCATCTCAACCTCACCTCTCTCATCTTGACCACCACAGAGGCCACTCCCACATTGTCTTGAATATTTTCGTTCCTAATCTTATCTCTCAGTAAGCCCACATGGCCATTTCAAAATCCTCATTTCCGCTACTTGCAACTTCTGGACGTGCGGGTTCTTGACTGGCCAATACTCCACTCCATATAAGTTATAACAGAATTGGTGGTCTGACAACCACTTTATAAAGCTCACCTTTGAAGTCTTGGTGACACATTCTTATCACACAACACACCGATACAATGTGTAACAATTTGTTTGTTGCTGAACATCTCTAAGGAGTTCCTCTATATGAATGGACGGGATGGGTAAAAACCAATTGCATAGCTTGGGTAGTTCGGGCCAGCTTAGATCCATGTTGCCATTTATACATAATTGGTATTGTAGGATATTATGGTTATATTATGAAAGATATTTTCTCTCTATTTTGGCAGGCTATATGCAAAGAGTGGATCTGATTCAAGATTTGAGATTTGAAACTGCAACAACAAGAATTAAAGTGACTCCTGATGGGGAGTATCTCATTGCATCAGGTGATTTTCTGCAGTTTGAGACGTACTTATTTCTTTTGTATCATCAATTGATATACTGGACAACTTTTGTTTCCTTGAAATATTATGCTTTTGTTGAATGCTCTCTCCTGGGTTATTGAAAAGTAACTACTTCTGAGTTATAGAAAGGCTTCACTATGCACTGCTGCTATTGAATGTGATATTCATGCATATTTATCCTTCTTTGTTGTATAAATGCAGTTATTTCTATGTAAACTGACTATTGTTTTTAGATGTAGAACAGGTATATTATAAATATATTGGTTCATTTTATTGGTTGTTGAAGCATTGAAATTAATTTTATTTCCTGTGTTGGTTGAGACTTATTCATGTTTAACCTGAACAAATAGCTTTCTTATATAAAATATCACACATGGGGAAGTAAACAATTACTGTTGTGCAATTGTTTGCCCCTCTATTAATCTGAGACATGTATTAGATGAGTACAACAGCAACAGCTATGCCTCGACCTCAAGATAGGGTCAACTATATAAATCACCAATTCATCACTGTTAGTGTCGCCCCATTTAGGCCCGTCTTATTCAATAATTTTGGTTCTTTCACCAGTTTTTCCCTATGTTTTCTGCTGGCATACAAATCTATAACAAACTAAAAGACCCCTTGTGAACATGTATTAGATGAGTAGATTCTTTCAGATGCCTGGTATTTTCTATATTTTGCATCAGTTGACGACAATATTAATTTTTCAGGTATTTACCCACCACAAGTTAAAGTGTATGAGCTGCGGGAGCTGTCGTTGAAGTTTGAAAGGCATTTGGTGTCAGAGATTGTTAACTTTCAAGTACTGACTGCTTTCCCGCTCTCTCTTTGAAGTCTGCACACTTGCTACTACACTCAAAATAACAAAATTGTTTTTTATTTGTAGTACTTTTTTTTATGAACAATGCTTATGCTCTTTTGAGGCTTTTTCTGATTTTTTTTGTGCTTCAGTAGTAAATGTTTATGCTTGTTCCCTGTTTTGGTTTTTCCTTTTTAGAGGCCAGAAACATGGAAACAAGTTCTGTTGTGTATTTCTTCTCTAATTAGTGTGGGAAATCTACACTGATGTATATTTCATGTTTGATATCTTTTGTAGGTCTTGGGTGATGACTACTCAAAAATGGCATTTCTCTGTGCTGATCGTTCTGTTTGCCTCCATGCAAAATATGGAAGTCACTATAAATTGCGGATTCCAAGGTCATACTTACATTTGTTTTCTCCTTATGTTCTGATCCATATGCTGCCTGCAATTTACTGTACTGATGAAATGCAAAATTTAGAAAACAATGTATGTTAGTTATCAAGAGTATCAACAAAACATTGAGCTGTCAGAAGGACTGTTTGTTTCCTCTAGCACTTACACTTGCACTATTGAAACAGGTTGAGTTAAGAACTCAATGTGTCACTACTATCAAGCTTGCGGAATGCTCTAGTCTTCTAGATAATGCTATTCAACAGCAAAACCTGTCCCACTTGAAATCTTAGATTCCGCTGGACCGAATCAGAGAATTAATATCATCTATGAATGTATCTGTAATAATTCTCCAAAGAAAGAAGGGTCCTCAGTGATATAAAGCCATAATAAATTGCGTCTCTTTCAGAGAAATTCAGTTAATCCTGAAGCTCCTCGTTTATACTGCTAGGTTCTGGAAGACAGTTTATTCCCAGTGTTATTATCACTAGAAATCTTCTTGCTAGTAAAAACAGAAAAATGTTTACTCCCGCTGGTGATATATCAGAGTCCCAACTCTTCTAGTGCATTGCAGTAGGCATTTCATGGTCCTTTTCCTTTCTGTTTCTGAAACTCGCTGTTGCTTATTTTCTGTATGAACTATATCATCTGTAAATGCCAGTTTAAATCACTCATTTGCTCTCCTGTTTATTTAGGATGGGAAGGGATATTATATATGATAGCTGGTCTTGTGATTTGCTTTGTGCTGCCTCATCACCAGACCTCTACAGAATAAACTTAGAGCAGGTTTTTCTCTTGCCTCTTGCTTTCTTCAATGTATAGATGATTTTTCTTAGTTCACCTTAGTTTAAGCTTTTGAGCCATTCATGTATTTCAATAAGGTAATAGGGAAGTGGTTAATTTTTCATTAAAATTACTAAATTTTTTCGGTTATCAAAAAAATTACTAAATTTTCTCAAAATGGTTAACTGAACTTGTAATGGTGTCTGCTTCTCTACAACAGACATGAGTAATATGTGCAACCTATATTGAAGTTAGACTTCTGCTTTATGTGTGTCAATGAATAAAAATTTTTGTTCCTATTTCCAACTTCTTGCTATTGGTGGATGGCATCATGCTTGGGTTGTTTTTTAATGTATAATCGTGTAGATGTTAACTTTGTCGATTGTCGCTATTGATCTTTTTTGGTCCTAATTGAAGGAAAAAAACTAATTGAATAAAATTTTAGCAAAATTTCAGATGATAATCAGTGTTGTCAAAAACGCACTTAAGTCCTAAAGCGAGATGCAAAACATGTTCAGTGCTTCGCTAGCTTAATGTGTGCTCCCATGTCTTCATCAAGGCTCTAAGATATACTTTTTCTTGCTAACGAGCCCTTCCCTTCCTGTAGAGGCTGTTCTAAACAATTGATATTTCACTTTATCGTAATTTTATTTTTCAATCTCTCTCGTCATATATTTGTTATTCATGCTTATTATTAGTGTTGGACTGAACATGCATGTTTGTATTTTGTTTCTCCATCTGCGCGTTTTTTCATTGAAGTTCACACTTTATTTGTGCTTTGTACTTAAAGCCCAACGGACCTTAGATTTTTTTTCCCGGTGCTTTTCACTTTTAAGACAAACGATAATCGGGAAACATAGTTTATGGTGAAAACTGAGACATGTGAGGTAAAAAAGCCTTTGTAGGACAGAAAATAAGAAGAAAGATTTGTGATGTGGATAATTCAACTAAGACATTTCTGTAAAGGCTCTTCTAAATGAGCTTTAAGTTATGCAATGTTAAGTTTAGCAGAGTCGTTGTAAGGGTCTATCTTCCCTTATGACTTCCAAGTTCCAATAGATCGTAGGCTTCGAGATGAAATTTCATTTTCATATAACAAATTCGATAGTTGCCACTGGTGATGGTTTCTTGGATATTCAAAGCGAATCATTGCATCCATACATTAAGGTTAAATAAAAACAGCTCTTTGAAGGCCAAATAAAAACCGTACATTGCCTTAAACTGGATGCATTTTATTGATTGCTTCTTGGTGCAAACTAGTTTTTGTACCAGATATAGATGATATTTCATTGCCGGGGTAGCATTGAGGTTATAGTGGAATATTCTGTGTTGGTTCGGAATATCTTGAGTGATGCCAGGCACCATGAAGGACTTAATGTTTAGTTGGGAAGGAATCACACGGCTTGGAATGTTGCTTAACCCGCACATTTGCGGGTTGTTTGAAGAGAAGAAATAGGAGAGCTGTTGTAAGTGTGGAGGTGAATTTCTACAATTGAGTAGTAGTCTCTTATCCCTTGTTTCTTCCTGGTTCAACTATGAAGTTCAGAAAACCATGTCTTTTTTGCAGGTTTTCTATTTTTTTAATGCTTGTATACATGCGTGTTGTTTTGCGCCCAAACATTTTAATAAAATATTTACTTCATCAAAAAACACTAAACAAGTCACCTCACAAATGTGGCCCCTATTCCTTAGTCTGACTGAAACCAAGTGGACCAGTGCCGGAGCACACAACAGATCTTCACAATTGTTGGATTAGGAGAGGAGGCAGCAATAGTCGTAGAAGAAATGGCGGAAAATCATCCCACCCTGTATATGGTAGACAAAATGGATAGAAAGATACAATAGATGTTTTGAAGATAGTGATAGTCCTATTCATAAGATCAAATGGAATTGTAGTATAACCTTTTATTTTTGGTGTAAGCAAAAGTAGAGGAAGCTGAACAGTTAGATCTGCTAGGATCATTGTAATTGATTAGTCTTTGTTGAATAATCCACTACTTTTTGGAGGTCTCCAGCATATCCGTAATGCTGTGGAGTACATTGCCATTTTCAAAAAAGAAAAACACTTCACAACTATTTTTCTTGCTAACCAACAACACCAGATGCGATACTCAACAACACCTCCTAAATTGTGTAAAAAATATTTAATTGTTCAAGTCCTCATGTTTTAATTTCTGTTGTGAATGTACCACATCCATTTATGGTTTTGCCAAAATTCTGATGAACAAACACACACATAGACGTATGTATCTGGAAAGTTGTTAAAGGTCTTCCGCTACGTATACAATTTTTGTGGTATCTAGTGTTTAGGTGATTTGGATTGGGCTTTTAGATACCGATATGCTGTTAATCCAAAAGTTAGGGTAGGCCAAGAAAGAAAAAAGGGGAAAGGCTTAGTATGTTTTGTATCAGCAACTAATAGGGATGGATTAGAAGAGAACGACAAGTCTATGTAATCTAGCTACTTGGTGCAATCTTGTTGATATGTATGATGAGGAAACACTGGTAGACTTTATTGAATTTTTGCAAAATTGAGCTCCATGAAACATTCAACAGTTGTAAAGGAAGTTGGAATATCAGAGATGCCTACACTAGTTGGAGCTCTATGGAAGTTAGAAAATCCATCAAGAAAATCTGGATCATGACCCCAGCTTGTATTTTTTGGGTTATTTGGAATGAAAGAAACAGGAGATTTTTCGATGGAGTTTTAAGTCCAATTTGTAAGCTTAAGACTAGTTGTTTGGTTAACCTTTTTAGCTGGGCCAACTTTTCCCCTGTAAATAACTTAGATCACTACCTGAATTTTGTCAGCTCCTTAGCACTATAAGTTTTTTGTTCTTACTGAGCTGATAGATCCCCCCCCCCCCCCCTTCTTTTGTATCTTTGCGTGTACTGGATGCCTTAATGAAATCTCACTTACTTCATAAGGTGCTGGAGTAATTTGAATAAAGCTTTATTATGTTATGCAAAAAAAAGAAGAGGGGAAGAATGAGTGGTTATTCGTATTGAGATTCACCTAGACTTCCTTGGCATTAACTCCACATGTAAATGGAGTTTCAGGGTGTTATTATTAGCTGCTACATTTTTAGAAGGCAAATGAAAATGAAGACCATTTATGTGCAGTCCTAACTTCTATGGCCTAAAGTTGGCTGTTGAATTTTTGTTGTCCTAAAAAGTTGGAAATTATTCAAGGCTTTCCCCTTTATAGCGTTGATGTTTTGCTTGTATGGTTTACTGAGGCTGTCGTATTCAATTAACAGGGACGCTTTCTTTCCTCACTGAGCACGCGATCCCCAGCACTCAATGTGGTTTCACGGAGGTTAGAAGCTGATTTTACTTTGCTTAGCTTACTGGTGTTTTATAATCCATTTCCCCTTTTTGTTTTTTAAAAAATACCATCTTTTTGGCTTTTTTTAGCTTTGTTAAGCCTTCAGTCTGGCTGTTTCTTCTGTAATCTTTTGGTGTCTTTTCTGCTGCACTTTAGCAAGGTCCATGGACTAGTTGCTTGTGGAGGGGAGGATGGTGCGCTCGAATGCTTTGACATGAGAGCAAGATCTTCAGTTGGAAGGATAAATGCTGTTGCACCTGCTGGGGATGGGGACCAGGTAGTTTTCTGCTTTAGTAGTTGGATAAACATTATTTTTCCAGTGATTGCTAACGATATGGATAAATTACAGGAGGTTACTGCAATAGAGTTCGAGGGAGATGGAGGTTACCTCATGGCTGTTGGAAGTAGTGATGGAAAGGTATAATGGAAGGAAATACAGTTAAGAGAATTTGACAAACTTTGTGATGATTATAGTGAATGTTGCGTCTCATGTTTTGGTTGGAAAAATCATTTTTGATTGTCATTTTGGGAGTTTGGTCTTTTTTTTGTTATTTTGGTTGACACTATAGAAACCTGTGAGAACTGTTGCTCCCATCCCATGGGAAATTCCTTCTTATTATGTATGACTCATACTCCAGTCTCCACCTTATTGGAGATGGGAAATAGGAACATGAAATATGTGGGCATGCTATCTAGAACACTGTTGATGAGGGTTAACTTGCCACCCGTGGGCAGGTATTGAATCTGCCATGATGCAAGTCTCTTCTCAAACCTCTCTTTGATTCCATTCCAAATTTCACAGTTCTTGAATTTCGCCCCCAATGAAAGACCTAAATAGGTTGTAGGAAGTGAACCAATAGTGCATCCCATAATACTAGATAGCTCTTCTAGGTCAGGCACATGGTGCCCTGATAGAGCCTCAAAAAGTAACAGAGTCAGGTTCTAGTAGAGCACTTGTGATACGTCTGCCTCAAAAAAAATTAAGGTATCATCAACATGCAACATGTGTGAGACATTGACTGTGATCCCAGTCTTTGAGCCGACACTTGAAACCCTCGATCCAGTCCATTTGCCTAGCCTTTTCAGGCATTTTACTAAGACCTTCCATTGCTAAATTAAATAGAAATGGTGAAATTGAATCACCCTGTCTGATCCATTTCTGTGGGGAGAAGAATCCCACAGGCCCTCGGTTAACAATCACTGAATACTCTACTGCTGTGATACAAAACTTGGTCCGTTTTATCCATCTATCCCCAAATCCCATCTTCCTTGGGATAGATTATAGATCATGTTACCAGTTTTAAAAAAAAGGATAGATAATAGATAAGACCAATTGAGCTGATCAAAAACCTCTCTTTATCCAATTTTCACATGATACCCCAGGCTCACCACTTTTAGACCTCCAATCTAGGACCTCATTGGCAATAATGCTGTATTAGTAATTGTCCGATGCTTGATGAAGGCATTCTGGTGAAGACTAGTTTCCAAATTAACAACTTCAACCTTTATTCTAAAAGCTTGGCTAGGAATTAGGATCTTGTGCAGTGTACCCATGAGACGTATAGGTCTAAAGTCTCGAAGCTCAACAACCCCCTTCCTTTCGGGAATCAGTGCAATGGAGAAGACATTGCAAGATTTGACCATGTAACACTGCTGGTGGAAATTGTGGATGGCTCCCATTACCTCTGGTTTAATGAAGTCCCATGACTTCGGAAAGAATGCCATAGTAAGTCCATCAAGGCTAGGTGCTTTGTTTGGTGCACATGGCCGAATTACATGTACCTCTTCTTTCTCAAATACATTCTCTAGCAGCTCACTCTCCTCTTGATATACTGGCAACATCATCAAAGTTAGCATTGTGTCTCTGACTCATTCTCAGTGTAGAGGTTCTGATAAAAATTCAGAATATCTTTTTGCAAAGGTTTTATTTTTACTGTATATAATGTTGGTCTCAAAATGATTTTAAATGGTGAACCATTGTAAATGAGGATTTATATAGCCGACCCTAACTTGTCCGGAACTGAGGCATAATAAATTTTGTGTCTTCTGTGATCAAGATGCTTAACTGTATGTTATAATGCACAGGTTCTGATTTATGATTTGCGTTCTTCTCAACCTATGCGGATAAAGGATCATATGTAAGTTACTTAGGCCAACTTTACCATTTTAAGTGATTCTTGTTCTTTATTTCTTATTTGCATTGTGACAATGTTATATAGGTATGGGAGCCCAATACTGAACATTAAGTGGCATAAAACGCTCAACACTGAACGAACAAAGTTAATAACTGCTGACAGCCACATTGTTAGGGTTTGGGACCCCGAGACGGTATGCAAGTCTTTGAACCTCTTTAATGATACTTATCATTTTTTTTTTGAAACAGGATACTTGTCATTTTAATTAGTATTTTGCTATTTGAGACGAGATTATTATGTTTATTGTATTTATATTTTGAACAAGAGTGCAGTACTCGCTATACTTTGGCCTTTGTTTTTCTGCTGTGTTTTACTGTGTGTGAAGTTATTAATGAATTGATTCAGCGAAGGAATCAAGAGTTTATATTCAGTCGCAAGGGTGTCTTGCAGATATAGGAAAAAAAGGAAAAAGAAGGAAAGCGTAAAAAGAAAGAATGAGAACGGGAAGGATTTGACAAAGGCTTAAATTCTTTTAAAGAAAAATGTTATTTAATTTGGCATATTCATCATTATCTGTTGTTCTAATCTGCAAAATCTGTCAAACTTCAAGTTTCCCTTTAGCAGTTCTACTTATATTGTGAAGACATTGTTCTCTTGACGTGATTTTGTTCTTCTTGGGGTCAAATGACTTTCCTTTGATGCACTAGAAGTTTGAGTGGTCTTTACTCTTTAGAGGTCACATTTCTTTAGATTTAAGCTATGAATTGGGTTGATAGGATTTTTGGACGGATTAGTGACCTTGGGAGTCGGGATTGTTTAAGTGCTATGTAACTTGAGAAGACGCTGATAATACAACATACTCAGTGTAATCCGACAAATGGGGTCCGGGGAGGGGAGAGTGTACGCAAACCTTACCCCTACCTCGGGAAGGTAGAGTGTTTCCGAAAATAGAATAAGATACTGATAATAGAACTTTTATGCTGGCAAAATAGTGAAACAATAGATGAAGGAAGGTATAACATTAGAGCTCTTAGGTGTTTCATCACAATCAAAAGAATGCTATGTTTAATATATATTATGGTGGTTTTTGGAGAAACAACAGGTTTACATCATGACAAGGACACAAAGTATGTTGAATAACAACCTTTGCACCATGAAGTCTAGTTTATCTGCTTTTGTGCCCCTTTTGACCTGCCACAGGAAATCATACAATTAATATTTGTAGTTATCTGCATTAGTCTGATAATAATGTTCACATATGAGGTGGTGGAGAACTAAATAAACATCACCCAGAATAGTTGCTTACATTTCTGAATTTTAATCTAAGTTTCACTTTTGGTCCTGGAAACTGTTACAGGGAGAAGGCATGACAAGCATTGAACCAACAGGTGGGAGAATCAATGATTTGTGTGCATTCACCGGCAGTGGATTGATGTTGTTGGCTCTTGACTCTAGTCAAATACCTTCATATTTCATACCTTCTCTGGGACCTGCGCCCAAGTGGTGTTCTTACCTTGAAAACCTGACGGTGTGATTGTGCTCCTTGTTTTGTACCTTCTCATGCCAAAGAAAATGGTGATCCTAATTTGATGTATTTGCAGGAAGAGCTTGAGGAGCAACCCCAAACAACTATTTATGATGATTATAAGTTTCTGACAAAGGAAGATCTGGAAAAGTTGAATTTGACCAATTTGATTGGAACCAATCTTCTAAGAGCTTATATGCATGGTTACTTCATCGATTATCGGCTGTATAAAAAGGTGACAATCAGAATAATTTTGTTTATTAACTTTATAAGATTGGCCTTGTGATTGAACTTATGTGCATGTTGTGCTTTGCTTTTCCAGGCACACGCAGCGTCAAATCCGTTTGCTTATGATGAGTATATAGAGCAGCGGAAGAAGGAAAAATTCGAAAAAGAGCGTGATAGTCGTATCACGGTTAGTTCCATAATGTCTGGGTTATACTTTTTTGCAAGTGCACATGTACCATATCTTTTTCTATTCACTACTTTTTGCACTAGCATCAAGTGAAACACATTCATTTGTCCCTTCATTTCAATTTATTATTTGGCCCTGGGTGTTTTCCTTCTGAAGATTTTCCAGTAATAACAACAGCTTACAACGAATGTATAAGAATACTGTTTCATGTTACTTGTCCCAGCGGTTAGACATTAAAAGCCAAAATTTATGCTTGTGCCTGCACATGCATATAATGGTGGTCTAGTGACACTGCATCTTTTAACCTGTTTGATATTCCTTGCCAGTCAATAATTTTTATAGTGCAGGCCATGCACTTGTTGGAGGTTATTGAAAACTGAACAGTCTCCTTTTTCAACTATGGTCTGATAGTCTCCGAAGCTGAAGATTTATATCAATATACGTTTGTTATTTACCTTGCATGTAGCTAACTTGTGAGGGAGAGAAAACACTATAATAGGAAGCATCGCAGTGTGTTTGTTTGGTTGTTTATCATTAGTTTGGTAAAAGGGATTTTCAGTTTCTATACAATAGAAACCAGGTTTGCCTTATTACTATGGTTCAGCTCGGTTTTGAGCTGAAATGATATGATTTACTCATGAGGAGATGTAGCTTTCACAGCCGGTGCGAGGCCCACTTGTTTAAGCATATAGCTGAAAACCTGGTACCAATTGTTGGTGGGAGGTGACAGGTATCCCGTGAATTACCTAAATTTGCATTACCTAAATTCAACTAAATGTTGGACTAATCTTGAAAACTCTGCCGAGTAAAATAGACTTTCACTAGTTGACCAGGGAACCCTGAGAAAGAAAAGGTAAGGTAAGGTAATCTGACTCAACTTCCTCTTTAAGTTTTTAAAGATTATGCCCAATTTGAGTTTTGTTTCCTTGAGGATGGCTGGCCCTGGGATTGGGTTATAGCTCAGTTAGTGAAGTTGGTGGAAGTTTCAATTCCCACCGTGTGTTCTCCATCCCTTCCCTTCATAATTTATTTAAAGAAAAAAAAAAAAGACAGGAAAAGATGGCTGAATCTGAGAGCTAACAATAAACATAAAGGAATGAGTTGATGCAGAAACTGGCACAGGAAGAGGGACGAGAGAACAAGTCACTGCTAGGATGTGATAGGTCTTGTGGTCGAAGACGGCATGAGCCATAACAGCTGCCGGGTCTGGGTGAGGATGGGGATTGGGAGGATTCAGTATAGACGGGAAGAAAAGAGAAGCCAACTTCTATGTTCTGATGGGCTTCATGAGTTTTTACTTTAAATAAGAGATATTAAGAGCATTTTCCCCATAAAATAGAAGAAAAAAAGAAACAAAAGTTTTGTGGCATCTGGATTTGGGATGAGATTAATATTCAGGACTTGTGGATCACCGATAGGTGTCTGTAATTTAGCAAACTAAATTTTAAATGTTTTTTTGCTTGTATCGGCGGAAATTCTCCTAATGGGAACTAAGACAGGTACAAGTCCTAAGGACTTCGTCACACTCACCAGCCATCTTTGTATGCAACACAAGTTAAGTGCAGGTTTGGACTAAGGATTCTTTTGTGTGGTGCTGTGGATTTTCTTGTGCTCTAGTAATGATCTTTGAAGTTGCCATGATAGTTCATGTCAATCAACTGGCATCAAATAAATAATACCATATGCCAGAGAATTTTAAGTTTTACTCTTGAAGTTAGTGTCAGCAGAAGATTAGAAAGACTGTCCTTTGTGCTTCATGTTGTTCAAAGATTCAAAATCAGATGGCTGTTACATGTCTGCCAATAAGGCACTACAAGTATATCAGTAGTCATTTCTGCTCATGGTTCTTGTTGTGAAATTTACTTTTACGTTTTCACTGCAATCAAAGTTGTGGGTTTCTTGAACTGAATGAAAAGGGTTAGACAGGTTTCTTACTTAACCAGAACTCCACATGTACATCTCATTTAAAAGAAAATTTCTACTTTTTTAAGAATATCTATCTTTACATTCTGTATCACTTTGCAGATTAAGAGGAGGCTTCCCAAAGTTAATCGCACTCTGGTTGAACAACTTCTTGAGTATGAGGAAGCTGAGAATGTGAAGGAGGATGTTGATGACGTTGATGCGAAGAAGACATCAAAGAAGAAGAAAGGACTGACCATGGACGTTCTTGAAGATGAACGTTTCAAACGCATCATTGAAAATAAGGTATACATATTATTTACTAAGATTCACTTACGTGATGTTTAATAACCAGTACAGAGTATCATCAGAATAGTTTGGCTGAAAAATAATTACATTGCTTGAACTGATAATCTAGTAGAATGATGAGCTAGCTTTCTTCTATCTTGGTAAGTATATTGATGAAGCATTCTCCACAAGAAGACTATGTTACCTGAATTTATCTGAAGTACTCTTTAGATGTACCTGATAGTTTTTTTGTAAGCAATTGTTTTTATATTTGCAACTCCTCTTCCACTAAAAAAAAATTACATTCTTTAAAAAGAAAGTTTCTGCCAGATCCCAACATCCTTCAACTTTTTGATGTATTTTGGTTTTCCTACAGGACTTTGAAATTGAAGAAGACTCTCATGAGTATCGGGCATTGCACCCTATGCCTTCCTTAAAACGACCATCTTTAGTGGAAGAACATTTTGAGCCTGTGCTGGAAGGTGAGGAGGCTAGTGATTCTGATGCACAATCATCAGAAGATGAACAAGTAAATGACAAAAATTCTAGAAAGAAGGCCAGAGTTCCGAGGTAAGAAATCAACGAATGCCCTCCTAATTCATACCGCGTTTAGACTAATTTATTATGCACCATGCTACAAGTGATGAAGTTCAAGTAGTAACAGTTAGCTCATGATAACGGGCATGTTTAACTTCTTACATAGACAAATTTTTGCATGGGTTTATACAAATTGTGAATATAGCTGTATGTCTCACTATCCTTTAAAATTTCAGAATGTATGAAGTCAAGGATGATAGGCATGCAGAAGCATTCTCAAACCATCTTTCACTTGCAAAAGAGGATGCTCTTTCACTAGGTGAAAGGGTTGCAGGATTGTCAAATGGCAGAGCTTCTCATGATATGAACAATATTAAGGTTGGTCCCGGAGGTTCGAGAGAAGTTTCATTTTTTTCCAGGAGCTCAGCCAAGTATGTGGAAGATGATGGAGAGAAGGAAACACGAACCGAAAAGAGAAGAGGGGTCCAGTCCTTAAAACTGAAGCCTGAGAGATCAGGTTTTCAGGGGTCGGGTTCTCGAGGGCGGGGGAGAGGAGGAAGAGGTCGTGGAATGGGCAGAGGAAGAGGAACAGGAAGAGGTAGAGGAAGAGGGAGATGATAATTTTTTCATACAGTATTAACAATTTTTGTGTCAAAGGAATGCTATTTATTTTTCCTTCATGGTGTATTTTTATAAGTGACTAGTTTCTCGATAGGTGTATCGCTCTTGTAGTGATTGTACAATATAAATCAATCATCAAACATTAAATCAAAAAGTTTAACAAAATTGTTTGCATGTACTGATTGTACAACATAAATTGCATGTTGAAGTGTTGCCTTTTTGACAAGGAATCAACTCAAATATACTTTTTTTTTTTCCAAAATAAGTTACCTGGGTAAAATAATTTTGTTTCAAAATAAGAGTCATCATAAGAAATTGAGATAAATAGATATCCCCATTTTTGTATCACAGACCAAGTATCTATTTTCATTCTGTCTACTTTTTTCTTTCTAGTATATTGATTATGATTATTTTTTAATATTTTATTTATCGCGTCACAACAATTAGGAATTTAGAATCTATATGTGTAGATCAAAGTAGGGTCTAGCTATTGGAATAATAGTATCTATAGCTATTTAAGCCATTGTTAGTAAAATTGGTGAATTAAGTGAAGATACAAAATGAGAGGAAGTCAAACCTTCGATAAATCAAAGCCTACATAACAGTTTCAATGCTACGCCTTGAACCGCTCGGACATCTATGACCCCAAAACCGAATCAATCATAATCCAGATTTCCTTCTTAGATAGATACGATCATTTAATTTTAACTAAAAAATAAGAAATATTTATTAAATAGCGATCGTTTAAAAAGTATATATTTTGTACTAATTAATTTCCTAATGAATGATTTTTGATGAGATAACGAAAGTAAAGTAAAGTATATATATCGTATTAATTAATTTTGTAATGAACGTGATTTTTGCTAAGATAACGAAGAAGGGAGTATATGTCAAACTCTTTTCATTCTCCCCGTTGGTTAATTTCCCAGTTATTTCATCAAATAACTCTTTCTACAATCTACACGCCGTAACGCGTTCTATCTCTCGAAGCAACCTCAATCTTCTTCTCTCTTAAAATAAAAATTCATTCCCTTTTTCTTCTTCATCAAATCTGCTTCAATGGAGCCTCCAAATCCCCAACAATTTCAGCAATTTCTCAGCAGCGTTCTCTCTCAGCGTGGCCCATCTGCACTTCCTTATGCTGAAGATGTCAAATGGCTGATCCGTCAACATCTCCTTTCTTTAATCGATATTTACCCTTCACTTCAGCCGAAAACTGCTTCATTTACTCATAATGATGGACGGACTGTGAATCTATTGCAAGCTGTAGGTACTGTTCCGATGGTTTATTTAGATCGTCCGTATAATATTCCGGTGATTATTTGGTTGATGGAATCTTACCCACGTCATCCGCCTTTGGTTTTTGTGAATCCGACTAGAGATATGGTTATTAAAAAACCTCATGCGTTTGTGAATCCATCTGGGGTTGTGTCGATTCCGTATTTGCAGAATTGGATATACCCTAGTTCGAATCTTGTTGAATTGGTTCGTAATTTGAGTCATTTTTTTGGTAGGGATCCTCCGCTTTATGCGAAAGTACAAGCACATCCATCAAACCCTAACCCTAGTCCTAGGCCTACCCCTACCCCTCATCCTCCGCCAAGTACGAGTTTTCCTAATCACAGTTCGCCAGTTGGGTCATCTGGGATTCGGCCCGCGATACCTCCTAGGCCAGTTCAACAACCACCTTATGGTGCAGTGAAACAGGATGATTGGGAGGAGGTTTTTAAGCGGAACGCGACGGATAAGCTGCTTGTTGACTTGCATAATGATATAGTTGGGTTGAGGAATGCCCAGGAGAAGGATATGGATGGGTTGTTTAATGCTCAGGGAGTGTTGAAGCAGCGGGAGGAGCAGTTGAAACAAGGGTTAAAGGAAATGCAGGATGAGAAAGAGGGGTTGGAGCAGCAATTACAGATGGTTTTGATGAATAGTGATGTATTAGAGGGATGGCTGAGAGAGAATGAGGGGAAAGTGACCAATTTAGGGAATGTGGATGTGGATACGGCCTTTGAGCCATGTGATAATCTTTCCAGGCAGATGCTCGATTGCACAGCGTCAGATTTGGCGTTAGAGGATGTGATTTATTCGTTGGACAAAGCTATACAGGGTGGGGCAATACCATTTGACCAGTACTTGAGGAACATAAGGTTGTTATCTCGTGAGCAATTCTTTCATCGTGCTACAGCATCAAAAGTTAGGGCTGCTCAGATGCAGGCTCAAGTTGCTAATATGGCTGCTAGAACTACACAATATGCGTTGTGATAGACATCTGATCACTTGCAGGTGTGTTTGCAACGGACTGAAGGTCAATATATTTCTAGATTGGTTACTTGTGAATAAGCTGTCAATGTGCTATATCTTTACCAATAGATTTTGACACTACATTTTGGCGTGGGTGCTTAATTGGTATTTATTGGTTGTATCGTTTTGTTACCAAAAGTATAATCACATAAAAGGGATTTTCCCTACAATGATATCCACGATTTTTATTTCTGTCAAGTCATCCCATTTCTATGGGATTGTGATTTTGGACCAACATTAGTGTTCTGTCACTCTCCAAAAAATGAGTAGTAAGAGTTTCCAACTCTTTTGTATTCTGCTTTAGTCTCTGCAGTTAGGCTGTTTTTAGGATGGATGTCTATACTGAGAAATCATTTCAAATCACAGTTAGGGCGATCAACATTCTGTTAAAATACATATGCATATCTTTGTGTACTTATCTTTCTAGCAATATAGCATGTTATATATGGGTGTTTCTCAAGCACTTCGTGTTGTATATGAAATCATAAAGTTTCTCCATCTGATGTTATTTGTCTAAACACAAACTTCAAAGATGTGTGACTTATATAGTTAGTGATAGCGGAAAATACTACAGCAATAGTTGAGAAGTTAGTTTAATATAAAATTTGAAATAGTTTACTGAATTCGGTTTATTGAAAGCTGCAGAAATAGAATGTATCAAAATTTTGGAACGTTCCAAAATATGAAAAATGTCATATGAATTGGAATAGTGTGAGCATTTGGGACTACAATTCTTGCTTTCTAGTGTATTGGAACATGGAGTGACATAAGTATCATTTAGGAAAACGGTAAGTACCCAAGCAAACTTGTCCCGAATTTCAGTTACACACCTGTACTTTGTAGGATCCTATTAACCTTACTATTCCGAAGTGAAATAAACACCCCTCTTTAAGTGTTGGCGTGGCGGAAAAGTGAAAGTTTGTGCGTGTAGATCACTGCATGCTAGAAATTTCGGTTTCTTGTTTAACTGGTTCATTTCATGAAAGTTAACCACCTGTAAAATGCAGGTGTCTAACAGCAAATCTGGGATAACTTCGGGGTACTCATGCCTTCTCCCTGCCATTTTCATAGCTACATCTATTTGTTTACTGTGGAATCACACTAATAATTAAAGCCAGGAACGTGTGTGGCTTTTAGAGCACATTATGAAATACATACATTATTATAAAGTAGTTTAGACTTGTACAAAAAAGGTACTTGTTGTAGAGAATCACTAGATTTATATAGACTCAATTACACGTTAAACTATAAAATGTATTTGAAGTAGTTTATCCGTAGTCTTTCATGGACCACTAGCTCTTTTGCTCGTTTTCTAATTTTTTGGCTGGGAGCCTCAGCACTTTAACCTTCCGTGTTTTCTTAGTCCACCTCCGTCAAATACTTTTCACCCACATCTTGGCATTACTGCAATTACGGAACTTTTCAAACTAGTTGATAGTTATTACCCGGTTGGGTTCTAATTTACTGAATCACATGTTTCTATTTTCGCAACATCACATGTAGACTTTTTTGGGGGGAGAATCACTCAGCAGGGGTCTCCTGTGTGTTGGATCCTCCAAAGTAGTGCATATTTGGAGAATCCAACACAGGTGCGGAGACATTTTTGGAGAGTCCAAGCAACATAGCCTGCAATTGCTAAAATGATTAGAATGACTTGTGGTGGTGTACTATCCTTAATATGGAAGTTAAGGGTCTAAGGAGTGGAGGCTCTTTTGAAAGATTAAGTCCTGACCATGACACTTGGAAAATGGAATCCGAAGAATGCTAGTTACAACTTTTATTGGAATATGTCCCAGGCGTTTTGATCTAGAAGACTTGAGATTAAGTCATGCTCACTGCTATCCTTCGTTCAGGTGCAGAAGCCTGGGATGATCTCCAGACATTATCTTGAAGTAAAATCTCGAGTTCTTCATTTACTGTTGACACTTGCTGCAAACTGCGTAAAAGCATTGGATACTTCTGACACAAGTTGTAAATTGAGTAGAAAAATTAAGAGACATGGTACTTGTTTTGCTTATTGATTGTATGACGACATTCCCTCTCATGGAAGTCATTATCCAGGTGAAACATATACTTGTGACAACATATTACCTTTTCTGTTGTTGCTTAACGACTGCCTGTTTATGCCAGTTTGACATTATGATTTTTTAAATATATTATTTTAAAAAGTTATTATCCATGTGATACATATACTTGAGACAGTGATCATGTTTATCAAATAGTGCAAAGTGCTTCTCAGATTGTAGGGCTACTCTGTTGCTTTTGGTTTGGTCCTAGACAACTCAGTTGATCAGTGTCGATGCTTGAGTTTTTTTTATCAAACTTGTGCGTTTTCTGTGCCATGCATGATGCAACATTAATATCAGCAGTGTAGTTTAATTTTGTTCCTCCAAAAAAGAAACAAGAGTCCGTCCTTTTGAGTCTGTTAAAGCAACACAGGTATCTACACACACATGCATTGTATGTGCGCGTGTATAAGCAAATTGTACAAGTATGTTCTTCAGAGATAAAAGGTCTCAAACTCTTTGAAAAATATAGAGCACATTTAACTAAGCGGTGGAAGAAACTAACAGTCAGTCAAGTAACGATAGTAAGTAACTCCTTTCTCACTGCACGAGTAAATCCATACTATTAATATGTAAATGTGACCATAACGGCCTATACTTCAGCAATTATCCGCTCCAAGAACAAAAGCAAGCACTGAGACAACTCTGAACAAAGAAATGATACATTTAAAGTGAAGTGGAAAGGAAATTCCCTAAGGCCTAACCCAACAATAATGTACGTACTAAATTGTTTTAACTTATGACTTAAAACAAATATTTAGGCCCTTAACCTATACTATGTCGAGGGGAATAAGCAGTTCATAGATAATAATAAAAGTTCGTGTTTGTTCTATTTCCACAATATAATTTGGCAACAGAGAGGGCTAGTTGGAACCTAGCCTTTCTCGTTGTGGAGTCGAACTGAGGCAGTTGAATATAATAAAAATAGGTTACAACAGACCAAGAGTGCCAAGCATTGTATTTTGTAGACCTTTTTTCTTGCCATCAGCTATGCACTGATCTGCCCAGGCCCAGCAATACGACTTGAGCACTTTGGGAAACATTGCAGCATTGTGCCAGTGAATGTGGATACATTCAGAATCACCATTAACATTTTTGGCAATCAAGTGCTATAATCTTTCCTTGACAACAGTTCTTGAAAGTTTCCTACTGTCCCATGTCAGTATCAGAGTCTCTGCATGCACCGGAGTTGTACAAGTTCCAGATTTTGTTGAACCTAAAGTGCGTCTTTTTAAATTGCATCTTGCAATCTTCACTATGCGCAAGAAGTTCCTGTCAGAAAACTGAACCAGATATACAAATATCAGGACGACAATGTAGAGGGTGTCTAGATTATTAAGGACTTCTTAGCAATACTCTTATGGAGGCAATGCCAGAAGCGACACCCAAGCACTCCCCTTGACACGGAAAAGAAGATTCACTTGAACCACTTTACTCATGGTTATGCAAGAATCTAAACAGTAATACTGTTACAGTTGCAAAAGAGATTAACAATTAAAAAGAAAAAAAAAAGAGAAGAAAAAATGGGGTCTGACTCTGCAACATTAGAGCTATACAGGAGCACATTATATGAGCTATACAAGAGCACATTAGAGGTCTTACATCTGGAAGATCAAAGTCACCGTCCTTTGCATCACATACATCGACTGCTACCTTCCGGAGCAGTGGCATCTAATTGCATTAAAATATATTATTAAAAAATGTCAGGGTTCACGTCTTGAAAGAAAAAACGCAAATTATCTTATGCTTACCTTTGAAGCAGCTCGGATAATAAAATTTCTGTCAATTCCAAGGCCCTATCATTCAAAAGTTGAAACTTCAGTTCAGTAATAACATTTAACTTATGAATACAGCACCTTCAAAACCCCTTCAAAGAGAGGACTAATATGGTACTTCACATCATGATAAATCATGGCAAGAATGCCATTTCAGCAACATTAAAAACTTCCTAAAGTTTGTACACGCTCAAATAGTGTGATTGGACTCGCTCAGACGTCCTAGAAGTCCTCATGCATACAACGAAAAGGAAAAGATGAATCAGATTAATTTTGTATTATATTTTTTGTGCCATTTGGAATTCATTGTTCAGTATTATTGATCCTCCATCATTTGATTTTTATTTGATTTACAGAAGTGCGGAACATTCAGTAGCAGAAGACTTACATTATGACGTAGTAAAAGATCTTCAAGTGCTTGACAATTCATAAGCGACGTGACACCCTGGGCAGTTACTTCACCACAGTCCTAAACAATATTAGACCACAATAAATTGTGAGAAAACAGACACAACTAAATTACATTTCTAGAGGAAATAAACAATATAAGTTTCAAACCCAAAGATAATAGTGATGGAACAAGCCATAAAGAACGCTTGAAAGGACTAAAAGTTCGATTTCTTCTTTTGATTGGGCATCTCATCTATATATGTGACATCTGAAATGAAACCACCTATATCTCCTGTCATATGGAGTTCTCAGATAACCAACAGTAGAAAAAAATGATTTGAAATCGAACTCATTAATTCAATGCTTCTGGGTAAAAAAAATGTGACTTGAAATCAAACTCATTAATTAAACGCTTCTTCTGTCTCAGATCTCTGTAACTGATATAGGGAAGTATGTTTTGGCTTTAGAAGCCTAGGTCCAGAAAAACAGTAGATCGTGCTCTCACGTAAATTATGCTTAACATCTGGAGTTTGATACTACTTAGGAGCATCTTAATTCTTCGGGGCATTGTTTAACTTAGGGTTGCAAGAGACACTCTTCATTTTTAAGCATCCAACTTCCGGAGATTCTGATCTCTGCTACATTCTGTTTGTAGCAATACAGCCGATTCCAAATTCTAGTAGCTGATACTAGAATGCACGACTTCACAGGAGGTATGCATCATTGATTAAATTGCTTATGCCTTCTCTCTCTGTTTTTCACCCAGGGTGTGAAGAGGTCTCTTTAATGACTTGGGCAATCCTCACCTCTTGCGCTAACTTTTAGGATTGAGTTGTAATCTTTTTAGTGTTGCTTGGGCAATCCTCTAGGTCCAAGGTCCACAACACAGGGAATTCAGATTACCACCACAAATACATCTCTTGTGAAAATAACCTTTTCCTTTAGTTAGAAATGTAGGTAACAGGTCGCAAAACTTAGGTCGTCACAACTGCACGCCAAGAATATTTAATGGCCAAACAAAATACACCTAACATGCTAGTGTATTTCTCCTCCCAATAACTCCCCATGCAGATCATTTGGAACCTGAAGCATTTAGAATCCCATCACATAAGCACCTTCAAATTCTTTCTTCAGCTTGAAGAACTAGAAATTTCAAGAGAAACATGACAGCAACTCGGCAAGTATACAGCAAGTGGAGTGAAAATAACAATGGCGAACCTCTAAATGAAGAGAGATCAACCCTGGCCAGCCATTTGAAATAGTATCTTGTGACTCTGCAAAGAAACATTATAAGGTCATAAAACCACGATTTCATCTCATAATTGATCTGCCAAAGATTCCAATACATAAGAACAACATGGATCTTCAAAGTTTGCAAGCTATCGCGACATTTAACTTATGAATCATGCGCTGGAACTTCAGGAAAGAAGGATAGAGTGCAAACGTAGGGACACTAAAAGAGTGACTAACACTCAATTTGGTTTTATGCTAGGTAGATCTATAATAAAGGTTATATTCTTGCTAAGAAATTGATTAAAATTTATAGGGAGAAGAAGGAAGATCTACACATTATATTATTGATCTAGAGCAAGCGTATCAACAAATGCCCTTTCGTCGATATTGGAGAAGAACTGGATCAGTATTAGATTTATAAAGGATATGTATGAAGAAGCCATCGCTAGTGTCTGGAAATCTTTAATTTGACAAGGGTCAATTCCTTTTAAATTTGGGAAAAGTTTGGAATACTTGCAATTGAGTAATTAGGAATAGGAGCTACTTTTCTTTCTCTTTTTGGATTACTAGTAAACACTATTTAAATGGTTGAGGAAATAATCAAGCAATTCATTCCCAATCTCTCTTTTTTCTCATTCTTTACTGCTAGTGTGAGAGCAGTGTAAGGACAAACAAAAGGAGTTTCCCATAGCGGTAGGTTTACACCAATTATTTGCACTTAACCTGTACTAGTTTTATTTTATAAGTGATTTAGCCCATACAAGTTTACCTCAATTATGAGATGAGTTCCCATGGTGTATGCTATTTACAGACAATATTGTGTTAATTGATGACATCACTGAGGATGTTGACCAAAACTAGAACTAGGGAGAAGCTTTCTAGAGAATGAGGTTTTTAGTTAGGATAAGTAAAAGTAAGATGAATATATACTTTTTTGAAAACAAGTAAGAATATATGGACCACATGTTTAGCCAACATAAGAACATCAAAGCTGACATGGAATAAGACAGAATTATGGTTGAAAAGGGATAAGGTACACCTACAATCACATGGAGAACTTGTTTCAAAACACCTACAGTCTCTTGAAATCCAGGCAAACTTGGAGAAAATAAAGGCATAATGGAAGAAAAAAACGAAAATAAGTGATACCAGTTTGTTGGAATTAATGCTTAGTCATGTTGGTACACTTGCTTTGAGTCCAATATTCATTAGGACTTGGGAGTCTTTTAGTGTTGGTAGAGATTTGCATGCCTGTAAAAGATGTACAGAATTTCTAGTGCTAGAGAACATATATTTTTGGACATTAGAACGACAAGCCAAATGGAGCACATGGATAGCGAGGATTTATATAGACAATCCTAACTAGCTTGGGGAATGAAGTGGGGTGGTGGTTGTAATTGTCAAATTAATCTGGAGGAATAAGTATAGCAAATTGGATTTTGCTTGTTACAACTGGATGAGCCTTAGACAAGAGAATTTTTCGAACATCATACAAATTCAAAACAAGATGTTTTTGAGAGTAGTGCAGACCTGAATTAAGACGTTTGCATCCCACCAGTGACAGCTCAGTTAAGTTCATGCAGTTCCGACTAAGGATAAGCAAATCATCATTGGTCATCTGAGTTGATACTCTTTCAAGTTTCAATTTCCTCAAACTCGGTACACTGGACTGGAAGCTTAATGAGGAAATCTCACCAAAGCAGTAGCATAGAGCTAAGACTTGCAAGTTTTTCAAGGTCTCTAAGATATTTCTTACAACAGAATCAGATACTACCTGTTAAGATCAGCAATACTAAGTAAGCAACACTGATTTCAAGCACTAATCTAAAATGCACACCATCGAGGACTCAGACAAGATAAACTAACCGAATTCAGATTTCCAGGTTCAACAAGATATGGCAGATTGTGTTATACAACTGAATGCCCCGATTTTTCTATCCTCGATAAAATGAACAATTGACATTTTCTATCCAAACAAACCTACTTACATTCAGATCTAAAATGTTTAGATGTATGTCAGACCCTGTAAGTAATAAGTCTGGAGAAAAGGATCACAGGGCCTACTTTATCCCCACAAGTCCCATAATTAGAAGTTTATGTCATAAAACACTTGCATTACATGCCCTCTGCCTGATTCCTTTGTTGGTTTGCTTTTTCTGTCAAAATTTTATAAATTTGAGCACAAGTTCTAAACTTATATATCAATATTTTTTTAGCATATAATCATTAATGTAGATAGAAAATGAGAGAGTGGTGCCTAAATCAAAATCCAACTTAAGGTCCAGGAAAATCACCAAATTCCATTTCTTAATTTTATTGAATGATATTAAAAGGTATCATTCTAAGCTTTTATAATCTAAAGTAATGATGAACAGATTTAGAGACAATGAAGAAACTTAAGTTTCCAAGATCATGTAAATAAGTTTAGGACCTTGAAACATGTTCTAGCCCTCACCTTAACTTTTAAGGATAAAGATCCAAGGTAAAGATAATTTTCATCACACTTAATGTTACTTGAAGAAATCATTACACTTCATCGTCCATTGACATTATAGTAAAGAAACGAGAAGGCGGTACATTACAGAAAGAGAACTCAAGACAATGAGAACTACTTCATGAAAGTGGTTAGACTTGAGGAACCATGCTTGGAATAGACAAGACAAAAAGGCAAAAGAGATCTGGAAATGAGTTGCAACGATCCCAACGTTTGCGACTATACTTATTCTGTCATCACATTTCCTTACAATTTAGATGATTGAAAACCGGTTCAGGCCCTCAACCCATCAGCTCTCTGAGCATTATCCAATATGCACACAGCCTATTGGATCGAAACTACGCGAAAAAACTACCAAGAACTTTTGCATTAACACATTACCTGGAAATAAAGAATCAAGGTCTCTAGCCAAGGACAAAAGGTGGGTACCAGTTTGAGCCCATCTTCACCTAAAGATCCACCTAAACCAACAATAAATGTCCTCAACATTCTAATTGCTGGACACAGGGCGTCCAATGAAAAGAACGAGAATCCCCAACCAAGAGAAATTTCCTCCAAATTGCAGGATTTACCAAGCTCATAATATAATACAGGAGAGTTCCCCAGAATATCATTCTCCTCTAGTAATAGATGCCTGCAGCCTCTGGCAATCAAACATTTTAGAAGAGGATTTCCACGGACAACATGACCCACTGCATGGCAAGAAACCTGTAATTCCAAAGTGAATAATATATTGGTTATACAGACAAATATCTGTCTATAAACATCATTCTACCACAAATGCTCCACCTATAGAGTCCAAAGTCCCAAAAATTGCTCCCTTCTAATTATTCTTAGATACTACAAGTCAATAAAACCAAGTGAAATGCCTTGCCCTTTTTGGCACTAGTCCATGTAGTGGAGGGAGCTTACACAGAGACGTGGAGAGTTTAGCAACAGAAAGCACGTAGGTGTCTGCTGACGTTTAACATTTTCTTCAAAATGCATGGATCTGATTTCCAGAAACATTTAAATTTAGAATAAGTCCAGTGATTGACTCTAGCTTCTATTTGTCAAGAAATTCACTTGGGGTACAGAAGGTATCTATATACATACATGTCCTGAAATACATTATTGTATAGAATTATGTGGAAACATTCCTTTTAGGAGCTTAGACTGTTAAAATGGTAGAATTCTTTTTTGAGTCTTTGGCAACTCTGTCATGTGTGTCGCCTGTTGGTCTTTTATACAGGACAAATGCATAGAAATATTATTTTCAGTATAACAGATGGTGCGGTACTGTAGTTCAACCTAAGGCCATCACTCTTTCAACACCTTACCCTAAAAGCTTGACCCTAGAGAAAATTGATAACACAGAAATCCACATATTTTCCAGAAAAAACTTGGAGAACGTAGACTTTAAGTTCTTCCAGGACTACTTACAAACCTTAGTATCAGATACATCAAGCATTTCCAGTGATGATCCTGAAAATTTATATAGAGAATTGTCGACAAGCTGTGTTTCCCTCAAACAAAGACTTCTTATTCTCTGAGTTTGAGAGATAAGCTCCAAAAGATAAGTCTCATTGATACCTGCAAATGAAGAGAGTTTTCAAAAATTGAAGTGAAAGAGATAAAACAAACTGGAAAAGAGGATATAATCATGTCCCACATATATATTTCATCAAAAGATAATTATGTACCACAAATATAATTGCCAGCTTCCGTATCTTACAATGTAGAGCCTTACATGAGATTTCAACAGTAAAAAAAAATGCTCCCTTGAATGCGGTTGAGCAAGAATTTTGTTTGTTATAGGTGGCAATGATTAAAATTTAAGTTCCAGCTGTCATTGTTCAAAATTAAATAACTCTGTAAACTATCAATAAATTAATTGAGTTGTATGTTGCTTCAACTGAGATTCAGGTGGAAACCAAAACATGCAGCATCCTCCGCTAAATCCTTACTTTTGTGATTTCAGAAAGACTTCAGCATTCAAGCTTGCAGTTTTATTTTTAAAAAAGGAGTTCTTATATCCACATTGAACTAAATTTTATCAACAGTCACATTGGAATATGCAAAGCAGTAACTGCTAACCGTAGTTTTAAATAAAAGCTTCTATGTACAAACTTCAGTTTTGTTTACAAACATTGGCATGGAGGAGGCAAGGCAGAAAACAAAATCTAGAATCTCGCTCACCTTTACAGCCTCCTATATGCAGAATTTGAAGTTTGTAAGCTAATGAATTGGTGTTGTCTGCCATCTTCATTGCCACAGCGTCAAGTCTAGAGATATTACGGCAAAGTGACAGCACACAGTTGTGCCCAAATGAAGTATCACACACAAAGATTGAATGTAGTTCAACACATTTCAATATTAAAATGGATATGCCAGAATCCGTTATGGACGTACATGCATTGAGGTTAATACAACATAAGGAAGGGCAGCACTCAGCAATATTTTGGAGATCAGAATCTGGAGAATATCAAAGAGAAGTAAAGTTAGCTCAATGCAGAGGGCATCATATCATTAAGAGCATACAAGCAAGCTGAATTTCCAATAAAGATCCTCTAACAGCTCGAGAAAAGTACGGACGAGATTCCAAGGCAACAAATAGATGAGATTTGCAAACTATATGCATGAGAAAATAAAAATGATGTCACTTACAAAACACAAGGTAACAGCTAAAAGCAGTACTCAACATTTACATAGCAAGAGTTTGGGAAAAACTTTCTAAGATAGATTGCATAATTTTGATAGGCGGGAACTAAGCGAAGATAAGAGGATGATTCTTTTTACAGTGGTTTTTCCTCCTTTCACCTTCAGTATATAAGCTTTCTAACATATCAGGTATTATTTTTGGGTTTCGCTCCTAAGCATGCTTTTAGGCTTATACCTTTTCACCAAGAACCAAGTGAAGTGGGAAAAGTACTTGGGTCTTTAAAAAAAATCATTTCTAAGGACCAGAAAATGAAAAATGATTTCCTGGAAAGAGACTTTTCCTTTGGTCAGGATGGGGTTTGAGCTAGGACAGATGGCCAAATATCATACCATAGATATCTGTTCGACCCTCCAATATGAGTTTTGTAATATTTGAGAGCTGCCTAGAAAAATGAAATGCTGGTACATCAGGACATGTCTCATCATTGGGAGATGTTGATATCTGCATCATCACAGCAGGAAATGAAGATATAACCGAGACCTTTGCTGGTATTACAGGAGTACTGTCAACTGTTAGATCGATGTCTGAGAGTAGTGGGAATCTCTGTAACAATTGGTACAGCTTCATTGTCCTGAAGGTCAAAATATAAGCAGCTTTTAATGTTGTTAGGGATGGAAATGACTTGGAAAAGAACTCAATGGCAGCTTCAAGATGCAGCATAGGACAATTTGAAACATCCACCACTTGCACTGCTTCAAAAGTCAAAACAGGGAAAGTTTCCCATGGAATCCGAGATATATCCACATGACGCTCAAGTTTGAGTGAAAGCTGATTAAGCTTCTTCATCAGCAATTTGTCCAAATTATTGGAAGAAGGAAGCATGTTTAGGAGAAGAAGAAGCAGATTAATTTGTGGACAGCCTGAAAGGTCCAATATCTACAGAGGAGATCCAGAAAAGGAATTAAGCAATGAAAATGGTTGTTAAGTGTTAACATTGTATGAATTTCACAACTTCATTTCAAGTAATAAAGAGGAAAAGTGAAGAAAAAAAGATTGTTTCACTTTTACACTGTATATTTTATAATCAAGCGAGCAAGCTTACTCTTGATCATCTTGAATGCGCTACTCTTTTAGTTCCAACAAGTGATTAAAGGGAGAAAGTTGAATTTAGAAATCGTGCCCAAAGTTCTAGCAAGTTCAACTCTTGGAAAGTCTCCAAGAACAGATAGCGTGAAGTGAAACTATAAGCAGAGTCTTGCTCCTATCATTTGAATTGTCTGCAGAATATTTACATTATTCTATCCATTGAGTGACGACACAATGGAAAAAGATATTAAGCTATCACAATTCAGAAAATCTATTTCTTAACAGAAAAGGATGTCTAGGTCTAAAATAAGTTATAGACACTCGCTTGTTTTTCTTTTTGTTATCATTTTGCTTCTAGATAATTACAACACTTCCAAAAAGAATATAAAAGAACTTCATGTGAAATGACTTTCCTAAGTAAGTTGTCAGACTTGCCACTTTAGTCCCAGATTTCAAGCCATCTAGAATCTTTGATTAGTTCATCAATCAAAATGGATAAGACAACCGTGAGTCGTTATGTGGACTATATTTGTGTGGCATCCAATGAAAAATGAAAGCCAAAACCCACAAACACTGAAAGGATGCTGGTAAAATGTAAACCTTAGTATATTCAGTCAAGTGGAACCTGAGCTGATTACAGTCACCACCTCCAAGAATGTCCGCTAAGATAAAAGAACGGGAGGCAGCTAAACTACAGATAGCATCCACACTTCTTTCTGCAAACTTTGAGAAGAAGGGGCATCTTCGTTTCCCTAAAATGCGAACAAAAATACTGAAATGATCAGAAGGAACCTAAATAACACTTGAGCATTAGTGCTTTGAATGCAACAACTCAAACGACTGTTCATACCAGCAGCAAATGGCAATGACAAAAGGTTAGTGCGGATCTGTTAACAAAGACAATGGCCACATAAATTACTTAAGTCAGTGTAATCAAGAAAGAATTCAAATGCATATCCAGCAGAGATATCGGGGAAAGAATCATAGGTCTTCAGCTTGTAGCTTTTAGATGTGTAAATTCAAGTAGTGGAAAAAATTCCTTGCACCCAAAAGGGATAGAGCTGTTCATGAGTTTCATTTCACACTAAGACCTTACAGATATAATATCTCAATCAATTATCAAATTGGAACACTTCATTTGCAGGAAAACTAGGACTGAGATCAATGCACCTGTAATGTTATAACATAATCAGATATGCAAGGAAACCAAACAAGTGAGCTGCCCCATAAGTACAAGAAAATTGAGTGTGAGGTTCAAAAGCTATTAAATAGCATGTCATCAACAAGGATAAGAGTCACGCAAACGAAACGTCATAAAACAACAAAAACAAAGAGGAAAATACACTATTTTTTTTGTTAAAAAAGAAAAGGAATATCTATTTCCGGAATCTTATATTGCAAAACTCCATATCAGCAGTGATTACTAATCTCACTAAGTAGGCTAGATTATTCTTACATGTTTTCCTTACACAGATTGTTAAACCTGATTTGCTAATGTGGGGTCACTATAGCATGCTGCGGTGCAAAGCTAGTTGTAGTCTAAAAGAATAAGGTCACTAGAAATTGTCACAACCCCCCTTTTTAGGCTTCTCTCTGACTCACATGAAGACAGACAAAATTCAATTGGAAATATCATGTCATTTAACTCAATCCCAACAATATCATATACCTCTGTTAGAATTTCTAGGCGAGCATCACCAGTGGACCTCAAACGATCAGATGGGTTGGTGTTAGCGGCAAGCCATAGTAGAATAGCATCACAGAGAAGCTTCTCGCTGTGAAAAGTCACCATGAAATCAGAATTGCAGTTGAAATGAGACATTACTGCATCAGACAGACCTTTGTTTTACCAGAAAAAGAAAATGCCTACCTATCTACTGTCAAACAAGGTTGCTTTACACAGGAAAGCAACAATTCAAAAGGGACATTGTGAAAAGAGTCACAGGATGCCATCCATATCTGCAGGAGAAAGAAAATTACATCTGGAACAGTTGTTGGAAAGTAGAAAGAATCATCGGACGTGACATGCCAACAAATAATTCAAAATAATTAAGACTAATATGAAAGACAACATGTTTTCTCTGGCTTATATTGCTAAATCACTGCAACAGCTCCTGGGCTTGTTTGGTAGCTAGAAATGTTCCTATTTATAAAGTTACCTATTTCAAAAAAAATGTTCCTATTTATATTCAAAGTAATATACTTTTGATGTTCAGCACATTTGACATAAAAAAACACATTTTTAACTACAAGAGTGAAGTAAGAAATTTAAAAAGCTGAAGCAGATTTAATGGCATGAAAATGTATTGAAATTGTTTTAGTTACTGTGGTAATTTTTTTGCATAATAAGTTGCTAGTTTTAAGACAAATCTATTTCAGTTTCTACGCTGAATTTTTTATTTTTTTGTAACAACTCTCAAAATTCACATTTCACACTGACTGGCTAACTCTAACCACATGCAATAGAAGTGTTTCCAGAGAACTTGTCAAAAAAAATGAGAATACCACTGCCCTTACCATTGAATGATATAAAGTTACTGCAACTAAACAGCAAAATTGCTGCCAAAATTTTTGCTAGACTTGTTTTTGCCGAAGTTACCCATGGAAAAGAGAAAAGAATTGCATGATGAAAATGGAAAAAAGACAGTAACTGGATTGGGGGGAAAATAAGGCTGGAGAAGGGAGAGAAATCAAGGACGGGCAGGGATAGACAAAGAAACATAAAAGATATGCAGATATGATTTAGTTGACCCTCCCATAGAGGTATGTTATACATATATACATTCAAATCAAACCAATCAATTCAAGAAAACATTGAATGACAGAACAATTTGGAGACTTGGACAAAGTACAATTTAAGCACTTACAAAGTTCCTCGCCAGATAACCAGTCAGTTGTGGAATAAAATCAATTGCTGCATGATATTCCATGTTAATCTATAAGAGACAACCCACGGAATCACATTAAAACATAATATGAAGAGCAATCTGCTGCAACTATCATTTTCCCAGTTGCTAAAAATAAAAGATATTGTTACCATTATCTCTACCATAATCCCAGATATGGACCAAATCTTCTAAACACAGTTGAGGAGGCCAAATCCTGACTTCAGATGTTACATAGTCCAGCCAACTTCGACAAACTAAAAGAAGCCTGTCCACTCCAAAAAACAATGAAGCCTGCAGAATAAATGTGCAAGATCAGACTTTTACCAATAAAAAGTCCAGGATCAGATATTAGAAATTATTGGACAAACAATAATGGGTTGCATCTGATCATGTTTCCTTAGTTCCCTTTGTTTTGTTTTTTTTTATACCGAGAACCCCTCACCCCCACCCCACCCAGAGGATTGTGGATAAGTTCCCAACATTTATAATGGAAGATTGAGGTTTTGTAATGACACACATTCAATACCTCCTTTGTGTTGTTTTGGTTGACAGAAATATATTACTTCCTCCGTCCTAAATTATGTCATGCAGTTTAACTAGACACGAAGTTTATAAAATATGAGAGGACTTTACAATGTTCCAAAATTATCCTTAAAATAAATAAATTTTAAAATAGAAAAGTACACTTTTATGGACTTTTGCCAAACACATGGGACACAACATAGGTAAAATGTTGATAGTGTCATTAAACATTTGTTAACTAACAAAATGTGTCATTCTTTTTGGGACTGACTAAAAAAGAAAGTGTGTCTAATAAGGCGGGACAGAGGGAGTACCTTATTTAAACCCCCACACTACCCACCCCTCTCAAAAAAAAGGAGGAATGCTGAACTCTTATCCATTACAAGGGCAAGGCTTTCATGGGCAAGGTACTATGACATCACTAAGCTAACAAAAAGTAGGAAAGTACTTTCACAGATTTCCAAGTGACCAACAGAAAACACATCATGAAACCTTTTGAGCAATAAAAGTAATTGTTGCAATACTGGTAACTGAAGTTCTTACCTCATACAAAGGAAGGAAGTTTTCTGAAGTAAGGTCCATTGAACATCCAAAGATAAATCTCAACATACTCAGAAGTGACTCCACGTCCCAATGAATAGATATAGAGTCAAAGCAAGATTCACTGAAGCAGTTAAACCATATGATAAAGAGGTAAGGTAATCTCACAAAAGAAAGGAATTATGTTATTATAATATTATCCAAAACTTCTATAAATGGAGTTGCATTATTTTTTTGTCAAGTAAAGGTAGTTATCTTTCATTCAGCATCCAGAAGATGCAACAAGATTACAAACAAAGCCAGCTCCTGTACGAGAATAATTCTTGTACATTATTTCACTCAATAGTTAATATAGGATAAATTCATTTTTCTCGTGCTTCACATGGACTAAGAACTAGGTGAAGAAAATATCAAAGTTTGAGTTGTTTCCAATCACTAGAAGAGTCTCCGGAGGAAAATAATACAGTGTCCTTTTGTTGCTTCAGATCTGTGTCTTCCCAAATCAATCGCTACACCTTGAGATTCATCTCTCCGAGATGAACATGAAATTAAAAAAAGCATAACGGTCAAAATCTATACAATACAAGCCCTCATGCTTCAATAGAAGTCCATCACTCACTAGCACATTGATCTACAACTTCTTTCCGTTAATGGTTCATATTAGGTGTAGCCAACACCACAGTAGACCTAGTCAGCCGCCAAAACATTATTCAGCGTCACTCAATTGTCCAATTAGGCCATGTTCGTAGTACAGTCAATGACATGCGAGGTAGAAAAAGAAAAAAGAAGTCCTTTGATTCTTCAATGCTACGTAGGACACGTGTGTCTACTTGTTCAACTTTATACAAGTTTAAATGTCTACTTGTGCACACCAAAAGTTGGAGGGCATGGATGCCAACAAAGGCAAAGTTAAAAGGCAAATTTATGTATTATGCCATTCAAAAAATATGATTAACCAGTAGCTAATCAGATCATTCTATTCTTCATCCACTCTACACACGGTTCGTATTCTATCTTCTCACATGTGGATCATATATTATTCTGGAGATGAAAATAGAAGTTTAAGGTACCAAAATGCCAAATAGCATCTCTTACTTACTTTCCTATAAAAAAAACTTAAGTACTTGTCAGGGATAAAGGTTGCTTACTCCATTTCATGTGTGCCTTGGTATAGAGGAAATTTGCTATGGATATTTTGGGCAGAACCGGTATGCGTGACTATCGACCAATCAACTCACCTATATATCCTAATGTCAAGCTACTTCAAGGTTGGGGAGCCTTAAGATTGGTAAGTTAAATTATCTTGCCACTACATGTGAGATAGAGTCACATCCTTAGATGTATCAAGATTCAAGAGTAATCTAGGACAGGGAATTCTCCACAAAGATAAAGGTAATAGTGGAAGTATCAAGTTTGTAAATGCATATCAGGCTGCATTGCCATCCCATAGGCGATCAATGTACTGGTACTTCGTTTTCATTGGTAGAAACTTGGTCTCTTTGACAAGTAATAAGCAAGACGTGGATACTAGATCAAGTGTAGAAGTTGCTTATAGAGCTATCCTCCCAAAAGTTAATGAGATTTTGCAGTTGAAACAATTACTTGAAGAGTAGGAGTTTGGAAGAATTTTAATTTGTCAAAATCAAAACGCGATAACATGGCATCTAATTCTTTCAGAGGCAAAATATATGGAGATTGATTATCACTTTATCTGTGAAAAAACACAATTCGCACTCATCTCTAATATTTACGAATAAATTCTGAACCCCAGCAGTGGCCGAGCCAAAATTTTATACAATAGGATTCAAAAAACTAATAAAATGTCAAACCTACGATTTGAACTTGTTACCTAAAACAATTTTTGAACTCCCTCTGCCACTAATCTAGAATATTCCCCTCTATCAAGGGGGACTCACTAGTATATATTTAACAAATTTATTTTTACCCTATTTACGTAGAATTATTTTCTAGCGAAGGAGATTCATTGAGCCCATTTTCCACAGACTAGCTCCACCACTAACCCCAAGGATCACATTTATGTATAGCAAGCTTGGGGTCCATGTTATATACATTTTAACTTGAGGGGGAAGTTATAATATTGACCAGATTTATATTATCATTCCTTGTAATATTCCATAGAAAATTAAGCTCATAGTTTGTATTTATTATTAGAACATTTATTTCCCAAGTTAGCAGTAAGAAATATTAAGTACCATCTCATAGCTAGCCGAAGAACACATACAGCTGTTCTTGACTATTATTAACTTATTATTCACTCAGTACCAGACAAATCTGATCTTCCATACTCTTGTTCTTCGAAATTAGATTACAAAAAATATAATAATGTAGCAGTCTCCAATCTGCCAAAGCATGTTGCTTCATGGTAGCTTAACTGTTGTAATTTGCTCCAGCAGGATATCAAACAAGAATAGCATTCTAGATTTGGTATTCATAAACGCTTCACTAAGAAACAGTAGTAAAACCAGTATTTTGTGTTCAGAGTAAAACAAATTTGTGCAACTATACTCAAACTCATTCAATACATAGGAAGAACTTCAGTAAAATTGAAGAAAAAAAAAAAGAATTATACCTGAAGCTTCCACTCAATAGTCCGTGAAAGTACGAAGATTGCTGAATAAGCCTGTACTTCAAAAAATCAAGTGAAACGAAAAAAAAAATAATTAAACACTTTTTTATAGATGTTGAAGGAAAAACTGAGAGAATAAACAGAAAAGATGATTTTCCTTTGCCTATTAGCTTTGATTTTAATGATTGGGCGATGGGCAAGTGATGTTAAGTCCCATTGACTGACTTCAGCTGTTGAAATGACAATCTCTTCGTGATCTCCATCTAGTCTGGACCCGTCGGAATCGATACAGTTGAGAATTACTGTCTCGCCGTCGGCAGTATTGACGTCGGACGCCATTACTGGAAGTTTTTGTTACCGGATTCAGGTAGTTCAGTCTTCAGAGTGAAGACGAATGAGGAGAATTGGACCCAAATGCAAAAATAGCTTCTGTCTTTTTTCTCTTAAAGAAAAATCCACTAGAATTATTCATGATAATAAGTTATAAAATATTTATTTTATAAATCTATATTATTTTAGTTTATCCTCTTTTAGTAACTCTTTTTTATAATAGAAGAAAATAAGAAAATATTATTTTGTCTTGTGACACTCACATTATTTTATTCTTTTTATACTTTCTTTCTTCAATTTTTTTATTTTTTATACTTTCTTTCTTCAAATCTTTGATAAGTTGGAGTAATACTCGACAAAAATAAAAATCAATAATCGAGAAGTGTTGAACAAGTGAATAACATATTTTTATACTTTTTATATTTTCAAGTATACTAAAGTGGGTATCTGAATATCAAAGTTATCAACCTTTTAAACTATATTTTATGGTTCTAATTTTTATTTTTATCTAAAATTTGTCAAATTATTACGTATATAATTATATTACAATTCCTATAAATACCTGCCTAATGCCTTAGTAGAAAGATGGGCGTGAAAATATGCTTCGCACTTCGCTCCCTATCATAAAATGTTTTGTTCATATGGTCTACAATACCAGAATGTAATAGACAAGATAGTTTAGTTCCTATCGGTCTCTGGTTTTGATGTGTCGTAATGTGTTCCGCTTAAGATATTAGGTAGTCCTTAGGTTATTTATCTCATCATGTATATTATAGTAATGAGTCAAGTTCTATTAGGTACATAGTGAAATAACTTATTTCGAAATAATGAATCCGTAGATAACTTATTCCTAACCAGACAAACACATTTGATATTTTACTAGAGGTGTACGTACATAAAAAAAAATGCTTATAAATAAGACAAATCAACTCATAAGCTTAGCCAAACAGTAAAAATAAGGCTTCTCTTCTCTTCCTTTTTCCTTTTAGATCTCTTTCTCCAAATGTTTGTTAGCAATACACACTAGAGACATACTGTAAAAGTTTTCCAACCAAATAAGAGAAGATACTAAACTCTATTTTCATCGGTCATTTTCCTCATTTCTAGGAAGCTTGTTTGGCTAGAGAATATTTTTCATAACATTTTGACGAACCAAACATGAGAAAATTGGAAAACATCTCCTCTATACCACATACACCCCACGACTTGTGTTATTTTCACATCTATCCTAAATGGCACCAATGGGAAGAAAGAAATGATATTGGTTTGATGAGAAGTTTTGATACATCAAGTTCAGTTTGCCAGGATGAAGATAGCTAAAATTGCAGACTCTATATAGCTGTGTACTAGACAGAGATATTATATCAGCAAGCTCAAAGTTAGGAGGGGGATGAACATGAAGAGCAGATTGATCTTGGTGTGGATACACATAGTCCATAGAGTCTTAGTACTGTTTTGGGTTGCGGCTCTCGTCACCAGGTTTGTATCGAAATCTATATTTAAGTAAATTTTAAACACAATGAGATCTGTTCAGGATTGTTCCTCTGTCTTCCGCTGCGTGTTATGAACATTGTGCAATCTTCAGAACAAGAATTTACACTTGCTATAGAAGAGTTATGGAGCCATAGCCAAGAAGATGAGGAGTACGAACCGGCATGGGAGTTGATCATACAGAATAAGGTCTAGGTGAGAGGTTAGTCAGTTCCAAGGCCTGCCATCTAAGCTCAGCAGGGAAGTTAGTAAAACAGCCAATTCTTGGTCCAGCACCTGTTGACCACACCAAGGGAAGTTGATACGACTTTGTAGACTTCTCGGAATGAATCCTTCGTAGTATTGGGGTCCTTGGCACCTCTGCTATTGGGATCTGAAGACTGCCTGAGAGGGATCGCTTATAGCTACTCGTTTGAGCTACCAGATTCCGGGCTGATTCCAAGGGAAGGTCTGTTTTCTCTTCCTTTGGAAGATCAGCTTGAGAAGGAGAATCTGATAGAGCTGAAAAATCAGATATATAGCCACTTCCAACAGATCTTCTGTCTCCATAGCTTTCATAGTCTTCATTTGATTTTCTTATCTGATGATAGATCAGAAAAGACGAGGATTATATTAGTTTAAAAGTGGACGATTCATCATGAGAAAAGGCAGGTAAAATCATATCTAGAGTAGTCAGTAAGGTAAGCACAGCTCGACTAATTGAGATTTGAGCTTTCGGATATGCAGAATGACAAAAACGTTCTTTAATCTTATAGTCTTAAACATGTCACGTGGAAAGTTCAAATTGAAGAGTCAGCAAAAAGGAAAGAGACTTTTGTTTTAAAATGGACTAAAAAGGGAGTAATAGTTCATTTTGTTTCCTTTCTATCTTTTATCGGAAAGGTGAACAATTCCAGTGATTTAAAGCCCGACTTTGATGGCCTGAAGGGCTTGCATCTCTCCTGAATTCTACTTCCTGAAGGGCTTGCATCTCTCCTGAATTCTACTTCTCTATATCTTTAACACTTCCTTGGTACCTTTCCTAATGTTAATTTCTCAATAAATCTGATTGTTCAGAGTTCTGGAACATTAGGCATTGAAAGGAGTAACACTAACCACAAAAAGAAAAAGAAACGACCAACCTCAACTTCATCCAGGTTGACCCCATTTTCATTAAGAAATGATAAAAAGCTGTCAAGCCTATCTTCTGTTGGGCGATAATGTCCGCTATATGCTGAAATAGACTGAAAGGAATAAAATGTCAATAAAACAGCTAAGTTCCAAGCAAATGATTGTAAACAGAAACTAAGACTCTGCTTTCGAGTTGCATGCAAAAATTCAGGAAGCATACCGTCCTTCTTTAACACCTTTCAGTTGCAAATAAAGCAGCTGAATACATTTATGTAAAGAACAGCTTTCTTCTTCTAGAGTTTCATCTATAAGAGTCGGGGTGAATGACGAGAAGAAACATAGAAGGTGGTATATCAACTTGGATTGTGTAGTTTTATGAGTGATGAAAAGAATCGTTCAGTAAGGAAGAGTACTTTACGAATTTAACTGGCTATTGTCACTGTCATACACAAGTATTTTCTCATTTGAGAAAGTATGAGTTCAGCATTATCCATGCAGCAGCCAGCTGATATTGGTTTAAAGTCGGAAAACATCGTGTGACTAAAAGGGACGAAAACTACCTAATCAGCATGATTGGAAATATACACTCTTAACTACTACCACAAAGCGCTACGAGAGTACAACTTAGATGACAGAAGCAATTGAAATAATTGAGGTAACAGAAACTTATATACCATAACTCTTCCATCTTTTACCACTAGTCTTCCAGCAGCTGAAGTAGCTCCACCAGCAAGAAAGCTGGAATGATGAAACATCCCTTTCTTTTTCTGAGAAACATTATAAAAACAAACCTTATCATGAATAACAAGGAATCAAGGATAATCATCAAAATGCATTTACAGAGTAACTATGTTACATCTCACCTCACCAGCATAGAGTCTTCTTGACGTGCTCATCACAAAAATCCACTTTGCCCCTGGCAACCCTTTAGTTGTATCAAGAAGATATCCAGTTTTCTCATGCACAATTTTTCCTTCAGCAACAATATATTCATAATGTTCTCTCTCTTGCTGATTAAAGAAAGATTATGAGGAAGGAATTAGGAATCGCACACTAAATGAAGCAATGTGACTTAAGGATAATGCAGAAGTTAACAGCTTCACTTAAGCGACAAATAGGCAACTTGAACATGGAAAAGAACTACATATACACCAGATAGTGTAAAATGGTGCAAATCAGATTTGAAGACTAAAGAGTAACAGCGTCAACACAAGTACTTAACCGGTTGTCAGTTTATAATTAATGATTGATGTTAAGACTCATGATATGCAGTGGATAAGTAACAAAAGATTCAACACATACAGGTCCAAGGTACTTGATACTTTGCTTCTGAAGCTTAGATCTTGGACATTCTTCGATATCAACCTTTTTGCCATCTCCAAGATCCAACCTGCAGTTTTTTTAAGAAACTTCTAAGCAACCTATCCGTCAGGATTCTTACATCTTAGAAATGGATTCACAGAAAAATACATGCTGTTTTATCCTTGTGGCAATGAAATTGCACCAGAGAAAAGAGAAGCCGATAGTGCAGAATGTTCTTGGACTCCATAACAAAGTAAAATAAGAATATTCAACCAAGATATAGTTAAATAATTCGTCTAGACTTCAAAATTTGATGAGAAACACATGTATTTCTTCTTGGGTGAGAAACATTATACAATCTTGGAATAGGTTTTCACTTATTTGGATATTATCCTATCACTATGAATGAAAATCAAAATTACAGCTCTGGTTGTAGCGTTTGTTTCGAATGCAAAATGTTTCAAGTTAGATATGTGTCTAGATTCATACACATCTAGATCATGGTCTTGGGTAATTCTCATTCCTTGAGCTAATTTTTGGGGTTAAACTAGGCCCATGGTCCATTTTCTTAAATTTTTGGAAAAGGAATTTTAGACCAAACACAACTAGAGAAGTCTTTTCACTTTCTACAAAAAAGTTGGAAAAATCTTAAACAAAAGAATTTTTTTAAAATAATTTCTGAACAAACAATGTCAAAAATCTTACCAAAAGAAGAAGGGCTGACCAGATTCAGTTTTACACCATTCTTGATAATAAATATGCAAGTTATGCCCATAACGATGGCGTGGGTCAATCTATAGTGGAACAATACCAAGGTTAAAAAAACAAAAATTACAAAAATCAACAAATTAAGTGGGAAATTTTCAAAAATAGCAGCAAAACCAAAAGCCAGAGGAGAAAAGCACAGTAACTCGCCGCCTCAATCCAGTGTTGAAAAGCCAATTTCTGAGCTTTGGCGTTTTTGGACAGACCTTTACCAACCTGAGCAATGATGAATTATATTTGAAATTTCCTCTTTTATTTCTTTAGAATCTGCCTGAAAGTTGTATATTATGACTGGAAATACAAAGACTTAATAATCAAAAACACATTTGAACTATCATTTATTCACAAGTTTCACATCCTAACTATAATTTGTTCCCTTTTTTAACTGAACTATCACCATCTATGTAAAAACACATCTCGACCAACTATCAATTGTTTCCTTTTCTTACTTGTACTATCACCATCTACTCAACTAGGCGTGTTCTAATATACGTAGATGATGATAGTGTGGAAAAATGGAACAGCTTCTGATAGTCTAGAAAAGGAAACAACTGATAGTTAGGGTGTAAAACTCGCGAAAAAGTGATAGTTCAATTGTGTTTTTACTCATTTTCTCAAATAAAAATGTAAGAATACCTTGGAAGCATTTAAGCTTATGCGATTCCACCGGGAAGACGCCGTTTCTGGTTTTAAGAAGTTGAAGAAAGAAACTGTACTGTGATTCAATCTAGCATAATCTATAGCTTGCCACCTTCAAATTCATCCCACAATAAAGAACGCATAAATATACTTAATTATTCCTTTTTAGAGTGCTATTCAAATAATTAATATCCTCTCATTACGATAGACAAGAGTATAATAAATTAACAATAGACGACGACATCATTTGCTAGCCTCATCAAGTTCATCACAGAATAACACAGAAAACAACACAACCTTTTAGAGTGCTATTGAAGTGTAATTAATTACTATCCTCTCTTTCAGTGTAGACAGAGTATAAATATATGCACGACAACCGGAGATGAAAGGTTTGAGTTGTGACGACAATCTCTTCCAAAAATGCAGGTAAAACCACATACAACAAACTTTGATACCTTAACACTAAGCAAATTGAGATCCATTATATGATGATCCTTATATCAAACTAATCTATTATATATAATATTAAATTAATAATAATAATAGAAGTTTTTTTTTAAAAAAAAAAGTTTATGTACAGGTTTTTAAGTACTTATTAGGCAATACCAGAGCACTTCAGCAACCACGGCAGAGTCAGCTAACATGCGCCGGGTACGATAACTCCTATAAACCTTCTGGACTTTCATGGCGGCATTTGAAACAGAGCTGTCGCATTCCGGCCCACGGCGATCGGAGAAAGAAAATTGATGATGCTCATCATTAGAGCTGAAATCAAAAGTAGACAAAGAATACAGAGTTTTCACTTCCATTGAACAATAACAGAGACGGAATTGGGAAACAAAGTTTAGTAAGATAAAAGAAGTCTCGGTGTTTTTTCTGAGTTCGGAGAGACGAATTGTTAGAACTTCATTCACTATTCAGAGCTCTAAAAATGAGCGGAAGGGTTCCATTAATGCATATATACTCTACGTGGTTAATATACGGGCTTGTTTGGCACCATGAATTAGAGAAAAAACAAGGGCATCTGTCAGTTTTGTATATTAGCATTATTTATCACTACCTCCATTTAATTGTATGTGTCACTGTTTAATTTGCCATGATGACTAAGAAAAAGACTCTATTTTAATTAAAGCATAAATATAAAAGTCTTTTCTTTTTCTTAAATATCGTATTAAGCTAAATAATGTCGAAAGAATGGAATAATATGTTATTTGATACACTTTTTTAATTTATGTATAATTATATTAGTTATATACTATATTTTGTATTAGCTAATGTATAATACTATAATTAATATATGAAAATTTATGATATTAGAATTGTAAGGGATTTTAATACCTGCATCAGTATGAATAATAACACTTGGTCTCTCCATAAAGATTTCACATCATTTTTCCTATATTTATGGAGGATACTTTGATAAATAAAGAGTACTTTTCTTTAGAAATATGCAATACATGTTATTTTAATACATCAAATCAAATATTACATAGAAAATAATTTTTACATAATTACAAACAGTAGCATAGTCACTTATAGCAAATGATGATCAGTCGAACGTCTTTTATCAAAATATTATATTATATTTTATATATATATATATATATATATATATATATATATTAAATCTTAAATATTTTAAATAAAAAATTTAATTTCATCACTAATAACAAATGTAAATATAACAATATCAATATTATTAATATACCTTATTCAACACTAGGTTATACACCGAATTATATAACCAACATCCATGTGATTTTGATGGTCTGGCCACTAGTCAGTGCTGGCACGCCATTTTGGGGAAACGATATATATTTGTCAACTCCACGCAGTGTTGGTGGGCTAGTATTTTATTTTCAACATTACAAATACTAAAATTATTGATATGATAAGACTAATTTATATTTCTATTGCATAAGAACAATTCTTAAAAAGAAGTATTTTCTATCAAATATTCATTTGTGATGCGATTTTGATTTCTAATTAAGAATAAAAAAATCTTATTAATATCACTAACTCTTTTGCAGTGGTTTTTGGCAGGCGCAGAACTAATCATAAAAAAATAATCATGAATTTAACTTAATTTCAACAATTAGCTGAAGATTTAAAAATTATTTAAGATTATATAAAATAAATATGTTTACCACCCATTTTGATGTCAAAGCCTTGATATATACCATGATTTTTTATATATAAAAAAAAATAGATTTTAGCCTTTATTAACTTAATTCAAAAGCTAATTTCAAGAGATCCGATATTGAAAACTCAAACACCTAGAATACATGTTATGAATTTATCCGAATCTAATAATTCTGATCCAAAAATTATATTTATTTTAAAATCTTAGTACATAATTTAAATTAACAACGTACAATTTTAATAATTTTTTTCTTTTAAATTCATAAACTTCAAATCTCGTCTTTTTCTCGAAAAGAAAACTTCAAGAAACAGTTGAGATAACGAGATCGTTGATTTCAAGGTTTAATGAGATTTAAATTGGGAAAGTGACGGTTGAACCATCTAATTCCAGCAAGACAAAGATCTAATAATTGGTTTCACTTTTTCTTCTCCTACCATATTTAGTTAGGTCCCAAATGTTATAGGCCATAAATGTGCTTGTAAACTAGTACTAATAATAGTATTTAGATTGATGAGGACGAAAGGTTGTTGCATGGGTCCATTAAACATTTGTGCGGAATATTTTAGTAGTTCCGTTGATTTGATTATTTGAATTTGCATTTTGTTTATGATGAAAGTTCGATTTCTCGTGATGTTGTAATTTCACATCCTAATTTTTATTTATTTATTTATTTTAAAAAAAGAACATTTATGAGGTGTGTAGTTTAAAGATAAATTATGTTTGGATTAATTATATTAAGATTAATCATAGATTAGTTATCTTGTATTATTTTTTATTCATCGTTTGATTTAATTTGTTGTTTTAAAAATAACATATATGACTATATGCTATTAAAAAGAAAATGTGTGTACAAAAATACATTCGATCAATTTTTCTCTTGTGGGGTTAGGGACGGATCTAGAGGAAACTGAGGGCGTTTAGTCGATCCTCTTTGACAAAAAAAAAAAATTATGTATATATAAATCCACTTAACACAAGAGTAGAGGCTGACTTAGTGATGATTTACTTTAATGTTTTTCAAGTATAAATTTCAAATACTATATTTTATTTTTCGAACTCCCTAAAAAATCTCCATCCACCACGTGGAGATCTTATTTACATAAACTATTAACACGTCTATCAGAACACTTCTATATCTTGGTAGGATATATATATACACACACACATACATATATATAATCATGGTCTTTCCTGCATGAACCATGAAGAAGGATGTTGATTCCTCTGCATGGCCCAATTACTTCTACATTTGCTTTTTCATTTTTAGTAGATAATACTTATTTTTTCTCACTTGGTGTTCGATGTCTATATTAGAGTTGGACTATTTTAGAATCGCGTCGCGTAGAGCCCTATTCCTCTTAAGGATTATTTTTTTCATACATAGGGCTCAATTCTGAAAATTCTACTTAAGATCGAGAAGAGTAGCCCCATCTAATGCATCATATATTTGATGATATATGTTACTCATATTTGTTTTTAATCTGAAAAAAAATAAAGAAAAAAATAGGTTGAAATAATATTATTCTTTTCCTTGGTGTATTTATATCATTTTAAAATTAAACGTGGGATATTAGCTTAACTCTTAAGAAACAATGCAGACCTAAGTATAGATTAAATTTTATATATAGTTGTTGACAAGTGACAACAAATACCGAATTATTTAAAATGTGAGAAACTGGTGGTTACTATTATATTGACAAACGAAAAATAATAAAGAAGACAAATATTAGGGTTTATTAATTCGGTAAGAAGGAACATGTGTTCCATATAAAATAATTTCCAAGAAAATAAGTGAATTTTGTATATATTTTTAAAAATATTTGTGTATAACTATAATCTAAATAAATAATATAAGATGTGAAATTTAAAATGCAATATGTTTAACCAATTTTTTTAAAAAAAAGTGTTTTCAGGGAAAAAACTGCTCTTTCAACTTATGCTCTATTAAAAAATATTTTTAGAAAAGAAATTTGAGTCAATTTTTTTTTGAGACAGCAGTAATTCTTTTTAAGAAAATGAATATTTTTATATTTTTAAAAACTTAGCCAAACAAAATATTAGAGTGCAACAAAAACAATAATCCAACGAAAAAAGAGCCAGAACGACAAAATAGTACGATAATTGAAACACAATAAATAATAGACTATGATAGATATCAAAAGTAAAAACTACAATAATACAACTAGTTAACAAACACCAACAAGCCTCAACTTGAAAAACAAGACAACACTCAACTTCTTACTAACCTTCTATCCTGGTTCACATCCTCCACACTCTCATATTAAAAGTCATGTTCTCGGTAACCTGAATTTGTGTCATGTCCTGTCTAATCACTTTTTGTCCAATACTTCTTCGGTCTACCTCTACATCTTCTTGTACCTACTATAACCAACCTCTCGCACCTCACGGCTGCCCACATTCTCTTCACATATCCAAATTCATCTCAATCTCGCTTTCCTCGATCATCTTGTCCACAACGGAGATCATTCCCATGCCTTATCCCAAACATCCTCATTCATAATCTTATTGCTCATTGTATGCCCACATATCCACCTCAACATCCTAATTTTTGCAACATGTATCTTTTAAATATGGGAGTTCTTGATTGGCCAACATTTGGCCCCATACAACCAAGTCGGTCTATAACCACCACTCTAAAAAACTTACATTTAAGTTTCAGTAGTACTTTTTATCACATAAGATTCCAAATGCAAGCTTCCATTTCATACATGCCGTACCAATACAATGTGTGATATCATCATGTCTCCACTTCCCTAGATTATAAGCCTAAGATATTTGAAACTATCTCAGGAATAACCTGAGTGTCAAGCCTCACTTCCACGTCTTCTTCTTGCATTGCATCATTGAATTTGCATTCCAAATAATATGTTTTGATCTTGCCTAACTAAACCCTTTAACTTCAATATTTATCTCTGCATACTTGTAACCTAGCATTAACTCCGTTGCATGTATGATCAATCAATATTATATCATCTACAAATAGTGTACATTAAGACACCACACCTTAAGAGTTGATCCTGGTGAAACTGGAAAGTGCTCCAAATCGTCTCTCATTGTTCTAACTTGCATTTTAGCTTCCTCCACTACTAAAAATTTGCTAAAAAATGACGTACAAAAAAGTGATGGATGTGTTGCTCCGAAAAGCAACAGACGGCGTCACTCTGAAAAGTGATGGACGGCGTCGCTCTGAAAAGAGACGCTAATTGTCACACTGTCTGTCGCTTTTTAATAAAAATAATTTTTTTTTACAAAATGCGACGGACTGCATCTCTTTGTCCATCACTTAATTCGGAGGATTTTTACGCCAAAAAATATATTTATTAATTATTTATTTAATATACATACAAACATCATCCGTCTCTTTTTAATAAAAATAATAATTATTAAATAAAATAATAACCATGTTGTCCGTTGTTTTTGAGTAATTTATTAATTATTTTTTAAAAATTAACGACGGACGACATTTCCTAGTCCGTCGCTTTTTGGTCAAATTGATTGGTCAAACACTTTAAAAAGGCGACGGACAGTGTCGTTTAGTCTGTCACTTTTTAGTCAAATTTTTGGTCAAATATTTTTTAAAAAGTGACGGACAAAGAGACACTTTCCGTCACTTTTTTAAAAAAAATCTGGGAGAAGATGCGAATTTCTCCTTATTCTCTCACTTTTTTCAGATCTCTCTATTCTTCTCATCTCTTCCTTCTCTCTAAAGAATCGATTTCCAGCTGGTGCTGCCTCTGCTGCTCCTCTCTTCATTCTCTCCTTCTCCTTTAATTAAGGTTAGGGGTTCATCAATTTTATTTTATTTTCAATTTGAGTTATTTGAGTTTGTTAGTTAGTTTATTGTAATAAGTTTATTGAATTTGTGTTTATTTATTGTTAGTTTGAATGACTGACTGATTGTTAGTTAGTGAGTGAATTAGGTATTCTTGATTTTAGGACTAGATTGAATTAGGGTATTTCTTGAGTTGATATTGAAGTGTTAATTTGAATTTAGAAGTTAGTTTATTGAATTTTTGATTTATGATTGTTGGTTTGAATGATTGATTGTTAATTAGTTAATGAGTGAATTGGGATTTTTTAAATTTAGGACTAGTTCAAATTTTAGATTTTAGGATTAGTTTGAATTTGAGATTCTAGGACTAGTTTGAATTAGGGTATTTCTTGAGTTGATATTGAAGTGTTAATTTGAAGTTAGAAGTTAGTAATTGAATTGTTTTGAGTATAAGATGGATGTTTGAATGTCATAAATATATTGACCATGAGTTTTTTTTTTTTTAATTAGTAATTAATAAAGTGTTTTGACTTTTGAGTATAAGTGAATTGTGTAAATATTATTGAGTTGGGAATTGATGAAGTGATTTTGAAGTCTGAGAATATAAACTTGAATTACAACTTAATTAGAACTTATAATTAATTATAACTTGAACTTAATTAGGAATAGAAACTTGAAATCTTGTTGACCTTAATTAATTTAATTTTGAACTTTATTAGAACTTGGATTTAATATGAACTTAATTAGAACTTTGAAGTACTTGAAATCTTATTTTACCTTAGTTAATTTGAACTTTATTGAACTTAATTAATTTATAATAATTTGAAAATTAATTAGGAATATAAACTTAATTTTGAACTTAATTAATTAAGCTTGAACTTTGTAAATCCTAAAATGTAGTATTTATGAACTAATTAATTATTAGGTATATAAATTAGCTAAATATATATAAGTAATAATAAATATAATTATTAAGTAATTTTATATATATATATATATATATATATATATATATATATATTAATAATATAAATTAGTTTAATGTAAATAAATTATTATTAAATTTAATTTGTAATTGAATATCTATATTTTGTAGATGGATCATCGTTTGTGGATGTATAATATGTATTCTGAAACTGGTGATGGTTTAAAACCTGAGTTTATTAACGATGTTAGAGGTTTTATTGAACACACAATGACACTTGATATTTGCAAGAATGAAAAGAAAAAGATGAAAGGCGAATTGACTATACAATTGCATTTGCAATGGCATTTGGGTAATCTTCGAAGAACAATGACAGGTGTGAATGTGGTGGACATGACAGCTAGTACTTACCTAATCTTCGAAGAACAATGACAGGTGTGAATGTGATGGACATGACATCTAGTACTTTCCTCTATAAATAGACATTGAAAAACCTTTATGACTCACTTTTCTTTTTCCTCACTGAAATAGTTAAAAGAAACTCAGATACTATGACAAATATGGAAAAAGTGAATGTCAAACATGAAAAGTTGGATGAATCTATTGAATCTTCTATGGATCCAAAGAAAGAAGAGAACTTTTCGTCTGCCGGCTATGGAAACTCATCAACTCTTCAAGTATAGAATTTTTGTTTTCTCCAAAAGATTTGATTTAAAATGTTGGCTCTATCCATATTTTAATTTATCTTGATTTCCTTAAAGTGGAAAATGACAAAGTAGATCTTGTAACTATAAAGGAAGAAGAAGAAGAGGAGGAAGAAGAAGAAGAAGTGGATCTCAAGGATCGCTCTATTAGAATTTTCTGAGTCATTCAAAGATCCTCGCTGCCTGACCGGATACTATGAGAAGCGACCCTTAAACATCCTAATATATGTAGGAGGGACAAGGACTACTCATAATTTTATTGATGAATCTTTAACATATTAGCTAGGGTATAACTCATCGTCCAATCAAGCCTCGAAATGTTAACTGGGCTTTTGAGAAAATGGTGACTTCCAAATCATGTAACATCTTTCAAGTCACAGTGCAATTAGCGCCCTATTTAATGTGAAGTTGTATCTACTTCCATTGTCATCAAATTGTGAGATGGTATTAGAAAACCAATGGACACTTCAATTTGACGACAATGGAAGCAGATACAACTTCACTTTAAACAGGGCACCTTGCAATGTGACTTGAAAGTTGTTACATGCTTTGAAAGTCACCATTTTCCCAAAACCCCAGTTAACAATTCGAGGCTTGATTGGATATGAGTTATACCCTAGCTTATATGCTAAAGATTCATCAATAAAATTATGAGTAGTCTCAGTCCCTCCTACAGAGATTAGAATGTTCAAGGGTCGCTTCTCATGGTATTCGATTAGGCAGTGAGTATCTTTGAATGACTCAGAAAATTCTAATACATCGATCCTTGAGATCCACATGTCCGTTTCTTCTTCTTCTTCTTCCTTTAAAATCAAGATAAATTAAAATATGGATAGAGCCAAAATTCTAAATCAAATCTTTTGGAGAAAATAAAAATTCTATACTTGAAGAGTTGATGAGTTTCCATAGTCGACAGACAAAACATTCTCTTCTTTCTTTGGAGTCGTTGAAGATTCGATAGATTCATCCAATTTTTCATGTTTTACATTCAATTTCTTCATATCTGTGGTGGTATCTAAGTTTCTTTTAACTATTTCAGTGAGGAAAAAGAAAAGTGAGTCATAAGGATTTTCGTTGTCTATTTATAGAGGTAAGTACTAGCTGTCATGTCCACTGTATTCACACCTGTAATTGTTCTTCAAAGATTACCCAAATGCCCATGCAAATGCAATTCATGTATAGTCAATTTGTCTTTCATCTTTTTTTTTTTTTTTTCATTTAGTTGATTAATATTGTTATAAATTTCATTTTTTTTATAGGAAAAACAAGTGAGGCACACTCCCTTTGTACTGGAGGTTTTCAAGAGGACTGATGTGAAGAAGAAAGAAAATGAGTCGGATTCAGATGTGTGGGTGGAGGAAAATGCCGAACAAACTTATGTAAGTAATTTTATGCTACTTTTTTTCTTTAATATGCAAAGATAGTATAATCAGTACGTGAATGAGTATCTGGATAGTTCGGTCCAAATGGCGCCTGAAATGTCCATTCAAATTTGGATAGAAAAAGTGGTAGGGGGACACACAAGGGTAGAGTCTATGGTCAAGGCTCTCAGAACAATGTATGCCGACTCCAATTAGGCTTAGAAGATATTGGATCGTCACGTCAAGCCGAGTCACTTGATGGTGTTCAGATTGCTGCTATGTCAGATCAAATAGCAAAACTAACAGCAACACTGGCTGAGTGAAGAAGAGTAGCTGAACAAGAAAGCATGAGTGCGACCGTTCAGCAAATCAAATAACATGTGATGAACCTTGCTCGTCGACCTGCTACATTGTCTCCTCTCAATGACACCGACAACGAGAGTGAGGAAGATAATCATTTCATAGATTGCACCCCCTAGGCATCTGATCTTTAGTTTATGCACTTTTTTAAAAAATTTGAAACGAATTTAGAAAGACTTTATAAGTCTTTAAATTGTGATTTAAGCATTTTTGAAGGTTAATTTAAGTTTGTTGTTTTTATATTTTGTGTAGCATGTTTTATTATGTGTTTTGCGTGATTGAGCTGAATAGATTTGAATTGAATTTGCACGTGGGCAGTAGATACTGGAAGTTTCCGTTGTAAAAAAAAAGAAGAAAAAGCAACACACAGGGACCTTTAGTCCGTCGCTTTTCTGAGTTTTTAAAAATATAATTTCAAGAAAAGCAACGCAGTTCGTCATTTTGAAATTTTTTAAAAAAAATTAAAATTAAAGAAAACGCGACGAACAGCATCTCTATGTCCGTCACTTTTTAAGATTTTAATAAAATTATGAATTAAAAATAATGTGTCACTTTTTATAAATTAAAAAAAAATTATAATAAAGCGAAGGACGGAGTCACATTAAACATTAAACACGCAGTCCTTTCTTTTTTGGCAAGTCCGTAGCTTTTTGAAAAGCTTGGAGCTAAAAAGCAACTTCGACTGCACACTTCTCTGTTGGACCAAAAAAGACGCAGTATATAGCTTTTGGCAGTCGTTTTTCAACATTTTTTTTAGTAGTGATCATACATATTTTTTATTGCCCTAATGTAAGTCACCAGTAGCCCTTAACGAAAAATTAATCACAAAGAGAAGAAGACAAATCTCAATATGCAAGGAAGCAAGCAATGATTCTTACAAGAATGAGGTGAGATAATTTCTGCATCTGCTTACCTATCATGGTTATATTTTGTTTCAGAATGTATAAAATCTTGTTTTATTTTGTTTTTGTAGTTTTTTCCTTGCATAAAGCTGGGTTCTCACATTGTGCTATACTGCTATATACGAATATGGATGACTTTGAAGCTTTACTCCTGTGTGCCTTGTGGGTATTTGATAAAATGCCTGAAGATAAGATGCAGGGAATGAGATGTTGCTCCTCTAGCACTTATGTGGATCATATGGCGAGAGAGGAATAGAAGAGCTTTTGAGGGGTAGAGAAAGACCTTATACACTTGAGGAATAGCCTATTTTCTCTTATTCCTTTTTGGTGCACCCATAGGATTCCTACACGTATAGATGTGTGTAGTGGCGGAGGAAGGATTTTCATTAAGGGGTATCAAAGTATGAAGTAAGCATGTGAAGAAGTCGAAGGGGGTTCAACATCTACTATATAAAGTATAATTTTTCGTGGAAGAGGGGATTCAGATGAGCTTCTCCCCCCAGACTACCCCCAGATGAGTGGGTGTTATTTGTAGAAAACCATGTCTCTTGTAAGATTTTCTGTTTTTGGTATACTTCTTGTATACAGGCAAGCTTTTGCCCTTTCCAAATGAAATTTATTACTTCATCAAAAAAATATGGTTTGGGGGGGGGGGGGGGGTGACATAGTGAATTTTCCCATGATCTTGTCTATTAACGATGAGAGTGACCAAATACAAATAGTTTTCTTATAGTTTGGATGTTAAATTAATTAGGTTGAGGTTGAAAGATAAGTTCACTTTATATCTGTTTTGAAGTTCAAAAAATCTTCTTTCTTAGAGAAAGTGATTATTGATAACGCTTGAAAGTTTTATATATTATTATCTGAAAGGGTGGAAAACTCATACCAGGATTTATGTAACTTTCTTAACGCATTATGTTAGACATAATTCAAGGATGATTTCTGATTTCCGAGATTCTACATTCAACTGAAGTGACTTTGGATGTGATTATTATAATCTAGGCAGCATATGGCAGTTGGCATACGAGGAATTATTTGCTACATATGGAGTTGTTGGATTCTTGATATATTCCTAAGAAGAGGTTCACCTATGAACTTGTATGCACTTTATATACAACAAGAATTTCAGAGTTAAGGAAGATTCAACAGCTAAAGTAAAGTTTATACACTCTTCTGCATGAAACTATGGATGAAAGTTAAATATGAGATCTGAAAATAAAAATGAGCAGATTGAATGGTGTTACAATATTGTAACTAATCTTGAATTTAAATTATTATACATCGTTTTTTCCTTCCAAAGAAACCATAAGGCTATGTTTCCCATGCGCAGACCTCTATTTCAGACAAAATGTTATCAGCAAATTACCTGTCTTCTGATCTCATGGTTTGCCCTTTGTTATATATGAGGTTCCTCAGCCCCAACTGAAACCATTTAGATCAAATTGCTTACAACTTGAAGCAGCATCAGTTTCATCATGCATGTTTAGATCCAGTTTAGGTTCAAAGTATGACAGCTTATACTCTTGCGAAGATTTGTGCCTCTGTGGCACTGATTCACTTCTGTTGGTTACCTGGTGAAATAGTTTGACATCTCTCTCTGTTCCATTGAAGTTTCCATCAGAGTGGTTCATGCTTCCATTCAGTTTTTCGTCTTGAAGTCCAATACTCATTGATAAGTTATTGCAGTTCGTCGCTCGGGTGAATGTTTTTTCTCTACCCTCGTTCATAGGGGAGAATAATCTTCTGTTCTCCTTGAGGTTGTCACACCATCGTAGTTCTGTCTGCTGTAGCCTGGTATCATTTTCAATATCCTTACACTCGATAGATGGTGTAAAGTCGAAAGGCCTCAATCCAATTTGGTTATCATGCATTGTGTTGTCCCTCAAAGAGCCATCACGAGAGGTCAAGCAGCTGTCGATTGAACGATCTGTTGGCCGTGTAGCATGTGTTTGTTGGCTGTGAAATCCTGCTAGCTCTTTTATATCCGGAAATGGAGAGTTCAGGCATTGATTGGATGCTTTGGATACGAATTCTGATAGTTGAACCTTGACTGCCTCTAATCCTACTGTTTCCATGTTTTGTCTCCCAAGAGTTTCTTGTGCTTTCTCGAGCACGGACTGCAGATATTTCCCCTGTGCTTCTATCCGTAACTGTAAATGTCGTTGTACCTATATCAGTTCAATTAGGCCTCATTTAGAAGCCATCAAGGAAAAATTCCTTGAATTTTAAAGTTTGACAAGAAAAAACCAACCATAGTTTCTTAATTCTTGAAACCAAACATCTGGACAAGCCTTGTTGTGCTAAGACTGTTTAAGATATCCAGTTGGTTATCTTATCTCTACAATAGTAAGGAGATGTGTTTAGATTACTTAATTTCCCGCTGAAGTCTTCTTTTTAGAAGATGAATATGTTTTCAAGTTTCAGCATGCTCATGCTTCCGTTTTTTACATCATCAAACAGTAAATCTCATCTTTTACAAGTATTTTTGGCATATGCTTTTGCTCTCATTTCTCATATGTAATATAATTCTGCAGTAATTGTGTACCTCAAGCTGCTCATGAAGCCTCCTCTGCACTTCTATTTGCATTTGTATTGCTTCACTTATTTGAATATTTCTGAATAGACCAGATAAGTATTTGTCAGAATAACCTAAATCGAATTTTTTGCTAAGACATGAAATAGAATTGTTTAAATTAAGGAGTAGATGTTTTTTGTTCTTACTTGTTTGGTTGGGGTACCATGCTTGGATTACTCATACATGTTGCACTATTCTCAGATATCCTTTCTACTCCTGCTGCTGCAACTATTCACAAACTCAGTAAGTTTATGAATGTTCCATCTCCATGAAAGAGATTTTCAGAATTTAATTTTCATGAGAAGTATTTGATTTCTTACCAGCTTTATTTGCCCCACTAGCATTTGCTTGTCCATGGAGATTCTTACTTAGTCTGTATTTCTGCCATCAATTTGTAAAGCATTAGTTTCTGACACAATCTAAGAGTATATAAATGTAAAAAATTCAGGGTTTTGGATGGAAACAAAACAAAAGTTCTTGCAGTTGATTTAAAAGATGTTTGGCCCCTTATCACCAGTTCTGTTGTTTGGAATTATTGTCTTGGCAGCTAAAGTTTTCAAGGCTGAATATGGCCTTGTAGAATGTTTTGTTTACTGCGTGGATTTTGAATGCCATAAAGCGAATAAGAACTAACCTGAAGATGACTCTTTAAGTGGTACAAGGTTAATCCTTGAATCCCCATAAGCTTTAAAACTGATTTTGGAGTGGCTTCTGCAATAAGATAATGTTGCAGTTAATTATCTTCGTGAAAAAACATCCTCATGTAATTGCTTATTCAAAATTGATGTATTTGTGTGCACTTACTGTCTGCTCCACCAAGTTGATTAACTGCTTCTATAAACCTCTCATGGAGGTCCGGTGTCCATTTCAATCTTGGCTTAGCATCAGTTGATAGGACAAGCCCTGAATCTCCGTTGCCATTTCCACCTTGCAGGAACAGATGTCGTTCAGGGACAGACATTCTTGTTGAAGGGTGCATGCTCTTTTCCTGGTGGTGATGATGGTACATCTTTCTTGCCTTCTGTTTGATGATTAGCAAATAAGTTTCGTGATGCGCTTTAATAGGCAACAAATCATGATAGGTAGTTTAGCTAATCATAACGCACCTGAAAGTGATCTGCTGTACTTGATTTCAATCTAGTCTTGCCCTTCAAATACGAATCATGATTCTTCTGTATTCTCCAGACTATGATGTTGTTGTTGCTCCTGATACTCGGTTCAAGAGAACTGTTTACTACTGCTTTTATGTATGTCCTTAGTTGTACAACTTCACAGATCAAAGCTCTTATAAGCGAATGGGAAGAGAAAGAGGGACGGGTCCAGGTGAAGCATAGAATCTTGGATAGGCCCAGTTGAACGCTAGAACCAAAATCTTCACAGCCGGCTCAAAAAGAGATCTCATCCTTCCAATTTTACATATTTGTGGGTCCTAGCATGATATTCCTCTGCACTATAAGTTATTGAAACACTTAAACACCTTACAATAGGTACAAAGAATTGATCCTCCCGCGACTTTTGTGTACTCATATTCTTCATCTAGCAAAGTTGGGGAACCATATTCGCAGAATTAATATTGGAATTTTTTCTGATGCTGACTGAAAGAATCCACTATCTAATGATGTATAATTTCTTGAAACCTCCAAAACCATTTCACCTTTTTCAAATGGAAGATTCTGTTGACTCGAGCTTCAATTACTCGGTATTGGATAAAGAACAAAGGAAAGAGATATGAAAATGGTTGAGAGATGCTTCTCTTATTTCATTTCTAAATGAAAAAGTCTAACGTTTTTCCAACAGAACACTTAAAACTTTGTGAGGGTCCTAAATAAAGAATTAGTTGAGGGAGCATTTCCAATATACGTGTTTTATTCTATTATGTTGACTATAGGTTTGCCTTGGATAAAAAAAGTTAATCCATGATTTCGGAACTTCTTCCTCGTTGTTTTCCCATTTCACTGCCATTGATACTCCTTCATGCTGGCGAATCCCTGTTTGCCATCCAATTAATTCCTTTCCCATTTTTTTAAGACATGTACAAGATTCTCTTTTTGAGTCAAGGGTCTAGCGGAAACAACCTCTCTACCCCAAAAAGGCAAAGGTAAGGTATGCGTACATCCTACCCTCCCCAGACCCCACTTGTGGGATTACACTGGATATATTGTTGTTGGTATTGTACTACTAGTACAGTACTAGATTTTCTTTCAGTTTTAAGGAGAAAATTGTGTTAGTTTCTTAAAGTTCGTTCAGGAGAAGTCCCTGGTCCCCTGCTGCTTTGGGCAGTGTTTTTAGGATACTTAGAAACTTTCATGCAATATCTTGCACTGTATTTAGTGATATTAACTTTTGGAATATGTTGAGCATTCTTTCGAGTAATTTAGTAACCGAAAAGGAAGAAGATAAAAAGGTAAAGAAATTGTCAAGAGATGCTGCTACTTGGCTTTGTCTGAAGGCCAAGAATGGAATAAGGAACAAATTCCTTTTTTGTCTTTCAACAAGTTTGGTACTTATTCAGCCTAGATGAAACTAAAATAGTGGGAGATCAGCCTACAGATATATATTTCCTAATCTTTAATCGGTATAAGACAGCCGTCTCCAAGGCATTGGGACGGACCCCTTTGAAAGGAGGAATACAATAATACTACTTGCTTTTATATATAGTTTTTTGATGGAAAACATGACAACTCGTTGCTCGTAACATTAGTACTTGTCTTCCCCTTGACTCAAGCCTTAATTTGGTCTAATGATACCCCAGAAAGAATATAATAGTAGTAGTTTTACATTGATCTTTGTTTAATGTGCCTGTTTATTTGCTTAACATATGCATACATGTCAATTTGTTTGTCATAGGTTTTTTTGTCTCATGAGACGAACTTGAGTATCTAGTTCACTCGCAAAAATAACACACCTAGTTTCTGAACCTCGTTTACGCCATTTTTTACATTTCATATATTTTTGGAGGGTAAACGAGGGAATTCAAGGTTAGTTGTTTAGTCTCTTTTGCACCACTTTCTTGTTCACTTTGCAAAGATGTGTTTATATTTGCTGTACTTTTTCTGCACTGCATATTTCAGAAACTATCAGAACGAGTAAAAAAGGGTGTCGTTTATATTTTTGATTGCATTCCCTGTGAGTACGTTATTTAGTTGTTTACTGTATTTGAAACAGTGCCACATAGTGTTAGTAACAACAACAACATATTCAGTGAAATCCCACAGTCTGGGGAGGTTAGAATGTAAGTAGACTTTACTACTACCTCGTGAAGACAGAGTGTTAGTAACAACCAACAAGGTTCTGAATTTAAATTTTTTACATATTTAGTAAATTTCTTAACATATGTACAGAGTTTGGGCCAAAAGCTACTGGATTTTTACGAACTCATATTAAAAGCCTGCCTCCACACTCCACCCCTGATAATTCTGCTGTATAGGTAAATACTTTGGACAAACATGCAAGAGAAAAAATATTTTTTCTGTTTCATAATCCTTTCCATCATCAAATTGATCGCGGAGGTCACTTTGATCGTTATGCTGGATTTTGTTTATGGCTATTATACGTAAATTCTTCACCTAACATGTTATCTATGTTTACTTATTTTGTCTTGATATAATATAGTGAAAGAAGAGGAGCCTTGGAGCAACAGTAAATTTGTTTCCGTGTGACCTACAGTTCACACTTCACAGGTTCGAGCCGTGGAAGCAGTACTAATGCTTGTATTAGGGTAAGTTGTTTACATCGTGTGCACCGGGTTATCCTCTATAAAATAGCGAAAATTCCTAACCTCTGAACAAGGTATGAACATCAGTTTTCAGTTGAACTTTCAAGAAAAAGATCAACTGATTCTGATATCTTAGGGAATTTTATGCACTTTGGAGGAATATATTACAACCTTTAGGTAAAGTGGGTATAAGGCATATATAAAGCAAAATTCCCTCATATTGTTTTCCTGGCATGTGGATAGGAATGAAAATGAGGATGTGCATTTTAAGCTATGATGATAAATTCTCTTTCAAATTTAATAACTTCATCTTATAGATATACATTGGACTATATTATTGTGAAACTTTATACCAAAAATATATTGCCCCTATAAGTAAGATATTTATCTTGTGAAACTCGTGTGTTTTAAATTGTTTGTCCTTTTTTGTCATTCTCAGTTTTCCTTCTGTTATGATAAAATGCATTGATGATTGATGATGTCTAAGATTTATAGTTGATTTATGTTCTACATCAAACCCTAAGTAATACTCCCCCGTTTAAAAAATATGACTTACTTTTCTTTTAGATGTTTAAAAAAGAATGATCCATTTCCTTTTTTTGACAATACTTTAGTTTCAGTTTTTCACGTGGCATATTGAAGGCCACAAGATTAAATGATATTTTGGTATATTTGATACAACTTTAGTTTAGGACTACAATATTGAAAAGTTTTCTTTATTTTCTGAAACTCTATGTCAAGTCAAACTGGATCATTTTTTTAAAACGGAGGGAGTATATATATGTGGATAGACTCAGGCTTTGAATTCTATGTGTTCAAACTGGCGTTATATTTTTAAATGTATAGGTTCAGATCTACTATTTGATGCAGTTTTAGTCGATTTTTACACATAAATATATGTTCCGTGTCAAAAGTATTGGATTCAGATGAACTCCGGCGTTTCAGATATTAATTAGACTTGTATATATTATAATAATAGTGATGATGGTAGAGAATATTAAAATAATGTGATAAGCTTGTTTGACATAACTTGAATATTTTGTCACATCAAAGTTTATAGGAGAACAACTTATGTAATTGAATATTTTTGAAAAGTAATATATATACATTGAATTAGAAGTAGTATAATAAACCAGTAAAAGTCATTTCATATTTCTCTAAATAACTAAATAATCCAACTCACTCTTTTCTAGTAATGCACATTTTAAAAAGTACTTAAGTTTGCCTTTCGTTTGATGTTGCAATAAAGCAATTTTAATGACTGCTTCTGGTTCCTTTGGTTTGTACCCTTTGCCTTTACTATTCCAATCTATTTATCTTTTGTTGCTTTCTTTATGTTATTTTCATGATTTATATTCTCCCACTTTAAAGAAAAGAGAACATGTGCTCTTGTTCTTTCTTGTACTTGCATTTCCTTTTTAATGTTCTTATATTAAATTAATCTTACTTTATAGTACAAGATAGAAACTCACTATTAAAATTATTAACAAAAAAAGAGCATTTCGAGTCATCTTAGGGAGATGATGGTATTGGTAGGGAACTAGTCAATGCTCGATCAGTATAATGCATATATATATATATATATATATATATATATATATATATATATATATATATATATATATATATATATATATAACATAAGTTTTTCTAAGTAGTGTCGACTTGTTATCACAACTCAACTCATATTTACTTATTATATATCCCAAATTAGTGTTGGTGTTCAATATATATGTAGGGATAGAGCTAGCTAGGGAGAAGGGTTCGATTGAATTCCCTTTATTGAAATATTTTATTGTATAAATGAGTTATTACGAAGTTTTTTGAGTTGTGTATAAGATGTAGAATCCCATGAGCTAGAAAAATTGGATGAAGCGGTGTCGGATAACACATTACCGATTACAAAAACAAAGCTAGTCTTTGGGTTACAGGGAAAGACGAATCTATGATTTCTAAAACATGGGTGTACCTCTAGAGATAATATATTTAGTGATAATTGATCCCTAGTTTTCTAGGTAAATAACTTAACTATCAACCAAGTGCACTAATATAACTTTCTTGTAACATAAGTATCATAAGATAATATTATAATAGCTTTTAGAGAGTATATACATAATGCCTAGTTTTACAGAGAGATCACATATTCACGTGCCCCTTATTTTACATGTAAATTCACCCCTGGTTACCTGTCACCAGTAGTTTTGATTCAAACCATGTATGCATATTAAAAAGTCCATTGAATATGTACACATTATTAATTCATATCATATGCTTCATTCATATGATATGCTTTAAATCATGACTCCGTCTCTGATTGATTAGCAAATTGGACAGATGTATAATTGGAATTGGTGAGTAGTTGTTGACCCCAGAGTGAAGGCACTGGCTTAAAATAAAAGGGGATATATAGCAATGACCACAGAATGATATTCCTTATGGGAAGAAAAGGACTTGTTGGGGTTTAAGAAAAAAAGGTGAGATTCTTCTTAGGGAAATGGAATTTTAGAATCTTAACTCAAAACTAAAGTGTTTGGGACATTATTCTCAAGTCAAGAATTTCTTCCTTATTCCTTTTCCTATTTTTAGGCCACTAATAATGGGTTCCTATAGCCCCATTCTTCCTTTTTACCTTTTTTAACTTTTCTTAATAATTCCCTTAAATATAATTCTTCTTAACTATCAATATGCATATATGATTTGGTTCAAAATCATGTATGTATGTATGCTAAATGTGTATAAAAAATAAATTTAGAACTGATTTACTAGCTTTTGATGACGTCATTATGGTATTTAGAACTCGTAAAATTCAAATTCAGAATTCGTTGGAAATCTTACTTTTGTAGTACCATGGCCCGTGTGTTGTCTTAATCGCGATTTGAATCATAATAATTGAGCTATGTTCATCAAGAATACGTCGCAACCATGAGGTTTAATTTTTGAAAGGTAAAAATACTAGCTGGTCATTTTTTCTTCATTTGTTTAAGTCTTGGTGGACAGAGTTACTTGATACATGTACTGGTGAGAGGTAGTAGGTATATCGTAAAATTAGTTGAGATGCACACCACAGTTTTTTTTTTTTTTTTTAAAAAAAAGATATGACATTGAAATTAAAAAAAACTTGAGGCACGTCAAGATGTTGCAGAGAAAAGAAAAAAAAAGAATGAAGCGTACCTTCAAACGTACGTAATTTCTAATGAAAAAGCGGAGGCATAATGAGCCGACGATACATTATGATTTGTTTTGTACATATATCTAAAATTCAATTTTAAATTTCGTTATTTGGTAGACAACTTTCATTACTAATTTTATTTATTAAGTATTTCTTTTTAAAACCTGTTTTGATATGTTTTGCTTAAGCCAATGGTCTATTAAAAATTATTTGTATATCTTCGCAAAATAAAGATAATAATTATGTACACACCACTGATCTTCCCAGAATGCATTTGTATATTACTCTTGGAATTTTTGTTATTGTTGTTGTTATACTTTATTAACCTTCAAGAAAAAAAAAATCAGACATTGCTCAAGTCTTTGTAAATGATAAAAATGCATGCAAAATGACAAACACCGTCGTTATAAATAAGTTCATAAAAAGATGCATAATTTTTTTATTTACTGTATAATAAACCACTTATATTAGTAAAAAATATGGATTTAACACACTAATTTTATCAAGCTTTTGAAAAAAAAAGAAGGCATGTTGCCAATTAGCTTTTATTAACAATCAACAAAGAAAAAAGATAATGTACATCATTTTTATAGTATAAGCTTACGCTAAAACAACAAAATTGCTAATTAGAATTGAATTTTTAAGTTTTACAATTGTGTCAACTAAGTCAAAAAAACTAATGAAATCTTCTTCTTTGTAGCAGATTTGATGGGAGTTATATATGGTCAACTACATCTGTCACTGGATTAATTAGTCTTCAATTATCCCACTTCGTATTCATTTTCTTAATTAGAGGTGACAAAAATAGTCCAACAATATATAACCCGCCCAATCGACAAAAATAGTACAGTCCAACAATATATAATCCACCCAATTCATCCAATTTTTAACGGGTTGAACATGAAATGGGTTGATGGTCATATATATTCCTAATTTTCATCCATGCATAGTAATTATAACGCTCATCACTACATCACTAAATATTCTGATGAAATGAATCAAATCACCTTACGTGGAGGTCTTAGATTCAAGTTCTGAAGTGGAAAAGTTTCTAGTAGGACGCACTTGGCCTCTTAATAGGTCTTACATGCCCGAATTAGTTGGGATTTAACTCCCATTGCCCGGCATAGCCAACAAACAACAATTCTAGTGATAATCCGAAATATAATAATAAAGTAAACACTTAATCATATTAATTTACATAATTAGCTAGGATAATTTGAATAAAATTCAACTAATCATTATTGTCATGAACAAATGGGGATTTTAATTTCATGTAATCAAAGTCTTTGTTACACTTAAAAAAAGCAACCTAACAACCTCAGCATCTGCTCTTTGTTTATATACATTTCCATCAGATTGAAAAGCTACTCTTATGCTTTATAGTTGTACGAACAATTAAATTTTGCAGGGAACAATCACATCCATTGCACCACATTTTTTAATGGTTAATTGCGTTTACCTATGCACCTATTACCCTTTTGATTTTTCTAAATAAAGCCAATTTACACACTAGTCTCTTTGATTTATTATCAATTATCTAATTTCTTTGGTTGATCATCGTAAATATAAAATTCGATCTAAAAAACAATAAAATAATAAAAAATATATATTAAATGAACTCATGAGTAAAATTGTAAAGTAAACAGAATGATACCATAATGATCTAACCAGTCAATCAAATTCAATGTTGTTAATCCTTTATAGTTGTAGGAACAATTAAATTTTGAACCCGGTTATTATTCATCTAAAATTTAAGTTGAACAATCACTCCGAGCTACGATTTGAACCTTTCGCCATTGAGTGGTTAATTTATGAATGATAACTTAAATGTGAATAGATTTTTACTGGGTCAAATTAAATTATTATATATCATTTAATTTATTTTTATATAAATGTGTGTTTTAATCTCATTACCCAATATATATTCAATATAACATTTTAATTTTATTTTTTTTAAAAAAAAAATAGCGTATACGTAATCTTATATTCTTACAATGTGAAGACATAAATAAACGTATTGCAAACATATTTAGGATTTGTGATGTTTTGTCCCATGAATTCTCTAGAAAGGATCAAGTAAATATCAGAACCATAATAATCATAAAACAACAATATAAAAGAAAAAAATAATTATTTAATTGTATCTTTATGACTATTTATTTTATCTGTTATTACAAATCTTCTTATTTTATTTTATTTTTTAAAAAAGTAGTGCTGAATTTCAAATAGAGAACTATTTAATATAATTTAAAAAGAAAAAAGACATAGAAGAACAATTAGAAAAAAAGAACACAAGGGTGTGTTTGGTAGGTGGGAAATACTTTCAAATTTCAATATTCTTATGTTTGATGGATCAAATTTTTTGACTTTTTTTTTTTAGAAAAATAAGTTTCTTTAAAAATAAAGAAAATGACATTAGCCTGAGTTGTGTTAGAATAAGTGACACTTGAATTGAAAGTAGCTATCAACCAAGTCTTAGATAGATCTTAGACGGACTTGAACTACTTTACTCGATCTTCAACTCCTTTACGAGGTTATTGAACTAGAATAAACAAAAAGAGAGTACAAAAAACAAACTACTACCAATTAAGCTAGAAATAAGACCATAAGGTTCGTATGAAGTAGAGAAAATAAGTTCTACAAAACTACGTTAATTATATCCTGCTCAATCTTCCACCCACCCCCTTCTCCCTCCCAGCACCAATAGCTCACATCCTGCTCTCTACTTACTTTTAGAATAGTATTTTTTTATTCAAATAACAAATACAAATGAATAAATAAGAAACTCAGATATTTTTTAAAAGAAATATCTTTCTTCGTACCGAATACATTCTTAAATATGGGAAAAATCGAAAGAAACGAGATACGAAAATTTTGGATTAAGTCTTCAATACTTAATTTTAGTTATATTTACCCTTATAATTTATTTTTTTTGATTTTTCATCTGCCTGATTAAATCTGAATTTATGTTAGAAAGTCCCATTAGGAGTAAAGCGCACTCTGTACCAAAGGGGACTCGAATTGAGACCGCTAATTAAAAATGAAAGAATACTTATCCTTGTTCGATCACAAGTCAATCTTATTTTATGTTTTTTTTATTTGTATTATTTTAATTTTTTAAATTTTTTTTTTTGTTTCATTTCATTCTTGTCAAAAGCCCTAAACCCCAAAGCTCCATTTCGCAGCTTGTTTGAGGAGAAAACACAGAGTAAAGAGAAAGAGAATGAGAATGCATAAACTGAAAGTTTTGCTATCACTGAGTACACCCTTTCGGAGAAATGATTCGAGCTTCTTCCTCTCAAATCATTATTGTAGACAGTTTTCTGCTCAACCCAGCTACGCCGATTATCTTCAAGAACAGGTTCATTTATCCAACATTCTTCGTAATTAAATTGTTTGTGCTAATACAAATATGCTTTACTAAATTTGGCGAAGCGAAACACCAATTACTTGTTATTGTTGTTGCAGGTTTTGGTGGAAGGAAGGGCTAAATCAAGAGCAGCTATTTTAAATAGACCATCTGCTCTTAATGCTCTCACACCTTCTATGGTTCGGCATTTTCCCCTTTTGAAGAATTTGTTTGTTTATGTTTTTGTAAAGCTGCAATTGACCCTATTTTGAATGTTAGGCTGGTCGATTAAGTAGATTGTATGAGTCTTGGGAGGAAAACTCAGATATTGGATTTGTAATGATGAAGGTAATGATACATTGTACTAAAAAGAGCTTCTTTTTCACCTTCCTGTTATGTTAATTTCTTTTGTTGGTTTTATTTTTCTTTTTAGTTTATTTCAAATTAGAGGACATTTAGTTACATTTCTTTAGTTTAAGATTACATTATACAAGATTTAAAAATCGATTTGTATCTTCTTAAACTCTGTGCCAAGTCAAAATCAGGCAAACAAATTGAATTGGAGGAAGTATTTTGAAGGATCAGAGTTCAGTTTATGAAATTTGGACATTCTAGCTAATAATGAAGTTTTTGATATGAATTTATTGCAGAGCAATGGCAGGGCATTCTGCTCCGGAGCAGACGTCGTCACACTTTATGAGTTGATTAATGAAGGTGTGTGTTTGCTTTTAGTTTTGTTTCTTTTTTCTTGTGTTGTATCATTTTTAAGGTGTAATTTCCTAAGTGCGACTGACTGGCTTATATTTTTTTTACTGATCAAGTACAACTATGCTGAGGTTTTTGATTAAAGCAAAGATTTTGGAATTGATTAAATTTTTTTTATGATCAACTCCTCTCTGTTTTCCACTTGCTTGGGTGTAAATATCACTCAAAGTTAATGAGTATTAATGTGTTACCGGCGATAAAGTTGGATTGGACTACAGAAGACGGCTATTCAGATTCCAACAGAGACAAAGCCACACCTTTGGGTGCATCTATTGGAATTTGAACCCAAAGGTGATCCTCTTTGCTGGACAAAGTTACTCGGTAACTGTGGGGGAGATAAGTGACATGTATTTGGTAAGATTAGTAGAAGTACGAGTAAGCTAGACATAAAATATTAATCCTTCTGTTCATTTTATGTGGCACCATTGCTATATGTTAAAGAGGTTTTCTTTGACCATACTTTTCTTAAATATTTTTTTATGTATTTAGAATTATTATCTATCAGACTTATAGTACTTTAATGAATGTTTCAAACAGGTAAATGTTATTTAAAAAATACTTGAAGAATTTAAGTCCTAGTGGACACCCAAAAATTATCTAGATTTACCCTTGAACTCTGTACCCTGCCACATAAGATGGAACAGTGGGATTATTGTGTTAGAGAAATACTTATTTGTGTTTTTACTAAAGGTGTAACATTTGCAAATTGTCAAAATGAGGAGCTCTACAAGAAAGAAATTGAATACCTAAGCAGAACAATTCTTTCCAACAACCTACTGAATGAGAATGGGTCATTGTTAATCCCACTGTTCAAACTGTTAATCTATGTAGTTTGTTTGAGTTTCTTGCTTCATAAGAGGAAACTAGCAGAATGATCATGACAAGACAAGCTGCCATTTTTGTGAACCTCTCCTTGTCTTCACCAAATGAGTCGGGCTCAGAAATATAATCAACATATTTTTTCGACTTACTGCCCCAAGGGTATGGCGTAGTAGTCAATGAAATGGGAGGAGAACCATGAGGTCTCACGTCAAATCCCAATGGAGACAAAACAATATGTGATGTCGTCCTATTTGTCTAAACCCTGGTAGAGAGAGTTACCTTGTACCTATTGCTGGTGGGAGATAGCAAGTATCTCGTGGAAATAGTCGAGGTGCGTGCAAGCTGGTCCGGACACCACTGTTATCGAAAAAAATATATTTTAGCGGCTCAGCTTCTTCTTAGTGCTGGTATTTTCCTTTATATTTCAACTGAAGTCCTAGATGACCCTTGTTAATTCCTATAGTTTGAGGAGAATACCAGAGCATTTCCTACACTTGCTCACGGAATCCTTTGCTTTTAAGGATAAATAGTTAATTTTTTAAGTTATTGTCTGTGAAACTGTTGGCAAACATTTTCTTAGATGCACTTTTCTGCAGGGAAGGTTGAGGAATGCAAGAAGTTCTTCCAGACATTGTATAAATTCGTTTACCTGTTAGGAACCTATCTCAAGCCAAATGTAAGTAGTACTCTTTTCTTTTTCTTTTCATATTGCATTGTCAGTGAGGTTGGATATTGAGGTTTCTCATCAAAATGTTGTATCTCCCTTCTCTTATTGGGAGATCTCGATAGATGTTCCTCTGCCTCACTGCTTGTATCAAAGCATTGGATTTAAATTTCTGTTTGAACTGTCACTTCATTATTATCTATCTTCACAAGTTTATTGTATAACTCGACATATAAGTCATAAAAGGAAACACGACATATAGATATTAGGTAGAAATATGTCAAGACTCTGCACAGTAAAACTGTATGGGAGGTGCGACTTCTTCAAAAATATTGTCATGGCCTAAAACATAATAAAAATCCATATATAAATTTGCTACTGCATACTGGAAAGATACTCCGTCTTGGTAAATTCATTTTCCACTACCAGCGTTCTCAGTAACTTAATTTGCTGACCTTTTTTCTCAGCTCCTCACACCTTGAGTAAAATGGTCATTACTTTGTGTAGCAAAGTCTAAGTAATGAACTGTTTGGAACATTGAAAAGGAAACTAGACTTCCTTGACTAGAATTTTGCTTCAGAAACCATGACGAAGTTCCTTCTATATTAAGATTTGTGCAGCTAGAAGTAGTCAATGCATCCTTTTAAATCTTTTGATTTTCACTCAACTTACTCTTGTTTTCTGTGCACTTCTATAACCTCCTCTCTTCAAAACAATATTATGACACAGTACTATTCAGAAAATGAAAATGCAATGTCTGGCTTTTTTTGTTTTTCTTGTGTAAACAAAAATACATGGAAGATGTAGATTCTTTTGTTGATGTCTTAGGAACTTTGTAGTAAAGTAAGGACATGGAATCTTCATGTATCACCCTTGTAAATATGGATGCTGAACTAGTTTGGTGCAGCTGGATTATATATAACAATGTTACGTTCTAAAAAACGACAACATTGTGACACTACCACAAGACCAGATATGGTAACTCATCCATTCAGATGGAGAGATAGAAGATTGTCCCCGCCTGCATTTGGTGGACAGTTTGGAAAGAAAGGAATCAAAGATGCTTTGAAGACAAACACAGTATTATAAAAGCATATAGTATGCTTTATGTAATAGCTAAGACATGCAATATTTCAGAGTCTGACATAGTAGGCCATTGCATCATCTTAAAATTTGACTTCTGAATTAACTTTTTAACAAACTTTAGCAGACATGTTTAAGTCAAGTATTATTGATCATTATGTGCAGGTGGCAATTTTGGATGGCGTTACAATGGGAAGTGGGGCTGGTATTTCGCTTCCAGGAATGTTTCGCGTTGTAACTAATAGAACTGTAGGTACCTGCTTCCTTTATGCCGATTGTGACACCAGTGTTCCTTATCTGATTAATTTGAAAGACGCCTTATAAATGACAATATTTTGGTGGCATAACGGAAGAAAGTTCTTTTGCATGATTATTCTTTCCAGAGTTGTATTGATTTTTTCAGAAGTGAAGGGTATAGAATGCCTTAATGGACAAGCCATCAACTATTACCTGTTACACTGGGAGAAGTGCAGTTGAATGTCCCCCTATACATTTTAACTATCAGATATAAGGAAAACTATAATCGTGTACTGAATAAGCTATGTTTGGCGTGGGTAGTGAACTCTTAATTTGTGATAATGCTCCAGTGATAATACATGGTCAAATGCACTATTGTCAACTAAGGATTTTACTTTGTCAATATTTGAATTCTATAAGATGTCAATATTTCTATTGGTCAAAAAAGCTTTACTGTATGCCCTTCTTTTTATAATTGTATCCTTTTCTTGAACAGTGAGCACATAGAGTGACTTCTTTCATCCTATCAACTTTTGCATTGGGAGAAGTCCAGTTGGATGATCCTATCCTTTTTCAACTATCACATATGAGGGAAATTATGATTTTCATGCACGGAATAAGTTATGTAATTGGCCATAAGAGACCATTTCCTCGTCAATTTTTAGCAGACATGATATTATGGTACATGTGGAAAATTGCTGCACCACTAGTCACATAAGACATAGTTCAACACTTTGAACCATGACATATACTTCAGAAAAGCATGTTGTATGATATGTTGGCATAGATTTTTTTTTGACGTGATATTCTTTCCCTTAATACTGATCAGTGCCTTAAACTTACAAATGAAAATGGCAAAATCATTGCAGATTTATTCTAATCCCGAGGCTCAAATTGGTTTCCATCCTGATGCAGGCGCTTCTTATTATCTTTCTCGCCTTCCTGGCTATTTAGGCAAGTTTAATAAAATATTACTGATAAGTAGATTCCTATGTGGTGCTACGCTTGTTAGTTATGTAAACTAGAAAACTTTACCAGAAGTAACATCTCTGTTAGGAAACGTGACTTGGTGTGCCACATTCTATTATCATCTTATTGTTTTCTACTTTGATATGACTATTCATGCAACACATTTGTGCAGGGTGAAACTGGTGATGCGTCTCTTGTTGATGAGGTGCATTGATTTCTGCATTGTCCATTTAAGTCATCCATATATTTGGATGACTGGGGGGGGGGGGGGGGAGGGGGGGCTTGAATCTTCATTTCTTGAGGGTTCAACAGTGGACCCTTGATTTATTTATTTATTTACTTACTGGGAGTCATGAGTTGAACATAAGTTTTTATCTTGGTTGGTATTTTTTCTGTTTCAATTGTCCCTTTTCTATGTTGATGTATTAGATTACTTTTCTCACACCACCAAACAGTGGCGTTTCTAAGGGGGTTACTAGGTTTACGTGAACCCATGTTCCCTCTGTAGATCATGTATATTACTATTATATTTTTTTCGAAGTACTTAATATATATGTGTGCATCCAAGCTTAAAAGTATCATATAATTTGATCGTTATTGGGTGAACCTCTCTAAGAGAGGTTAGGAGTTCAAATCTCATGTCTATTTTGTAGTTTTTTTCTTTCATTTTCTAGAATTGGGTGCACCATTCTAAGTGGTTATTGGTGTCACTTCTTGTGTTTTAATTAAGTACTTCTTTTCTTTCTTATTTGTTTGATGTATTCTTTCAAAATTTTCACGTCTGGACACATTGAAGTTTGTAATTTTCTTTTGTCACTGTTAAATTTTATATAATTAAGCCAAATGTGTACGTTAACACTAGTAGACAGTAGTAGTGGATGATGTATTGGATTATGTAGCATATAATCAATGGGTTCAATTGATCCCATCATCTTTGATGCAGAGTTAGCTATAAATGTAAAAAAATAGTTCTATTTAGAAAAATAAGAATTTTGAACCTATAACTTCAAAAGCATAATGAATTCAATTGTAAGAACCTATAGGTTGAATCAATCAAATTTATATCTTGGATCTACCTCTTCGTAAAAGTGCACCCATCTTCTTGACATCCTAGATCCACCTTTGCCACCAAAGGAATTGCTTGTTTTGATGAACTCTCTTTATTTCTTTTATTGGATTAGTACTGCTGAAGACATGCTGGTTGTGAAATTAATTTTATACTGTTACCGAAAGTTTGAAGCTAGGAGTTTAATACTGGCATCTCCTTCCTTACAGGGGAATATTTGGCTTTAACAGGGGAAAAGCTTAATGGTGTAGAAATGATTGCTTGTGGTCTTGCTACCCACTATTCACACAATGAAGTTAGTGATAAGTTAGTCTGTAATTAATATTCTCAACTCTTGTTCTGCTTTTTTTGGTAGTTCTGATCTTTGCTGTTCCAACAGAGGCTTCCTTGGATAGAAGAACGCCTTGGTAAATTGATCACAGATGATCGGCTTGTCATTGAAAATTCTATAGCTCAGTACGGTGAAATTGTTTACCCAGACACGAGGAGTGTTCTACACAAGTAATGTTCTATCTACATTCTCCTTGTTTCCCTTCTTCCATCATTTTATTTTCTCTAACTTAAACTTTGTGAATTCTGTGGGCTCTACTCAATTATATGGATTTTTAGGGGACCCATAGTAAATTACTCTAGGATTCAATTTAGTGATGCTTTTAGTCTAAGTTGCTTGGACTTTCCACTTTTGGTGCCGCACCCGTGTCGACACAACATGGGTGTGGGTGTGGGATCCGTGTCCGATTCGGTCAACTGATTTTGGGTACTTTGACTAAAATTGATGGGGAAAGTCTGGACAGTTTAATAATTTCTGTAATCAATACAAAAGCTAATGTGAAATTGAAGAAAATGGAATACCTTTGATATGGAAATTTCTATGTCACTCCTTTTCCTTTAATCTCCTTCTAGGATTCTGCTCAAGTTCTCCACATGATATCTCATAATTTAGGTTTTATAACTCTATTTTTAGATATTTTAATTATTTTAGGCGAACCCCCCCACCCGTATCCATACATGGATTAGGATCCGACCTCTAGATCTGCATCCGACATCCGCACCCAAGTTCGAGCAACTTAGCTTTTAGTAAGCTTTTAAGATGGTGACATGTTTTAGAAACTCATGGTGGTATGGTTTATCACTTAAAATTATACTCCTCTGTATGAGTATAGCTATGGATGTGCTATATCCTAGTATCTCCACTAGATTCTTTCGACTTGCAACACCAACTGATAAATATCCTCCCCCTCGTCCTCAAATTATTTGCTATTAGAATTGAATCATGCGATACACATTGTGAGATGTCCCACATTCGTCTCGAGAATGAAGTGTTGTTTCCTTATATGATCTTGGCAAATCTTCACCTATTGAGCTAGATTTTGAGGTTGAGTAAGGGTGAATAGTCCATTCTTGTAACATGGTATTCATCTTTTATTATTGGTTTGGCTAGTGTTGGGTTCCAAGTTGTATTATCTATGCTCTAGATTTTAGATATGGGTGTGTAGGAGGTGTTAGAATGTCGCACATTGGTTGAGAAATAAGGTGTTGTCTCCTTATATGGTTTAAGCAATTCACATCTTTTATGAATTAGCTTTGGGGGTTGATTAGACCCAATGACCATATTCTAATGGTCACAAAGCAAACAAGCAACTTTCTTGAGAGCTTTGGTGCTGCAAACTCTTTCTTACACCTCATTGTTTATTTCTGCTATCTGATCTATTGGACTACTCTATGAAATAGTTTAACTTCACATGTTTAGCTTCCAACCCCTTCTATATCATGTTATCTCCTCTCTCTACTCTTCCGGAGTCTCCATATATTCTCAGAAAGAGGTCTTCAACTTATTCCAATCTTGGATTGCCATCCTGAAACGTTGTATCAGATGAGCCATGTGCATTCTCCTTCTCGAAGAGTCAGCTACTTTAGCATCAGTCTCGTTCACTAACCATATATCAGTAGCTGTTCTCTAAGGTTTGCCTCCAACATTCATACATACATCTAGGGGATCTCCCCTTTCTTGTCCCCTTCCCAAACTTACTCCAGAACTTTGGCTCCTTAACCAGAAAACCACCCTTTATCTACTTTCTCATATTTAATATATATAATGTCTCCATGGAGTGTTTGGTCCATTTCCCAAGAAGTGCTGCATTGGAGCGGACCTGATACTCAACCTCCCTCCCACTGGAATAGTGGATGACAAACAAACTCAACTACAAAATTATGTAATACCAGCTAACTTGTCTGACCCATTTCTCTGTAAGTGGGTCAACCCCACAACAACCCGTTAGTAGTCGCCGACGAAAGCATCAACAAGACCAAATTTTGTGACCCAACAACAGCTTGGTTAGGCCGAGATATGTGTTGGAGAATGTTGATTGACAGCCTTAGAAACCCGTTAGTAGTCGCTGATGAGAGCATCAACAAGATCAAATTTGTTGGTTACCCACTATACTCCAGCCAGGTTAAAAAACATACACCTTTTTTGTCAAGTCTCTTTGCTTTGTTAAGAATAGGTATCCTGTGGTTTCATTTGATCCACACAAAAAAGCATCTGCTGCAGATTCCAATGCCTCATTTCTGCAGGTTTTCATGTGTTAAACATGGTATATGTGATTTAGCCATCTGAAACAAGCTGTCTTACAGTGGGGGGTCTTTGGTCTTCCATATCATCTTCCAAAGCCACAGATAATCCTTTCTGAGCCATGAGTCGAACAAGTTCTCTTAAAAACTTTTTTATTTGTCTTCAGTGAAATTTTTTGGATGGATCTTTACATCTATTAAAGATGCCAATATTGCCTTTTCTTTTGCTCCCATGTTAATTTCGTTCCTACCTTCTGTTTTCTTTTGTTTAACCACCTTTTGTGATTCAGGTTTGAGAAAATTGATAAATGCTTTAGCCAGGATACAGTTGAGGAAATTATAGAAGCTCTGGTAAGTGCTCTCTCTCTTACTCGCTCTTCTTGTCCTTTCTCTCTCTAGGTACAAATGCACACACATTACTTGCAGTAATCTATAATAGCAAATAATAAACTATGCAAACACTAAATTTGATAAGCTGCTCCAAACTGTTAACTAATGTTGAGTAAATGCAAAACTGAAGAGCAAGATTAAGATGGAAAACTCCATTTGATTTAATCTTCAAAATACACACTACTTGGACCTTTTGTAAGAGATGGTAAATCTTCTTGAACAGGATGAGTCTAACTTGAATAACAAAAACTATATCTTCAGGACTATCCGTTACTGATAGTACAGGAAACGGTGCTTTCCAAATGGTTCACAGTGTTTCAATACATACTTCTCGGGGTTCAACACTTGATGCTTGGCACAACTTTCTGATATTTAAACTTAGTAGACCTTGTTATGCCACAAACCCAAACCGTTGTACACATTTGTATATATTGTCCTTATTTAGTTTCTAGGTCTCTTTTTTTGTTTCATTTTTTGGTCTTAAAGCATGATAATAGAAATTTTAGGACATTGTTTGAAGAACTTTCCTCCTGGATATTGATCTTTGAAATTTGTTTCGCTGACACTTTTGGTTGATTTAATGTTTTGCATCAGAAGTAAAAGTATGTGTGTTTTCTGATCTCAGAAATCTAGTTTAGCTGTTATTTACAGTCTGGTTGATTTCCTTTGACTAGGGGTTGTGGGAGATGGTATCTGCTTATATATGGGCTTTAGTATTCTTAAATATTTGCTTGTCTCTATTTTATTTGCACCAAGTTCCTTCACTGTCGCAAAATGCAGGAAAGAGAGGCAGCAGAATCTCATGATGAATGGTGCAATACAGCTCTTAATAAAATAAAAGAAGGCTCTCCATTGAGCTTGAAAGTGGCTTTGAAATCAGTAAGTTGCTAACCGTTTCCATTGCTTTTGCAATCTAGTTTTGGGGTTTAAAATTTCTTTTTGCTGCCAAAATGTAGATAAGAGAAGGCAGATTTCAACCCCTTGATCAGTGTCTAGTTCGTGAATATCGCATATCAGTTAATTGGGTGTCCAAACGGATGTCTGATGACTTCTGTGAGGTATGTCTTCCTCTGACAATTGTCTGTATGAAGTTTGTATGCATCATATTTCATTATAGGATGTGGAGAAAAGGGAAGGGAAATATTCAAGTGCTGGAAGTAAATTTCGTTGTACCTCCCTATATCATGTATATACATATAATACAGGCGCGCGCGCGCACACACACACATTATATATATATATATTGGTGTTTGGGCCACCTTGCATGCACCTTGACTATTTCATTGTGTACTTGTTATCACCTGCCAACATAGTTACTGGGTGCCCCTATGCCTTAGGCAAATGAGAAGAAATTACCTAGTATTTTTTTGTATTGTATACCTCCCTATCTTTTCCTCAAGTAAAAACTGGAATATAAAAGGAAATCTAGCGATATACAATCATACACCATAGACATGAGGTGTATGATTATGCTGGGATTATAATAGTTATGCGGTGAATGATATATATATATATATATATATATATGGATTGAAATTCCAAACTTAGATTTCTTCCCATCTGTTCTAGCCTTTGTGGATAGAGTTACCTGTTGCTGGTGGGAGGCGATAGGTACTCTGTGGAATTAGTAGCACGATTATAAAAAAATAAAAAATAAAATAGTACACTTGTAGAAGTTTAAATTAAAAGAGAACTTCAGATAAATTTTTTAGTTTTTTATAAACCTTGCGATTTTACCATCATTTACTTAACAAGTCAACTTTGAAGGTTATATTGTTATTGGAGGTGCTCTTACCTGTATACTTAATCTTATGTTCCATGTAATATGATTCATAATTCCATAGAATATGCAGAGTTTTAAATCCGAAAATGTTTGTATTGGCAATATAGGGTTGCATTAAGTAATGTAGAACATTCTGTTACCCCCCCCCCCGCGCTGGATACGCTGATGCTGGAGATGTTGTAAAAATCCTCCAAATTTAGCTCTTACTAAGGAAACATAGCCTCTTCTGCTACTAAGCTCCTCTTTAATGTTCAACCTAGTATAGTCATTTCTTCATGTTATTAAGCTATGAATTATGATACTTATCCGCATAAACATTTTCAGGGTGTCCGGGCCAGATTGGTTGACAAGGACTTTGCTCCAAAGGTAATGAATTGTCTTCTGTGCATGCTTAACTTCCTCTCTCTTATACTTTTTAGCTAGGGGAAGATGAGAAAACTTATTCGTTCTTGTACTGAACATTCAGTGGGATCCAACATGGCTGGAGAAAGTTACCACCGACATGGTTGACTGCTTCTTTATCCCATTAGATGAATTAGAACCCGAACTCAATTTGGCCACTGCAATACGAGAGCCTTCTATGTGATTCATGTCATGCTTTGCTCTGCATACGAGGCGTCTATACTCTGTTGAATCCATCACAGTAATGGGATCCACAGAAGACATTCTTATCAAGATGTTGGGTAGTTTTCATACCCTTGGAGCAGATGTAAACGGCTGAACTGCACTAATGTCTGTTTAGGTATTAGATGGTGGTAAAAGAAGAAAATGATACGGCAAGCTGCAAATTGCTAATTTCCTTCATCTTTTACTCTATATGAGCCACGTTTCTGATGTTGAGAGACCTCTGGAGAATTGCTTTTCATGCAGACATGAAAATAATATATTTCTTGTGAAATAAATTACCAACCATGGTATCTTAAGAAAGTTTTGCATACATTTGTAGAACCGTGGATAAGTGTAGACAATTTTTTTTGCAGGAGCAATATTAAATGCATTTGAATGTTGACTAATATTTCAGTCTTATGTAGCTAAATTACATGTTGATTTTAATGTCCCAACGATGGTAGGGATAAGGTTTGCATACACCCGACCTCCCCAATACTTATGAGACTATTGTTTGTAGTTGCATTCAAGTGAGGAAATAATGTCTTGTGAAATAATGTTTACCAATATCATGGTAAGTTCTACTGCTTCATTCTTTTTTGGTTTTTTGGTGAACATGTAGGGGTGAAAATTTTGGTTCGGTAATTTTGATTTTTCAGTTTTCAAGAATATTATATCATTATCATACAAAATTTAATTTGGTGTGGTTCAGTATTTTTTAAGTTTGATTTTGGTAATTATATTTTGTTCAACCTTGACTTACATAATAAAGAATTAAGGCTTTGCTTTCAAGATACTCTACACTTTTTAAACATATAAAGTACAAGCAATTTCTTTCGTTAATTTATTATACAAAAATGATATTTTAATAAAAACAAAGTAGTTGAAATTTGAAGTCTAAACAACTAATTTTATACTAATACTAATACTAATATTTATTACTATCATAAAAATCTTTTCTTACTCTTTTTTTTTCGAATTGCTTTGTAATGCTTTGTAAATGATAGAAAATTTTAGAGAATATGATAAAATAAGTATTAACTTCTCTATATAATGAGTCTATAAGAATATCATAGGAGATGAATGTTTTGTTCTAATAAGGATGAAGGATTAAAGGATTAAGGGTTAAAGAAAGGAAAAACTACAGAAAATTACAAATTTAAACTGATAAGAATCCTAAAGGTAGTGGTTAGTTATATATTTAAAGTGTCAAATTAGTAGGTTTAAGGGCTGAAAAAAAGCATTGTCAGTTAAATTAACTAATTTACCTTATTTAGTGGGAAATTAATTAGAATGTATTTTTGTATTTTAAAAAAAGGACATATACATGGATATAGCCATTTTGTAACTCAAAGTGTAGTTATTTTTTTTAAATATGATACTTATAGCTATTTGAATCTAATAACCCTAAAACTATATAGTTGTTTCTGTAAGTTGCACATTAATGTAAGGGTGGATTTAATTCTAAATTAGAAATGTGGTAAGTCATAATAAGTCACATGACTATTTCAAAAAGCAAAATTTAACCGAATTCAGTATTTTAAAAAGCAAAATTTAATCGAATTCAGCATTTTAAAAAGCAAAATTTAATCGAATTCAATATTTTAAAAAGAAAGATTTAACCGAATTTAGTTAAAGGGATATTCTTGAATTATTTGATACAATACGACTCAAAGTAGAAGACTAGTAGAGTCCTAAAACTTTTGTAATATTGGATTATTAGTTTATATTTTACCTAAAAATATTAATATTCGTAGAAAAAAAAGAGTACAAAATCTATATATGTTTTTCTTTTTAAAAGTATTTTAGAGTTTGAATTAAACTATTCATATCTTCATATTACTAATAATAAACATATAACTAACATCTTATTGATTTGAAAAAATTTTAATAACGTTATTACTTATTGCTATTAGATTTTTATTGTAAACTTAAAAACATGTACAATATTACACAATAAATATGGATAAGAAAAGTGATCACTTATTGTTTGCATAATTTGTATATACATAAATTCTATTAAAAAACGGAGGTCTTTTATTAGAAGTTAATTACAGATTACTAATTTAATTAAGCCGTCTACAAATTTAAATGATAAGAGAATATACTTCAAATTTGTGTTATTTGATCTTTTAAATTATTTCATTCGACTTTTTAATCATGCATGTAATCTCAGTAAATCATGGTAATAAATTTTACTATATAAAATATTGGAATTTAGAGGTAAAAAGAGAGTGTACAAGATTATTTTTTAAAAAATAAATAAATGAAAGAACACATAGTTTAGTCACAATTGTAGGAAAAATATTCGGTAAATGAGTTTTTTTTTTTTTTTAATTACAGAGATAAATCGGCGATTAACTTTGATTCCTTAATTTTATGTTAACAATATCATCATTTACTATTCATTTGGTGGACTATATTTTTATTGACTGTTAATTTCTAAATTTTATTATAAAAATTTCAGCCTTATTTTTTCCTATTTTGTTGATTGACTATATCTTTAGATTTTCCTAAATTCTATAACAACCTTATCAATTATATTTTTCCTATTTTGTTGATTGACTATATCTCTCCTAAATTCTATAACAACAATATCAATATATTTTTTAAAATTATTATTCTACTGTTGACTTTATCTCTACCTTTTCCTATAAATATTCTTCACACTCTTTCAACTTTTTCATGAGTTTCTATTTTCTCTGAATTAGATTTAAAAAGAAGAAAGTTTGTTAGTCAAAATGGTGATTTTAAAGAATCGATCTCTTTGCCTTTTTCTATTTATGTTTTTTCTTGTATTTTTTGAGGTTCATGCGTCACATGAAATAAATCGAAAGCTACAGTCTATCAGTCATAATGTGGTAAAAAAGATCTTAAGACCTAAATTTCACTTTAGACCTCCTAAGCATTGGATCAATGGTATGTCTTTTTCTCTAATCCTCTCCGCTACAATATATATGGACTATAATATATTCATATTCATATTGTAGGATCTAATATATAACGTTTGAGTTCATGTAAAATATAAATCGAAGGAACCTTATTATTTTACTTGTCTTTTTCTTCATCTTTTATTTTAGTGTTTGAAACACAAATTTTCTGAAATATTATATTATTAATTTACAATATTTTAAATGTGTTCAGTTATTTGGAAGAGATAGTTCAATATGTAAATTTAATAGTTTAAGACTTTTCAAATTTAATATTTATTAAAATTTTAATAATTTAACCCACACATATGTGAAAAATTACTAAAATTTTAATAATTGAACTCGGCAAAAATAAACTAACATGCATGTGTGCTTTTAGCTGCTTATTCATATTTGATTGTCCTTTTTCTTTTTATTTAATTATTTCATTATAGTTATTTTCACATAATAAGGTGATCCTTATTCGTATAATATATGCTTTAATACTTGTATATGATCCTTATTCGTGACGATACTAATAAATATATGAGGAGATGTGCTGTAAAAAACATGATAAATAATTATTCTCTTTTAATCTTGATAAAAATTAGTATTATTTAATATAATTGATGTTTTTACATGATATATATGCAGCTAACTCTGCTTTGTGATCTTTTTTCATGCAATTGCAATGAAATGCTTTTACTAATCATTTTAATTTAATTCCTTTTTATATGGTGGTCTTGGCCGGATGGTCCGAACAACTACACTAGATCCCACTGGTAAGATGGAGTTTTATATTTATTAGTTTTCACAATATTTTGAGCTAAATCTCAATTTATTTATATTAATTAAGTCCTTTTTAATAGGTCCAATGTATTACAATGGTATCTATCATCTCTTTTACCAGTACAATACAAAAGGAGAAGTATGGGGTAATATTGTTTGGGCTCATTCAGTATCCATTGACATGATTAACTGGATCAATTTAGAGCATGCAATTTATCCATCAGAAGTGTTCGACAAATATGGTACGTGGTCTGGATCAACCACTATTCTTCCAGGAAATAAGCCTGTTATTCTCTACACTGGAATAGTGGATGAGGAACAAACTCAAGTACAAAATTATGCAATACCAGCAAACTTGTCTGATCCATTTCTACGTAAGTGGATCAAACCTGATAACAATCCGTTAGTAGTCGCCGACGAAAGCATCAACAAGACGAAATTTCGTGACCCAACTACAGCTTGGATAGGTGAAGATGGGAGTTGGAGAATGTTGGTTGGTAGCCTTAGAAGTAAAAACAAGAGAGGATTAGCAATACTGTACAGGAGTAGGGACTTCATGAAATGGACCAAAGCTCAACACCCATTCCATTCATCTGCTAGGACTGGAAATTGGGAATGTGTTGATTTTTTTCCAGTATCATTGGAGAATACAGATGGTTTGGACACATCAGTTATTGGGGACAAAGTTAAACATGTTCTGAAAATCAGTCTAGATGATACCAGATGGGACTATTACACAATTGGTACTTATGACACGAAAAAAGATAGATATGTTCCGGATGATACAATGATCGATGGATGGCACGGATTGAGACTGGATTATGGTAATTTTTATGCATCAAAGACTTTCTATGATCCTAGCAAGAATCGAAGAATTTTGATGGGATGGTGCAACGAATCCGATGTTTTTCCAACAGATGACATCTACAAAGGATGGTCTGGAATTCAAGCTATTCCTCGTAAATTATGGATTGATCCTAGTGGTAAACATTTAGTCCAATGGCCTATTGAAGAATTAGAAACCTTGAGAAAGAAAAAGGTCGAGCTAAGAAATTACAAATTGAACAAGGGAGAAAATATACAAGTTCAAGGAATCACACCTGCCCAGGTTTGACCTTGTTTTTGGTTTACTATATTCATTGTGACCTATAAGTACATGTTTGAGTTGTCAAAATAATTTATGTTTGAACATCCTACATCATTTCATATCCCTTTCCCGAATTTGCAATAACACAAGATGTTTTATGATTTGAATTAATTTTTTGTCTGAAATTTTTGTGCCAATACCAATTTATAGCTAATTTGTGAGTGTTAATATAATGACAGGTTGACGTTGAAGTTACATTTTCCTTTTCAAGTTTGGAAAATGCAGAAGAATTTGATCCTAGTTGGGTTGATCTTTATGCCCAAGATGTATGTGCAATTAGGGGTTCGACAGTTCAAGGTGGACTTGGTCCATTTGGACTCCTAACATTATCTTCTGAAAACTTGGAAGAGTATACACCTGTATTCTTCAGAGTGTTTAAAAATAAAGACAAATACAAGGTTCTCATGTGCTCTGATGCCTCAAGGTTTGTCTAATGATCACACTTTTCTTATTAGCAAGTATCTCTCCCCTTAAACTAGAGAGATCTCAGGTTTAAACTTTCGAAATGAAAAAAATACTTATAGAAAGCGCTCCTCCTATTAAATGGGTCTTATGCAATGTAAATGTGTTTTGAATATCAAATAATTATAAAAAAAAAAATTTGTTATCTTTATGCTTTTGCATTTGGCTAACCTTATCATTCTATTTTTTTGCGACAGGTCAAGCGTTAGGAATCACAAAAAGATGTTCAAACCCTCATTTGCTGGGTATGTCGATGTTGATCTAACAGACAAAAAGTTGTCACTAAGGAGCTTGGTAAGCTTTCTTTGGTACTTTTTTTCCTATAAAATGCACTTAAAACTTATATTTCAACTCATTTTTCTATTTTGTCGCATTGACAAGTAGTTTTTTTTTTTTCCAGATCGATCACTCCGTAGTTGCAAGTTTTGGTGCTGGTGGAAAGACATGTATTACATCACGAGTTTATCCAGCTTTATCCATCTATGGTGACACACATTTATTTGCTTTCAACAATGGTACTGAGACGGTCAAAATTGACACTCTTGATGCGTGGAGCATGGATAAAGCCGACATGTAAAACTAAAAATTCCTAGGAGAAAAGAAGAAAACATAATTGCGTTTAATTTTCATTTCTCTTTTCATGTTGGCCTTTTTTTTTAATCAAGCTTGTACAGATTCACTACTTCTATGAGTCATGAAATAAAATATTCTTCTTTTCCTATTTAATCGATCGAATCGATGACTCCTTGGTATATAATGTAATTATCTTTTGAGTTCTTATTTCATATCAAAATATACAAATGTTTACTTATTTCTTTTGTGTATATATGAGGCACAAACAAATAAAGGACTTATATACTTGCAAATCAATGAAATGAAATTAAACTTTTTTCTAGCTATATAGAAAAATCAAGAGCTTTCTTTACCATCGTTTTGTCCTCTTGTAGCTTTTTACTTATATACTTGCAAATCAATGAAATGAAATTAAACTTTTTTCTAGCTATATAGAAAAATCAAGAGCTTTCTTTACCATCGTTTTGTCCTCTTGTAGCTTAAAAGCTTTCACGGACTGATATCCTACGATCAATTGGTTAACAGCCGACCGCTCTACCACTGAGCTACTGAGGAACAAGGGAGACGAGATTTATAACTACACTTAGATAAGGATAATTTTTCGTCTTCATCTCTTTTCCGATGTATCTGACCACATAAAACTCTACTTATTGGACATTATAGAGGTTCAACGTAAACTATGTCTGGTGTATACAACTTATTAATATTATGTGATATTATCCACACTCTAATATTAATTACAATTCCTATGGTTAACGAAAATTAAACTAGACCAATAAGTAAACATTCAAATCCAATAATTAAAGCTAGAATCGATTTTCATTTTAAAAAAATTACAAAATCATAAATATCCGATAGACAAGAAAAGAAAAGTTTTATCTTTGACCAAAATAGTTTCCTGGTTCAGCTATTCATAAGTCTACTCCCTCTGGGGCAAAAATTAATTAGCAAGACCTCAGATCGATATCTCGCTTGTTCAACATTGCGAATTATTATAAGAAGATGTCTCCCCCTCGGGATTACTAGTAGCTTCGGTTATTGAGTCTCGTACGAGTGAATTACTCTATAATTTTAGTCAAAAATAATAATCATATAATACTATTGTAGGTGTCCGGGCTAAAAGACCGGTGGAATTTCTCACTGTTTGAATATTTGTTATCCAATACAAAAACCAATTAGTCATCTTAAACTAGCTAATGTTGTGTATTATCAACATTTCTACATAAGGAGGCAATATGATATCTTGAGCAGTTACATATCTAGGATCCTTCACATAAATAGACACGTCAGAAGGTCCATATAGATTACTTCTCAATACAATTTCTTTCAAATTCATTAAAATTTCATTTATTGATTCTTGAATTCCTGTTATGGTAGAATATTCATGTGATTTAGACATATAATACATGTTTCTCCTATTTCTCCGAGTAAATCTCTTCGCATACCAACACATATTGAATCGTTTTGTCCTGTCATAAGTAGGAATATAATAAAACGTCCATTATAAAGGAGTTCACTATCTGTTCTAGATTCAACACATTTTCACTATAGTGTTTGAGTAAATACTATTACTTTCTCTCAATATCTCCACCAGATTATTTCAACATTCATAAATATTGTCTCCCTCGTCCTCAAATTATTTGCTATTAGAATTGCATAATGCAATACACATTGTGAAATGTCTCACACTCGTTCCGAGAATGAAGTGTTTTTTTTCCTTATATGATCTTGGAAAATCTTCACCTCTAGAGCTAACTTTTGCTATTGAGTAAGGTCAACAATCTATTCTTGTAACATGATATTCATCTTTTATTATTGGTTTGCATAATGTTGGATTCCAAGTTGTATTATCCACACTCTAGAAGTTTTAGATATGGGTGTTAAAATATATGTCCTACATTGGTTGATCAATAAGGTATTGTCCCCTTCTATGGTTTGAACAATTCACGTCTTATGAATTAGTTTTGAGGGTTGAATTAGATCCAATGATCATATTCTAACTTTAATTGTCAATGATGGATTTCGCGCCACATAATGAATCGAGAAACTAAATACGTTTCCAATATCGATCAATATAAGAATAAAGCCAAGAGGTTGGAAGGAAAGGTGACTTTCTTTTCCTTTTTGACTTCTTTCTTTAGAACTTCCTGTAAAGTGGAAGGGTAGGCCTTTAGCACTAGAATGGTGAAGATCGAAATTAGGAGAGTGAAGAGAGGAAGAAACCTCTTTTTAAGTGGATAAAGTATGACAATAATCAGTGGTAAATTATAAAAGGCCATTTGACTATTTTAAAGAGCAAAATTTGACCCAAATACAGAATTAGTTTGAGGGGTATTCTTTAAATTATTTGATACAAGGAAGACTCAAAGTGGAGGCCAGTAAACTTTTTCGTTTATACCCCAATTTTTTTGTAATATTGGATTGTCAGTTTATTTAGTTTAAAAAGTATTAAAACTTGTAGAAAAAAGGAACAAAATCTTTATAAAATAAATGAGGAAAGAAAGATTGTTTCTTTTTCAACGGTAGAAATACTTTAGACTTTGAATTAAACTACTTATATTTTCATTTTACTAATAATAAATATATGGCTAACATCTTATTAATTTGAAATAATCCTAATATTTGTTATTACTATTAAATTTTTTTTATAAACTTAAAATCATTATACCTCAGTAAAAATACTACATAATACACAATAGGTTTGAATTAAAAAAATTGACTAATTATTTGCATAATTTGTATATACATAAATTCTATTAAAGTATTAAAGTCTCTTATTAGAAGTTAGTATTAGACTACTAATTTTAATGAGTCGCTTTTGAAGTGATCTTTTCTTTAAAATAGTAGTCTAATACTAACTTCTAATAATTGTCTTTAAAATAGTAGTCTAATACTAACTTCTTATAATGGCCTACGTGGCACTATCAATCAGATAGTTTGAAAAAATTGTCAACATGTGCTGGGCCCAGAAGATAGTGCCACGTAGACCGAAAAGGGGTAGAAAATTATTTATAAAATAGGTTCGAGGAGGTAATAGGACATTAGTACAGTATAAGTGTGTCTCTGAGATTTCGGGCATAGGTTGGGGGTACTTATGCATTTTCCCTTAATTTTTGGTTTACAAGAATAAATATCATTTTGTATGAATTATTATGACTTATAACGAGTTACATGTTTGAGTCATGAAAACAACCACTAATTAAAATTTATGTTATAACATCCTACAAGATCATTTCCCTGGATTTACAATAATGTAAGATGTTTTATGATCTGAAGTTGTCTTTTGTATGAAATTATTATGACAAGATAAATATAGAGCTAATATCTAAGTGTTAATATGATGACAGGTTGATGTTGAAGTTACATTTTCCTTTTCAACCTTGGAAAATGCAGAAGAATTTGATCCTAGTTGGGCTGATCTTTATGCCCAAGATGTATGTGCCATTAGGGGTTCGACAGTTCAAGGTGAACTTGGTTCATTTGGACTTTTAACATTGTCTTCTGAAAACTTGGAAGAGTATACACCTGTATTCTTCAGATATTTAAGACCCAAGATAAATACAAGGTTCTCATGTGTTCTGATGCCTCAAGGTTTGTAGTGAGATCCCTCCTCTTAAACTAGAGAGATCTCAGATCTAAACTTTGGAAATGAAAAAAGTTCTCATAGAGAATGCTCTGTCTGTTTAACGAATTTTTTGTGATGTAGATTTAAGTTAGTTAGGCCAATGATATCAAATAATTATAAACATAAAAGTTCAAATGCACTTAAAACTCATATTTCAAACTCATTTTTCTTTTGTGCCGTGTTGACAATTAGTTGATTTTTTTTTTCCAGATTGACCACTCCGTGGTTGAAAGTTTTGGTGATGGTGGAAAAATATGCATTACATCAATGGTCTATCCAGCATTAGCCATTTACGGTGACACACATTTGTTTGCTTTCAATAATGGTACTGAGACGGTCAAAATTGAGACTCTTGATGCTTGAAACATGGCTAAATCTGAGAGATAGATTTAAAACATAAGTGCTTTCAGTTTTTCTTTCTCTTTCTGTGTTGACCCTTTTTTTTTTATGAGAACTTGTACAAATTTTCTATTTCTAGTAAATCATGATTAAAATATTCTTCTTTTCTGTAAAACTGAATTTGATGACGCTTAATATAGAATGCAATTATCTTTCTACTGAGTTCTTATTTCATTTCAAAGTACGCCGATGTTTACTTATTCCTTGTGTATATATAGGTGTAACTCAATGTAATGAAGCCGAAAATTTCTCCAGCTAAGAGGTTAGCAACTACATTTAGGTAAGGGAAATATTCCGTCTTCAATCCTTTTTCTATGAAATGCAACTTATAAGTATTATGTGATATTTATACACACTTTAATATATATAATAACAATTCCAGTGATAAACGAAAACTAAACAAAACAAAGCAAATATGTGAACATTACAAATACATGTTCCTCCCTATTTCTCCAAGTAAAGCTCTTGGCATTACAACGCCTGTTGTGTTGGCTTGACCTTTCATAAGTGGAAACAGAATAAAACGTCTATTATAAAGGAGTTAAATGTCTGTTCTAGATTCAACACACTTTCACTATAGTGTCCGAGTAGATACTATGAACTAAGCAGCCTCGCACAATTCAACATCAAATACATACATCATAATCCAGTTTACAGATAATTAGACCTCATAGTCTAACATTTTTATCGACATACGAATGAAGTTTATCATAAAAATGAAAAACACCAAATTAACATGAGATTTTTATGTTGCGCTGCACAATTGACACTAGTTATATACTGGTTTCCCGATGTGTGACAAATGAAAATTGCGGGGACCCAAATGGGTTGCCTGTGTTTGACAAGAATTTGTGAACCCACATATTCCACTTTTCAAACACAGGCAACCTTACACAAGTGTAAGTTGTGTGAGGCATTTTGATTCCCGCAAACTTGATTTGTCATAATATAGACAAACACACATAACTTGTGTCAGTTGTGAGGCACAAAAGTATTTTTCTCGATCTGCATCAACTGGATATTCCAAAGTAGCCCATAGTCCCCCTTCCTATTGCACAACATTCATTTTGCTCACTTTTCCAGAATTCGGGGAACAATTCTCCATTTACTTGAACATTTTTTCCCCATAGTCAAGCATAAAGACGACAACAACATTGTCCAGTCTTTTACCTGCCTTCGGCCGTCCCCTATATCACATATATCTGTTTCTAAGAGCACTCGAGGTAAACCCAATCTGCTATATTTTCAATAATCAACAGGAACTCAGCAACTGCAATATCGGTTCCTAGCATAGAGCTTGGACAGAGATGCAAATAGGCTGAGTATCTGTGTCATCCATTTGCCAGACGAACCAATGTGAAGATTCCTCGACCATGAGTAAATCATCAATTCAGTTGTGCATCAACTCCTAGTTTCCTTCTGAGAAATTCAGCAAATTTGAGGAGTCACATTTTTGCAAATGAGATGATAAATAAAGTCGAGCACTAAAAATGATCTAGCAGCCAGAACCAATAGGCTATCAAGTTGATAGCCACCAACAAAAACCAAAAAGGGAAAAAAATATGGGGGGTTATATGGGGAAAAAACTAAAAATGAGAAGTTTCAAGTAAATAATTTCTGGGCATGTCCAGTGGAGGAATGAGTTTTGTTTTTTCCATTGAGCTGTACAGAAACACTTTAGGTAATAAAATGTGGATAGTTACCAAAAAAAGAAAGTAACAATTTTCAACTATAGAATGTGTTGTTCTTTTTGGAACAAACTAATAGGGAAATAGTGTCAAACAAATTTGGAATGGGGGTGTACTCGATATCCTCTTAGATTTTGTACCATTGAAAAACAAAGTAGATAATCTGGAAAAGCCACTGCTACAACATTACATTGCATTCTTTCCATCCCAACTCAAGTAAACAAGCATTTAGTTTTCCTGAAAAATAACAATTCAAATTGCATAGAAAGAGTAGAAAGGCTTAGAACTTTACACTTGATGAAGTTCTTAAATCTTTTCCTTCTCATGTCACGTTCATCAATTGGGCTGACTGTTAAGTTAAATTCACGCAAGGGGTGATATTCTACTGAAGCCAGTTTTTCCTTTGCTGTCTGCATTCTCTTTTTTTCAACACTCTGCAATAATATAAAGGAAAAGATCATAATGCAGTTCTTAAACTAGATGCATACCACATTATTCTCCACAAAACAAATGTAAACTTACAAGGGCCTTCTCTAACCCTTGAATTTGTTGTTTGCATAGCTTGAGCTCCATCTCAATGGCATGGATACGATTATCTATAGGTACATTGCACTGCTCAACCATCTGCTTCTGCTTACCCCGGACAATCTCTGGCTGCCAAACATTTAGTGCAACTTTGGCTTGCCTGATGGCAAATCAATTGCGCAGTCAAACATCAGCCGCATCATTTTACATTATATTTGACTAACAAAGAATAATGTACCAACTTATACAACAACCAAGCAAACAAGATTGTGATGCTCTGGTATAAAACATTGTTTTCTACACCAACTCGAATACCATACACATGTCTTATATAATCTCCTAATTGTATTTTTGCTTATGACATTCTCAAAAGCAAGCAACCTGTTGTTTGTGAAAGCCAGACCCCAACCCCCAAATTGTAGGTAAAAGTGAAGAAACAAAAACAATAGATAACATTATAAGAGTAGACTTCTGTCCTTCACTACCTGATCTTACACAAATTTAACAACTCAGCAACAGTGTTCTTCATTTTCCCTTTCTCCTCTGCAGATCGAAGTTCCATCTCTCCAATCCTCCTAGAATGCTCATTAATTTCACTCTGAATTCTTAAAACAGCCCTTCTATGGGCCAAAAGCTTCTGTTATCGAACTTTTCCATATCTAGTTGATATGAGCAACCAATCAGTTCTCCCATAAGATTTACCAGAGAAGATAATATTAAAAAGAAGGCAAGATGATATGGCTAAAGCTAAAATGCCACGAAAATTTAAGAAAAATAGACATAAATACAAGAGTGATATCTTCTGACCATCAGTATCTTAGAATATAACACACATACTCAACAACAACATACCCGTGTAATCCCACAAGTGATGTCAGGGTAGGGCAGTGTGTACACACCATTACCCCTGCCTTTGTGGAGGTAGAGAGATTGTTTCCGAAATATCACACACATATTATTTGCAAGTAATGAGATAGCATTTGCAAATCAAAGTTTGTTTTCTCAATTTTTTCTATTTCAATTTCAACTCGAAATAGAGAATTTGAAGCCACAAACTGGTTTGACGAATATTTCAATGAAATTTAATGGCTTGCACTCTCACAAAACTTCAAGTTTTTTACAAGTGATATTCATTCTGAACACTAATGAACAAGTATTCGTTTTTTCAAATTCAACAAAATACAGTATTGTTTCAAGTTTAGATCAATTATTTGGATGTTTTCGAACATCTTCTCGAACGCTGAGTGCTTTGTTAGGTTCATGTTGTATCCACTTGACAGAATTGAAAACAATTCCAGCCTTCACCAATTAAAAGGTCCCCAAAGCAACAAATATTCGACTATCATTTGAACTGCTAGAAACTAAGTAGACTACTTCCGCTGAGGCATAATACATAAATGTGTCATTTAACTTGGCTTCCGCTAGAATCTATGACTTCCAACTTTGGATATACACAAGTAAACACTTAAAACTTGTATAAAATTGAATAAGTAGAAACACGCGTCCTATGTGCCATAATACATAATACATGTAGGATGTCATGTAATACAAAAATTGCAACGTAAAGACACCACACAGGATGCATGTGTTTACTTATTCAACTTCTGGATAGGTTAGTGTCGACTTGTGCATGCCTAAACATTTATTTATTATGCCTTCTGCAGAAGATACAATATCCTTGTTGCTAATTTTTTTTTTGTAACTGTGGTTTCAGGGCCCAGCTTGCAGGCAACTAGACTAATTAGATTATATCTACTTCATCAGCTAACTGTAAACCTAAGATTTTATATGATGCAAATACACTAAAACAACATAGACATTTACAAAAAAATGAAATTTTGAGTACATAAGAGTGTGCATAGATGCCTAATTTTGTAGAGCCATTTGCTGGAAACAGAGCATGAAGATGAAGGAGGTTGATGTTCGGGAAAATCGGCGAAGCACAAAGAGGACCAGAGGGAATCATCGGAAGAGAGTCGATTGAGGAGGGTGCAAGTTATGGAGAGACAGCAAAGATCTTTGTAGTTGAAGTTGGAAGATTCAATTCCGATTTCAAGGATTCGCCTCCATAGCTCCTCCGGCAAAGCTGAATCCGACGCCGACATATTCTGCAAACCCTGCCCGATTCTGTTTGATGTTTAATTTTAATAGGGGGAAACAATTTCCTAAACAAAACATAACTATAGCTATAAGTAAACCCTAAACCCTAAACCCTCTCTAAATTAATATTATTGGAATCATGATTTTTATTTATTTATAAAGGCATGTGTTCTCATTTGTAAAAGTCTCAAGGAATTAAAATGAATTTGTAAAAAACGAACAATATTCATGAATTTAAGATCATGCTTAATAATCTCGAGTACTACAACAAAGTGGATGTTAATAGTTTTTTCGATTATTCAACGGAAAATGATATATATTTAGAGGTTCAAAGCAATGTTAATGATGAAGTTGAAAACGATACAATACATTTGTAACCAATTACACCTAAGGAAATACTTAGCACGTCTAGAACTCTTCATGCTTCACATACCAGAACTTTTGGATGTAATAAAAAAATTTAGAGATGAACTTTAACTAGGTTTAATTTTTTACAAAAGACAAAAAAATTAGAATCGTAGTTCACTAATTATCTTAAATATTTTTGTAATTTTAACGGATTATTAATTTATAATATTAATGAGACCATATAGTTGTATAGGGATCTTTCGAAAATATATTATCTTATTATTTTATCGAAATATGTAATTTTTTTCCCACTAACCCAATTCAGGACCAAAGAAAAATATTATTCTAGAGAGTTTATTAATTTATTGAGTATTAAATTAGAAAGGTTTTACTATATATTAAAGCTTAACACTTCCACTAACTAATATATTATGCTTATATCAAATTAATATATATATATTATTTTAATATTAATTTTATTTTATAATTATTATTTAGTATTTTAAATCTGACTTTACTTGCATTTATGTGTTGCATTTTGAATGTACACAAGTAAAACATTTAAACTTGTATAAATATTGAACTAGCAAATACTTTCTATGTGGCATAATACACGTATAGCAATAACTTTTAAAATTGACATAATATATAAATATGCTCTTTAACTTGATTTTAGTAGTCATCTCCACCATTCAATTTTGAATGTGCACCAGTACACATTTAACTTGTATAAAATTGAACATGTATCTTACGTGACATCATACATGTAGAATGATACTACGACACAAAATTGTCATGTAGAACGAGCATATCTATTTGTTCAATTTTCTATAAATTTAAGTATTTATTTATATACAATACTCAATACAAGTAAAGTTAAAGTGTATAAATATCAATTGAAAGTTAAGTTAAAATAATACGTTTATATATTATGTTGCTATTTTATTTCAACCATTAGCATAGGTAAATTCAGTTGTCAACTTTGTGCAATCTTCTAGTCTATCTACATAGTCAAAGTCAATATACTACGCAAAATAAAATAATCGCAGTATGATTTTCATTTTTTTTTAACAGCTTATTCTTGCTTTGCTGACATGACATGTACCAATTACGTTTAATATAAATAATTTTAAGATATCTTTTAAATTTATAATATTAAACAAGTGACGTAAAATGTCGAAATTAAAAGTTACACAATTTTGTAACAAACTTAAAAAGAAAAGGGAGGGAGCACTAAAATATAATTTCAAAAGGTCAATGGGAGAATTCATATATAGCCGCCATATTCTGTTATATATTTTATTTTAGTATTGCTATGATTATTTTCCACTATAAATCTGGAGACACAAAATCAGATATATATACAGAAACAAAGTACTTAGCAAATAGTTCTTGAGCCTATTTCCTTAGCCAAAGAAATGGGAATTCCTTCATCTGTAACTCCAATTTTCAGAAGGTGAGTGACTATCAACAACTCAAATTAGTCCTATATATCTCAATTCATTGAACAGTTGATTTCTCATATGATCACCCAACTCATAGAAGAGTTGATTTCTCAGATGATCACCCAACTCATAAAAGAGTTGATATCTCATATGGTCACTCGATTGATTTTTCAGATGGTCACTTGATTCATAGAAGAGTTGATTTATCAATGGTCACTCGATTCATAGAAGAGTTGATCACTCTAACTCATTGAAGAGTTGATTTGTCATTCAACTCCTAGTTATCATCTCAGTAAAACAAAATTGAACTCAAGAGAAAATATGACTTTCTGAGATGGGATACTTTTCGAATCTGCCATAAGGGAAAACGCAGATGAAAGAACACTTTAAGATTTATCTACGCTCAGCCAATCTCTGAGGTGAGGGTGCGACGGTCAGTCTAGAGATTTAAAGGAAACTGAAAAAGGATACTTTATCGAATATGCCAGGCCCGCGTCTTCCATCAGTCTAGAGAATACGGGTCTCTCAAGGGGTCGGGAACACTGTTAGCTGGATTCCAAATCAAAGAATGCACACATGGGAACTGAATAGATAGCTTGGGGCACGGGAGCTTCCCTTAAGAGAAGCGTTCATTCATATGGCAGGAGAAGGAGAGGGAGAATCAACATCTTCAGATGACCATTATAATCAACTCATAGTTGTTATCTCAGGAAAAAGATGATTTTTTGAGATAATAACTATTAATTGAATGATCATTTGAGATTTTTTTATTTTGTAAGAATAATATGGTAATTGGAATTCAGTAAAGAAAATTTAAATTTGCAGGTTAGAAGGTAAAGTAGCAGTTGTCACAGGTGGAGCAAGTGGAATTGGAGAGGCCGCAACTCGGCTTTTCACAAAACATGGCGCGAAAGTTGTGGTAGCTGATGTTCGAAATGACTTAGGTTCGTGTGATTATTTCATCTAAAAGTTTTATCTGTCGTCACTAAAAGAACATTTCTAATTAGTCATCTTATTACATAATAATTACTTAATTATATTATGTCTATCAAACAGGTCAAGCTCTGTGCAAAGAACTAGGCTCAAACGACACCATCTCCTTCACACATTGCGATGTCACAAATGAAAACGACATGGAAAAAGCGATAGACAGAGCAGTTTCAAGGTACGGAAAGCTATTCATAAGTCTACTCCCTCTGGGGCAAAAATTAATTAGCAAGACCTCAGATCGATATCTCGCTTGTTCAACATTGCTAACTATTATAAGAAGATGTTTCCCCCTCGGGATTACTAGTAGCTTCGGTTATTGAGTCTCGTACAAGTGAATTACTCTATAATTTTAGTCAAAAATAATAATCATATAATACTATTATAGGTGTCCGACCTAAAAGACCGGTGGAATTTCTCACTGTTTGACTATTTGTTATCCAATACAAAAACCACTTAGTCATCTTAAACTAGCTAATGTTGTGTATTATCAACATTTCTACATAAGGTGGCAATATGATATCTTGAGCAGTTACATATCTAGGATCCTTCACATAAATAGACAGGTCAGAAGGTCCATATAGATTACTCCTCAATACAATTTCTTTCAAATTCATTAAAAATTCATTTATCGATTCTTGAATTCCTGTTATGGTAGAATATTCATGTGGGACTTTCTCCTATTTAGACATGCGATACATGTTTCTCCTATTTCTCCAAGTAAATCTCTTCGCATCCCAACACATATTGAGTCGTTTTGTCCTGTCATAAGTAGAAATATAATAAAATGTCCATTATAAAGGAGTTTACTGTCTGTTCTAGATTCAACACATTTTCACTATAGTGTTTGAGTAAATACTAGTCCTTTCTCTCAATATCTCCACCAGATTATTTCGACATTCATAAATATCGTCTCCCTCGTCCTCAAATTATTTGCTATTAGAATTGCATAATGCAATACACATTGTGAAATGTCTCACACTCGTTCCGAGAATGAAGTGTTTTTTTCCTTATATGATTTTGGAAAATCTTCACCTCTAGAGCTAACTTTTGCAATTGAGTAAGGTCTGTAACATGGTATTCATCTTTTATTATTGGCTTGCATAATGTTGGATTCCAAGTTGTATTATCCACACTCTAGAAGTTTTAGATATGGGTGTAAAATATATGTCCTGCATTGGTTGATCAATAAGGTATTGTCCCCTTATATGGTTTGAACAATTCACGTCTTATGAATTAGTTTTGAGGGTTGAATTAGATCCAATGATCATATTCTAACTTTAATTGTCAATGATGGATTTCGCGCCACATAATGAATCGAGAAACTAAATACGTTTCCAATATCGATCAATATAAGAATAAAGCCATGAGGTTGGAAGGAAAGGTGACTTTCTTTTCCTTTTCAACTTCTTCCTTTAGAACTTCCTGTAAAGTGGAAGGGTAGGCCTTTAGCACCAGAAAGGTGAAGATCGAAATTAGGAGAGTGAAGAGAGGAAGGAACCTCTTTTTTAGTGGATAAAGTCTGATAATAATCAGTGGTAAATTATAAAAGGCCATTTGACTATTTTAAAGAGCAAAATTTGACCCAAATACAGAATTAGTTTGAGGGGTATTCTTGAATTATTTGATACAAGGAAGACACAAAGTGGAGGCTAGTAAACTTTTTCGTTTATACCCCAAAAATTTTGTAATATTGGATTATCAATTTATTTAGTTTAAAAAGTATTAAAACTTGTAGAAAAAAGGAACAAAATCTTTATAATAGGAAGAAGGATTGTTTATTTTTCAACGGTAGAAATACTTTAGACTTTGAATTAAACTACTTATATTTTCATATTACTAATAGTAAACATATGGCTAACATCTTATTAATTTGAAATAATCCTAATATTTGTTATTACTATTAAATTTTTGTGATAAACTTAAAATCATTATACCTCAGTAAAAATGCTACTACACAATAGGTTCGAATTAAAAAAATTGACTAATTATTTGCATAATTTGTATATACATAAATTCTATTAAAATATTAAAGTCTCTTATTAGAAGTTAGTATTAGACTACTAATTTTAATGAGTCGCTTTTGAAGTGATCTTGTCTTTAAAATAGTAGTCTAATACTACTAATAATTGTCTTTAAAATAGCAGTCTAATACTAACTTCTAATAATGGCCTACGTGCACTATCAACTAGATAGCTTGAAAAAAATGTCAACACGTGCTGGGCCCAGAAGATAGTGCCACGTAGACCGAAAAGGGGTAGAAAATTATTTATAAAATAAGTTCGAGGAGGTAATAGTACCTTAGTACAGTATAAGTGTGTCTTTGAGATATCGGACGTAGGTTGAGGGGTACTTATGCATTTTCCTCTATTTTTTGGTTTACAAGAATAAATATCATTTTGTATGAATTATTATGACCTATAACGAGTTGCATGTTTGAGTAATGAAAACAACCACTAAAATTTATGTTATAACATCCTACAGTATCATTTCCCTGGAGTTACAATAATGTAAGATGTTTTATGATCTGAAGTTGTCTTTTGTATGAAATTATTATGATAAGATAAATATAGAGCTAATATCTAAGTGTTAATATGATGGCAGGTTGATGTTGAAGTTACATTTTCCTTTTCAAGCTTGGAAAATGCAAAAGAATTTGATCCTAGTTGGGCTGATCTTTATGCCCAAGATGTATGTGCCATTAGGGGTTCGACAGTTCAAGGTGGACTTGGTTTATTTGGACTTTTAACATTGTCTTCTGAAAACTTGGAAGAGTATACACCTGTATTCTTTAGATATTTAAAAGGTTCTCATGTGTTCTGATGCATCAAGGTTTGTAGTGAAATCCCTCCTCTTAAACTAGAGAGATCTCAGATCTAAACTTTGGAAATGAAAAAAGTTCTCATAGAGAATGCTCTGTCTGTTTAACGAATATTTTGTGATGCAGATTTAAGTTAGTTGGGCCAATGATATCAAATAATTATAAACATAAAAGTTCAAATGCACTTAAAACTCATATTTCAACTCATTTTTCTTTTGTGTCGTGTTGACAATTAGTTGATTTTTTTTCCAGATTAACCATTCCGTGGTTGAATGTTTTGGTGATGGTGGAAAGATATGCATTACATCAAGGGTCTATCCAGCATTAGCCATTTATGGTGACACACATTTGTTTGCTTTCAATAATGGTACTGAGACAGTCAAAATTGAGACTCTTGATGCTTGAAACACGGCTAAATCCGAGAGATAGATTTAAAACATAAGTTCTTTCAGTTTTTCTTTCTCTTTCTGTGTTGACCCCTTTTTTTTATGAGAACTTGTACAAATTTTCTATTTCTAGTAAATCATGATTAAAATATTCTTCTTTTCTGTAAAATTGAATTTGATGATGCTTAATATAGAATGCAATTATTTTTCTACTGAGTTCTTATTTCATTTCAAAGTACACCGATGTTTACTTATTCCTTGTGTATATATAGGTGTAACACAATGTAATGAAGCCAAAAATTTCTCCAGCTAAGAGGTTAGCAACTACATTTAGGTAAGGGAAATATTCCGTCTTCAATCCTTTTTCTATGATATGCAACTTATAAGTATTATGTGAAATTAATCCACACTTTAATATTAATAATAACAATTACAATGAGAAACGAAAACTAAACAAAACAAAGCAAATATGTGAACATTACAAATACATGTTCCTCCCTATTTCTCCAAGTAAAGCTCTTGACATTACAACGCCTGTTGTGTTGGCTTGACCTTTCATAAGTGGAAACAGAATAAAACGTCTATTATAAAGGAGTTAAATGTCTGTTATAGATTCAACACACTTTCACTATAGTGTCCGAGTAGATACTATGAACTAAGCAGCCTCGCACAATTCAACATCAAATACATACATCATAATCCAGTTTACAGATAATTAGACCTCATAGTCTAACATTTTTATCGACGTACGAATAAAGTTTATCATAAAAATGAAAAACACCAAATTAACATGAGATTTTTATGTTGCGCCGCACAATTGACACAAGTTGTGTACTGGTTTCCCGATGTGTGACAAATGAAAACTGCGGGGACCCAAATGGGTTGCCTGTGTTTGACAAGAATTTGTGAACCCACATATTCCACTTTTTAAACATAGGCAACCTTACACAAGTGTAAGTTGTGTGAGGTATTTTGATTCCCGCATACTCGATTTGTCATAACATAGACAAACACACATGTGTCAGTTGTGAGGCACAAAAGTATTTTTCTCGATCTGCATCAACTGGATATTCCAAAGTAGCCCATAGTCCCCCTTCCTATTGCACAACATTCATTTTGCTCACTTTTCCAGACTTTGGGGAACAATTCTCCATTTACTTGAACATTCTTTCCCCATAGTCAAGCATAAAGACGACAACAACATTGTCCAGACTTTTACCTGCCTTCGGCTGTCCCCTATATCACATATATCTGTTTCTAAGCACACTCGAGGTAAACCCAATCTGCTATATTTTCAATAATCAACAGGAACTCAGCAACTGCAATATCGGTTCCTAGCATAGAGCTTGGACAGAGATGCAAATAGGCTGAATATCTGTGTCATCCATTTGCCAGACGAACCAATGTGAAGATTCCTCGACCATGAGTAAATCATCAATTCAGTTGTGCATCAACTCCTAGTTTCCTTCTGAGAAATTCAGCAAATTTGAGGAGTCACATTTTTGCAAATGAGATGATAAATAAAGTCGAGCACTAAAAATGATCTAGCAGCCAGAACCAATAGGCTATCAAGTTGATTGCCACCAACAACAACCAAAAAGGGAAAAAAATATGGGGGGTTATATGGGGAAAAAACTAAAAATGAGAAGTTTCAAGTAAATAATTTCTGGGCATGTCCAGTGGAGGAATGAGTTTTGTTTTTTCCGTTGAGCTGTACAGAAACACTTCAGGTAATAAAATGTGGATAGTTACCAAAAAAAGAAAGTAACAATTTTCAATTATAGAATGTGTTGTTCTTTTTGGAACAAACTAATAGGGAAATAGTGTCAAACAAATTTGGAATGGGGGTGTACTCGATATCCTCTTAGATTTTGTATCATTGAAAAACAAAGTTGATAATCTGGAAAAGCCACTGCTACAACATTACATTGCATTCTTTCCATCCCAAATCAAGTAAACAAGAATTTAGTTTTCCTGAAAAATAACAATTCAAATTGCATAGAAAGAGTAGAAAGGCTTAGAACTTTACACTTGATGTTCTTAAATCTTTTCCTTCTCATGTCATGTTCATCAATCGGGCTGACTGTTAAGTTAAATTCACGCAAGGGGTGATATTCTACTGAAGCCAGTTTTTCCTTTGCTGTCTGCATTCTCTTTTTTTCAACACTCTGCAATAATATAAAGGAAAAGATCATAATGCAGTTCATAAACTAGATGAATGCCACATTATTCTCCACAAAACAAATGTAAACTTACAAGGGCCTTCTCTAACCCTTGAATTTGTTGTTTGCATAGCTTGAGCTCCATCTCAATGGCATGGATACGATTATCTATAGGTACATTGCACTGCTCAACCATCTGCTTCTGCTTACCCCGGACAATCTCTGGCTGCCAAACATTTAGTGCAACTTTGGCTTGCCTGATGGCAAATCAATTGTGCAGTCAAACATCAGCCGCATCATTTTACATTATATTTGACTAACAAAGAATAACGTACCAACTTATACAACAACCAAGCAAACAAGATTGTGATGCTCTGGTATAAAACATTGTTTTCTACACCAACTCGAATACCATACACATGTCTTATATAATCTCCTAATTGTATTTTTGCTTATGGCATTCTCAAAAGCAAGCAACCTGTTGTTTGTGAAAGCCAGACCCCAACCCCCATATTGTAGGTAAAAGTGAAGAAACAAAAACAATACATAACATTATAAGAGTACACTTCTGTCCTTCACTACCTGATCTTACACAAATTTAACAACTCAGCAACAGTGTTCTTCATTTTCCCTTTCTCCTCTGCAGATCGAAGTTCCATCTCTCCAATCCTCCTAGAATGCTCATTAATTTCACTCTGAATTCTTAAAACAGCCCTTCTATGGGCCAAAAGCTTCTGTTCTCGAACTTTTCCATATCTAGTTGATATGAGCAACCAATCAGTTCTCCCATAAGATTTACCAGAGAAGATAATATTAAAAAGAAGGCAAGATGATATGGCTAAAGCTAAAATGCCATGAAAATTTAAGAAAAATAGACATAAATACAAGAGTGATATCTTCTGACCATCAGTATCTTAGAATATAACACACATACTCAACAACAACATACCCGTGTAATCCCACAAGTGATGTCAGGGTAGGGCAGTGTGTACACACCATTACCCCTGCCTTTGTGGAGGTAGAGAGATTGTTTCCGAAATATCACACACATATTATTTGCAAGTAATGAGATAGCATTTGCAAATCAAAGTTTGTTTTCTCAATTTTTTCTATTTCAATTTCAACTCGAAATAGAGAATTTGAAGCCACAAACTGGTTTGACGAATATTTCAATGAAATTTAATGGCTTGCACACTCACAAAACTTCAAGTTTTTTACAAGTGATATTCATTCTGAACACTAATGAACAAGTACTCGTTTTTTCAAATTCAACAAAATACAGTATTGTTTCAGGTTTAGATCAATTATTTGGATGTTTTCGAACATCTTCTCGAAAGCTGAGTGCTTTGTTGGGTTCATGTTATATCCACCTTGACAGAATTGAAAAAAATTCCAGCCTTTACCAATTAAAAGGTCCCCAAAGCAACAAATATTCGACTATCATTTGAACTGCTAGAAACTAAATAGACTACTTCCGCTGAGGCATAATACATAAATGTGTCATTTAACTTGGCATCCGCTAGAATCTATGACTTCTAACTTTGGATATACACAGGTAAACACTTAAAACTTGTATACAGTTGAATAAGAAGAAACACGCGTCCTATGTGCCATAATACATAATACATATAGGATGTCATGTAATACAAAAATTGCAACGTAAAGACACCACACAAGATGCATGTGTTTACTTATTCAACTTCTGGATAGTTTAGTGTCGACTTGTGCACGCCTAAAGTTGAATGACGACATTTATATATTATGCCTTCTGCAGAAGATACAATATCCTTGGTGCTAATTTTTTTTTTTTTTAACTGTGGTTTCCGGGCCCAGCTTGCAGGCAACTAGACTAATTAGATTGTATCTACTTCATCAGCTAACTGTAAACCTAAGATTTTATATGATGCAAATACACTAAAACAACATAGACATATACAAAAAAAAAAAAAGAAATTTTGAGTACATGAGTGTGTGCATATATACCTAATTTTGTAGAGCCATTTGCTGGAAACAGAAGATGAAGATGAAGGAGGTTGATATTGGGGAAAATCGGCGGAGAACAAAGAGGACCAGAGAGAATCATCGGAGGAGAGTCGATTGAGGAGGGTGCAAGTTATGGAGAGACAGCAAAGATCTTTGTAGTTGAAGTTGGAAGATTCAATTCCGATTTCAAGGATTCGCCTCCATAGCTCCTCCGGCAAGGCTGAATCCGACGCCGACATATTCTGCAAACCCGGCCCGATTCTGTTTGATGTTTAATTTTTATAGGGGGAAACAATTTCTCAAACAAAACATAACTATAACTATAAGTAAAACCTCTCTAAATTAATATTATTGAAATTATGATTTTTTATTTTTTATAAAGGTACGTGTTCTCATTTGGAAAAGTCTCCAGGAATTAAAATTGTAAAAAACAAACAATATTCATGAACTCAAGGTCATGCTTAATGATCTCGAGTACTACAATAAAGTGGATGTCAATAACTTTTTCGGTTATTCAAGTATTCAATTGAAAATGATATATATTTAGAGGTTCACAGCAATGTTAATGATGAGGTTGAAAATAATATAATACATTTGTAACCAATTACACGTAAGAAAATACTTAGCACGTCTAAAACTCTTCATGCTTCACATACTAGAAATTTTGAATGTAATAAGAAAAGTTAGAGATGAACTTTAATTAGATTTAATTTTTTACAAAAGACAAAAAAACACTAGAATCGTAGTTCACTAATTGTCTTAAATATTTTTGTAATTTTAATGGATTATTAATTTATAATATTAATAAGACCATATAGTTGTATAGGGGTCTTCCGGAAATATATTATTTTATTGAAATATGTAATTTTTTTTCCACTGACCCAATTCAGGTGCAGAGAAAAATATTATTCTAGAGAGTTTATTAATTTATTGAGTATTAATTTAGAAAGATTTTACTATATATTAAAGCTTAACACTTCCACTAACTAATATACTATGTTTATATCAAATTAATAAATATATTTACTATATTTTAATATTAATTTTATTTAATAATTATTATTTAGTATTTTAAATCTGACTTTAACTTACATGTATGTGTTGCATTTTGAATGTGCACAAGTTAAACATTTAAATTTGTATAAATATTGAACTAGTAAATACTTTCTATGTGGCATAATACATGTATAGCAATAACTTTTAAAATTAACATAATACATAAATATGCTCTTTAACTTGATTTTAATTGTCATCTCCACCCTCCAATTTTAAATGTGCACAAGTAGACAATTTAACTTATATAAAATTGAACATGTATCTTATGTGACATCATACATGTAGAACGATACTATGACACAAAATTATCATATAAAATGTCATGTAAGACGAGCGTGTTTATTTGTTCAATTTTCTATAAATTTAAATATTTATTTATACACAATTCTCAATACTCAATACAAGTAAAGTTGAAGTGTATAAATATCAGTTGAAAGTTAAGTTAAAATAATACGTTTATATACTATGTTGCTATTTTATTTCAACCATTAGCATAGGTAAATTCGGTTGTCAACTTTGTGCAATCTTCTAGTCTATCTACATAGTCAAAGTCAATATACTACGCAAAATAAAATAATTGCAGTATGATTTTCATTTTTTTTTAACAGCTATTCTTGCTTTGCTGACATGACATGTACCAATTACGTTTAATATAAAATAGTTTTAAGATATCTTTTAAATTTATAATATTAAACAAGTGACAAAAAATGTTGAAATTAAAAGTTACACAATTTTGTAACATACTTAAAAAGATAAGGGAGGGAGCACTAAAATATAATTTCGAAAGGTCAATGGGAGAATTCATATATAGCCGCCATATTCTGTTATATATTTTATTTTAGTATTGCTATGATTATTTTCCACTATAAATCTGGAGACACAAAGTCAGATATATATACAGAAACAAAGTACTTAGCAAATAGTTCTTGAGCCTATTTCCTTAGCCAAAGAAATGGGAATTCCTTCATCTGTAACTCCAATTTTCAAAAGGTGAGTGACCTTTTAGATCCAATTAGATCCTATATATCTCAATTCATTGAACAGAGGAGTTGATTTCTCATATAATCACCCAACTCATAGAAGAGTTGATTTCTCAGATGATCACCCGACTCATAGAAGAGTTGATTTCTCATATGGTCACTCGATTCATAGAAGAGTTGATTTATCAGATGGTCACTCAATTCATAGAAGAGTTGATTTTTCATATGGTCACTCTAAATCATAAAAGAGTTGATTTGTCATTCAACTCATAGTAATCATCTCAGTAAAAGAAAATTGAACTCAAGAGAAAATATGACTTTCTGAGATAGTAACTATAGATCGAGTAACCATTAGAATCAACTCATAGTTGTTTATCTCAGGAAAAAGATGATTTTTTGAGATAATAACTATTAGTTGAATGATCATTTGAGATTTTTTTATTTTGTAAGAATAATATGGTAATTGGAATTCAGTAAAGAAAATTTAAGTTTGCAGGTTAGAAGGTAAAGTAGCAGTTATCACAGGTGGAGCAAGTGGAATTGGAGAGGCCGCAACTCGGCTTTTCACAAAACATGGCGCAAAAGTTGTGGTAGCTGACGTTCAAGATGACTTAGGTTCGTGTGATTATTTCATCTAAAATTTTTATCTGTCGTCACTAAAAGAACATTTCTAATTAGTCAACTTATTACATATTAATTACTTAATTATATTATGTCTATCAAACAGGTCAAGCTCTGTGCAAAGAACTAGGCTCAAACGACACCATCTCCTTCACACATTGCGATGTCACAAATGAAAACGACATGGAAAACGCGATAGACAGAGCAGTTTCAAGGTACGGAAAGCTAGACATCATGTTCAGCAATGCAGGTATAACAGGAAACATGAAGGATCCGAGTATTTTAGCAACGGATTACAACAACTTCAAGAATGTGTTCGATGTGAATGTTTATGGGGCATTTTTAGGAGCCAAAATTGCAGCCAAAACTATGATACCAACTAAAAAAGGTAGCATTTTGTTCACATCTAGTGTTGCTTCTGTAATTGGTGGAATTGCTTCACCGATAACTTATGCTTCATCAAAACATGCTGTTGTTGGACTAACAAATCATTTAGCTGTTGAATTGGGAAAATATGGAATAAGGGTAAATTGTATTTCTCCATATACAGTTGCTACACCACTTGTTAGGGAAAATTTGGGGAAAATGGATAAGGAAAAAGCAGAGGAAATTATTATGGAAACTGCTAATCTTAAAGGGGGGATATTGGAACCAGAAGATATTGCTGAGGCTGCTGTTTATTTGGGAAGTGATGAATCTAAGTATGTAAGTGGTGTTAATTTGGTGATTGATGGAGGGTATAGTAAAACTAATCCATTTGCCTCAATTGTTATGCAAAACTACATTTAATTTCTAGAAGAAGTTGAAGGATGACTAATATTCTCGGGAATCTTAGTCGCTCAGTTGGTTGACTATTGACTATCTAAACTTTCACTTTACTGGTGTGGTTCCGATTCCCCACATTCTAGAAGAAGTGGAAGGATTACTACTCTTGTACTTTAGTTTCTTGTTGTTTGTTTGTTTGTTGTTTATGATTTTGTAAGTGTGTTCTTGTATACCATGTGTGCAAAAATTTTCACTTCTTGTTCTTTTTGGGACAACTGAATAGTAAATGATATTTTTTTAATTTTACTTGCAACTTGTGAATTTTTTAGAATACGGTCGGTTGAAAATATTTATTGGGTCGGATTGGTGTTAATTAGTAAATTAGCTCATTAGTTTGTCCCTTCTTCTTAACTCTAATCTTAGTGTATAAATACAGCATTATGGGTGTAGAAAAAAAAAAAGGGGGGTGGGGGAGGGGGGGGGGTTATTCCACTTTAGATGATGGATAGGGTTAATGAAATGTTTTTCATCCCTAAAGGATATTTAGGTTGAAGGGAGTTCATCCGCTTTGTGAAAGATTTCTGATGACCGGTGCTGCAAGTCATAGTCACTGTAGATTCGCTTTCGCTATGGAGAAACTCGTTAAATATTGTGAACATTAAATATAACAAGGTCTAAAGATCTCTTGTAAACAGACTAAAAGACTCACGCGTAAACACTAGACCTCGGTCTAAAATTTGTAAGTTATTGCAAATGTTGGACGATAGTAGTCTACTGTAAAGTTGAGAAAATATCAAATATTAGTGAAAGGGATATTTGATATTTCTAATGGCTATATTGACACATTAAATGATAAAATCATACCATGATCTTGCATTTTTAACTTCTCATAGCTAGAAAGTCTGAACTTTTTAATTTTGATTTTTTTCTATTACATTGTAGAATCAGGGAATGGGAATGAGATAGTAAAAAATCGAACTCACACTTAGTGTATGGAAGACCTCTTACGTATACCACTAGACTGTAAGCCTTGATGGTACAAAATCTAAACTTTTTCCTTTTAACTTTTTTCTATTACTTTTGAGGATCGGGGATGGTAAAAATCGAACTCACACTTAGTGTATAGGAGACTCTCACTAGTACCACTAGACAGTAAGTCTTGGCAATAGAAAATCTGAACTTCGATCCTGATACTATACGTGATTGTTTCGCGAAAAGTAGCCAATATAGGGACAATACAACAACTAAATTCTCTTATCCCTTTCAACAATTTTCCATTTTTTTTTACTAGAGAATAAATTAAAGAATGAGAGACAGTAGAGACAAGTCCTTTTTTTTGGATTCACTATTTTGGTTCCACATTTTTTTTGGATTCACTATTTTGGTTCAACACTCTGCAATAATATAAAGGAAAAGATCATAATCCAGTTCATAAACTAGATGCATACCACATTATTCTCCACAAAACAAATGTAAACTTACAAGGGCCTTCTCTAACCCTTGAATTTGTTGTTTGCATAGCTTGAGCTCCATCTCAATGGCATGGATACGATTATCTATAGGTACATTGCACTGCTCAACCATCTGCTTCTGCTTACCCCGGACAATCTCTGGCTGCCAAACATTTAGTGCAACTTTGGCTTGCCTGATGGCAAATCAATTGCGCAGTCAAACATCAGCTGCATCATTTTACATTATCTTTGACTAACAAAGAATAACGTACCAACTTATACAACAACCAAGCAAACAAGATTGTGATGCTCTGGTATAAAACATTGTTTTCTACACCAACTCGAATACCATACACATGTCTTATATAATCTCCTAATTGTATTTTTGCTTATGACATTCTCAAAAGCAAGCAACCTGTTGTTTCTGAAAGCCAGACCCCAACCCCCAAATTGTAGGTAAAAGTGAAGAAACAAAAACAATACATAACATTATAAGAGTAGACTTCTGTCCTTCACTACCTGATCTTACGCAAATTTAACAACTCAGCAACAGTGTTCTTCATTTTCCCTTTCTCCTCTGCAGATCGAAGTTCCATCTCTCCAATCCTCCTAGAATGCTCATTAATTTCACTCTGAATTCTTAAAACAGCCCTTCTATGGGCCAAAAGCTTCTGTTCTCGAACTTTTCCATATCTAGTTGATATGAGCAACCAATCAGTTCTCCCATAAGATTTACCAGAGAAGATAATATTAAAAAGAAGGCAAGATGATATGGCTAAAGCTAAAATGCCACGAAAATTTAAGAAAAATAGACATAAATACAAGAGTGATATCTTCTGACCATCAGTATCTTAGAATATAACACGCATACTCAACAACAACATACCCGTGTAATCCCACAAGTGATGTCAGGGTAGGGCAGTGTGTACACACCATTACCCCTGCCTTTGTGGAGGTAGAGAGATTGTTTCCGAAATATCACACACATATTATTTGCAAGTAATGAGATAGCATTTGCAAATCAAAGTTTGTTTTCTCAAGTTTTTCTATTTCAATTTCAACTCGAAATAGAGAATTTGAAGCCACAAACTGGTTTGACGAATATTTCAATGAAATTTAATGGCTTGCACTCTCACAAAACTTCAAGTTTTTTACAAGTGATATTCATTCTGAACACTAATGAACAAGTACTCGTTTTTTCAAATTCAACAAAATACAGTATTGTTTCAAGTTTAGATCAATTATTTGGATGTTTTCGAACATCTTCTCGAACGCTGAGTGCTTTGTTAGGTTCATGTTGTATCCACTTGACAGAATTGAAAACAATTCCAGCCTTCACCAATTAAAAGGTCCCCAAAGCAACAAATATTCGACTATCATTTGAACTGCTAGAAACTAAGTAGACTACTTCCGCTGAGGCATAATACATAAATGTGTCATTTAACTTGGCTTCCGCTAGAATCTATGACTTCCAACTTTGGATATATACAAGTAAACACTTAAAACTTGTATAAAATTGAATAAGTAGAAACATGCGTCCTATGTGCCATAATACATAATACATGTAGGATGTCATGTAATACAAAAATTGCAACGTAAAGACACCACACAGGATGCATGTGTTTACTTATTCAACTTCTGGATAGGTTAGTGTCGACTTGTGCATGCCTAAACATTTATTTATTATGCCTTCTGCAGAAGATACAATATCCTTGTTGCTAATTTTTTTTTTGTAACTGTGGTTTCAGGGCCCAGCTTGCAGGCAACTAGACTAATTAGATTATATCTACTTCATCAGCTAACTGTAAACCTAAGATTTTATATGATGCAAATACACTAAAACAACATAGACATTTACAAAAAAATGAAATTTTGAGTACATAAGAGTGTGCATATATGCCTAATTTTGTAGAGCCATTTGCTGGAAACAGAGCATGAAGATGAAGGAGGTTGATGTTCGGGAAAATCGGCGAAGCACAAAGAGGACCAGAGGGAATCATCGGAGGAGAGTCGATTGAGGAGGGTGCAAGTTATGGAGAGACAGCAAAGATCTTTGTAGTTGAAGTTGGAAGATTCAATTCCGATTTCAAGGATTCGCCTCCATAGCTCCTCCGGCAAATCTGAATCCGACGCCGACATATTCTGCAAACCCTGCCCGATTCTGTTTGATGTTTAATTTTAATAGGGGGAAACAATTTCTCAAACAAAACATAACTATAGCTATAAGTAAACCTGAATCCTAAACCCTAAACCCTAAAACCTCTCTAAATTAATATTATTGGAATCATGATTTATATTTATTTATAAAAGTATGTGTTCTCATTTGTAAAAGTCTCAAGGAATTAAAATGAATTTGTAAAAAACGAACAATATTCATGAATTTAAGATCATGCTTAATAATCTCGAGTACTACAACAAAGTGGATGTTAATAGCTTTTTCGATTATTCAACGGAAAATGATATATATTTAGAGGTTCAAAGCAATGTTAATGATGAAGTTGAAAACGATACAATACATTTGTAACCAATTACACCTAAGGAAATACTTAGCACGTCTAGAACTCTTCATGCTTCACATACCAGAACTTTTGGATGTAATAAAAAAATTTAGAGATGAACTTTAACTAGGTTTAATTTTTTACAAAAGACAAAAAAATTAGAATCGTAGTTCACTAATTATCTTAAATATTTTTGTAATTTTAACGGATTATTAATTTATAATATTAATGAAACCATATAGTTGTATAGGGATCTTTCGAAAATATATTATCTTATTATTTTATCGAAATATGTAATTTTTTTCCCACTGACCCAATTCAGGACCAAAGAAAAATATTATTCTAGAGAGTTTATTAATTTATTGAGTATTAAATTAGAAAGGTTTTACTATATATTAAAGCTTAACACTTCCACTAACTAATATATTATGCTTATATCAAATAAATATATATATATATATATATATTATATTTTAATATTAATTTTATTTCATAATTATTATTTAGTATTTTAAATCTGACTTTACTTGCATTTATGTGTTGCATTTTGAATGTACACAAGTAAAACATTTAAACTTGTATAAATATTGAACTAGCAAATACTTTCTATGTGGCATAATACACGTATAGCAATAACTTTTAAAATTGACATAATATATAAATATGCTCTTTAACTTGATTTTAGTTGTCATCACCACCATTCAATTTTGAATGTGCACCAGTACACATTTAACTTGTATAAAATTGAACATGTATCTTACGTGACATCATATATGTAGAATGATACTACGACACAAAATTGTCATGTAGAACGAGCATATCTATTTGTTCAATTTTTTATAAATTTAAGTATTTATTTATATACAATACTCAATACAAGTAAAGTTAAAGTGTATAAATATCAATTGAAAATTAAGTTAAAATAATACGTTTATATATTATGTTGCTATTTTATTTCAACCATTAGCATAGGTAAGTTCGGTTGTCAACTTTGTGCAATCTTCTAGTCTATCTACATAGTCAAAGTCAATATACTACGCAAAATAAAATAATCGCAGTATGATTTTCATTTTTTTTTAACAGCTTATTCTTGCTTTGCTGACATGACATGTACCAATGACGTTTAATATAAATAATTTTAAGATATCTTTTAAATTTATAATATTAAACAAGTGACGTAAAATGTTGAAATTAAAAGTTACACAATTTTGTAACAAACTTAAAAAGAAAAGGGAGGGAGCACTAAAATATAATTTCGAAAGGTCAATGGGAGAATTCATATATAGCCGCCATATTCTGTTATATATTTTATTTTAGTATTGCTATGATTATTTTCCACTATAAATCTGGAGACACAAAATCAGATATATATACAGAAACAAAGTACTTAGCAAATAGTTCTTGAGCCTATTTCCTTAGCCAAAGAAATGGGAATTCCTTCATCTGTAACTCCAATTTTCAAAAGGTGAGTGACTATCAACAACTCAAATTAGGTCCTATATATCTCAATTCATTGAACAGAGGAGTTGATTTCTCATATAATCACCCAATTCATAGAAGAGTTGATTTCTCAGATGATCACCCGACTCACAGAAGAGTTGATTTCTCAGATGGTCACTCGATTCATAAAAGAGTTGATTTCTCAGATGATCACTCGATTCATAGAAGAGTTGATTTATCAGATGGTCACTTATTCATAGAAGAGTTGATTTCTCATATGGTCACTCTAACTCATAGAAGAGTTGATTTGTCATGCAACTCATAGTTATCATCTCAGTAAAAGAAAATTGAACTCAAGAGAAAATATGACTTTCTGAGATAGCAACTATAGATCGGATGACCATTAGAATCAACTCAGAGTTGTTATCTCAGGAAAAAGATGATTTTTTGAGATAATAACTATTAGTTGAATGATCATTCGAGATTTTTTTATTTTGTAAGAATAATATGGTAATTGGAATTCAGTAAAGAAAATTTAAATTTGCAGGTTAGAAGGTAAAGTAGCAGTGATCACAGGTGGAGCAAGTGGAATTGGAGAGGCCGCAACTCGGCTTTTCACAAAACATGGCGCGAAAGTTGTGGTAGCTGATGTTCGAGATGACTTAGGTTCGTGTGATTATTTCATCTAAAAGTTTTATCTGTCGTCACTAAAAGAACATTTCTAATTAGTCAACTTATTACATATTAATTACTTAATTATATTATGTCTATCAAACAGGTCAAGCTCTGTGCAAAGAACTAGGCTCAAACGACACCATCTCCTTCACACATTGCGATGTCACAAATGAAAACGACATGGAAAAAGCCATAGACAGAGCAGTTTCAAGGTACGGAAAGCTAGACATCATGTTCAGCAATGCAGGTATAACAGGAAACATGAAGGATCCGAGTATTTTAGCAACGGATTACAACAACTTCAAGAATGTGTTCGATGTGAATGTTTATGGGGCATTTTTAGGAGCCAAAATTGCAGCCAAAACTATGATACCAACTAAAAAAGGTAGCATTTTGTTCACATCTAGTGTTGCTTCTGTAATTGGTGGAATTGCTTCACCGATAACTTATGCTTCATCAAAACATGCTGTTGTTGGACTAACAAATCATTTAGCTGTTGAATTGGGAAAATATGGAATAAGGGTAAATTGTATTTCTCCATATACAGTTGCTACACCACTTGTTAGGGAAATTTTGGGGAAAATGGATAAGGAAAAAGCAGAGGAAATTATTATGGAAACTGCTAATCTTAAAGGGGGGATATTGGAACCAGAAGACATTGCTGAGGCTGCTGTTTATTTGGGAAGTGATGAATCTAAGTATGTAAGCGGTGTTAATTTGGTGATTGATGGAGGGTATAGTAAAACTAATCCATTTGCCTCAATTGTTATGCAAAACTACATTTAATTTCTAGAAGAAGTTGAAGGATGACTAATATTCTCGGGGAATCTTAGTTACTCAGTTGATTGACTATCTGAACTTTCACCTTACTGGTGTGGTTCGATTCCCCACATTCTAGAAGAAGTGGAAGGATTACTACTCTTGTACTTTAGTTTCTTGTTGTTTGTTTGTTTGTTGTTTATGATTTTGTAAGTGTGTTCTTGTATACCATGTGTGCAAAAATTATCTCTTGTTTTTTTGGGACAACTGAATAGTAAATGATATTTTTTCAATTTTTGCAACTTGTGAATTTCTTTGATTACGGTCGGTTGAAAATATTTATTGGGTCGGGTTGGTGTTAATTAGTAAATTAGCTCATTAGTTTGTCCCTTCTTCTTAACTCTAATCTTAGATATAAATACACCATGGGTGTAGAAAAAAAGGAGTTTTATTCCACTTTAGATGATGGATAGGGTTAATGAAATGTTTTTCATCCCTAAAGGATATTTAGGTTGAAGGGAGTTCATCCGCTTTGTGAAGATTTTTGATGATCGGTGATGCAAGTCATAGTCACTGTAGATTCGCTTCCGCTATGGAGAAACTCGTTAAATATTGTGAACATCAAATATAACAAGGTCTAAAGATCTCTGTTAAACAGACTAAAAGACTTATGCGTAAAATTAGACAATAATAGTCTAATGTAAAGTTGAGAAAATATCAAATATTAGTGAAAGGGATATTTGATATTTCTAATGGCTATATTGACACATTAAATGATAAAATCATACCATGATCATGCATTTTTAACTTCTCATAGCTAGAAAGTCTGAACTTTTTAATTTTGATTTTTTTCTATTACATTGTAGAATCAGGGAATGGGAATGAGATAGTAAAAAATCGAACTCACACTTAGTGTATGGAAGACCTCTTACGTATACCACTAGACTATAAGCCTTGATGGTACAAAATCTAAACTTTTTCCTTTTAAATTTTTTCTATTACTTTTGAGGATCGGGGATGGTAAAAATCGAACTCACACTTAGTGTATAGGAGACTCTCACTAGTACCACTAGACAGTAAGTCTTGGCAATAGAAAATCTGAACTTCGATCCTGATACTATACGTGATTGTTTCGCGAAAAGTAGCCAATATAGGGACAATACAACAACTAAATTCTCTTATCCCTTTCAACAATTTTCCATTTTTTTTTACTAGAGAATAAATTAAAGAATGAGAGACAGTAGAGACAAGTCCTTTTTTTTGGATTCACTATTTTGGTTCCACATTTGTTGGAAGAGTGTATCCACCGCTGTAATCAAAAGCATGAGTATCATTTATCTCCTTTCTCTGTAGAGCCTCTTTATTATAAGGATGTCTAGAAGCAGCTATTGTTGTCCCAAAATCCGTTATCGATGATGATGCAGACGTAGAATTTGTTTCCAGACCATCATTTTGCAGAATACTTTCAAGCATTTTTACCACATCACTCATCGTTGGACGATCAGAAGCAGCCTCTTCAACACATTGCATTGCCACGTCCACAAACCTTGTAAAACCAATTAGATTTGGCATGTTTCTAATGACTGGATCGATCATATTGCTCAAGCCATAATGCTCCTCGTCGTTCTTATTAATTGCTGTTCTCATCTCTCGAACAACGTATTTCCCCTTCTCTATTGGTTGTTTTGCAGTTATGAGTTCTAGCATTACAACACCAAAGCTATACACATCGCTCTTCTCAGTTAGTTTTTGAGTCATATAGTATTCAGGATCTAGATACCCCTGCAACGTAATCAATAGTCTCAAATTCAATTTCAATTATCATGCTTCAAGAGTTCAACACAATTCAAACTTTTTCTTGAAATAGAAAGTGAAAATGTGAGGATGTGGTACTGACCAATGTGCCTTTAACTTGAGTGGAAACATGACCCTTTGAGCTATCTGATACGAGTTTGGACAAACCGAAATCCCCGACCTTTGCTGTTAAGTTCTGATCCAACAAAATGTTAGTTGATTTCACATCTCTGTGAATTATAGGAGGATTGGCAAGCTCATGCAGATAAGCTAATCCTCTAGCTGAACCAAGCGCAACACGAAGTCTCCTCTTCCAATCTAGATAAATGCTCGTTTTCCCTGTAGAGCATAGTGGAAATTAACTTCTACAGAGAAATGGAAATATTAGGAACTTTTTAGTGTAAATTACTATAAATAGGAAGTAGTCTTAGGAGGATGTAACTTACCTGACAGATTCTCCCTGAGTGAACCATTTGGCATATACTCGTATACCAGTACTTGTTCCCCTTGCTCAAAACAGAATCCAACCAGACCAACTAGGTTCTTGTGATGAACCCGTGAAAGCAATTCAATTTCCGTCTTGAACTCTTGTCCACCTTGCATGGATCCATGTTGAGCCCTTTTGATAGCAATTACTTGCCCATTCGCGAGCGTTCCTCTGTAGACCTAGGAAACAGAACACACGCAAATAAGAAAAGTAGGTGAAGAGTTTATCCTCTTTAATTTATTCTGTATACAATGGATTTTCATAGCAAACCTTCCCATAGCCACCAGAACCAATCTCATTTCTCTCCGAGAAGTTTCCAGTGCATTTCTTAAGTTCATCATAAGAAAACCATCTGGCTCCCTTTAGTTGTGGTGCACCTTCACTGTCGTTTCCACTTGGAGCCCACGATGCTGGACAAAGAAGGTCAAAGTAATCAGACATTTTAGTTCAATCCTAGTTACATATTGGACATACAGTCAAACCTCTCTATAAAGACGTCATTTGTTCTGATATTTCTTTGGCTGCTATAGCGAAATGTTGTTATAAAGAACATACCATTCAACATAACATGAAAAAACAGTTCTAAAGAAAACTTGGTCGTTATAGTGAAATGTTATCATAGAGGATGACTATTATAGAGAGGCTTGAATGTATATATAGTTTTAACTCATCGGTTTTTTCCTGTAAAAGATCACATTACCAAATGGTCTACTTAATCCAATAGCTCTTTCAGCAAGTTTCTTTTGTTGAATAGCATATATTGCAAGAGCAACGAGCAAGAGGACCAGGATGGTACATCCGGTAGCTATTCCAATAACTTGTCTTGAGCTAATAGAAGTTTCTCCACGTTCGGCTGAAACAGTTTTAGTTTTAGGTCAGTATTGGTCTAGAAGTTACAGTTGTAAAGAAACTCAGTAATTATACCTTGGAAAGTGTAAGGAGATGCTATAAAATAGTATGGTCCAAACTCGTGAGGCGGTTTATAAGTTTGGTTACTCAAGGAAAATCCAATTCGCTCAACCTCTGATCTATTAAAATACTTTCCTGTTGGTGGAAATAATTCTAACTGCACCTGAAGATAATCATCAATGTTGAAGAAGGGGTTCTGCAGAGAAACTGAACCGGGTGTGAGATCCAACTTCACCCACAGGCTCATTTCGAGTGAATGGAATGTATTATCATTGGACAACTCCCTAAAAGAGGGTCCTCTAAAGTAGAATGTTCCCTCATACGGATAAGCACAATCACAACTTTGTGGGCTAACTTTTTGATCAGCAGGACATGATTTTCTCCCACAGTTAGCTAGGCTGGTTGAGTAAGGCTTTGCAGATTGCTGCTGAAGCTGACAGTAGTTCGTGTTTCCAAGGGCCGTGTCACACACTGGGTTTCCGATCAGTCTGAGGACAACCACAAAGCAATCAAGGAGAAAGAAAGAGACAAAAAAACATAATCTAATTGACTAAAAAGGAGAAATGAGCCATCTCACATCAAGGTATTTTTGTATCCAGAGCCAAGTGTTATTGAGGAGATCTCGTTGTTCTGTAAATCAACAAGTGTGAGTTGCCTGCCACTGATGCCGCCCATGTTCAACGTATCATTCAATACATTGTTCCTCAGTTTCCTGCATAAGTTATTACGATCATTACAACCTCTTCATTGCAGGTAATACACATGGAATATTCAGTTAGGATCGCGATACTCACACTTGTTGTAATTGAGGTAAAGCAAAAAGTTTCTGAGGCACTGATCCATGGAGTGAGCCATACTCAATGACTCTGAGCATTACATCAGTTCTTCCTACTTAGATTCATCAAACTTTTTTGGAAATTCATAGCTGCATTCATAACTGATTAATACTCACAGAGTGGTGAGAGACTCTAAAGTCGAGAACCATATAGGCGCCTCCGATTTATGGAAGGAATTATTGCTCAAGTCCCTGGAAGAGAAACAAAATTTGATGCATCACTTCAACATTGAGAAACAACTAAGGAAAATCAGGATTCTATATATTTTCCTTACAGATAATTAAGGGAATTCATTCCAGTTAAATCTGGTAGTGGACCGGACAGTTCGTTGTGAGCCAAATTCCTAATAACAGAACATAAGAGCACAAAGAACTACTGAGACTAGCAATTCTTAATTTCAGTTAGTCAACTGAATGAGCTACGATGGGGAAAAAGTATACTTACAACTCTACAACGCTTGTGAGATTGTTAAGATTTGATGGGACGCTGCCATTTAAGGCATTTCTATCGAGCCGACTGTATATGTTAGGTTACATGAATACCAGCAAAAGATAAAAGAGTACAAGCATATAATCCAAAACAGAAGGTGAAGTAGCATGAAAAGTAGGATAAATAAGACGGTCAATTCTACTCACAGAACCTCAAGTGTCTGAACAAGTCCTAGTGTAAGTGGAATGTTCCCGCTTAGTTGATTTCCATCGAACAGTCTGCCATATCAGAAGTTCACAAAGTGAGAAGGAGGGAAGGAAGAATAGTGTGAATCACTCTTTAGTTTCTTGACTTACACATGTATTAGCACCATGTCAGGACTAAAAAGAATGTCCGGAATGGAGCCTGAAAGTTGGTTTTTATTAAAATGGCTGCGATAATGACATAACGTAGAAGTCAGACCTTAAGAGGTATATATACCAACTTAAGAACAGCATGTAATATGGACAGGTAAAGTTTACTCACAAGTGTTTTGCTTTTTTTAGAAGGTCTAACCCCGGACTTGAGGAAGTTGAAACAGGAATCGGTCCTGTGAACTGGTTATCTGCTAGATCAAGCCAGTACAGTTTTGACAGATTGCCAAGAGTTCGTGGAATCTCACCGGTGAAATTATTTGAGTTAAGTGCCCTGTCAAAGAAATTGACATGGAACTAAATGAGTTGACGATACACCAAAAATGATCACAAGTTGATGTTGCTGAGAAATTCTTACAAGAAGGATAACTCAGCAAGTCTTCCCAATTCCCTCGGTATACTGCCACTGAAGCTACAGCCCGCGAGGATTCTGAAAAGTAAATAAATACATTCACGTACATGTAAGTTATGTATGTCATTGAATCATGATTACGAAGAAAAATCTGATCAAATGATCATTCTATGACGAAAATATTATATATGTCAATTTTGTGTACATAGAGGGTATACATTATACAATCAAGACCATCAAGTTTTCATAGTCTTACAATATGTTTAGTTTCTGCAGATCTCCAATCCGCGGAGAAAGAGAACCTGTAAGTCCTCGGTTGAACGACAGGTCTCTGCAATACAAGTTTAGCAACTGAGGTGAAAAAATTATGGTGACAAATACAAGCTTATTGCTAATAATCAACAGAAGTTTATTGGATTTAAAAACCAAACTCACAAGGAAATTAATTCAGTGAGCCCTCCAATGTCGCCACTTAATTTTCCTCTCAGTCCCATTGTTGATAATCCCCTGAAAGAAACAATAAACACAAGCAATTGTTAACAACTACTTCGTTGGTGAAACAACAATTTCAAAAACTAAGTTGTGGCTTGGTTTGAAGTATAAAAAAGTGAGAAACTTACGTAAATTCCACTAGTTTAGTAGCTAATTTCTTAGATACATTTTAGTTTGCAATATTACGTATCTTACCATATTTTGGTGTGCCAGATACATCCAGATACATGGGGTAAAAATTAGGTGTAATTTGTTCTAGATATATTGTATCCAAGTGGATTCATATGCATCTGGCTGGGATATATAACAAATCTCGTTTGTCTCTCTTGCCTCTCTCCCATCTCACTCGCCACTCTCTTATGTATCTAACGAATCTCACTCGTCTTCCTCCCCATTTCGCTCTCCTCTCTCCCTTTTTTAGTGTATCTGATGACAAAAATACATGTATATAAGTGTATCTTCCTCAATATATGGGAGGAAACTCTTAATTAGTGATAAGATACATAATATTTTGAAAGTATAGGTAATGATGTATATATGATAGCGCCGTATGTCTAATTATGTAGTTTTTTCAAACAAAAAAAAAATGTATTTTGTGGATAAATTTTCATATTACTTATACAACATTTGGTTTTCAATGTAAAATCTTGTAAGCTAATATAGTTTCCATATAACTAACATGATGTTTCGTTTCCGATATTAAACTCTGCACTAGTCATGCGAAGTTTAATATTGGAAACTAAAGACGAGAATCTATATATTATTTTTCACAAATAGAATGTGGAACAAGAATACATGTACGAGTAGTACATGGATAAGAGCATCTAAAGGCAGAAATGCCATTAAATTACGCAATCATGCATAACAATTCATGTATAACTAGAACGTAAACCAAACGATCCCCAGATATTGGAAGAAAAAAAGCATACTCACAATGCAGTTACCCTTGAGTTGTTGCAGGTTACACCTTCCCAAGATGTTCCACAAGGATCATCCGATTTCTGCCAACTAGGCGGCGTATTTTCCCACTGATCTTTCAGTGATCGAAGTATCGTTACTGCAATCAACCAAGTTCACACTTATTCATAACAACATTATTATCTGAACTCAGTACGTTCAACACAAAACATAAATTTATAAGTAAAAGTTCACAAAAACTGCAACAAATAGTAAAGCTCATAAAGTTTAAATACTGGATCCGACAATTTTATACAAAGTTCTTACCATCTCTGGGATCTGTAACAGTATATATGAAATCGATGCCAGACGAGAAGACGATAAAGCAGAGCAACAGCCGGGTGGCTGCCATTGTTCAAAAATTTGCTTCAGATCAGCAAATAACTAATTTGATTTTTCATACATATGGTTACTTATAATATGTGAAAAATACAAATAAAAGTTTGGAGGGATTTTTTTGCTTTTTAAGGGCAGTTGGTGGGTGGGGAGAAAAGTTGTTAGGCAAATTCGACATTTTAATGATTTAACTTATCTTAGAAGCCAATCTAACTGTTGTCTAATTCCACTATCGATTACTCATAATTGTGAGACAATTATCACTGAATTATAATGGCGGATCTGTTGTTACGGTATGAAGTTTATCTGAACTCAGTACTTTTAACTTCGAGTATAAATTTATGGGTAAGAAATAATATAATTGTAATGACTAGTAAATATGAAGTTATAACTTTGAAAATATGACAGATTCGGTGTGGAAAACTTTAAAAATTGAACTCATAAAGTTTAAATCGTGGATCGAGTTGGATGACGGTGTGAATTGAAGTGAGTGTGTGAGTGGACATTGTTTGGCTTCTTTTACACGCTGAATCACAGTTATAAAGAGAAAGATACTGATATCTTTGATTCTAAGGCAGATCATGATGATGATCCAATGTAGAATACAGTACTACAGAGGATGAAGATATTGAAAGAACTCGTAGATTTTGGATCAGATTTTGAAAATTTATCTAAGAAAATTTAATTGATCGTGAAATTTGATTAGATTTTGATAATTTATCTTCAAAATTCGTTTTAACTCATAAATTATGCATGTCCAAACATAATTTCGAGTTTTATAAATCACAATTTCAAAATTTCAAATTAGCAGGAGCTTAGTGTCATCAATAAACCTTTTCGGAGCCAATAGTAAATACTATTTATTTATTTATTTGAAACGATTAAAAAAAATAAAGAATGTCACATAAATTGATACCACGTGTCTTTTTTTGTTATTTACTGTACAAATACTAGTTTTATGTTATATGTATTCAATTTGATTGAACATTATTCAACTTAAATCTTCTAATTAAACTAATTATAGTCAAATAATTCTTATGATTTATAATCAATGAATCTTAATACGAATTTAATAACTTCATATTATTCGTAAGTTAAATCTTTTTATTTTATCTTTTTATTATCTTAATACTCCTATCTAACTACTTTTTAGTCTTTTTACTATTGTTTGTTTAGTTACTATCATAGACCCAACTCAGATTTCTCTCTCTTCTAATTAATCATTCTCGAATTTACTTTATAAATTATTGAAATATCTTTAAACCCCTGGCTCTCTGTATAGAGAAGAACAGATTTAGATAGAAATGAGTCTGAAATATTAACTTTGAGTATTCAAAGTTCAAAATTCATCATATCCAATTTGGTTTATTGGGTTCGAAACCTATTATATGTAATTATTTATTAAGAAAAATTAACAAACATAAATAGGGTGTGAGTCAAAGTTAATTCAAAAAACCTATAAGTTGGGACTCAGCTCCACTTAGGTTCAAGTCCTAAATAGGAAAAAGATCCTGTTGAGAATGTCACCTCTAAAATGCAGCCACCGGACACCGGGTGGGAAAAAAAACAAAAAAATAAAAAGATTGGTTAGGCTTGGCTAAGGCTCACCCAGCTAGTTACTGTAAAAAAGCTCAGGTCAGGCTGGGCTCAGTTTGGTACTGCTAAAGAAGGGTTGGTTGACCTCGACTCTACTCGGGTCAGCTTGATACCTGAGCCTAGCTGTATAAACTACAAGGACCAATATACCCCGAAAAGAAATACTGATGTATAAGAAATACAAGCAAGAATTCATATACAACTCTGCCAGCCAGTTACTGGTCATGTCATTTGTTTACAAAGATAATGAATCAGAGACAAGTTATTTGCAGCTCTGCAAATGGTGATCTTTATAACTGTTGAATTTTATACATTTCTTACTAATCGCGCTAGCCGTGCTGGGAAAAAGAACTTGACTGCTACAAGCTGAAAGTTCTTCTTGTCCTTCAACAAAGTGTTAAAAGTAAATGTGTGTGATTTTCGATTTATCTTTACCTTACCAATAAGAGGAAACTACAAATATCCTTCTGGATCTTATAAATACTTTGGCAATAATGCCATCCAGCAGAAAGAGCTAAAGAATAGCAGGTCATTGTGCCCTGTTAGCATCTTCTCTTTATTTTCGGGTTTGGAACCACTTCATGATTCTAACAGCTGCTGTTCTTTAGAAAAAAGAATTTGAAACCTGTGTAGCCATCTAGAGTAGTGATTGACGAGCAAATTGCACGAGTGGAGTGTCAACAACTCCAGATACTAATAAGGAGAAGATGTCTCAAACCAAAAAGAATATCGGCAGAACAACGAGATAACGAGTATCAGGCACAAGAAACTAGTCGTACTTGCATCACCAAGTCATGGTCCTATTTTGAGAAGCTAAGTTTTGAGAGAACTGCAGCAGCTTGGTCACCACCTAGAAGGAAATAAGGATGTCTAAGAGCTGCAGCAGCAGATAAACGTCTACCTCTCTCTGAAATAAGTTTCGTAGCCAAATCCCACCCTCTACCAGAGTCGAGATCAAGGATACTGAGATCAGGCCTCGTCCTAGTCCTTTCTCTCCAATTATTCAAGTCATATCCAACTGCATTTAGTTCCATATTGAAGTTCTTTAAGCCTGCTGTAGACCTTAAGCTTGGTACTGCCATTTGCATAAGCACTATTCCAGCAGAATACGTGTCAAAGAGATCGGGACTGTTTAGCTGCAATAACAAGAGTTATCCTGCTTTAAGTATAAAACGTGAACTCTGCAACGTCATCGTCAGGTTTTTTTGCATAAGACTGAAATCTAATGTAGTAAATGGAGTTGACACATGGGTGCGTTTGGTATGAAAGAAAATGGTTTTCTGAAAAAAAAAATCTTGGAAAAAAAGTGGTTTTCTTACTTAGTTTCTGGTGTTCGAAGTAAGTAGAAAATATTATCCCAAAAACATATATATATAATTCTATGCAAACACTTTGAAGGTTGGGGATGGAGGGTAGGGGTGGTGACGGAGTATGTTGGAGGATGGGGAGGAGTCACTTGTGAAACTTGTCTTCCCTACTTCTACTAGGTTTTTTTAAGGAACTTGTTTTCCTAGAGAAAGTGTTTTCCAAAATTCTTCACTAACAAAGCATGGGAAAGTTGGAAACCATTGTCCTCCATGCCAAACACACCCTTAGTTTTTCTTTTTTCCTTTCTGCTATACTTACATATAGAATAATCTTCTGTGTCAAGCTTACAATGAAGGAAGAATCACAACAACAACAAACCCAGTGTAATCCCACAATTGGGGTTTGGGGAGGGTAAAGTGTATGCATACCTTACCCCCTACCTTGAGAAGGTAGAGGGGCTGTTTCCGATAGACCATCGGCAATAAAGGAAGAGTTACAAGGAATATAAATCCATGTATTAGAAGGATACCTGCCATAAGAATGGGGAAAGAAGTGCAGCAACTGGCTCTGGTGGTGGTTTTGGAGTTTCCTCTGGCATTACATAGAGTTCAGGTGGACAATAATCAGGATCGAGTAGCCCCTTGTCAGGCACATAATTTTTTCCAATCCGAAGATCAGTTGCTGCCCCAAAATCTATCAGCTTGATTTGTCCCTTCTTTGTGACCACTAAGTTGGATGGCTTTACATCTCTATGGACTATACCTGTGTCATGGATTTTCTTAAGGGAAGTAATAATCTGACGCATGATTTGCTTGATAATTAGTGCATTCCGTTGAATTGAGTCCAATCCTTGTAAGACACGACCAAACATGACAGATTCAATGTTCAAGGGGAAGCCGCGATCCTTCATGTAATCACCTAGGTCCCGATCTCCCTGTCACATGAAGTTCCTACATTATGGATGCAGCTGCCATCTTACAAGTTTTGATGCAATTCAACCGAACAGAAATATGGAAAGCAATCATAAATCTAATCATAGGAAACAGCATGCATCAAGGCAGTTAGTAAAATCGAATTAGATGATTACATTGTCACATAGCTTTTATGTTGATTGTGTCCAAACTTGGGAAGGCTCCACATACTATAGATACGACAGAGGAGAGTGGGACTGCTTAAATAGACTCAATAGCATTTCAGGCAACCAGGACTGCAACTTAAGTTGAAGTAGTTGGATGGAAGACGAGATTCAGGAAGACTGTGTAGAAGTGGTTTCAAAGACTATCAGTTTGCGAGGTAAGTTTCTTATGCGAAAACAGGGATATGGCAACTGCTAATTGCAACTGGTTACCAATTGCCTTTGCCCTAACATCCTTGCTAAGAGTTGAATGCTTAAGCTCCTATTCTCATAAATCCCATGGTGTAAGGTTTGGACAACAATTACATTTTTTAATTTCTGAAGATTCAAACGTCAGAAAATGGAGAAATAGGTCTCAGCTCCTCTCATCAACACACCCTTGATTATTTTTCTTCTTTACTGGGAAATCAATGCAATGTATTCCTACTGATATTGAACAATATATGTCAATGCAGGCATGCAGCTAGTCTAATAGGTAAATTCTAACTGACAGATGACCTAGTATTTGACTTTCAAAACACAAAAAGTCATGTATAGTTCCGACGAAATGAAAAAAAGTATGCTAAACTGCCAAGTACCTCAAATTTCCAGACAAGCCATTTCTCACCCTTAGTATATCGTGAGTTAGTTTTTTCAGCAACAAAGCTACCAAGAAAGTCTGCACATGTCTCAGGAGCTGCTCTTGATAGCCTATAATTGAACCATTCTTCAAATTCACCACATTCTGCAGCACCTTGAACACCAATCTTTACCTATAAATTGGAAAATAAACTAAATTGTTACTAGGGAAGGACGAGTACTAAACATCCCCAGTACAAAGAAAATGCAAGAGATAAACAATTCAAGAACAGACAACGATGAAGAGAGGGTCAAACATAACTACACAGTTGTGACAAAACAAGAGGACCGTTGGACACAATCCAGATTAAAAGTAAATAGAATACACAATAATCTAATCAAGATTTATGAAAGGAAATAACCCAAATCAATATGATATGGAAGGCATAATCATAATCAAGCTAAAATATTAACAACCAAAAAACTCACAACTTAAAACCTTGATAAGCTTTAAGGTTAGGCAGTCTATGGGCATAGATAGCTAGTCCTTCCATTCAATTTTATGTGACACTTCCATTTTTAATCCTTTCCCCGAAAAAAAGGACGTATTTTTGTACTTGAAACTTGTCAACTTTAATTTCTTGATTTACTATTAATGACAACTTTAAGCTATGAAATGCCATAAACTTCTAAAAGTACTCTGGTATGTGCCAAGAGTCATTCTTGATTCTTAAACTTCGTATCCAGCCAAACACCGACATTATAAAATGAAATGTAGGGAATACATAAGCTAGAAATGTTTAGCAGCTTCGCAATACCAGCTTAAGATAACAAAAAGCATAAAAGTGATACAACTAATGCAAGCCAAATCAATCAAATATTGCTCATAAATGGAGATCTTTTAAAGGATAAATCACCTCATTACCTGTTTAAGAATGACCTTTTCCTTGAACCTCGAATCTGTGATAACTGATTTTACTGATGATCCTCTTTTCCTCACAATTTCATCCAAATTTACATTCTTAGGAACAATGACCCCAGAATAAACAATCCCAAACGAACCCTCACCTAACCTTTCCCCAATCAAAAAATCTTTCATCTTGAAATTCCTTTTCCCACTCAAACCATCTAACCCCACTTGAATAGGTGCCAAAATATATGCATCAATGGCACCAATTAAAACCCCAGGTCTAGCCGTCAAGTAAATCCAAGTAAGACCCGCAAAAATCAACAGCCCCAATTTCTGTTCTTCCGGCAAATCCCCAGTAAATTTCTCAAATTGGGAATACCCAGATTGAAAAACTGGGAATTGAGACAAAGAATTGTCCAAACTAACAGAAATTTCATCAACAAAGGAGCTGCAAGTAATGGTGTTGTTTCTCTTGGAATGGTTAGTACAAGACCAAAAATAGTAGCTTTTTGAGATGGGTCTTAAGGGTGAGTAGCAAATGAGGTTAGGGTCTTGATGGAAAGTTGTTGCAGCAGTAGGAGAAGGGGAAAATAGAGACGCCATTGATGAGTATTTTTTGCTTGAAGCTGTTGCAGGTTCGTTGTTTTATGGGGAAGTGTGCTTTTTTTTTTTTTCTCACTGTTAGTGTCAGCAGAGGTAGCATTTTGTCCACGTGGAGATTGTGGGGTTTATCTTTTCGGCCATGGATGTGTGGAGCATGAAGAAACAACAATGCTATCTGTAGACAACAAGATTTGATTATCATTGTTCTAAGTGGGAAGAGTTTTGTTTTTCTTGTATTATCTACTATTGGCTAATAGAAAAAGGATGAATGGTTTGCTAGTGTAGTTTTTTTCGGAACCCGACCCGACCCGATCCATTGAATCCTGGACCTAAATTCCGATTTGAGATCTGACCCCAACCCCGATCTAGACCTCCAAACCCAACTCCCAAACCCTGATTTGAGACACTATTGACCCTCATCCTGAGACTTGACCTTGACTCAGACCAACTTCTGACCCAAATTTAAGATTCGAGACATGAAATGTGACCTTAAACGAGAACAACTCTCAACCCTTACTTGAAATCCAAGACCCGACTCATGTCCCCAACTCGAGACTTTAGATGATATAATATCCGACTCTCGAATTAGGAATTGAGATTTGAGGAATGACCTTGATTAGGACCAACTCTCGATCCCGACTTGGAACTCGAGACCAGACTCTGACCTCAACTCGAGGTCCTAGATGACCCGATACACAACTCTTGGATCAAGATGGTGAGGTTTAAGAAAAAGACTTGGCATGCACTTCTAATGTATAGTGTAGGATTATTTTTTCCTTCGAGCATTTAGGGATCATGTAGTTGGCAGTCTAGTACTTCAGATTGTTATGTGGGTATTTGAAATTATTACATAGAGAATATATATAATACGGAAATTGTTGAATAAAAAACAAACACATTTGTCTTTAAAGGTTATTATCAACATATCATTAATCCTACAAAAAATAGATTAATAGAAAAAAAAAATATCTTATTTTCTTGCTCTATTGAGATTCAAATTCAAAATTGTTACCAACATGAGTTTTGGTGCAGTGGTGAGATTGATTCACCTTAACTAGAGATTTCGAGTTTAAGCCATAAATATGAAGAAAATTTTGTTGGGAGCGCCACCCTCGAATGACCCTATAGAGCGTGATCCGAATTATTCAGCGGGTTCGAGCCATATGGAGAAAATTTTGTTAGGAGCACCACCCCCAAATGGTCCTACAGAGCATGATCCAAATTTAGTCGGGGCTCCAATTCGAGCACCGGACACTTGGTGGGAATAAAAAAAAATATACAAAATTGCTAACAACAATGGTATTTCTATGCTATTTTTAAGGGAAAAGGCTAAAAAATGCTTTTAACCTACTATTAGAAATGGTTTAAAAATGCTCTCTTTCCACCTAATGGTTTAGAAATGTCTTTACCATTTACTTTAGGTTCAAAAACGCCTTTTAGTTAACAGAAATATGACATGAAATTTTACTAAACAAGTGGCTAATTTTCATTGGTCCACATAATTCATTTATCAAACTCAGGTGCCTTTAGGGACACTAATTGGTCGGGAGTTGAGGAATGATAATGTCGAGCTACATTAATGGACCTGTTAATTGCCTGTGGTATAGCTACATTCAGAGGTGAATCCAAGATTTCAAGAAAACAGGTGCACCATTGCTTTAAAGATAAGATCAAAAAATTTATATTAACAATAACTAAGCGAGCAATACAGAAAAATTAATTTAGATTTTTTTTTAAAATGAAAAACGTGTTTTTAGTTGGCAAAAATAAATTGAAGCAAATTGGGGCTGCCTGGGATCGAACCTACGACCTTTGTGTTAAAATCTTGCAGTCATATCAGTGAACCATCCAGCCATCTTAAGAACGGGTTCAACAAGTTTTAATTTAATATATTATTTAATAATTATAGAAATAATATATCGAATTTAGTCGGATGACCACGAGCTGGGATGACAAAAAAAATGTACATAAATTCGCCCCTGGCTACATTATCAGTTTTTTTTTTGTATGAATATTGGTTTCTCTTGAATAGATTTTTGATGGGCATAAATCATAATGGTATATGGGTTGCTATCTTCGGTAAAGAAAATCAATTAAACAATGTCTTGAGTGCTATCCGTCAAGGAATCGGTAGGGAACAGTAGCTTCATGCATTTCCTCAAGCACTAGTTGCAATTTTTGTAAAAACTAATGCAAGAGTTTCAGCAAAAAAGCAAGCTGCAATCTCTGGTTTTAATATTTTTTTTTGCCAGAAAACGAGTTTAGGTTTGGGTTGGGTGGGTCTTTTTATTTGATAAATGAATTATGTGGACCAATGAAAATTGGCCACTTATTTAGTAAAATTTCATGTCATATTTTTATTAACTAAAAAGTATTTTTGAACCTAAAAAAAACAATAAGGGCATTTCTAAACCACTAGATGGAAGGAGGATATTTTGAATCATTTCTAACAGGTTAAGGACATTTTTAGCCTTTTCCCTATTTTTAATGAATCAAAGATATTTTAAATTTATTTTCAATAATTCAGAAGTATTTTAAAAAAAAAAAAACTCCAAAAAGAAAATCTATTAGAGGACACGTCAGAGATACCGGAGAGGGATAAGTGCAGAGGTCGAGGGAACTCGAAGCTGGAGTTGGCGTTGATGACAGTGAAAAGAATCGCCATGAAAACCGACGAGTTGATCAGATTTTAGCTGAAAACTGAACTTCCCTCATTTCGCTATGTGCAATTGCTTTTCTCCTACTACTTTCTTTCCTCATTCTTCTTCGTTTTCATTTGGCTTTACTACTTCCAAATTGACCCACAAATGGCCACCCGTTTTTGGTAGTACTCCTTACTCACATCGCAAGGGCATACCCAAGTTGAGTAGTTCAGATGGATATTATTTTTTCGATGATTTATGGTCAAAAAACGAGGAAGAAACTGAAATTCCGGTGTTTGAAGCTTCAAGAATTGAAAAACAAGCGGAGATTCCGAGTCCCAGAAAAGGAATTGATGATGAGGATGATGATAGAGGGGTTGAGTTTCTTGAATTGGGTAGAGAAGCAGAGGAGATAATGAAAAGAGAAGTGGGAGAAAAATTCGAATTGGAAAAGGGAATTTTGCGGAAGAAGAAGCAAATGATCAAAAGATCGAATTTGATTGCGAAACAAGTGATCAGCATTCAGTCTGCTCTCAGCTTGGGTTTTGTTTCGCAGCTTTGGGTGGACATAAATTCTGTACGTTCAACACTTCTACTTCAAACTCTCTTATACTATAGAGGATATATCGGTTTTTCCTGTTCTGCAATTCAAAGTTTATTGAGCTACCTAAGGAAATCTAGTAAATCTTCGAACAAAACTTTTAGCTAAAGACAGTTCCAAATATCTGATCCTCTTTTACTCCTTAATGTACAGATTTCTTACACTGTTTAGGACACTGGCAATAGACAGGCAGTATTAAAGGTCGTTTGGTAGATGGTTTGGATGTGAGTTATGCAAATATTAAATCTTGCACTGTTGCACAAGTAATTACACGTTTGGTAGCTGGTTAATAGGTAAGTAATTCATGTATAAAACCAATACGGTATTCGGTTTGCAAACTAGAAATCCGCATAACTAATACATGTATAAGTTATGAAAGAACTAATGTATTGTATTATATTATATTGGATTGAAGGTGTAAATAATCCCTCCATAAAATAATACATAGAATTTCCTCATAACTAATCCTTGTATTTCTAATGCCTACATAACTCTAACCAGCTGCCAAACAATCCCCCGAAAGTCCATTTACTCAATTTCTACATTTTTGCTCTTTGATACTTAATAGACTTGTTTTCAGTAATAGGCGCTATCTTCTGATTTACTTACTGCTTTCCTTTTCCACAGTGGATTGTTTTCCTAGTTGAAGTGAGGCCAAACTTACTTTCTGGTGAAGGGGAAAAATTTCTGCTGGAGGATGTCAAACAGGTAACCTCATGCACGTAAAAGTTGTAGCTCTCGAATGCCTACTTTTCTATCTCAAGCTTGTGATTCAACCATTTCAGATTGTATCTTTACTGGTATAACATAGAATTAGATAATTAATCTGACATTTGTAGAATATATCAAGGTTTGGTTGCATATAGTTTCCCTACTTCCTGTACAATTTCATCATCATTATTAAACTTGTTTAAAGAATAGAGTTTGCAGTTCCGGGATACCACCTTTCTTAGCTGCTTTTCCATAATGGTACAAGTCTTTCAGACATCCTAATTCTGCTAACTATAGTCCTGTTCAAAAGAAAAGAAAAAAATATACTTATATATAACATAGTTCCAGAATGTTCGCTGGGACTGAGACACGGCGTTAACTCCCACTTGGCCTTTGTGGGGTGGTGGTGGTTGGGGATGGGGGTGATCTTGGACAATGGGCCTAAGGGCCGATCAAGCAATATTGCATGAGTGAAGATAGGCTTTGCTGCTTATGTTTTATTTGAACCTAACCTTAAAAGAGTATTTTGCCTTTAAGGAGCTTAAGAGATTTTCCTTTTAAGATGTACTACTTAAAATTAACCACTTCATCAAAACATCCTGAAATTCTTTCTAAATGAGGTAGAAGTCATGCACCTTAATCTGTTTGGTATTAGGGGTACCTTTATGAGCTTTTCAGCTTTCAACCTTTCTCTGATTCCAAAATTTGTTTTTTGTGTATCCTGGACTGTTAGTGAACTAATCTGCCTGGTACGTTCTTATCGATTATGATGCTATTAACTGTGTATTTTCAACGTTCAATTCAGGTAGGTGATGTTGTGCTTGTTGGGGATGAGAGTGTGATGGAAAACGAATTTAAGCTTGTTGGACTGCAGACATTGGTATGCTCTCTCACTTCTTGTTGGTTTCCTATGTGGATTACTGATACCTGGAGTACCTGGGAGATATTTCTCCATGCTCCTGGTCAGTTAACCAATTGTGTCTATGAACTAAACTCTCTTTTCCATTGAACTCATTAGGCATCATATAGATGCTGCTAAAGTATATATGCAACTGGTATCGCGATTTAAATTCATTCCTTGTTTCCATGGTATGATACAATGGCTTAAGGAAATTTATGGATAAAATGTGAATATGTTTGAAACTCAAATTTAAGTCATAGCAAGAAAAACTCAATAGTTAGTTTCTTTTCTAATATTTCCCTTGATTACTGCTGGTAGAGCTCTTACCAGCGGTACTAATTAAAGAAATTTTTTTACCAGCAATGAAATCGAGTGCATACTGATCACATTTCAGGGTTGTAAGGTCAAGGACCACTTAAAAAAAAAAAAATTGAACATTGAGGACATTTTCGGAATAAAATAAAGATTGAAAATCAAATCAGTATACACCATTAATGGCAGAGACCAATTTGGTTATTTACTTGTGGAGTTCATCCTTTCCCATTGAAAGCTTCCTAGACTCTTTGGACTAATGGGGATGGGATGAAGGATCCACAAGTAAAGGATACTGCCTGACCAATTGCACTATGATACTTTTCTCTGTTAATGAACTGCTTCATGTATGAGTGGCTCACATCCTGGTCGACAACATGAGCCTCCTTCACAGCTCAGGCATCAAGGAGAAAAGATATGCCTTAAAAATGAATTTTACCACTGGAATATCGGTTCTTGGATTAAGTTGAAAATGTTTGTTTCAATTACCAATAGTGCATTGAAAGAAAATGATAAATATTCAGTTCGGTTTTGTGTCTTTTATTTTATTTTTTCTATAGATTTCTGTTATATGTATATGAAAACTGCTTGTACATATATATGAACCAACAACTATATATATATGCCTTTTCTTTTAATTGTATTTGCATAGTCTAGTGTGGATCATGAATAGGCGCTGGGCATGATATTGTATTCCATCCTTTTTGCTCTTCCCCCAATGGTGAAGAGATCAACTCAGATATTTATCTTTCCCTGGCTTTTCTGTCTCTTCAAAATCTGCATGGTTTTCGCGTGAATTTTTGAAAGAATGCTTTTATGCTTATCGAATTGCCACCTCTCATTATTTATCTTTTCTTTCCATCGTTTTTCTTATTTCTTCGAGTATGGCACTTGCTTCTTTCTTTATTTTTCTTACATCTCTTCTGCAGGTGGGGTACAATGTTGTAACGCCACGTCAACGGAATGTTGGGAAGGTGATTCTCTGCTTCATTTTTCCTGTATCTGTATTACTCTAAATTTGATTAGCTTACTTTATCTGAAACAAATATTATTTTTCTGTAGGTTCGTGGCTATACTTTCAATATTAACTCAGGGGCAGTAGAATCTCTTGAGCTTGATTCCTTGGGAATATCCATAATACCGTCCACCTTGGTAGGTTAATACGAATGAGTTTTCTTTTACTGCAGCTACTTGTTGACCTCCTCCTATCTATCATTCTAGTCAGTAGTATGTTGCGTGCTTGACACTTGAACTTGGTTTATATCAGGTCAGCACCTACGGTTTATTTGTTGAGGATGTGATCGACGTTTTATCAGATACCATCGTTGTTCATGAAGCTGCAGCCTCACGCCTACAGAGACTTACTAAGGTACTTTGGAGTGTTCATAGTCGATTAGTCAATGTTAGCGGAGTAACTGTTTCCCTTTTGGTATTTTTCTTCGAAGTTCTATCTGCACTGGCTTATGGATTTCTGTACTTCGAGTTTACCAAGTCAGAAGACGAGTTCTTCACCCTACCACCCCTATCCCGCCAAACTATCCTCTTTTCCTTGATTAGAAAACCGATTCATGTGGTTGAGCCACAGTTAGACTTAGTCTGCTTGATGGCAGAAATGATAATAATTCTAACCGTGTCATAATGACATTGACCAGGGATTATGGGATGCCCAGAAAATGGCTTACTCTGCAGATGAAATGCAAAATTATAGCAACTTAAGACACACACGTGCTAAGCCGGAGTATAGCAGAAGTCGTAAAAAATCTTCAGGAAAAAAGTTAAGGAAGAAACTGAAAGAACTTGCTGATGATTGGGACCTCCCTATGGATTTCTTTTAATCTGCTAGATTTTCCACAATGTACATCACACCAAAAGGACACTGATTCTCTGTCCTTTCTCTAACTACGTTAACGGTGTAAGACACAATTTACTCATTTTTGGGCGAAATGTCCATTTTGGTACGTATGAGGGGTCTGTTTTGGTACGTTGTGTCAAAATAATTGCCCATTTGGCACCAGACTCTTGTAATATGTACAGTGTCTAACACAGTCTCTGAGTTCATGTAGCTAATTGTATTACCAAAATGGCAATCTGTACTTATTGTTTCTTCTTGAATCTTTATGACACAATGGCAGTAGCTATGGCCTTATGGATGGAAAATTTGTCACAAAACCATGTAGCCCGCTTGACCCGCTCATGTTTTAATGGGTTTTGCTAGAGCAAAAAAGGAAAAAGGTTTAAATATGTCATCGAACTTTGATAAAAGGCTTATATATGTCGTTCGTTAAAAGTTTAGCTTATCCATGTCATTTGCATTTGAGAAAATGCTCATTTATGTCATTATTTGTTAACTGAAATGACATAAATGTGCCAAACTTGTAATAGATGACATATATGAGTCTTTTCTCAAAGTTTGATGACATAGTTGAACATTTTTCTCTTTTTAAAAATGATTAATTAATGACGTGGCTGAATCATAAGTGACCATGTGTCAAAAAATAGTTCTACAAAATCGGAACTATTTTCAATTCACAAATAATGGCATGGATGAACCTTTTCTCAAACGGAAATGACATAAATAAATCAAACTTTTAATGGATGATATAGATAAACATTTTCTCAAAGTTCGATAGCATATTTGAGTTTTTTCATTGTATAATACATTGATCAATTTATTTTGATCCGTTTTACTTTCAGTCCAAATCCATCCATTTGTCCATTCTAACAATAGCTACTACTCTCCAACTTTACATTTTTCCTTCAAAATTAAGGACAGATTTCTTGGAATACAAGAATTAATTGTACCAGCAACAACCAAAAAAATAAATAAATAAACTATGCAGAAGAATTTGAATTATATTATAAGACCACAACTCCATGACTCTTTTTTTTCTTCCATTTCTCCTGATATTTAATTAGTGGCTCAAAAGTTATTGGAACTTTCTTCTCTTGTGGAATATTTTTCTAACGTCTACTAGGGAGTCATCATTCACTATTCATAACACTTACCCACTCCACTGATACGTATTTTAGTCAAATTGACTCTCGATAAAAGAAACAAATATTTTAAAACGGAAGAAATATATACTTTATATATAATATTCTTTTTTATATATTTATAAAAGATATTTTTTATAATTTTTTGAGCTTGAACTTAATATTTTAATTTAATAGCATGCTTGAAAAATGCACAACATTTATGTTGAAACCCCATTTATAATCTTTTCTCTATTTTAAATCATATCTAACTATTATATAAAATGAAACGGAAGAAATATTACGTTAGCTAATTACTTAATTATGTTCTAGTCGATCCAAATCACCATCAAAATTCTCACAATTTAGTGGAGGAAACATGTATTAAAACCAAAGTACTAAGACAAAGGAAAGGTCATTTTTTATATTATCACTTATCAGGCAAAGACATTTCTTTTACTTTCACAATTCCAAGTGGCATTTTTATTTTTTATTTTGATCAATCTAAAAAAATAATAATATATCTTTTTATATTTAGCAGTAACAATTTAACTTCAAATTTAATATTTTTCTCTTTCATATAGCCACATAAATTTCTATAATTTATTTTAGAATATAAATTTCAAAAGTTCTCATTTTTTTAAAATTTTATACTCAATCGAATACTTTCACGTAAATTGAAACGATGAGCTTTTTTCTAAAATGTGGTCCCCATTGTCCAAGGATAAGAAAGTGTCACCCTTCCTTCAACTTGTACTTTACGTGCTTGACTTTAAACCACTAATTAACTATTCTTAAACATCAATTAAAATGTGATTAGTGCCACTGACGATATTAAGGTGACAGCATGTGCATACGTCAGCAGCAACGTGTAGTACCTGCTTGACGCTCTCTGTAGCGCGTGTATCTAATCTCTACCCATTTTCCATGCAAAGCCAAAAGTGACCCCACAGTAGTTTTTTTCCTTCGACAAGGTACATATTTGGCCTATCGATCAAATAATTATTTTTGCTAGCTTAAAGATATAAGTTTTTTTTTATATATATTATACACTAATATATAACAAAAATTACATACTTATTAACTATTATTTTGACGAATAATTAATTATGTCAATTTTTCTTTTAACAGGCGAAGACAAAGTACTTATAATCGAACCCAATATTTATTGCATAGGAGGTTCAATTATTAGAAAAAAAGAGAAGTCAAATTCATTTAATTTCAAATTTCATCATCCGATTAGTATTTTGTTACTCCCAATTTAAATATTTTAGTTTGATTGAATACGAAATTCAAGAAATAAATGAAAAATTTTAAATTTTGTGGTTTAAACTTGTTGGCTATTGAAAATGAAAAACTTAATAAATATTTTTTTAAAAAAAACTCTATTTGTCTCAATTTAAATATTTGACTTATAGTATTTTTTTACTAGTTTTCAAATATGTAAATTTTAAATAATATTTCCTTTGTCCCAATTTATGTGTCACATTTTGTTTTTGAGAGTCAAAGAATTTAAGTTTCTTGAGAATTCATTCATGAAATCTTCAATTTTTTAAAAATAAAAATTTATATATTTGTAAACTACGTAAAAAGTACTATAAGTCACAATAATTGACAATTCAAAATATTTAAAAGATACATGAAAATTTACGATCAAATATCCACTTATTTGAATCTCAAAATTTAAAATATGTCACATAAATTGAAATAGAGTCGGCAGTTAAAAGACTAAAACAACATTTAACAACCAAAACAATCTCAATCAGTGCGCGTGGGCTTTGTATTTCCACAAGCTAAGAATGAATTTTCCTAGCAATTTTCTTTAAATCTTTTCCCTTTTGCGTATAAATAAAGCTCTCTCATCTAATACTCGATAGAGTTTTATAAAAAAAAAATTAAAAAAATATGAAGTCGTCTTTGTTAGAAAGAAAAACGTCTGATCTAGAGAAAATAATAGTAGAATTGAATCGTGGCCGGGAATTTGCGTGTCGACTAAGAGAGATACTACAGAAACATGTAGATCATGTAGATGATGAAGATGCATATACGTTGGTTGGAAAAATAATGAGTTCATTTTGTGCGACTCTATCGATATTAAGCTCTAATGAAGACTCATCAAGTAGTAGTTGCAAGATTTCATCATTGAAAGATCGAAGAGGACGATACAAGAGAAGGTGATTATATTCTACTATATATGTTACGATACTGTTTAATTGAACATCAAGTTTTAAAATAAAATTTTAAACACACTCATACCAAAACTATACGTTCTTTTGTTTCAAGATGTCTTTCTTTATTTCGATATCACATAAGATGGAAGAAGTATATATTTATATTTCTATGGCTATAATTAACAACAGGAATGAGGAATATATGCGTGTTATTTAAAAGTAAAAATAGGACGTATATATAAATTAGTTAAAGAATTTTTAAAAATAGAAAGTAATTATTTCATTCGTCTTAAATAATGTGGTGTTGTTTGATTGAACAAAATTTAAGGGGAAAAAAACCTTTTTAAATTTGTTGTCTAAAGTCTAAAATAAGCCTTAGAATTTGTGTGAACATAGAAGGATCTTATTAGATAAAATAAGAATAATATTTTTTTTTCAAGTCAAATGAGAATATTTAAGTTATATTATTTTTAAATATAAATAAATATTTTAAAATAAGCTAAAAAAAAACTGTACCACGGACAAAGAAAATATTAATTTGGAATATAAAAAAGAAAAAGAGTGACAGAAGAAATGGAATAGGAGAATTAATTTAATAACTTCAGTATCTTTTAGTTAACAAGGAATTAAGTTATTTATATTATAATTTTTTTTTTTTAAAAGTCATTTATATTATTTATAGTTTAATCTCAGTTTTTAACAAACATTAATTTGGAGAAAATCTGATTGCAGGAAAACTTTAGAGGCAACCATAAAAGAAACTTCAACTTTGGTGCATGATGGCCATGCTTGGAGAAAATATGGCCAAAAAAAGATCCTTAATGACAAATATCCAAGGTTTGACCTCACAAAAAAAAATAAAAAATAAAAATAAAAATAAATATATATATATATATATACACACACACTATTAGATCACTTTAATGATATTTATAGGTAATTAAGTTTCCTTATGATGTGGAATATATAATTATAAAATAACCTGCTACATATATAAGTAAAGATAACTTTGATGGTATAATTTTTTTTATAACCAGTGCATTTCATTAAAAATCTTTATCAATTATGAAAAAAGGTTTAAATATGTTATCGAACTTTAAGAAAAGACTTATTTCTGTCATCTATTAAAAACTTGATTCATCTATGTCATTTTCATTTGAGAAAATGTTCATTCATGCCATTATTTATTAACTGAAATGACATAGATGAACCAAACTTTTAACAAATGACATAAATGAACTTTTTGAAAAATTTTTTTACTCTACTTCTCACAAGGTAGGGGGTAAGATCTGCATACAATTCTAGATGCTACATATACGTGAAATTATATTAAATATATTATTATCATTGTTGTCATTGTACTACACATTTGTATATAGTTTACACATTTTTTGTTGTTAATTAGTGATTTTGACATATAAATATACATATTAATAAAAACATGCAGGAATTATTTTAGGTGCACTCATAAATTTGATCAAGGTTGTCAAGCAAACAAACAGGTGCAAAGAATTCAAGAAAATCCACCACTATTTAGGATCACTTATTATGGTCATCACACTTGCAAAACTTGTCCTAAAGTTTCTCAAATGATATGTGATTCTCCAAATGATCATGAAGATTCTAATTCAGTCTTACTTAACTTTAATTCTACCAATAATAATTATAATAATCATCACCATTTTTTGGGTATGATGGTGGAAACTGTTGATTTGTCTTTTGAATTTTAAACATACATATTGGGCTTTAATTTTTTCGGAGGGGAGTCTTATTGGATCAACGGTGTAAAAGTTGTCTCAAAATAATTTATAAGTGATAGATTCGAATAGTGAAAGCAGCTATTGTTACTGTAGTAGAATAAGTTGTTGACATCACATTCCTTGAAATACAATCCTTTTTCATGACGTACCTTGTGTAAACTTTAATATGTATATTTTCGTGTAGATTGTTGATTGTGGGGGTGGGGGTGGGGTGGGTTGGGTGGCGTTAATGGAATTTGTGTAAATATTTTGTATAATGTTATGTACTTTGGAATGAGAATAATTTTGGCTACATTTATATATAATTCCTTTTCCTTTCTATCTTAATTTTTTTCTCTAACAAAACTTTTGTCTAGTTTAGTTTAGTTATTGTTTATCATAGGAATTGTTATTATTTTTATTATTATAGTGAGGATAAATTTCACATAAAACTTTAAGTTGCATACCATAGGAAAAGGTTGAAGACCGAAAAAAATTTCTTATCTAAAGGTAGTTGCTACTTTAGTCTAGACATCAATCCATAAAAGTTTTCAAGGAGAAATTTTCGACTTCATTACATTGAGTTACACGTATATAAGCCTTTTATTTGTCTACAGTTCATATATAAATGCAAGGAATAAGTAAACATTTAAGTATTTTGATATGAAATAAGAACTCAATAGAAAGATAATTGTATTCTATATTAAGCGTCATTAATTCAATTTAATAAAAAAGAAGAATATTTCATTCATGTTTTGCTAGAAATAGCAAATTTGTACAAGTTCTCATCCCAAAAAAGGGCCAACACAGAAAAAGAAAGAAAAATTCAAAGCACTTATGTTTTAAATCCATCTCTCGAATTTTGCCATGTTTCAGACATTAAGAGATTCAATTTTGACTGTCTCGGTACCATTAGCAAACAAATGTGTGTCTCCATAGAGGGCTAATGCTGAATAAACTCTTGATGTAATGCATGTCTTTCCACCTTCACCGAAACTTTCAACCATTGAGTGATCGAAGAAAAAAATCAACTAATTGTCAATATGATACAAAGGAAAAATGAGTTGAAATATGATATTTTTAGTGCATTTGATATGAAAAAAGTACCAAAGAAAGCTTACCAAATTTCGTAACGACAATCTTTTGTCGGTTAGGTTTGTATCAACATATCCAGCAAAAGATGGTTTATACATCTTTTTATGATTTCTAACGCTTGACCTATCAAATTAAAATAAAATAAAATGGAAAGGTTATCGAAATGCAAAAGTATAAAGATGATAATATTTTTCATGTTCATAATTATTTGATATCAAGAACTCAATGACCCAACTAACTTAAATCCACATCTTATAAGATTCGTTAAACAGGCAGAGCATTCTCTATGAGTATTTTTACTTTTCCAAACTTTAAATCTGAGATCTCTCCGATTTAGAGGGAGGGATCTCACCATAATACTTGCTGATAAAAAAAAGTGATCAAAAGACAAACCTTGAGGCATCAGAACACATGAGAATCTTGAGTCTTAAACACTCTTAAGAATATAAGTGTATACTCTTCCAGATTTTCAAAAGACAATGTTAGAAGTCCAAATGGACCAAGTCCACCATGAACTGTCGAACCCCTAATGGCACATACATCTTGGGCATAAAGATCAGCTCAACTGGCATTTTCCAAACTTGAAAAGGTAAATGTAACTTCAACATGTCGTCTATTAACACTCACAAATTAACCTATATTTATCTTGTCATAATAATTTCATACAAAAAAAAAAAAAAAACATTTCAAATCATAATACATCTTACATTTTATTGCAAATTTGAGAAAAGGAAAATGATATCGTATGATATTCTAACATAAATTTTAGTTGTTATTTCCGTGACTATAACATGTAGCGTATTGTAGGTCACAATAATTTCATACAAAATTATATATTTATCTCGTAACAAAAATAAAAAAAAATAAAACCTGTACAGGTGTGATTCCTTGAACTTCCACATTTTCTCCCTTGTTTAATTTATAATTTCTTAGCTCGACATTTTGCCTTCTTAACATTTCTAATTCTTCAACAGCCATTGAACCAAATGTTTACCACTAGGATCAATCCATAATTTACGAGGAATAGCCTAAATTCCTGACCATCCTTTCTTGATGGAATCTTCTGGAAAAACATGACCACCGTTTGTATTGTACTGGTAAAATAGATGACAGATTCCATTGTAATACATTAGACCTATTTTAAAAAACCAATAAACAAACTAATATAAATGAATTGAGATTTTAGCTAAAATTTAGTGAAAACTATTAAATATAAAACTCCATCTTACCAGTGGGATCTAATGTTGTTGTTCGGACCATCCGGCCAAGACCACCCCATAAAATGGAATTAAAATAAAAGTGATTAGTAAAGGTATTTCAATGTAATTGAAAAAACAAATAGAATATTAAATAAGGATACAAAATAAATATTAAATAGAAAATTTAGATCAATTACTAACTAATCAAAAAGAGTAGTAAGTTGCACACGTATTATGTTCATGATTATTTAAGAGGAGATAAAAACTTATTTGCATCAGTTATATCAAATTATATTATTTTTATCATAATTGAGTGATAAATTAAAATAAATATTATTTCACTATATTTTTTGTGATAATCATGTTTTTTACGGCATATGTCATCATCTATTTATTGGTGTAGCCATGAATAAGAATCATATATCTACAAATATTAAAAGCATGTATTATATCACTGTATATATCTTATTATGTAAAAATAACTAACATGAAATAAATAAATACATAAAAATACATATGGAGTAGCAAATATGAATATGTCACCAAGTGCTAGAGTGGTAAGTACTCCTTTTCGATGTGAATTCATATGTAATCGAAATCCAATGTAGATACAAAAAATCGGATGAAAATAAAGCCACTAGCTAGAAGCGCACGGACATGTATAGTTCATATTTACTGATTCAATTATTAAAACTCTAATACTATTAAATTTAAGAATTATAAAAACTTGAAATATTAAAATATTAAGTTTGAATACTCTCTTGTAATTAAATAGCATAGTGAAAACATTCTCACGATTCACAATTTAGGATAGAAGAAGAGGGCATGTTCTTTTACCATATGTAAACTCATATATATGTTAATACTAATAAATCCACCTCTATATATGAGTATGTATAATTATCCAAACATAAAATAATATAAAATAAATATCAATTTGAGACACAAACTAAAATATTTAAAATCATCAGGTAGTCCTCAAGATCTTTTGTGTTTGTCCTCATGAATAAAAAGGAGAGACAATTAGAAAGAGAAAACATACCATTAATTCAGTTTTTAGGAGGCTGAAAGTGGTATCCTGTTCTAAATAAGTTTTGTGAAAATTTTATAAATGATATATATAAGACTAACATTTTCAAGTTATGACAGCATAATAAAATTTTCAAATTGTAACAATAAAAAATTTCAGGTGTAACCTTTTATTAAAAAATGATTTTTAAAATAATAGTAAAAAATGTTTTTTTTTAAAATCATAAAAAGAAAAAAAATGGATAATTAATTTATAGTCGTTAATTTGAATACATTAAGGATAATTAATAATTCCATAAATTTAGGAGATTCAAAATAAAATAGGAATATTTTTTTTCCTTTTTTTACTTTAAAATTAATTCAAAAATAAGATTATTATTTTTTTCAAACGTTTCTCTCTCCCTTGATTTTTTTTCTGTCAATTTGTTTTCTTTTTTTTTTTTACTCAATCAGTTAAAAGTAATGCAAAATCAGATTTTCTCTTCTTATCAATATTAATAAAACATGGTGGTAGATGAGATCCTCCAGGTTAGTGTTCTTTGTTATTTATTATTTGTATTATTATGTTATTCAAACAAAAAAAAATAAGAACAATGATACTATAAAGAAATTTTTTGATTTTGTCTGTGTATAATAGATTTAAATTGTGACTTTTTTGTAAGAACATTCTTTTGTTCAGATTACATAATAAATTTTTCAAAACAAAAATAAATATTGGTATGATTTTTTTTTTTTAATTTAAGGTTTCTGGTAAAAAAATATTGATATCATTTTTTTTTTAATGTATGTTGATTAGATATAGATTTTGTATAATACTTTCAATTGTGGGATTTTTTTTTTATTTATACTATTAGTTTTTGGTATGAACATTAAATTTGTTCATTCTTTGCATGAATTATTTATCATTTTTGGTATGACTCTAATTTAAAAATTGACATAAAATTTGTATGAAAATGGTGTACTAGTTATATCAGACTTGAATGGAAATTGATAATGCTTTGGTACAAATCTGGTATGATTCAATTTTTATTTTTGGCATTATATTGATATGAAATTGTGCATAATAATGTAATGAATTTGGTGTATTGCTTATTTAATAAAAGACAATTACTAGTTAGAAATGATATAGTTTTGATTTTTCTTTTTGGCATGAATCTGGTATGAATCAGTGTTGACTTTTGGCATGGAATAGGTATAGGAAGTATGCATAAAAATGGTATGAAATTTGTATACTCATATAACACATGTATTTGTACTTTTTTTTATCATGTTTGTAGGGAGATAACAACTTGAATGTTGGAGGGGCTAGCTGATGTGAAATTCAAGAGGTCTAAAATTAAGTGCAGTATATGTCATCGGAAGGGACACAACATGAAAACATATTCAAATTACCCTGCTGGAAAAAGTCATAATTTATTTTTATTTTGATTTGGTTGTTTAATTGTGACAAACTTATGTTTTGATTTATTTTGCCTTTTAAGTTAATGAATTCTAATTTCAAAACATTTATTAAATGTACTAATGTACTACTTAATCTTTTGTGTATTCGGTGTTTTTTAAATGTACAGTGAAAAATTTGATAATGCCGATATGCATTTGGTATCCAACTAAAGTTTCACTGATTGAAAAAACATGTAATTGATATTTCAATCGAACTAGTCAACCTAAAACTAGTTAATGTTGTATCCAATTGGTATACACTTGATATCAAATTGGAAATTTTTTAAAAAAATTAATTGAGATTTCAATTGAATTAGCCAACCTAAGATTAGTTAATGTAATTTCTAATTGGTATTTATTTGGTATCCAATTGAAAAAATAGAAAAACTAAGATGTAATTGAGGTTTCAACCAAATTAGCCAACCTAAAACTAGTTAATATTGTATCCAACTAATATCCATCTGGAAAACTTAAGTGTAACTATGTATACAATTGTCCTGTAAAAGGAATCTCAAAATATTTTAATTTTTACTATGTTTATGATGTTTTTTTCAAAATTAAACATTCAATATAAATCTGTTAATGCTGATATCCAATTTGTATACACTTGATATCTAACTTGAAAATTGAAGACAAAGGCTAAAAAAAAAAAATGTATGAAATTGGTATCCAACTGATATAAATATGGGAAGAATAAATCTGATAATGTAAAATAGTGCATATTATATATTGTTGTAAAAAATTTAGCAAAAACAAATATACATCATCTAAAAATTAAAAACATGTAATAATTAAAAGTCTAAGCTACAATCAACTATCTCAAATTTGTTTTTCATGGTCTTGGTGTAGGATAATTGGTAGTATCCGGAGCATGTTCTTTTGCTATGCAGGGTCTATCAAATTTGCTATGCGGGGTCCATCAAATTTGCTAGCAACGGTTCCAGTTACTTTACTCTCACTAATTGCGTTATCAACATTCTTGCTTCTTCCATACTGTCATAGGATTGTGGCGTACCTTTGACGATGGTACTTTGCATCGATATCAATGGGACCCATATCAAAAACTCCATTGCTAATATATTCAGCAAATAGACATGTGTACATATTAGAATCACTGAAACAACATTGAAAAAATAATAATTTTGAGAAAGAAAATGAATTAATTATTATGAACAAATCACAAAAATATAGAAATACATATAAATTTCATATAAATTTTTATCCCCATTTCACCAACTTCAATCGAAAAACAATTTAAATATAACATTTAAAATTAACCTGCGACCTGTAATTAATTCAAACTATAGCTATATTAGCTAATTAAATAGTATATGTTTTTAGTGAGATAATATTTAATTATTTCAAACTATAGAATTGATTAATATTTATGGTAAGAATATTTGTGTAATTATATAGTTTTTCCTTAAAAATGGCTATTTACCAATTTTATCCAGCTCCAATTCTCAATAAGGTTTTGGGCCACAACACTAATGGGCCGAAAAGGTTCAATTTTCTTTCAAAAATAGCCTTTTTTTATTATTTATTTTAATTATATATACTGTATATTTTTATTTTGGCGCCATTTTACAGCTTCTCCAGCAAGATTCTGCCTTCCTGGATATGATTCAAGGAGAAAGATGAGAACTTCAATGGTTCAAAATCCGGGCGTCAAATCGGTACATTACCTTCTCCACTGCCAATATATTTTTAATTTTTTTTAAAAAAAAAATTGGTGTCGGAATTGATGTTTTATTTCTGAAAATGTTGGTCCAGAGTTGTCGGATAGATATAAAATTTGGTGAATTCTAGTATAGTATTTCAAATTAGCTATGAAAATGCTTTGCTTTTTTGGGAAATCATTTTCTAGAGTCTGGTTAGGTATACAAATTTTGGAGCTCAGTTGGTTCGCTACCTGAAATTTCAGTTGATAGAAGTTCAATTTTTCACCTTGTAATCCCCTCACCATTTCCCCAATGTATAATTTGTTTTATTTTAAATAAAGGTATATAGGTTTGTGACATCTGATAATAGTACACTGTAAAATAAGGCATGGAGATAGACTTCGACACATTTTTCGGATATTAGGGATTGATATTGATGCGTAAATATTGTTTGAAAGTAAGTGATATAGAGTAAGAGTTTGGATATATTTCTACCCATGAGTGAACGGAGTCATTTTTCCAGTTTTACTTGGAGATAAGATAGCCAAATATAATGAATTTTTCTCAATCCGACAAAAAAGAAGAAAGAATGGGTGTGTTTGGTAGGAAGGAAAATGTTTTCCACGGAAAAATGAGTTCCTAGAAAATGTTTTCTTGGAAAACAAGTGAGTTTCTTACTTATTTTTTACTGTTTGGTAAGTAAACAAGAAAATATTATCTCAAGAGCATTTATATGTTATCTAGCAAAACACTATGGTGGCGAGATATGAAGGGGAGTTGGGGCGAGGGGGTGGGGTTGATGGTCAACGGGTGAGGGTTGAGGGGAATTGGGTGGGCGGAGATGAGACAATAAACTTGGGATGCCATTTATGCAACTTGTTTTCCCTACTTCCATTAGGAAAGTCATTTTTCTCATTTTTAAGGAACTTGTTTTCCGAAAATATTATCTAAACATTTTGGCCAGCCAAACATGGGAAAATTGAAAAACATTTTTTGAACAACATTTTCCTCCATAGCAAACACACCCTTATCCCTATCTTACTAAGGAAATGCCAGCTTATCTGGACTTTCTGGTTTTCGAGAGCTTGAGTTGGAGCTGCACTCAAGGATGTGGTCTAGTGATCCATGAAGTGCATTGAGAGCCATAAGGTTTCAAGTTCAAATCCCGGTAGATGCAAAAGCACTAGGTGGTTTTTTCTCATTTGGCTAAGCTTTGATGAACAGAGTTACTATATCCAGATGAACAAGTTACTATATCCAGTGAAATTAGTTGAGGTGATGTGAGCTAAGCACGACACCATGATTATAAAAACAAAAGGGATTGAATTGGAGCTTCTTTAATTTTTGATTTGTTCATTTCTTTAGAATGTTCATGAATCTTAGGTCTATTCCCCTGGCTATGCGCTTTAACAATAATAGACCTATCAGGTTACTGAATATTCGTAATGCAACTCTAACTGTGACCAACTTTTTTACGCTTCATAACAGTGTCTTTCAGCCGTTCAATTAGTTTGTGTACATCAACATGAAAGATAATCGAGCACATTTCTACAGAGTTTCAAAAATATTGTATTGTTTTCAGGTTGGAAACTTCAGTACTAGATTCTCTTTGCCATCCTTTCTAAAACGTGTAAAGAAGTTGACAGATAGTCAAAAGGATTCCATAAGTAGGACTGGATTTGGAAATTTGCTTCTCATTCAAACTCAAATGCTTTCCAAAAACTTATTAGTTGAATTGATGGAAAGATGGGATTACGAGAAACGTGCTTTTGTACTTCCTCCAGGCGAGATAACCATATCTCTCTGGGATGTTGCGTTAATTTTGGGATTACGAGTAACAGGAAATCCTGTTCTTTTACGAGAAGATACACCTTTCTTAGATCTAGAAAGAGAATATAATGTTGCCCTGTGGAATAGAAAAATCACGGTTGCATCATTAGAGCAAAGACTTGATTCCCTTGCTGAGACCAACAATGAAGATTTTGTGAGGTCTTTCTTGTTATACATGTTTGGAACTTTTCTTTTTCCAAATACAAATGGCAAAATTGATTCTCGCTATGTATATCTTCTCCGAGATATTGATAAAGTGAACAGTTTTGCTTGGGGAGCAGCTATTCTTGCAGATGTATTTCACTGGTTGTGCAGGAGAAAGAAAGAAAAATTACAATATGTTGGAGGTTGTCTTATTTTTCTTCAAGTAAGTTTAACAATCTTTAATCTTTGTTTGAATAACCTCAACTAATTTGTGTGTTACCTATGTAACAACTCTTTTGACGACAAGTATTTATGACAAATGATACATTGTATCCACTCTATTAACTCCAAACAGAAACCTTAAGTCTTTACTGTTATTTGAATAGATATGGTGCTTTGAACACATTGACATTGCTCGTCCATGTTTACTGAACTACCGCTCTATGTTACCCCGTATCTGCAATTGGGAAAGTACTAAATCTCATCATAGACAATGGTTCACGACCAAATTCAAAGAACTAGAGACTAATCAGGTAATAAGATTTACAACAGTTTCTGTTCCACTTTGTCTGATCTGAATTTACTTTCTGTCTTTTTCGGTGTGAGAAAATTGTGTCTTTGTTATCTTGAGAAATTTTGATGAACCACAAAACTTTCCTTGGTTATTTTGGAATTGATGTATTAGCAAAATGAATCATTCCTTTGAGCGTATGCCTACTTGGCTATAATTCCGAATGCAAGAAAGAGAGAAATTAAACAGACCCTCTGGCCTACTTTTTGTGTTGCTTGGGTTCACAGACAGCAGTAAATGAAAGAAAAGTTAGGAATATGAAGTTGAGGCTTTCTGATCTTTCTTCTTCAGTGTTGTTTTTCTTTCGTTCCCTTTCCTTATATATGTACATTTTCCTTCTGTTGTTGTCTTCTTATCTTCCATTCATAGCTTCTCAAACACACCAAAGTTTTGTATTCTCATCAATATCAAACAGTGATTCCGGAAGCATAAAGAATTGTATTATGCTTCGAAAAATTGACTTCTAGTCACTCTCGCTCTCTCTGCAGATAGTTTGGAGCCTTGAACTGACTTCTGATGAGTCCAATAGTGACATAATCAAAGAGTTGATAGTGGCAGAAAAGAGAACATGGCCTGACCTGAACACACGATCTTCAGTGGATACTCTGCCTCCTATAGCAAGTCTTTCTTCCTCTTTTGCCATATATTTTTTAGCGTCAAGCTCTTTTAACCAAATAAGTTACAATAGTGATCCATTCTTTGCCAGTTTAGTCAACTTTTTGTCGATTAACTCCTTTCAATTAATAGGACCATACTGTGACAAGTGGATATCAGTCGATGGGTCATTTGATCGTTGACCTGGAAGCTGAATCAGAGAGTGAAAGTAACAGACTAGCATACGGAATGCAAAATCTTTCTTCTGATGCAGTTAGTTTACGTGAAACTGTATCAGGATCTTCTGCATGCCACTATTTGGATAAAGAAAAAGAACTCACAGACCATTCACAAACTTCAGGAGCAAATGTGGCTATATTAATCAGTAGTGATGTGAGCTTGACAATCTTTTGTCTTTCTTGCTTGTATATTTGGTTTTCTTGAATATGACTAAATGCATGGGATGTTAACGTCTGCTTATGCAGGACGATTGGGAGGATGATCTGCAGAAGAAAAGGCAGACTCTGGAAGAGCAGATAGTTCAACTAAAGAACAAAATTGGTGACTTGACGAGAGAAAAGAAGATTCTGAAAAACCAACTATTCTCGAGTCTAAAGTTTGAACAGCAGAACAAGAAACTAATGGATGAAATTGAAAATCTGCTACAAGAAAACCAACAACTGAGTGAATCAACCAACCGTCTAGTGACTCGATTAGAAAAACTTGTCGTTGATGAGATCACAGATACATTAGATAATGAGAGCATAGAGAACAATCTTTGAAACAAACCTAAAAGAGTCTATTCAGATGAATTTGACATCTTTATTATCAGAACTGTGTACTGATCAAAATGTAAATACAAGTGCAATTCATACAGATATCTTTCCAGCTTGCATATGGCCATAGAGATGAGAACTTCTGCGTTGGAAAAATAAGAATTAGCACAACTACTGATAGAGAAGTTCCATATATTGATTTATAGGCTGTAGCTCTGCTGGTGATTTTACTTAACCGCAGTTCTTGAATTGTTCTCTTATTAGCTGGAAGTAGCATTTCCTACATATTACTACACATGATGAAAACATACAATTGTGTCAAAATTTGAAGAAATTTACACATCATAACTACCTAAGGTATACATTCTTCTCCGAAGGAAACTCTACCATCAAACAATGATGGTAAACGTGCACAACAAGAAGAAAACCCAAACCATATACACCAAAACACCATTACTCTTCCTTGTAGAACAAAATGCAGCACGTGTTCAGAAGCAGTATCAACTAATAATTTAACAAGGAATACTTCAATCTCAAAACAATTCTCCCCTTTTCGACACCAAGTTTTCCACCTGTTACTAACCAGTGGCCAGGAGGATCTTGAGGCCCCTTACTCATCTCAGTCATGTCAACAAACTTTGCCAACTTATTGCCTATAATATTCTCCCCTGTAACAGAACTTGCATCGCCAATGTTATTCTCACAATTGACCTTTTTGTTCGACTTATCATTCGGGGTATGGTCCCACAGTGATCTTCGTATAGTGCATCCTGGTACCCTTGAATACAGAAGCTTCATATACAACACATTTCTTGACCCAAAGTCCCAGACACCAAGCTGTGCTCCCGTCACTATGTACACACCAGAGTGATCATCACCTATAAAAGTTTCAGGACACTCAATTGGTGCAGTACTAACATGCGAAAAGTTCTTCCATTTCACTGGCTCAAACCACCTACTATCTTGCTCTTCAGGGCCCTGCCACTTTGGAGCGCCAATTGCTACATGAGTGTCCCAACATGGCAGAAGGATCTTAGGAAGGGAAGTCAGATGTTGAAGATAGATGCATAATCGATTTGACTTGGAACCTTCAAGAGTTAGCCGCATGCCAGTCACAGGCTTACGCCCCACAGACACCTGTAGTGAAACAACATTAGCTCAGAACATTGATAATTTAGTAAATGGGATAAGAGAGCCTGGGATGGATTAAAATAAGACTATCAGATGAAGATACATATAGGATGACTTTCAATATGTTCTAACCCTTGACTTCAAATTATTCAAAGCTTATATCATAAATTACAGCTCTTTTAATCTAAATGGAATAAGGAAATCAGTAATAGGTATCACACTGAATTAAAATCGACTAACAATGAAGCTAACCTAATGGACCCTTAGGTTGTAACACTATGACTAACATTGATTTATGATTGATAGCTTTGTTGGAGGTAAGCTTAAGTCGGACAAACTTTCAGGACAAAACTTATCATTTTCTCCTTCAGTACAAAATAAATTTAACATTTGACAAAAACTCTATTTCCAATTCAGAAATCAGCATACTTGTTCTTGGCTAACATAGAGCTTTTGTCCCATCATGCTGAACTGCAGATGCGGGCAAACAGGTTCCTTCCGTTGTTGGCCTGGAAATCTGTCCTGTACAGGGGCCCATACCCTTTGGACCTGAAACTCTAGGAAATATCTCAGCTCTTCAATTTGAGGCTTGTCTGCAAGCAATCATAAAACTAGAATCATTCGAAATAAAGACTCATATAACTTTGAATCAAAGAAATGTCAAAACTTTGATAAAGAATATAACTTTTTACAATAACCAATATAACTTACATTCGAAATAAAGACTCATAGCACGCTCCAAATGCTCCTTGCCTTTGATTCCTTCAAGCAGAAGAGTTATAGGGTAGAATGACATCTCAATGACATCTGGAGAAGATCTGACAGTTTTTGCCCATTGGGTGTGGCTTTGTTCCAGATCATCTCCTCCTCTTCTTCTAAAAATGACCGTGACATCCTGCATCAGATACATTGAAAGGAAAGAACCAGATTCAAACTACTGTCTGTCATTACTGGCAAGATCAGAAAAATCAAATTTTACAGATGTTTAAGAGCAATCAAGAAACTGGTCGGTCTTACAAAATAAAATCATGAATCTGTTTAAACCAAAAAAAAAAAGGATACCAAAACTTAGCAACAAACTTAATGTGAAGAAATTTAACACTAATAAGACCTAGTATTGACACTTAAATGTTTTACATTGCATTTTGATGTAATAATGGAAGACAGATACACTCCATAAGGACAAATATACGGGTCACTTCCCTAGTGAAGAAAATTCTTGTTTGGAAAATTCATGCAACAGAAATGGAAAACCAAAAATCAAGAAAATAATGAGCAATGGAACTGGTTACATAAAAGGTCCCACTTCAACAAATCTGCTACTTATATGGCAACACGATGAAGTATGTAGATAGGATTTTCCCATCATCACAGTCCTGAAATAATGCTGGTCAGTGTGATGTTTTATGGATTTTAGGTGTGGAGTGACAGCAGGATGATGACTGAGAGCTTCTAGTACTGATATGAGTAGTGCGCTTGTCCGAATATGTTCTCACACGGCCGGAAGGGGCGCACGCCAAGTTAGATAGAGCAAAGGAGGGTCCTGTCAAGTTGGTCCGCTAACGCCTTATCTTCCTATTTATAAGCCAAAGCCTACTTCAACATTTCCGATTTGCCATAGAGGAACTGCTTCCTACGTCTGCGGCTGTTGCAGCTAAATGGAGGAAGGAGGAGGGCCAGGGTGGCGTACATCAAATGAATTGGAATTTGAAAGCAAAGCAAGGGATAGCAATTGCTTCTCCGTGAAGAGAGAGAGGAGAATCGTGATAGATCAGACGATTGGCTGGTCAAGGCAGCATATCAGTATACATGCGGTAGCTTTTGAACAAATACAACCTTCAGGAATAAACCGTAAATTATGATTTTGCATCACGGTCAACTGACCAAGGTACACCTATGGCAAGAAATCATATTGGAGAACATAATACTAATCTCTTGACGCAATTTAATGGGTCCACAGATTAAGAACTACTTTGATTTACAAATTTGGTAACAGAAAGATGTAAAAACTAAAATTATCTTTTACAAGTAATTTTGACTGAAAAAGCAATTGTAAATGAATTTGAACTGTTAAAACTTTGGAATTGTATAGAACATATTATTATTTCATAATTCTCAAGCATCTTGGTAGTTACAAACTCAGAAAACATGACATCCTCTACATAAATGGAGTTGGATGCAATATCTAAAAGTTTGTGGTACTATAACATGACAAAAACAATTACATGAAAAATCAATTATTAAGAGGAACAAGGGTCCTTCCTTCCTGACATTCAAATGAGAATTAGGTTCAACGACATTTCTCTTGAGAAAGACCCATCAGTAGTAGAAAAGATCACACATAACTGTTGCACCTATTCAAAAAGCAATAAAACCAGAAGAAAAGAAAAGAAATGCCACAAACCTCTTTGCCGTTTCCAGCAATATATGGAGCATTAGTGGGCTGGGGAAATATCCCTTGGCTATTGAATATTGACGGATCGCTAGACTGCACAATTAAATAGAGGAAAGGGATTGGGAAATTTGTGGATAAAGAAGACATCAGAAGACAAAAGACAAAAACTTTATTTGAAAGGGAACAGTCAAAAACAACGGTTTTCGTAAAATAACAGACAAAATAAAGGAATAAAATATAAAGTTTGAAAACAAAGAAAATAACGGAACTAGCCTTGTCCTTGTATTTCAATAAACCTGAACTTGTAAGGTTTTCTGTGCTGGAGAACCTCTGATTTCCAATATCATGAACATAACTTTTTATTTCCATTGTGGAAAGAGGTGACGAAAGGTGCTGTTTAACATAAATTACGTCTTTACCACCAATAGTTACAGATGTAATAATGTGAGTCCCAAAATTTTCAATGAAGCTGTAAGAGACAGGCAACCCTTGTTAGCGAACAATAGAGGTTCTAAAACTTAATTAACATGTCAACTATATAAGCAAATTTCCTTTGTCGAAAGAAAACTAATGAGAAATTCTAACCTTGCTAATGCGGGTGGGTCCCATGATGCTGGGACAGCTCTCTTAACACTTTCCTTTAATACTAGCATTGAGTTCATAAGTTGAAGCCTAGCAAGTGGTATGAAATATCCATCCATACAAAGTGTCTTTGTAGTGGTAGCATCAAAATGCTTTGCACCAGTGAAACTGAACGCTACATTAAAGCTACCAAGAGGAGCATGGCCTGGAATATTAGCCTTTCTGTTAAAATATTCCACCATCTGCAGTCAAAAGCAGCACTGGAATAAGTGATAAAAGAAAACTATTTATTAAATAAAATTAGGAAAAGAAAAGATTAACCAAAGTAGAGAAACTTGCACAAGCATTAGAGAACACAGATTAATGAAGATCCTTTTCGAAAATACAGATGAACAAAGACATAGAAGACATCAGTGTGAACTACTCTGTTTTGCACTCCAAGACCACGCCTGCCTCATGGATGGCATCACTGAATTTGCACTCCAAATACTATGTTTTGGTCCTGCTCAACCTGAATCCTTTAGACTCTAGAGTTTGTTTTCCCCTTTCCAACCTAGCATTAACTCCACTACATGTCTCATCTATCAGTATAATGTCATCCACAAATAACATACACCGAGGCACCTCGTCTTGAATATACCACATCAATTTATCCACCACTAAGGCAAACATGAACGGGCAAAGAACTAATCCCTAATGCACCCCCATCTCAACTGGTCCGATCTCCTCCCAACATTCTCACCCAAGTTTCGGCTCCATCATACGTGTACTTTATATGTAAGCTATTGGTACACGTCTAACCTCCCGGCATCCCAAAGGACTTCCCTCAAGACTTTGTAGTAAGCCTTTTCAAGGTCAATGGACACCATATGTAAGTCCCTCTTATTTTCTCGATATTTCTCTACCAGTCTCCTCACAAGATGGATGGCTTTTTTAGTCGATCGTCAAGTCATGAATTCGAACTAGTTCTCGGAGATGGACACACCTCTACTTACCCTCACTTTAACTACTCTCTCCCAAACTTTCATTGTGTGGCTTAGCAGCTTAATACCCCTGTAATTGTTGGAGTTTTGGATATCACCCTTGTTCTTGTACAACCGAACCATTTTACTCCACCTCCATTTTCGGGTATTTTAACTGTTGTAAAAATGACATTAACCAAACCAGTTAACCACTACATACCTACCCTATCTGCACTCTTTCAAAATTCTATCGGGATCCCATTTGATCCGGTTGCTCTTCCCTTGCTCATCTTACTAATAGCACTCTTAACCTCCTCAACCATAATTCACATACAATACCCAAAATCTCGAATCTTGGAGTACTCCAAATCTCCCAACACAGTGTCTTTGTCCCCTACTTAATTCAATAATTTGTGGAAGTAAGCCTGCCATCTTCGCTAATTGTCTTTTCCCCTACTTAATTCAATAATTTGTGGAAGTAAGCTTGCCATCTTCGCTAATTGAGGGTCTCTTCCACTAACAGCTTGCCTTCCTATCCTTGATGCACTTCACATGATCCAGGTCTCTAGCCTTCATCTCTCTTGCCTTTGCGAGCCTGTACAATTTCTTTTCTCCATATTTGTCCCCTAGTTCAACATACAGTCATTCAAAATCTGTCGTCTTTGATGTTGTAAACGCTAACTTAGCCTTCATTTTTGTAGTCTTATAAGCTATTGTACACCAAGGCTAGAAGAAATGAGAAAAAATCACCTAGCATTTTTGTCTCTAAGATCTCATGGTGCTCCACTAGTGGCAGAGCTACAGTGTCCCGAATGTGTCCAATTGGACACCCTTCGCCGGAAAATTGTAAAATACTACTTGCAACGGTTAAATCTAGTACGTTGCCCTCCTAAACACATCAAGATGCTACTGCCTAGCGGTGTGAGGCTCTCTTGCTCACACTCTAGGCGTGGGTTTGAATCCCCACAACTACATTTCATAATCGTTTTTAATAGAACACTCCTATTTTATTATTACTCCAAGTTATTAACTCGTTTCTTTAATTGTCTAAGCTAATTAAATTACATTCTTAATTAGAAATCTAGGTTTAGTAGCTAATTGAATTTTCGAGGAATTTGACTTTTTATTTCTTTTCATTAAAATTTGAAATAAAACTTAAATGTCATTATTTAATTTAAAGTTAATAAACAAATTCTAAACTATTTCTATAAAGATGCTAAAAGCGAACAAATGAACACCTTGTTTGATTTTGCTTCCATTATTCATGTCTCATTATTATTGTCATCACCATAGATTAGTGAAAGCTTGAAACATAAAAATGATTTCATTTTAAGCTTAATCCACTCCCCCCCCTCCCCCCTCCTTTTTTTTTTGCTTTGCTCATTTCCTTTATATTAAATTAAACACAAATATTATGCAGTTTGGATTTTAAAATTCTGGAACATTTATTCGTAAAAAAAAGTAATATTAATATTACATAGTTCAATTTTATTTTTTTCAATGCATCCATTCATCGAAAAAAAAATTGCTTATGTAATACTTGGACACCCTTCATAAAATTTCTAGCTTCATCACTATGCTCCACTTACTTCATTGACCGCAAGACCATACCCTTGAGTGCCTTCCTGCCTTTTATTTTCATTAGCACTTATATACATAGTTATTACTAGGAATGTCAAAAACTTAAGCCAGCATCCGGATACTTGCAGGGCTTTTATTCAGTGGCATGAGCCCACATATAATGTGTGAGTTAGACATACATCACAAGTTAGAGAACCTAGGACAAATGTTTGGTACTTAGGTAGAGAGCGGTAGAAGGTGTCAACCGAGCTTCAAACCGTGTGCCAACTGGTCCTCGGGGATTACACAACAACAATAACATACCATACCTAGTGGAATCCCACAAAGTGGGGTCTGGCGAGAGTAGAGTGTGCGCAGACCTTTCCCCTACCTCTCAAAAGTAGAGAGGTTCTTTCCGATAGAAGCAATCCAGCTAAAGACAAAAAACAACATATAGTAACAGAACACAAACTACATCCTCGGGGATTACACGGCTATAAAAAAACATCCTGATACTTGTAGAATGCATCAGTAGATTGACATAAAACAGTACAACCAACAATTCTATAATTTAACAAATCAAACACAGAGCACCTAAAAACAGTGAACTAGAGGAGACATACCTCATTATAATTGCAAACACTAGAGCCATCACGACCGCCGGGCTCCTGAAAGTTCTTAATATCCCTTGAAACATTAGGCAAGACTACGTTATCATATAAAGAAAGATCCCTTGTATGGTCTTCATCAATCTCTACAACCCTAGTTCCAGCCAAGCCTTTACAGTAAAGCAATCTTGTATCATAATTCACATCAAAACCCCTTCCTAACGCCTGCGCCGCATTTAAAGCAGTATGAAAAGCTGCTGTGTTTTCTTCCATTACATCCCCAAAAACTCCAATCTAAAGCTCAATCCACCGCCAGCCCAAAAACCCAAATTCAATTTCAATCAAAAGGGGTACTTCAAGAAGTCCAAAAGAGTAAAAAGATTGAATCTTTTTCAGATCAGATAGTCAAGAACCAAAACCCCCAAATTGTAATCGTATGAAATCAGAAAAATCAAGATTATGAGAGTCAACAAAAGTAAATCAGATTCTTGGAAGTTTGACTGAAAAAGATTTACCCAAAAAATGGTGAAGAAGCAGATGTTGAATCTACCAAAGAAGATTTTGTGATTGCTCAATCCAATGGCTCTCTATTACAGTGTATGTACATTTTGTATTGTATGTATCTAACCATTGTTGACTCTTCAAGACATTTTTTTACTCTATTTCTATTTGGTTATTAGGGAAATTCACACGTGGCTTATACACATGAAGTTATTGGTTTGACTAAAGTATGAAATTGGGATAAAATATAATATTGAAAAAGTCATCGGTTTAGAAAATCTTTTTACTTATTATACTTAGAATTTTATAGCAAATTACGATTTCTCGGTGAAAGTTTCATTCCAAGATAATATTAATGATGATAGGTTAAGTTGGACGGAACATGGGTACTCTAGGAATTAGGACAATGGGGGATGACAGTGTTAATTATAGCGGAAAGCTGCCGGCTGAGAAAGCAGATCGGCCACCGGAAAATGATTAGGAAGCTCATTTTTCGATTTTTTTTTTTTGTGTTGATTGTCTTTTTTCTCTTATATAAATATGTAAAGTTTTTCTATGTTGCAAAATCATGTCATTGGTAAAGAATATATTTGTAAAGTGTATTCAATTTGAGATTTTAAATGACGTTTAAAATTGAGAGTATATGTATATATTCAAAGATATTTTTTCTATTGTTGATACAAGTGTATTGTCATGGTAATCTTCTTGCTTAGCCGGAAAACACTATCTCCGATGAATTTTTCTTCTCTTCTTTATCATGGAGTCGCACACAGTGATTATGTGACACAATAACTGTATTTATCATTGTATTTCAGTGTATCACAGTGAATTCTCATAAAATACAAGTGTCATATAACGAAATATAGTGACATACAAGTGTATTTGTATGTATCTTCACTGTATTTTTGTTTTATGAGAGAGAATACATATACATTGAGCAGATGCATATGATTTATCGTGATTATATGCCTTGATATAACTAAATTAAGTGAATGTATACAACCTATATAAGTCGGTAACAATTGAACAATAGTCATGAATGAATACAAGAGACATTAGAGTGATAAATACAATTGATACAAGTTGATAACAATTGAAATGATAGGGTGAATAAATACAACTGAAACTAAAGCAAATAAATACAAGTGATACAAACTGATATAATTGATACAAGACAACGAATGAATACAAGTGATACAAGCTGATAATAATTAATACAATAGAACGAATAAGATACAATTGATACAAGCGGGTAACAATTGTGAGTTTGTGACTATCTTGGATACAATCCTACTAAGCGAACAAATACAACTACTAAGCCAAAAAATAGCTACAAATGATAAATAGGCAAACTATAGCTACTAATGATAATTATGCTCCAAACTATAATTATTTAGGAAATTTTCCCGAAAACATTTTCTAGCAGTAACTTCTCAATTCCTAAGCTTTGAACTCGACAACTCTAATTAAAAATTTAGGACCCTTAACCAATGATGTGATGATTAAAATTTTAAATTGGATAAGTCAAAACTTAATGAAATACTTATAATTTAGCAGAAAACTTATGAATTTATAGTATTAAGTGGTAGCAAAAAGTGCAAAGAAATTCCATCCCTTGGCCAGCTGAAATTCCTTCGGCATCTTGAGCTGGTAGGATTCCATGAGTTGGAATGCATTGGACCTGCTTTATATGGTGTTGAGATTAGCAATATTGGATCAAACAACATTATCCAAGTGTTCCCGTCATTGAAAGAACTAGTATTGGAGGATATGCGTAACCTTATTGAGTGGAAGGGAGATGAAGTTGGAGTAAGAATGCCTTCCGGGCTTGAGAAGTTGCGGATTAAAGACTGTCCATTGTTAAAATGTATTCCGAATCATTTTGAAATCCTCCGTCTATTACAAATTAGAGGAGTTGACAGTGAAACGCCATTGTTGAACTTGTGCAGCAACTTGACATCTCTTGTGTATCTTGATGTTTATAATGTGAAAGAGCTCACTTGTCTTCCAGATGAGATGCTACGCAACAATGTTTCTCTTCAATACCTATCGGTCTTCGACTGCGGAGAGTTTCGTGAATTGCCACAAAGCTTGTACAATCTCCATTATCTTAAGAGATTAGAGATTGACAGCTGCACCAATTTCAGTTCTCTTCCTGTTTCCAGTGGGGATAACAATTTGACTTCCCTCCAATCATTGCAGTTACATAATTGTGATGGATTGATCAGTTTACCAATTGGAATGCTAGATCAATGCCGGTCTCTAGAGGTTTTAAGTGTCAGCTGCTGTAACAACTTGGTTTCCTTGCCTTTACATGTGTGGGAAATGCCTTCACTTTCATATTTGAATATATCAGAATGTCACAAATTGATTAGTGTACCCGAAGTGGGCCTTCACCGTTTCACTGGGTTAAGGGTATTGGTAATTGGTCCTTTCTCAGAGATGGTGGATTTTGATGCATTCCAATTGATTTTTAATGGCATTCAGCAGTTGTTGTCCCTTCGTGATCTGGTGGTGTACGGACGTGGGCACGGGGATTCTCTGCCCTATCAGCTTATGCAACTCTCTGACCTAAGAGCGATCAAAATAGTTGATTTCGGAATTGAGGCTCTTCCTCCTAGACTTGACAACCTTACTTCTCTTGAAAGATTAATCCTAGGGCGGTGCAAACGGCTACAACATCTGAACTTCTCAGATGCCATGCCCGAATTACGGCTTCTGTGGATAAGTGATTGTCCATTGTTAGAAACTCTGTCGGATGGGCTCGGCAACCTTGTTTCTTTGGTAGACTTATATTTACATGACTGCCAAAAACTAGAGCTTCTGCCATCCCGAGATGCCATACGACGCCTCACTAAATTATGGAACCTCGGAATTGAAGGCTGCCCAAAGTTAGAAGAAAGTTACACCAACTCCCACTGGTCCAAGATTTCCCATATTCCAAATATTGAAGTAGGTGGGGCGATAATTAAGGAAAGACGTGAGTCTTGGTTTCTCTTTCACTTTCTGAGTCGCTCACATTTTTAATTAGAATATTATTTTCCACGAGTTCCGGCAAAGAAGTTTTGTAAGTAATTTAATATTTTTTCCTGAGATTATTTTGACATAAAAAAGCATATGTGCTATGCTTTCAGCATTCTGCTTGTCCACTTGAACTGAATTGTTCTTCTTCAAGTATTTAATCATGAAATTTATGTTTGACTTTTCCTTATAGGTTACTAGTTCAAAGGTCATGCTAGAACATCGATGTGGTAAATCAAGCCAAATCCCATGAGTTGCAGGCAATTACGTTTGGTAAATTTTCATTTAGAATTTACAGGCACTTTGTAATCTACTAGTTTCTATCTTTCTATTTGTTGAAAACCAATTTTCGGAGGTCTATGCTGATGAATACAACATTACCTTCCTAAAAGAAAATTTATGATTTCTGCTCATAGGTTACTAGGTAGAACGTTGTTGGGGTATATCAAGTCAAAATGCATGGGTAGAATCATGTTAGGTATTTTTATTTAGTTGTTAGAGGAATGCTATAAAAAGTTTGTAAAGTTCTTTTTTACATTCCTTTCTCTCATGAAACTTGTAATGTTTAACAGGACTTGGTGTGTTTCACAGAGGAACCACCAGTGTTATTCTGTATGAAGAACAATCTTCAACTGTAGACTCATTATGGGACACTTTCATGAGTATTTGGGTACTGAACAACCTTTTCGGGGAACTGAAGTCTACATATGAACATCAAAAACTCAAAAGTGTATAGGGTGCTCAATGAGAAGCTACACTGGTCTATTCTCCATGTAATTTTCTGCAATTTTATTTGATGAATAAATTCTGATAACTCTCAAGGAACAATACCAAGTCTCGTATATGGTAGAAATGTATATAAGTTTCTTAATAGACTCATAAGAGAATAATCTTTATGTCTTCTGCAATTCTGGTTTTATTTTCATGCTTTAGACAGTACAACTTTTATGAATATATGACACACTTCTCGTTACTTTCACCTCACAGGACAATTTCTCCGTTCATTAAAACTTCCGCTAATGAAGGACTTCAACAAAGATAGTTGTCATGAATATTTTTGCAAAGAGTGACCCATTGGCTCTTAAAATGTCCTTAGCAGTATGGTTTTCCTTTCTCCCCTTTTAGTGGTTACTTGTAATGATCCGCTTCTCCATTCTCCAAGGAGGAAATGTGTACCAAAACTGACTTTTTACCATTTCCCGTGTTTCAGATTCATGTTTGAAACACCAGCATGGACCTCGTCGAAATGCTACTTGTGTTAGATGTGTTTCAGCGTCATCGTTGGCAAGGAGAAATTACAGGTGGCGGAAATTGGAGTGGAAATACTATTTACTTGTATGACTAAGATTTGAAAGCAGAGGCGCCTCTTGAAAGCAGAGACGTCTTTCTTTCAAAGCATACATGCCTTTTTTGTACAAATAGAGTTCATTTTTCCGGCAAACATTTTGAACTTAATACTCATCTGCTGCATCATTGCCTAGTTGATAGCTTCTGTAATGTACATCTGCTTTTCCTCTTGAAATTTCTCTTACCATTCCGAGTTAGACGATATGTACCATTCATGCATTTAACTTTTCATATACAGGACATTCACCTATTTGATCCATAACAGATCTTTCTTAATTGCCAATTGCCAGATCAGTTTTCCAAATAAATCACAACTTTTTATGTTCAGACCTTCCAAGTTTTTTGGCATACACAACTGCTCCTAAGAGACTAGAGCCACTTTCCTTGTCTCATCTGAGCTACCAATCCTGGGACTTATGATTTATGAATATTAAGAGTAGCAATTGAATAAATAATTGAGAAAAGTATCAAAAACACACTTAAATTATCTCTTTATTCTGTTTCATATCTAAACTATTAGAAGCGTAAATTTTATACTTAAACTATAACTTATTAGTTTGAGAAACACACTTAGTAGTGTGTGTAATACATTCACTCTTTTATTTGAAAAAATTTTGCTACGTGAATAAAATATTTCACCTTGACAAAAATTAAATAAATTATTAATATAATTAAAAATTAAAGTATTACCATCCCCAAAAATAAAAATTATATATTTTTTTATAAAATTTAAAAATATTTTTCTCATCCTACTCCACATCTCCTCCTCCCTCCCCCTTTCCATCCTTTCCTCGTCCTTTAATTTTTAAAATTTCTTTTTAAAAATTCATACTTCACCCCCTCCCCCACTCCCACCCACGCCCACTCAATCAGTCACTCTTTTTTTAAAAAAAAAATAAAAAATCTATCACACCTCATCTAATCCTATGCTCCTAATTTATTTATTTATTTTATATTTTTTCTCGTTTTATGTTAGATATGTACGCATATTTATAAATAAAATGTAATTTTTTTAAAAAAACTTTTGTAAAAGAATTTTTTTTTAAAAAACTAAAAAGTTATTTTATATAAAATAATTATCTTTCTAGGATGGTAATACTTTAATCTTTAGCTTTAATTAATAATAATAATTTATTTAATTTGTCAAGGTTGATTGTTTTGTCCTTGTAAAGTTTGACGTGATAATACTTTTTTTTTTTTTTTAAAAAAAGAGTGTAGTACACGCACTATGAGTGTAATAAAATAGAGATTTGTCCCTTTTTTCCCTCTTCGTCATCATCTTTTGTGAGTTAATATCTTTTGATGTTATTTTGCTGCGTTTTGTCTCTATGTTGAAAGAAATCCACTAATGTTACAACAAGTGGAAGAGAATACATAATTGTTCTGGCCTTTTTTTCCCATATATAAAATTAAAAAAACAACTCATACAAATAAAATAAAACTACTTGTACAAATAAAATTACTTGCACAAATAAAATATAAAATAAAACAACTTGCACAAATAGAATCTAAAATAAAACTACTTGCACAAATAAAACAAAAAAACTACTTAATTATACAAGGAAAAAGAGACTCAATCTTGGTCTTCATCCACATGTATTTTTTTATTACTGTTTGAAAGATTGTATATGAATTATTGTCTTCCTTTTAGAGCTCTGCAAACAACTACCAAAAGAAGACTTTGATTTTGTGAAGAAGCAAACACAACTATGGCTGATCCTGTAATTGGTGCTACTGTTCAAGTTTTGCTTGAAAAGTTGATTTCTCTCACTATCAAGGAGGTCAGCAGCTCAAGGGATTTCAACAAAGATCTCGAAATGTTGACACAAAATGTATCCTTAATCCAAGCTTTCCTTCATGATGTTGAAACACCACAAGTTGAGAAACAACAGTCTGTCGAACAATGGCTCAACAGGCTTGACAGAGTTGCTGAAGATGCTCAAAATGTGTTTGATCGATTCAGATATGAATCTCTCAAAGCAAAAGTGATGAACAACCGAAACAGCCCAATGAAAAAGGTCTGTGGTTTATTTTCTCATACTGCTTTTAAGAGAAAAATGTCTCAAAAAATCAACAACATCAATAAAGAGTTGACGGCTATCAATAAGGTAGCCAAAGACCTCGGTCTACAATCACTCATGGTTCCTTCTCCGAAAATACTACCAATTCGAGAAACAGATTCCTTAGTAGTTGCTTCTGATGTTGTTGGTAGAGACATGGATGTTGCTGAGATAAAGGAGAAGATTTTGAACATGAGAGAGGAAGATGTTGTTCTGTGCACCATTCCCATTGTGGGTATGGGGGGTTTAGGGAAAACAACTGTGGCTAAGAGGATTTACAATGATGAACACATCAAGCAAATCTTTGAAAAGAGAATTTGGTTGTGTCTACCTGAAATGTCTGAAACGAAGAGCTTTCTTGAACAAATCCTTGAATCATTGACAGAGAGGAAAGTTGAGGTTCAAAGGAGAGATATAATAGTCAAGAAGCTACAAGATAAATTGGGAGGAAAAAACTATTTGCTAGTCCTGGATGATTTGTGGTGTGTTGACTCTACATCGTGGCATGAGTTCGTTGACACCTTGAGAGGAATAAATACATCCAGAGGAAACTGCATTCTTGTGACTACTCGTATGAAGCGGGTGGCATCCTCAATAGCAACAGATCTTCATATCTTGGGAAAGTTAACAGAAGATCATTGTTGGTCTATTTTCAAACAAAGAGCATTTGTTGATAGCAGGGTTCCAGAAGAATTAGCGAGCATGGGCAACAAGATTGTTAAAATGTGTCAAGGTCTACCGTTGGCTGCAAGTGTGTTGGGAGGCCTCTTACACAACAAAGAAAAACATGAATGGCAAACAATTCTTGATGGCAATCCCCTTGTTGCAGGTGAAGATCATGATAATGGAGAAAATAGCATAAAGAAAATCCTAAAACTCAGCTATGATTATCTACCATCTCCACATCTGAAAAAATGCTTTGCTTACTTTGCAATGTTTCCAAAAGATTATATGTTTGAGAAGGACCAACTAATCCAACTCTGGATGGCAGAAGGGTTTCTTCGTCCAAGTCAAGAAATCCCTGTGATGGAAGACGTTGGGCACAGGTTTTTTCAAATCTTGTTGCAGAATTCCTTGCTACAAGATGTTGTGTTAGATGAACACAACAATATAACACACTGTAAGATGCACGATCTTGTGCATGATTTGGCTGGAGATATCTTAAAATCTAAACTACTTGATCCGAAGGGCGACGATGGAGAAGAACTTTCTCAAGTTCGATACTTTGGATGTGAGTCACCAATGGATCAAATAGATAACATATATGAGCCACAACGTTTGTGCACACTGTTTTGGAGAAGCAATTATATGTCTGAAGATATGCTGTTGAGCTTTATGTTCTTGAGAGTTTTAGATTTGTCCAGTTCAGGAATCAAGGAGTTGTCGGCCAAAATCGGGAAGCTGATATACTTGAGATATCTTGATCTCTCCAACACTAAGATCACAGCCTTGCCCAACTCCATTTGCGAGCTCTATAATTTGCAAATATTTAGAGTCATCAACTGCTTTTCACTCCAGGAACTTCCATATGAGATGGGAAATATGATAAGTTTAAGACACATATACACTTCTGTTGAAAAAAGTAATGGACATTGGGGAGGATGGTGTATTCGCAATGAACATTTTCAGATGCCACTTAAGATGCGACAATTGACTAGTCTTCAAACCCTCCAGTTTTTCAAGGTAGGTTTAGAGAAAGGTCGTCAAATAGAAGAATTAGGTCATTTGAAAAACCTAAGAGGTGAATTGACAATCAAAGGTCTTCAATTGGTCTGTGATAGAAAAGAAGCTCGAACAGCACATTTACAAGAGAAATCGAATATCTACAAGCTGGCATATCTGTGGTTTCATGACGAACCGGAAGGAAGTGAGACCAATGATGAGCATGTGTTGGATGGTCTTCAACCTCATCCTAACTTGAAAACCTTAGCAATAGTGGACTATTTAGGGACTAAATTTCCTTCATGGTTCCATGAAGATTTACTACCAAATTTGGTTAGGTTGAAATTAAGTGGTTGCAAAAGATGCAAAGAAATTCCATCTCTTGGCCAACTGAAATTGCTTCGGCATCTTGAGCTGTTAGGATTCCACCAGGTGGAATGCATCGGGCCTAGATTTTATGGTATTGATGGTAACAATAATGGATCAAGCAGCAATATCCAAGTGTTCCCGTCACTGAAAGAACTAATATTGAAGGATATGTCTAGTCTTATTGAGTGGAAGGGAGACGAAATTGAGGTAAGAATGTTTCCTGAACTTGAGAAGTTGTGGATTACAAAGTGTCCATTGTTAAAAAGTACTCCAAGTCAATTTGAAATCCTCCGTGAATTAAGTATTGATAGAGTTGACAGTGAAATGCCATTGTTTAACTTGTGCAACAACTTGACATCTCTCGTAGAGCTTAGTGTCTATGCTGTGAAAGAGCTCACTTGTTTTCCAGATGAGATGCTATGCAACAATGTTTCTCTTCAAAAACTAACGGTCTCAAGCTGCAGAGAGTTTCGTGAATTGCCACAAAGCTTGTACAATCTCCATTCTCTTAAGAGCTTAAGTATATTCAACTGCGCCAATTTCAGTTCCTTTCCTGTTCCCAGCGGAGAGAATTATTTGACTTCCCTCCAAAGTCTTCAGTTGTTCGATTGTGATGGATTGACCAGTTTACCAAGTGGAGTGCTAGAGCATTGTCGGTCTCTGGAAGTTTTGATGGTCATCCGCTGTAACAACTTATTCTCCTTGCCTTTACACATGTGGGAAATGCCTTCACTTTCATATTTGGGTTTAGTACACTGTCCCAAATTCATTAGTGTACCCGCAGGGGGCCTTCAACGTCTCACTGGTTTAAGGCTATTGGAAATTGGTCCTTTGTCAGAGATGATGGATTTTGAGGCATTCCAATTGATTTTTAATGGCATTCAGCTGTCCCTTCGTAGTCTGTGGGTGAGTGGACATGTGCGCTGGGATTCTCTACCCCATCAGCTTATGCAACTCTCTGCCCTAAAAGGGATGGAAATACAGGATTTCGGAATCGAGGCTCTTCCTGATAGACTTGACAACCTTACTTCTCTTGAAACATTACGTCTAGTTAGGTGCAATCGGCTACAACGTGTGGACTTCTCAAATGTCATGCCCAAATTACGGCTTCTGGATATCCAGAATTGTCCATTGTTAGAAGCTCTATTGGATGGGCTCGGCAACCTTGTTTCTTTGGAAGAGTTACGTTTATGGAACTGCGAAAAACTAGAGCATTTGCCATCCAGAGATGCCATGCAATGCCTCACGAAATTACAGAGCCTGAAAATTAAAGGCTGCCCAAAGTTAGAAGAAAATTGCAACAATCGGAGTGGTCCAAACTCCCAGTGGTCCAACATTTCCCATATTCCAAAAATTAAAGTAGATGGACTCATAATTCAGGACTTGCGTAAGTCTCATTTCTTTTTTTGGCAATTAAAAGGAATTTTCATTACCAAATTGCTATTCTTGTACAATATCAAAAACTACTCTGGCATAACAGCCAAGCAGTAAACAAAAAGCTATCTCCTACTACATCTAAACACCATAAAAGTTCAGCCCTTCCAGTCTTTGTGCAATTTTTGGATAACGGAGTCCTCTGACAAACAACTCTTGTATGATTCTCCTTGTGATTGACAAGGATGTACTGCTCTTGGCTTGAAAAATTCTCTGATTTCTTTCTATCCAAACATGGTACACAGCTGCTGCTAGACACATCTTGTATATGACTGCTAAAGCTCCTTTACCCTTGGCATTTGTGCATGCCCATTCAAGTTTTTCTTGCCACGACATAGCTTGTCTTGAAGCACCTATTCACTCCAGTAAACTAGACCAAATATCTGTACTGCAAGGACATTCAAAAAATAAGTGGTCAGTTGTTTCCGTTCCTGCATCACAAAGGACACATTGTTGTTCATCTATGATTCCCCATTTCATCTGTCTGTCTTTAGTATGTAGTCTCCTCAAAGCTGCAAGTCTGAATATGAAAATCCATTTTGGTGATCCTTGATTGTTACATATGAATCTGCTCCATTGGACTTTCTGATATGTACCCCTCATTGCCACATAGGAAACTCTAGCATAGAACTAAGGTCATCTTCTGTTATCCCCGCTTCCTGAATATATCTTTATCTTCATTATCTTTTGTACCACCCATGAGGCTTGTGATGGGTTGCAACTCAATTGTTTTTACAACAAAGATGCCATAAGAGTTTACAGCAGCTCTGTTCCAAATTGTGATATCAGTTATATTCATCCCACCAGCAGTTCTTGGAAGACAAACTTTATCCCATGCCAGCAAAGCTTTTTTTATCACATCCACCCCACCTGTCCATAAAAACCTTTTACAGGTAGATTCAATAAGCTTAATACCCTTTGTGGGCAGAACAAAGATCTGGGACCAGTATACTTGTATGGAGAATAAAACTGCTTTACCTGCATAGGAGAGGAACTTTGTAGTCCAACAAGTTATCCTACCTAGCATTTTAGTAATTAAGGGCTGACATTGGTTGATAGATAACCTTTTGGTACTCAGGTTCTTGAAAAGAAGTTCTCTATGTAATTCACTACTATTTCCTGCAATTATTGACATAAAAAATGCAAAATTATTAGTCAATTGCATCTTATCTATGCTTTCAGCATTCTGTTAGTTCACTTGAAACAAATTGTTTTTTCTTCTTCTAATTCTTCTAGTAAGGTATCTCTATATTACTTTTAAGATATGATTTATTCATGAAAATTTATGTTTTTTTTTCCCCTTATAGGTTACTAGTTCCAAGGTCGTGATAGAACGTAGTTGTGGTAAACCAAGTCAAAATCCATGAGCGGCAAACAATTCCTTAGGTAAATTTTCATCTAGACTTGTTAGAGGAATGCATTTTTTTGCACTACTTTTTTCTCATGACATAATTTTTACTGTTCAAACAGGGTTGGTTATGTTCCACCACCACATTTGTTTTGTTCATGAGTTGCAGCTAAATTTTGATGCAGCTAGGAGGTTGGTTATGGACCAGTTTGAGGCGTATCTGTCCTTTAGGTTCAACGATTCTCTATTCTGCTTATTGAACCAACATTTCCATGTAAGCTTCTTCTAAAATTGCTAATCTCCCACATTCCTTGTTTCTTTTAGTGCTCACATACTTGTGTAAAGTTAGTCTGTTACGTTACAATGTATCTCAAATTATACAAACGTTTTGTATCCTTCAATAAAGAATTTATCACTTAATCCTCGAATGGAAGTTGTTAAGTGGTATGGTTCTTGAATAAGATAACTACTCATTCTCTTCAAGTATAAACAAGTCTTTTATTGGCATAACATTAGCTCTTCATATCAGGTATATTACAGTTTCTTTTGCGTAAGAGGAGGTGAAGTGTAGAGAGGAAAAAAATGACCAAAATTTGACTTCTATTCAATTTGCATCAGTGGTGGTTTTGGAGACTCTGATTGTATGTCGTTTGAGATTTTAAAGTAAGTTCTAAATCTTTGTAAATTGAAAACTCTCAAGGAACAATTCCAAGTCTGATATATGGTAGAGGTCTAATAAGTTTCTTAATAGTCACACTTCTCGTTACTTTCACTTCACACGATACTTTCTCCATTCATTAAAACTTCTGCGATTGAAGACTTTAACAAAAAGAAAATTTCAAAAGACTGCTATGTCTTGAATCTTACAGCAAAGAGTGCCCTATTGACTCTTAAAATTTCAAAAGACAACTAGGCTTGTCTCACTATTAATTATAAGCAATTTGTGTTCTTGTATGCAAGTTTTAGAGTTAAATAAGAATGTGAACTGCCAGGAAATAAACTTACATTGATTATTTGCTGGTATTTGTTATTTGGCAAGTGGTTGAGCTCTGGGTACAGTCTTTCCTGTCTTGTGGATATCAATAAATCTTCAAGATTTGTTTCCTCAAATTCTCACCGATGGAGTGGCTGCAGCGTCCAGTTCTATCACGTTCCATTTGGGAAGTAGCTGGTGGCAGAGGTGGGGGTTCGTGGGTTCGGACGAACCCAGTATCTTTTCTGTAGACCCTATATTTGTACTAGAAAAATAAATAAATATATATGTATTATTAACAAAACTACTTTAATTGAAGAACAAAAGGCAAGAGTTGTATTACAATATAATAGAATTCGTCTTAATACAAAAAGAATAGGAAGGCTATATATAAGCATCCATTAATTAAATCTAACATAATAGGAATCCATTAACTAAACCTAACCTAATAGGCATCCATTAACTAAACATAACCTAATAGAAATCCATTAACTAAACATAACCTAATAGAAATCCATTAACTAAACATAACCTAATAGAAATCCATTAATTAAACCTAAACATAGTAGCATATGGACTAAATTCCCCCCTCAAACTCACAATGCAACGGCAATAAGCATTGAGAGTTTGTCACATAAAAACCGAAACCGAAATGCCAATCTTCTTGTGATTCTTGTAGAACAGTCCCGCGTGTCATTGCAACACCCCATCCACCATCTGACGGACTTCTTAAATCCAACCGATCTAAACAATAGCAGCAGCAATCAAGAACTCAACGGAAGCAGCAAATCAAAAAACTAACCCTAGTTCGAACAAATCAAAAAACAAACCGAACAAATCAAAAAACCAAACTGAACAAATCAAAAACCTAACCAAACAAATTAAAACCCAAACCGAACAAATCAAAAACCGAATCGAACAAATCAAAAATCGAACCGAACAAATCAAAACCCAAACCGAACAAATCAAAACCCGAACCGAACAAATCAAAAAATCGAATCGAACAAATCAAAAATCGAACCAAAGTTGCTCCACTCAGAGATGGGGAACAACCAATAAATTCTAACACAACAAGCATGCTAGTTCTAGGAGAATCACTTTTTATACCCATAGCATCATCCATACCAGGAGAACCTTGCCTGCAAACAATATACTTGTAAGACACTAAATTCATTACATCCCTTACAGCATTCACTAGGCAACATTCAACAACAACATAGTATGCAGTCTTCTCATAGCGAGGAACCGGACGATCAATCAAAATTAGAGGCTCATAATTAGATCTACCGTAAATTTTGTTGATCCTTTCAGCAGTTGAATATGTCTCCCTCTTTGCTTCCTGAACATCTTTGCTCGAGCTACGAGCAGGATTTACTATTTGAACAAGAACAAGTTTCCTCTATAAGTTCTGGTCCTGCTGTAGTAGGTACTCAAATGCTAGCAATTTCAAAATAATGCCTTTAAAGATGTCCATATCATCCACACCCAGAATTACCTTCTTCCCCTTGAACTATTCCTGAACTTCTTTAGCTTTATCAAAAGTAGAAGACAAATTCATCATGGACTCTAGTCGTAATTTGATCCGCGCAACAGATGACCGCTACCAAATCTTCAACCAACAAATCAAGGAGCATGGATCTTCATGGTGACCCAACTTTTGCAAACATAATCATTGGCCAGACGGGCAACAAATATGGGTGCCACCCGCTTGCAACGGAAGCTCTTTGATTGTTTACCAAGATCGTAGAGGCTCTGATACCATGTTAACAGAACTACTTTAATTGAAGAACAAAAGGCAAGAGTTGTATTATAATATAATAGAATTCGTCTTAATACAAAAAGAATAGGAAGGCTATATATAAGCATCCATTAATTAAACCTAACCTAATAGGAATCCATTAACTAAACCTAACCTAATAGGAATCCGTTAACTAAACATAACCTAATAGAAATCCATTAACTAAACATAACCTAATAGAAATCCATTAACTAAACCTAAACATAGTAACATATGGACTAACATGTATATTAACCTTGTGAACCCCTAATAAAATTTATTGATGGGAAGAGATTGTGGAGATGTTTTTCACGCTAGAGTTGTGGGTTCGAACCCCCTTCTCCTTGTTTTAAAGAAAATTTAGAACCCCCAAACTCTTAATCCTGTCTCCGCCTCTAGCTGGTGGTGCCTTTAATTATTGTTGGGATATATTGCATAGAGAGTTGATGGCATTGAAATGTTGATACCATTCTTGCTTAACACTACAATAAGTGACTGCCTCACATTTCAGTTAGATTGACAATCATTAGCCACGAAGGGAAGAAAAGAGACACCGATCATATATGAAAGACACTACAATAATCGACAAGGCATGCATGCATCTGTACGTCTGTAATTCCAATTCCCAGCCTGCATATTTTAAGTATTTCATGTTGCAAATTCATGTGCTGTGTCTTGGTAATGAAACACAACTCCTCACTGGATGAGAGATATCATCAACTTTGGTGAGCTTACTATTAAAGCATTTATAACTACGGGAAAAAGGAGTACTTACCATTCGGAGTTAAGGCAGTATGTATCATTTTGATGACATTCATACATTTAACTTTCTCCAATACCAACTGCAGTCCGCTGGTGTTATATATATGGTTCGACAAATCATCATCACCTTTTCATATAACATCGTTGAGCTTCTTTTTGGAATTCAAAAGAGATGAACAAGAATGTATCAACAAGGAGCCGCTTTGTAGCTATAACCAAATTCACTTTGCATTATTAATTTATTGCTCAATTGTAAAGATAGGTTATGCAATGGCTCTAACCAAATTCATTTTACAGTACTTCTCTTATACTATATCCAGAGGTGAATTTAGGATTTCAAGAAGACGGGTGCACGGGCTGCTCTACCCCTTTAGGAAAAAGGCAACTACTTTAAGATTCCAAATTTGAGGGGCCTCATTTATTTTAGCAACAATAGATATAATTTTTTCATAAGAAAAATATTAAATACGATTTAAAAAAAATCGAGGCTCTTCCTCATAGACTTGACAACCTTACTTCTCTTGAAATATTTCATCTAGTGAGGTGCAAACGGCTGCAACATGTGGAATTCTCAGATGCCATGCCCAAATTATGGTATGTGGAGATCTATGATTATCCATTGTTAGAAGCTCTGGTAGATGGGCTCGACAACCTTGTTTCTTTGCAAGAGTTAAGTTTACGGAACTGTGAAAAACTAGAGCATTTGCACTCCAGAGATGCCATGCGACACCTCACTAAATTATAGAGCTTGAAAATTGAAGGGTGCCCAAAGTTAGAAGAAAGTTGCAACAATCGGAGTGGCCCAAACAGCCAGTGATCCAACATTTCCCATATTCCTAAAGTTAAAGTAGGTGGAAGCATAATTCAGGACTTGCGTAAGTCTTTGTTTCTCTTTCTGTGTCTAAGTCACATCTTAAAATCAAGTGTTTATAAACACTTTCTCAATATACCCAAACACTCCAACAGTACTTTAAAATTACACTAGTATCCCCTTAGAGTATAACTGAAATTTTAGAGACATACTTTAATTAAATTAAGGTTCTATTACCCCTGAACATAATTTTTTTTTTGTAATTTTATACACCTTTTGGCTTACGTGGCACACTCCGTGACTCCATGCAACTGAGACGCGCGGGAGATTTTTGGATGTCACTTAAGCCAAAAAGGTGTACAAAATTAAACAAAAAAAAAGGATTCAGGGGTAATAGGACCTTAGTTTAGTTATAAGAGTAAATTTTAGGTTTAACAAATATAAAAATCATATTTGTATGATATAGCTATAATTTGTATAATTGCGCTTCCTAACAAACTTTATGTTTGTTATGGAGTATCAGATTTTGTATAAATCGCTAGCAACCTCTCATTTGTATAAGTCATTGGCAGCCTTTCATATGTATAAATCGCTGGCAGTCTCTCAATTCAATTTTATGTGTTTGTATATCTACATAAAATTTAAATTTATATACAATTGAATCGAAATAAAACATTTGTATATCAAAACTCTCTCTCTCTCGCTTTATACAACACAAATTATACATTGTAATTTGTATAATTTGTGTTTGTATAAAGTGAGAAAGACAAAAGAGAACTGGCAGGGGAAGATCAATATTTATATAATTATAAGTGTATAGGACGAAAATATATGTATTTATGTATATCGTTTTCTCTCTCTTTATAAAAACACAAACACAATTTATACATTTGTGTTTGTATTAAGTGAGAGAGGTGAGGGAGAGTGGCGAGCGAGATTCGCTGGGGAGAGAGGCGAATGACAACTGTTTGTTATGGTTATAATTAAATGAAACTATGGTTATAACATTTAATTTGAATTAATAATTTTTTATTTTATACAATTTTCCCGGACACTTTTCAAATGAATTAGTCAAACATTATTTATTTTTACAAAACATTTTTCTAAAATTTATTTTTAAAAAATGAACCGTTTTTAACGGCCAAACACATAGTAAAAAACAGCTCTGTACTCACCAAATACGAACTGAGACCTACTTGCCATTCCACAAAATCCTTGTTGGTAAGACAAGTTTTACTTCAAATGGTCGAGAGAGTTGAGAAAAGCTAGTACTTCGGAATAAGAGTTAGACAAGTCTTCATCGTCTTCGGAGTTGAGAAACTTCAAACACTAAAAATATTTAACAAGACTCCTAAATACGCGTTGTTTTCCAATGTGAATCACTTTTCCCCTTTATTGCGAAAGTTCCAACGACCCTACAATTTCAAGAACGCTTCAGAACAAAGTAGCACAGAAAAAGAGAGGAGATTAGTTGGTGAAAAAAAGAGAACTTTCTTCACAAATTACGACAACCCACTTAGTAAATCCACTTTATTTATCGACCCAGATAATCAATTGAGTGATTGATTGAAAATTAATGGAGGGGTTTGCTGAGGATCAGCGATTGAAGAAGGAAGAAGAGATGATTGAGGAGAGCAGTGATGATTGTACTTCGGAAGACGAAGGAATTGATGATTACCGGCGAGGAGGTTATCATGCCGTTCGTGTAGGTGATACGTTTAAAGGGGGCCGATATGTTGTTCAGAACAAGCTGGGTTGGGGCCATTTCTCTACTGTTTGGCTTGCTTGGGATACTCTCATGTCCGTACGTTTTCCGCCATACTCTTTTTCTTTTTTACTCAGCTTTTAGATGCTGTCGATTTGTTTTCATCTGTTAAATGTTAGGGATTGTGGAATTGTGGATGAAATTATGAAGACCCAAATCGGAATTTTATCACTACATCCACTATTCAAACGTTGGATAGTAGTAATAGCTGTTGTTATGAACTTTTGTGTTAATGGGTAGTAGCTGAATAAGTCCTTTGAATTTTGATTACTTGTGATTTCGTAACATGTATTGTTTTTGATTGGGGTTCTATATCTATCTCTTTAAATCTATTAGTGTAATTTTGTCTGTTAAGTGCTCTTGTCGAGTTAGATTTGGTTTACTCACCTAATTGTGCATAAGCATGATGAGAACTAGCAAAGTTCTTGTTAGACTACGGTTTGCATTTTTGACTTGCTAGTGACTGTTCGTTTATCATTTTTATGGCGAGTGCCGAGTAGTAACATTTTTGTGTGTATTTCTTTGTCATAATGCAGCAATTTGTAGCATTGAAAGTACAAAAGAGTGCACAGCACTATACGGAGGCAGCATTGGATGAGATTACAATTCTAAAGCAGATTGCAGAAGGTGACCCTGAAGGGGGGAAAAGTGTAGTGAAGTTACTGGATCATTTTAAGCATTCAGGTCCAAACGGCCAACATGTGTGTATGGTTTTTGAGTATTTGGGTGACAATCTCTTGTCACTTATTAAGTATACTGGTTATCAAGGATTGCCAATTCATATGGTAAAAGAACTTTGTTTCCATGTTCTAGTGGGTTTGGATTATTTGCACAGACAGCTTTCTATCATACACACTGATCTGAAACCTGAGAACATGCTACTCTGTTCCACGATTGATCCATCTAAGGATCCCAGAAAATCAGGAGCTCCTCTTAATCTTCCTAGTAATATGGACAAGGCTTCACTGGAATCTGGTACTGTCAAGGGACGTGTAACATTCTATGCGAATTTAACTAATAACCAAAAGAAGGTCAAAAGAAAGGCCAAAGAAACAGCTCAAGATTTTGCAGGGAAGACAGCTGTTGAGTCGTCTCAATCAAACACTGATATGCCAAATGATCATCTTGTTGGTTCTGCTAACGTTGATAGAGTGTCCAACTCTGATGCTGAAACAGCCAGTGGGAAAGAAAGTGTGGGTCCTAAGAAATGCAGTGGTTCTAGAAGGAGGAAGACATTGGAGTGTGTGAACCTAAAGTGCAAATTGGTTGATTTTGGGAATGCTTGTTGGACATACAAACAGTTCACAGATAATATACAGACGAGGCAGTATAGGTGCCCTGAAGTTATCCTTGGGTCAAAATATTCAACCTCAGCAGATCTTTGGTCCTTTGCTTGTATTTGTTTTGAGCTTGCAACTGGTGACGTATTGTTTGATCCTCACAGTGGTGACAACTTTGATAGAGATGAGGTATGAGATTATGAATGCACTACTTCCCCCATAGTTACTAGTTTGTATTTTCATTTTTTGATTTTGTCCCAATGTTTTGTTTCTATGTTTCAAGGGAGGACTATGTATTGACCTGATGCCTGATCATTTTATAATCAATTACAATAACAACATATGAAGTTAAATGAGAAAAGCCGGGGTGGAGCTAGATTTCATTTATTCTTTCTCTATGACCTATATAATTATATTATCCTGTCTGAAGTTTCTAAAAAAAAAACTCTTTTTGTCAAGTATATTCTAGTATTAGAATCTAGAGATACTTGTTTGCTTGTAGTTCATCTGGTTTCTTCCTGAAGCATGATATTTAAAGACATGGGAGCTTAACCATCTTATGGCTAAAAATGGGTTAAAAACTGTTCACCTACTTTAGTTTATAGGCACTGCCAACACATAAATGTTTAATCCTTCTTGTTGAAGATAATTTGCTATGGACTGATACATATTCAATGTCATGTGTCTTTTTATTTGGATAAGGTATATAGTACTTTTGTGAGCTTTACATATTTGAGTAACATCCTTTAAGGCATTTGGTATTTGCACAAGCCAGTAGCTATTTGTATGAAAAAGGTGGTCTAATATGCATTTGATGCATTTTTCTTGCTTGTTTGCGTGATGACCTGTTGACTTTTGCTCTTCTATTGTCAAATATATCAAACATTTGTGCTCTAAGTCCGGTCAACTCAGCAGTTCAAGTGTTGAAAGTTGAATGGGATAATTAATATGCTCTAAGAAAATCTGATGGTAGTGCAATTATAATTAGAACACGATAAATCTTTGTTCGAATAGCTGCATTAGTGGATGTAAGGGGGAGGGAAGATATGTTGGGTTCAATGGTTAGCATATAGAATCTTCTGTTTGTCTGTGCTTTACAATACTACTTGGATCCTAGTAAAAAGTGATTTAAATATCCAGCGGTCTAGCAATCATCTTGTGATCTTATTGCACCTGTTATTGTTTTTCCGGAATTTCATATATAGATCGGCCAGTTCTTCTCTGCAGAAATCTACATCCAGCTCAAATTACAGATCATATAATCTTTTGGATATTCGATATTTTGGGTTACAAATTGACAAAAGAAGAGCAAAATATAAAGAAATTTATTGTCTTTGCTATTAATTTGAATGATTACATATAAAATCTTGTTTGACAAAAAGTACATGCTTTGATCATGAGCTATAATCAAAATTATGCTTTTACTTTTTTTCTGCACTGCTTAGAGTATCTCCCCTCTTTTTGGCTTCTCTGATCCTTTTTTTATTCAAATTGTGGATAATCATCACTTTTTATTCATCTCTTTCTTACATTGTCTTTTAGTGGATATTTTATTTGAAATAAATATAACAAATGAGTAAAGAGAAGCTTGATATTATTGGATTCCACTTTCCATCAATGTTGAGATCTATATTTCGTTAAAACTCTATGTGGCTTCTTCAGTCAGATGAGAAAAGGGATAGAAGAGCGAAGTGGTATGGACTATAGCTGATATCAGACAATGTTGTATAGGAACTTAAGAGAGTGGTGATGAACAAAAGATTTTTAAAGGAGATTTGATTAAGTAATTATTCTAAACAGGAGAGTGTAGGCAGTTTTTTCCTATTCTGGATTCTGGAGGAGAATAGATGTTTCAGTTTTGGGGCGAGCGTCTTTCAGTGCAAAGGGTTGAGTGCACATGTTGTGTATTACATATTTTGTGATTTTAAACAATACTTAAAAGTTGTCAAAGAAGAAAGGTGAGTTCGACAAATCGACCAAGTTATCTCTTAACTTGTTCGAAAAATAGACCATGTTATCTCTTGATGGACTCTGTGTTCAAATTACAAGACATGGGATCAAAATATAACTTGACCAACTGCATAGATGATCTTTTTTTTTGGATCGACTCATAACTCGATCCTTTTTATGATTAATTTCTAGTTTCTTTCTATATATAAATTTATTGTTCTTTTTTTTTTTTTTGGTTGTTTGCCAAAAAGTGTTATTGTAATTTAATACTTAATATAACACTGAGCATAGACAACATATATTAACTGAAAACTTTCTTGAGTTTGCCAGGATCACCTCGCACTAATGATGGAGCTTCTAGGAACTATGCCTCGCAAAGTAAGAGAAAGTACCTTTAACCACTTCAAAGTTCTTACACTTGTATGCTGCAGCCATTTTATGAACATGTTATGTCCTTTCCAGATTGCCTTGGGTGGCCGTTATTCACGTGAGTTCTTCAATAGACACGGTGACTTAAGACACATCAGACGGTTACGCTTTTGGCCATTAGATAAGGTCCTCGTAGAGAAATACGAATTCAGTGAGCAAGATGCGAAGGACATGGCTGATTTCCTTATCCCAATACTTGATTTTGATCCAGAGAAACGGCCAACTGCAGCTCAGTGTCTTCTTCATCCATGGATCAACACAGGTCCCAACACTTTGGAACCTCGTGTGCCTGATGCACGGTCTAATGCCGCTGATACTATAAACTCCGAGCAAATTAGGAGAGACAAGGAAAAGAAAGAGGCAATGGAGGTGAGAATGGGGAATATGGCTATTGTCTAGGACTATAAAATTGTCAAAGTTTGTTAGTCAAATTGTGATATTTCCATAGGAGCTTTAAACCAGTTCATTTTCACTAAGAAATCTAATATATAGTACTGGTATATTCTTATGTTGTGTCTTAACTCATTAAGCCCATGTATAGTTGAGGCATTGTGGCACCATATATTACCTGGAAATCTTGGCAAGTTCGTGTAAATTATATTATTCCTTTAATATGATTATTGGGTCACTTGAGCTGATGATTTATCATAAACAACTTATCTACCTTCACAATGTAGGGTTAATTAAGACTGTGTACAATCTATTTTCTCCAAACTCCACTTGTGTGACTATGGTATGTTGTTGTAATATGATTATTGAGCTTTATAAATTTCAGTCCACTTTATTTGCATTTTTTTGCTTTCAACAATCACTTTACCATGATTATTGAGCTAGTGTTCAACTCTAGCACAATCACAACAATGGCATACCCAGTATAATCAACTTTATCACAATCAAATGAGTCAGTGTTCAATTCAGACACGATCAACAATGATAACTTACCCAGTATAGTCTTACAAGTGAAGTCTGAGGAAGAGTGGGGTGTATGCGGACTTTAATTTAGTAAATGGTCTACATGTGCAGGATGCCCAAGATATGTAGATAAGGCAACAAAGAGAATTTCTAGAATTCAATGAAGTTGTTATTAAATAATATAGAAAGATTTAATCTAAAATAATTGGGAAATAATATAATATTTCTTCTGTTCCCGGGCAATGATGCTCTTCTAGCTTTACCTACACGGCAAGGGAAAGATCAAAGGCGAGGTGGGAAATGCCCCGCACGAACTATCTGATCAAGTTTTCTTTTTCCTATCACAGGTAGCTGACCATCCTGACCGAGGGCTAATCATAGATCTACTATGGTCTTTTTTTTTATTCTTTTATCTTATTTCCGGTTCCAATTTCTGGGATCATTATGTTGAGTCACTCCAAGAGTAGAATCAGCAGCTCACCTCACATTTTAGGAACCAAATAAGGAATCACACGTAGACGGATATGAGCATTCTCCTGCTCTACGGAGCCCTCTGGAGCTAGAGTTGGTGTCATGATTTATATTTCAAAAGTTAAACATTTTATAACTCACAATAATAATTTAAAATATTTTAAAAACATGAAAAAAAAACACGATAATTTGTTTTCCTTTGATAAAGAAGTATACAAGATGATAACTAATTTTATATATTCAATAAAAAGATAAACATCTAAAAAAAAAAAATTAGATAGAACAACTTTTAATATTATATGATTTTTTTTGCTTGGAGAATGTAAATAAAATGGAAATAAAGACGCATGGCATGAAACGTACGTCATGGTCTATTTGAATCCCCATAATATGGCCGCGTCCTTCGCTTTCATTTTACCCACAAAAAGTCAAATAGTAGGTTGGCGTATCGGACTAATAATTATGCTTAACTATTTGATTTACTAATTGTTAAAATTTAAATATTCTAACTAGTTAACCAACTGATAAGATAATATAGATTGGTTAACAATACGGTTGAAGGTCTTTCGAAAATAATTTTTCTACTTTCATGAAATAGTGATAAAGTTGTGTATATTTCATCCTCATCAGATCTATGAGATTTAATTGGATATATTATTATTGTAATATGTAGTATATCTTTTAACAAATTAAAACCACTGATTTTTTAATGTTATTATATTATACTCATGAAGGATATAGCATATGGTATGGCTATAGCATGGTTGAACTAACTTTTTGCTCTTTAAATGAGATAGTGTGATCAGTAAAGTCTAAAGATCTCAACATGCATTGCTAGTATGTATTTGGTATTGAGTGCCTATTTTATTTGAGGATGAAAGAATATGAACATTTCACGTAATATCTTTTTTTTGACATATTTTGACATTTCACATGATAGTTAATTTCATGTCACTTTCACATTTCTATATGTGGTATTTTTAAAGTACATTTTGCAATAATAACAATAATAATAATAATAATAATAATAATAATAATAATAATAATAATAATAATAATAATAATAATAATAATAATAATAATAATAATAATAATAATAATAATAATAATAATAAGAACAACAACAACAACAACAACAACAATAATAACAACAATAACAATAACAATAACAATAACAATAACAACAACAACAACAACAACAACAACAACAACAACAACAACAACAACAACAACAACAACAATAATAATAATAATAATAATAATAATAATAAGAACAACAACAATAATAATAATAATAATAATAATAAAAATAACAACAATAACAATAACAATAACAATAATAATAATCACCACATATTAATTTCTTTTTATGCTCAAATTTTAAAAATTACTTATTTCAAAAAGTATTTTATGCTTGGTCAATATTTTAAAGAATAGCAATTTATTATTTATGTTTGACATATTAGTTTAAATATTGATTCAGTATTTTGTGCTTGGTCAATATTCGATTTTTCCCCATTTTCTTAGCTTCTTAAGAAAACAACTTTTGTTGTGGTCACGGCTAAGAAACACTTATTTTTTCCCTACAAACTTGGCCAAACACCTTGAATTTTCTAAAAAAAATCCACCTCCCCCCCCCCCCCCCCTCCCCCCCTTTTTTTTTCATTTAAAACAAAAAACACTTGTAACTCTCCACACAAAATTTGGCCAAAACTGTGACAAAAACAAGAAAAAATGGATTCTACTACTACTGATGATTCTTCTTCTTCTTTTTCTTGTTCTAGTATTAGTAGTAGCAAAGTTTTGTGGTTAATAGCAATTCCATTGATTTTAGTTTCATTGTATTTTGGCTTAAAAAGTTCATCAAGTTATGTTTATTCCAAGAATGATGAGAATATTAATCCTCCAATTGTTCAATTAGAAAAAAAGTTGATAAGCAATTTAGAGAAAGTCGAAGCTGGTCTTGTTAGAGTTAGAGTTGCTATAAAAGAAGCTCAAAGTAAAAATCAAACATTTGATGATCCTGAGTATGTTCCTACTGGTCCAATTTATTGGAATCCCACTGCCTTTCATAGGTATGTTTAGTTAACTTTTTAAAGATTTGAACTTTTGAGTATATACACTCTCTCCATCCCAATTTATGTGACAGTCAATTTGATTGATGCTACTAAAAAGTCACTATTTTCCCACTGAAAATTGTTCGGTGGTTATCAACATAGATATTTAGATTGAATCAGTGGGAAAAAGAAAAACAAGTAATCTTTTGATACAAAAACATCTAGGAAGTTTCCCATTTTTTCAATGAGAATCTGTTTTCCAACATTCATTTTCCTAGTGAGCTGGTTCGGTAGGAAATGAGTGGGAAAATAATAGTCTATAACACAAATTTTATACTAATTTGTGATGGGAAAAACCTTTGTTTTTGGTAGCGGGATCTTTGAAACTAAATTTGATTAAATCATCAAAGGTCAACAAGTTCATGTCAATATGATGAAAAACTAGAAATTCATGTTGTTTGAATCTCGAGAAGTGAAAATCAAAGATTGTCACATAAATTAGATGGAGGGAGTAGAATGAACTGAAACAAAACATTTTATTGAGCTTTTGACAATGGAATTAAAGATTCTTTACTTGAGGTATTGCAGAAGCTACATGGAAATGGAGAAACATTTCAAGATTTACGTATACGAGGAAGGTGAGCCCCCTGTATTTCACTATAGTGCTAGTGAAGGAATCCTGGGAATTGAAGGAATTCTGATTCATCACATAGAGATTAGTAAGTTTCGGACGAATGATCCTGAGAAAGCACACGTTTACTTCCTCCCGTTCAGTGTCTTATCAATTGTCAGCTATGTTTATGTTGTCGATTCTCGGTCATGGGGTCCTATGCAGAATACAGCAGCAGATTACATTGATGGTATATCAAGAAAATACCCTTATTGGAACAGAAGCCTTGGAGCTGATCACTTCATGCTTGCTTGCCATGATTGGGTAAGTGACGCAACTTTTCATCAAACAGATTCAGAATTTAAACTTGATGTGTTCAATCTTTAAGTTCTTATCGTTGATACTATAGCACATTATACTTTTGAAATCTGTTAAGAACTTAATATTTGTTGAAATTTTTAGTAATTTTTCACATATATGTTAACGTCTGTCAAAAATAAACTGAAATGACTGTTACAAGAATAGTGTAAATGGACTAAGAATCAGGGCGGTTTGAAAATTTTAGGTACAAATGATTGCTGTAGGAGTCCATAAATTTCAAATCCTGGATTCGCTTCTGTTAAGAATTGTAACTCATGATATTTGTTATGCAAAATTTTGTTACAAGGTTGTTTTGTTTGATGTCTATGGGAGAGACACTTCTTTTCATGTAATTGTCATATTGCAGGCTCCTACGATTTCCTTTGCGGTTCCGTACTTGTATAAGAACTCGATACGAGTACTATGCAATGCAAATACCTCCGAAAGATTTGATCCTACCAAGGATGTATCCTTGCCAGAAATCTATCTCCCTCAAGGTAAAATGGATGGCTTAATTGGAGGTCCGTCTCCTTCTCATCGTTCTGTTTTAGTTTTCTACGCGGGAGGAATCCATGGCTACATTAGACAAGTGCTAATGGAGCAGTGGGCAAAGAACAATGATTCAGATGTGCAAATTCACGAGTACCTTCCGAAGAACATGTCGTACTATGGCATGATTAGAAAGAGCAAGTTCTGTATTTGCCCGAGTGGTTATGAAGTAGCTAGCCCAAGAATGGTTGAGGCACTTTACATGGGGTGTGTACCGGTGCTCTTGAAGGATCATTATGTAGCGCCTTTTAACGATGTTTTGAACTGGAAAAGTTTTGCTGTTCAAATGAATTCGACAGATATACCTAATCTGAAGAAAATCTTGATGTCAATAACTCAAACTCAGTACATCAGAATGCAGAAAAGAGGCCTTCAAGTTAGAAGACATTTCGAGGTAAATTTTCCTCCGAGAAGATACGATGTTTTTCATATGATTCTTCATTCCATTTGGCTTAGAAGGCTAAACATTCAAGTCCATGATACTAAGGATGGATGACTAGTACTTCACAAGAAGTATACTGTATTATTATTTGGCTATGTTGCTCGGATTCTACAAAAATATTGTTATACTCAGTGATAGATCCTTTAAATATAATGACGTGCAGAGGAATTTTTTGATGATTCGAGCAACAAAACTGTTTGGTTAATGAAAATTCGCGCATAATTCTGCATTTATGAGTTCCGGTATTTATGGAAATAGGAGAAATTAGGACACACATATAGTTCATATATTTGCATCCTACCTTAATTCTGGTGCAGATAATGGGAGAATCTAAATGAGTGTAGTTGCATTTTTGGAGGACCCGAGCAACATAGTTTTGGTTAAAGGAAGTCTTTGCATAATTTTGGAGAAATTAGGCCACACATATAGTTCTTTTTTGCATCTACCTTAGTTCAAATGCAAATGATATTGTAGATCTGTATGCTAATTCTACTTCAACTCGTGATTTGTTGTAGTAACTTTCTTTTTTGTAATATGATTTTCCATCATAGTTGGAAACAATGTAGGGCATATATCTCACCCTCCCAAACACCACTCGTGAGATTAGAGTCTCTTTTTTGTATTTACATTTTTTTCGCACAATCCTATTGAGATACATATATCACGAATATAATTGCAAAATAACGCAAAGCTAACCCTCAAAAATGAATATTACCACAACTCAAGGGTTGTCTTACTCAGATATTTCTTATCGAAGTGAGGGATTCATTTATGGCGAAATCAAACTAAATCAGAAGCTAGCTAATTCCGCTCTACCATGAATTTGTTACTATTTCCGCACCCTTGTCCGGTGGTTTGAGAAAGATTTGAATCTCATTTAAGGGAAGAAGAAACACATTTAAAAGCTTATCAAATTCCGCAAGATTCATTAAAATGGCATGCGATTGCTTCAAAATTGTTTGGTATCAATTACCCATTATTTTATAAATTGGTATCACTAAGCACTTAATGGTAATGGTAAGTAATTTGTTATAACTTATTAAATTACATCGACCGTGTAAAAAAATATTATACTGGCGAGAGGATCTAAGATGACCAACTTGTACGCCATGGACCCTTCAATTTAGAGGCATGAAGCCAAGTTTATACACTGGGTCAAACTCTGTATATATATCGAGAAATTCACTGATAAATAATAAAGTTAAATTCTAGATGCACCTCTAAATGTACTTATCTTCGATTCAGTTATATGAAGAGACACTGAGACAGAGTGTAATGTGGAAACTCTAACTTACATATATTAATAATAATCTTTCTGCTGATTATTATGTAACATACAATAGATGAAGTAACCTTCAAATTAAATTGTTTTAGTAACTACATCACCACAAAGACTTACTAGTAATACATAAGCTTAAATTTTTTTGCAACTCCAACAGCAACCATACAACACATAATTAAGAGATGAGATCAAACCCCTGCTCCAGTAGACTTTGAGCTAATTTCTCATTAGCTGCTTCAGAAGGATGGAATCCGTCCCAGAAGACGTAATCTGTCGCATTGGAGCACGTCCCTATTGACCTTACATTGCAAAGGAACGACGTTTCTAGTGTACCAGTTCCACAACAAGCCCTCCTTGATTCGAAGAATCCTACAGGGAATTAACAAATGCAGATTGTCAACGGAAAATGGATACATCTTGTTGAAGTGTGTGATCATCTCATCTAAAAGCGGACTTTGCCTGCTCTGATACCATGTTGAAGTATGTGAACATCTCATCTAAAAGCTTTAAGCAATTATATTCTCAACACATTTTCCTTTTTAATACTGAACAACGCGACAGTATAGTTGATCAATATAGTCAAGATGAAAAAAGAAAATGTGTTTTGAGGAAACTACCACTATCTGTAGGTTTAGTGATCATATCTAAGAGAGGCTGATAGATGTCGAAGACGACAAGTTTGAGGCCTGGAAGTCTGCTCTTCAAATTTTCTGATGTCCGGTTCAGCTTAGCGTTGAAGAAAACAGCATCTTGGTTCAATCTTGAAACACATTGATTGCTTCCTCTACCAAACAAAGTAATTGCTGCTGGTAAACAACCTGTTGGTGGCAGATTTGTTACTCCAATCTTCCTTGCTCCCATACCATAAAGGTTCTGTGTTTCATACATTGTTGTTGATGTTAATATCGATTGTATTTCAATCGAAATTGAAATAGAACATGTGTTAGTTTCAGTATGATCTGATTATGCTTATGAGCATTTTCTATAGATAAGTAGTGCCTACAAATTTCATGCCCAGTGCACCAATATGTGTCGAAAACATAAGACCAGAAGGCTCGAGGATGTTTCATAGAGCCCCAAATAACCATATTTTGACTGAGCTTCCACAATATCAAATCTACTTGAACTGTTAGATAATCATAGTCGATAACAACATCTCACTACTACAAAATCGTACTTGAGATTTAATTTTAACCTCATACATCTCCTCAGAGATCACGAATAAATAAATTAGTAGACACGAGAAGAGGAGAGGGAAAAAAATACCTGAATGAATGTAGTATAAGACTGCATAAGGATATCGGAAAATCGATCAGGTGAGTAGATCCTGTTGAGCATTGGATTAACATAGTAATTCTGAATAAAATCACTGCTTCCTGCACTTAATAGATGGATTCCTCCTGAGATTATGTTATTAGCTTGTGTTCTTCCTACTAAATTCACTACTTTTCCTTGCCATTCCCTGTAATATTGTAGCTGTTGTGCCAATGTAAGTGCACGCTGCAAATTAAACAACATACACCATTCAGAATTTCATTCAGGTTTATTCACATATGGCCACTCAGGCTTATCAGAGGTATCAGAGGTTTGGGGTTCGAGTCCTTTAAGTAGGAAAAAAATCTAGTATAACGTGGTACGAATCCAAATTAGTTGAGATTTCAAAGTGGATACCGAACGGCATTAATGAAAGATAAACCAAAAAAAACATTTAATGATTTCATTTTATTTTTATAGGGAAAATGCTCAAATATGCTATTAAACTTTGAGAAAATTAAAGATCGGCGCAACTATGCTATCCGTTAAAAGTTTGGTTCATTTATGTCATTTCTGTTTGAGAAAAGACTCATTTGAATTCAGGCGGTTATTTGTTAACTGAAATGGCATAGATGAGTCGAACTTTAACGGGATGACATAAATGAGCCTTTTCTCAAAGTTTGATGACATATTTGAGTCTTTTTCCTTTTAAAAAAATGATTTAATTAATGACGTGTCTGAATCATAATTGACCACATGCAAAAAAATAGTTTTGCAAAATCAAAACTGTTTTCAGTTAACAAAAAATGACATGGATGAATCTTTTGTCAAACAGAAATGACATAGATAAGCCAAACTTTTACCTGATAGCATAGATGAGCATTTTCTCAAAATTCAATGGCATATTTGAGACTTTTTCCTATTTTATAAAAAAAAAATGTTTATCCGGTGCCAAAATTTTGACATTTTGGTCATATATATACTTTGAGAAATAAAAAAAAGGTAGCTCGGTGCAAAAAATCATTTCATTCAACCCTGACTCAAATGTAATATTGATTCTAATTGTCTAAAATTACTCCAAAAATAATTTTTGTCGCTTTACTAGTTATAGTGATTACAATATACTAAATATTATAATATAACAAAAAAATAATTTGATAATTTTATATTATAATAGCTAAAGCGTAAAGTTATGAAATTAACACAAAATTAAAAGGGAGAATAAAGAAATTACTAACATAAAGTTGAGGAGTCCTTTCATAATAACCAGAAGCAGCAGAAGCAAAGTTGACACCAGTCAGTATATTTCTCCCTCTTGCCTCTGGGCTAAGGTAAGCTGGTGGATATGTAGTGAACCCAAGATATTCAGCTGTCCATAATTAACACATGCAAACTATGAGACTTTAGATACAATATTTTCGACGCAAAACATAAATATACATAAAAAAAAATATTAAATTTTGACTCAGACTCTTTACTATCAATGTTGCATTCGTGTCAGATTCTCCAGAAACACATAACTTCTGAAGAATCTGACACGCACCTGTTGACATTTTTAAAGTGTCCGCACAAAATAGCCTACAACTACAAGCTCATAAAATTTTGAATGTAAATTAATAAAATTTTAAATTTTGAATCCGACTCTGGTGTTTACCAGTGAAGTCAGTAGCAAGCTTTCCATTGCAGAATCTTCCAGTAGGTCTATGAGTAACAAAATCTCTTCCATAAGGAAGAAAATTAGCCTTGATAAGAGTCGTTAAATTGTTATTATTTCCAACATCAACTACAGAGTCACCAAATATGTTTAATGCTGGAACTAGAGGATCTCCATTTGCCACATAAAAAAACACAACAACAAAAAATACAATATATTTTAAGAACCTCATATTTTTTTTTTCAATTGAAATTGTGCTTTTTTTTTTCTTCTCTGTTTTTTGGTGGGGAGTGTTGGAGAATTTAAAGGTCAAAAAGTGAAATAACTGATGGATAGAAAGTTGATTGTTTTTCATGTGAGTATGGGGGCATGTTTGGCACCTCCTAATATTGGTATGTTGGCATTATTAGGCGAATATATTCGCTCTGTTTTGTTTTATATTATGCGAGTCATGTTTAGGGGTGGAGCTATAGTGTTATTAGGGGGTTCGACCGAACCTATTAGCTTTTGCGTAGATCAAAAAATTAAAATATAAATATAATTTGATTCTGCGTGCAAACCCATATCAAAGAAACATGAATGGCGCAGTGGTAGGCACTCGAGCTGCAAAGGCTTAGATTCTGTTTGATTGTGGGTTCGAGCCCCACTTGAATAGCTGTACTTTTTCTATTTTTACTTAATAATATGTCTTGTGTTTAACCCTTCTTTGATTTAATTTTTCCAATATAGATTCTTCTAAATTATTTTTAAACAATAAAATAGAAAATTGATGATTGGAAATAATTATAAAAAAGTAGTGTCATACTCTAAAACAAACTACTAATTACAAAATAGATAATTATAAATAACAAAAAAAAAAAAATAGTGTCATACTCTAAAACATCTCACTAGTAATTTCTTTTCAAACATTTGATAGATCCTTAAACCCTAATTTGCAAAAATGTTAGGTCTCTAACTTTTATTGCCAATTTCATTGCTCCTACTTGTTGTCGGAATACGAAAGTAAAAGTAAAGGGTCATATACTACCAACGTAAGAAAATGACTGACTACAAGCCAGGTATACCAATTTGGAGAAAACCTGCTTGGTGGGTAAGGCGAAAATTAAGGCATTACATGATGTCTTACCCAATACATTTAATAGCTTCCATGGACCTACAAAAAAAGTATTCGTTCGAGAAACCAGCCTTAACGTTTCGGACCTCTGCCTGGTAAGTACTATGTACTCTTCTTAGTTCCTCCTCAGCTCTCCCTTTTCTCTTTTATTTTTTATTTGTCTTTACACTGTATAACAATTTATTCAAAATTCTTATTTTTAATCTTTGACTTTAAGGCTGTTTCACATATTAATAATTGATTATAATAATTAATTATTGTTTGCTTTCCAAAACTTCAACTTTCAATGCAAGAGAGGCTCAACCGTGAAGCAAGTAATACATACCTTTGCTTTAGGTCCCAACAATGGTGAATTTAATAGTTTTAATTTTATTTAAAATAATATTGAGATTATAGAAAAAATGTTCAAAATATCACTTATCTACCGTTTACGGAATAGTATTTTAGAGCTTTGAATTAAATAACTTAGATTTTTATATTAGCAAATGAAGTATTTGAAAGTGTGCCTAATGATACATCATTTACCGTTTTCAAAAAATAACAACTTGTCGAGTGCAATTATAATGATAGTGGTTATATGTTTGTAATTTAACGGTTGTTCTGTTAGATTAATATGTTGTTCTATTTTAAATTTTCGAACCCACAAACATCAAATTCTAGCTCCGCCACTAATCATGCTGGCCTGGTGATTAGAGGTAGAGGGGTTCTTTCAAACCCTCTTTGATGTAAAATTACACTATTTATACATGATTAAAATTATTTTTATGCATATATAGTAAATGTTGAATCTTATTCGGCTAGTTTATGTGTTTACTTTTACATACTTTGAACCTCTTAGTGAAAATATTGGATCTGCCTTTGTCGAACTGCCTTGACGCCTTGGCAGGCTTTGACCTGCTTTCCTTCGCTTACCGGAGAGCGGATTCGTCTGTAGGATTGGCCTCGCGAATAGGGACTTTCTTTATTGTATCGATCTTTCAGACTGGCTCAATAGGGTCCCATACCTTCAAAAAAATAAGGCGGAGGAAGGGCTAATTCTGAAAGATAGTAGGCCCTTTCTTCAGAATAATCAATTAGGTTATCATCCTGCGCACGTCTCGAAAAGACTTTGGCGCCTTCCCTTGATGGTGATGCTCTAAGAATGTTTTAAGTATAGGTGTAGTTTACTAAACTAGTCTTATTAATGATGTTTTGGACCTATAAATTTGACTACTATATTATATTATGTAATTATTTAATATTAAAAGGAAAAATTCTTTTGGCCAGAATAGTAAAATAACATATTTCACACTATTTTATTTTATCTTTTTGAATATTTTTACCCTTTTCACTTTAATACCTTTTAATTAAAAAATGGAAAAAATATCAATTTATTTTAAAATAAAAAGAATATTATAGACTTTTTTAATTTTTTAGCTAAATTCTGACCATTTAGCATTACCCATATTAAAAATAGTATGAAATAAAAAAGATGACAAATCTCTCTTGATTTGCTAACATTAATTAAGTAAAGTTAATTATTTATTTTTAGTATATGGACCAGCCAAAATGAAACGAAAACAAATTGTTAAAAAGCTTTGTTTCATTTTTGTCCTTTGTTGTGAGTTTGTTTAGAAGTATGACGATTTATTTATATTTTTAATAAAGGCCTTAGATAAAGATACTTTTTTTTTTGTGAAGAAAACTGAAAGCAAAATTTGCGTGACACAGTGCAAAAATTTTGTTTACAAACATATGACCTATTTACACTAGAAAAAGGTTTTTTGGCGGCCCAAATTTTGTTAGTTATAACTTTTATGAGTAGTGGCGGCTGGTGGGATTATTTTAGTTTTAATTAAAAATTTGAGATTCAGGTCATACTAATTTGGTGCGTCACCTCAATAGAGGCGTATTTAAAGGGTGTTTTGTGGATTCATGTGAACCCATGCCCCCTCTCTAAATTATATATAGTAGTGCTACATTTTTTAAAAAATATTTAAATATAGAGTTGTGAATTCACGTTAAAAGTAGCATATAATAATACGATGAGCATTAATGCATCTTTTTAAGCATAAAAAGAAATTTAAATCTTATATTTATTTTATTTTTGTTAGTAACACCCCCAAGTGGTTATCAGTAACACTTTTGTCGTTTCAATCAATTTTTCTTTTGTTATTTTTCTTTAAACTTTCAAAATTTAAGTGTGTAACATTGGAAATTTCTAACAAAAAAAAAATAGCGTAAATTTTTATCATTAAATTAAATGTGTATATTAAAATTTAACACCAGTGGTATTATATATGTTGGACCTATAATTTTTAAAATTTAACAGTTCAATGTTAAGAACATGAATCGATCAAATTTATATCTTAGATGTATCTTTTTGTAATAATGCACCCATCCTTTTGAAATTTTGCAGTACACGTTCAATATTAAACGAAGCTCTAATATGAACTCTACATAGTGAAACTACTTGGAATTTCAACCAAAAAAAAAAAAAAAAAACTACTTGGAATAAATTTATGTAAAAGAACTTAAAATTGACACACAAATACAAAATGGTAGCAATAAATACTAGAGAAATTCGAGGTAAAAGATAGATACTTGGTCAATTCATGATAGTATATATCAAGGGGGTGGAGATACGAATTATTATTTTTTAAAATGTTGATTTTTAATGTTTATCGTAGAAACATATAATAATATTTGTATTATTATATAAGTCATTTTGAGCAAAATATATCATAAAATTAGTTGTGGTATTAATCATTAATACTTGCATAATAAATTGTTTATATTACATTTTGTGCACTGAATTGTCTTTTATTTTGTCTATCATATTAATAGAAATGAAATTTTAAAACAATAATAATGTTATCTTGTGTAACCTATATATAATAAATTTAAATTGTGCAGTCGATCATTAATACTTGAACTAGAGTAAACTGTATGCTTGTATTAATACACTCACAAAATAAATTCAAATTGTGCAATCAATCACTAAGCACCTTTATTTTATTACTAATTTTTTCATTTTATATTATTTGACTTCGACCAATCCTACACACTCTTTAAAAAATTTAAATAGCAATATATTTTGTTAAGCTAATAATCATTTTCTGTACACTACAGACCTTTATTTTGTTATTTTTTTTTTTTGGTTTTGTATTTAGTTGATCATATTAGTATGACACATTCTTTAGAAAAACGCTAATTAGAAATATATTTTATTAAACTAATCACATTCCGTACGCTATATGACTTTATTCTATTACTCTCTCCGTTTCACAAAGAGTGACATAATTTGATTTGACACGAAGTTTTAAAAAATAAAGAAGACTTTTTGAATCTTGTGGTCCTAAATTAAAGTTATGTCAAATGTACTAAATTGTCCTTTAATCTTGTGGCTTTAAACATGTCACGTGTAATACTGAAATTAAAATGTTACCAAAAAATAAAAGAGGTCAATTTTTTTTAAACAGACTAAAAATAAAAGGAGGTTATTCTTTCTAAAACGAAGAGAAGTACTATGTTTTTAATTTTATATTATTTAATTCATGTTGATCTGATATACTCTTCTAGAAAAATTAGTTAGAAATATATTTTGTTGGAACTAATCATATATATACTTAAGCATTTATGAAGTCAATTGCATTAAATTGGGAAGAGTACCTCCCACAGCTACCTAGAAGCTAAGTATTCATGAATCCCAAAGTCCAAATGTATCATCACTTTCTTCTTTATTGCTACTGCAAAACTTCATCAGTCTTCAATTCTGCTACCATTAGTATGTATGACTTGACACGTCCTATATATACCATACTCTACTATCTTGTTTTATTAGTTTTGCATTTTTAAAAAAAATTATCTTGGAAAAGAATGTTTCCTTCTTTTTTAACGTAATATAGAGATATATCTTTAAATTTTTCAATTAATGTTTATGTTCTTTAATTTTATATGTGTATAAATAGTTATTTAAATTTGTATAGAGTTAAAAAATGTTTCTCACACCAATTTACTCATAAAAAGCTCAAAACTAACACCACGTACGATTTATAGTAATGGCAAAACACAACTTTTTTTTTTCACTTTTAAAACGAAAATAGTTTTTTTAAATACAGGTACGTAATTTTCATAGTCAATCACCCTCTTAAGATCGCGACATTTAAACATCTTCTTTAAAATCAGACAAACGAATTAAAATTCATATTAATGCTTCAACTACTTGCACCAAATTGGGGAGTAATAGGTCATCGAAATTGGGGAGTATATGGGGCAATATTGTTTGGAAACATTCAGTATACATGGACTTAGTTAGTTGGATTAAGCACACAATTATTTTATTAAGAAAATATAATTAGACTGATTTAGACTTGCCACTTAATTTTTTAGCAAAAATCAAGAAAACTATTCATTTTCAAATAGATCAAAACAGTAAATCTATTGAAAACCATTAAGGGGGTTCGGGGTTCTTATTAGCATTTTGGGAAGGTTTTGAAAGGACCCGAAACGCCCGCTAATACGTAGTTATCCGGCAATTAATTATTTGGCTAAAATAATTTTAACTTAACTTGAATTGCAAAATTGAACTATTTTGTAGTTAGGGTCATTTTAAGGGAGAAAGAGAAAAATATTGTAATATTATCTAAGCGAATATTTTGTAAACTTATTTATTTATTTATTTTTAAGCCAAGTAAAGAATGAATAATTTAGTCAAGTGATTAATTCAGAATGGATGTCTTTTGGGGATTCGAAATTTTAAACCTTAAGATTAATAGCAGATAATAACGAGTAAACAAACACAACAAAGAAAGGAGGGAAAGAGATTTGGGCCCAAATCTGATTTTCTTGTCCGCTTGAGCCAGTATTTGGGTTCATTTTTGTTTTTGGGACTTGGACCCATTTAAATCACCTACACCTGCCTTATCCTAACATAAATAGATATCCTTCTTTTGGGCCTTAGGCCCAATTCCTCCACCTGTTCTAAAAACTAGTAAGTAATAGCAAACAAGTGGGCTTAGGCCCAAAATAACAAAATACAATTCAAGGAAAGTGATGGGCTTTTATGCCCGATTATGCCATATATACAGCATATGCACTTGGTGTATATTGTTGTATATCCTCGTATTTCAACTCCAATTTCCTATATTTTATTTTCGACACCTGTACGCCGAAGTCATGGACTTATTCTTCGATTTTCCTTGACCCAGTTGACTCAACAAAAGGAAAATTGGCCCTTTGGCCCAATTAAGAGATGCAAGGAGGAAAGAGTCCATTATGGACTCATATACGTGTGAAGAAAGTAAAAGAAAAGATTAGAAGCCAAAGTACATAATAGGTGATTAGTGAAACTCTAAACATGTAGCAAACTAATAAAAATAAAGACAACAGTAATAAATTTATAAGCTACCAATAGGCGACAAAACAACTAAAAAGAATACAAACCAAACTTAAGACCTCAAAAATTAATAATGATAACACTAATAATAATAATAATAATTTAGCATACTAGCTAGTCACTATCTAATCTTGTACAAATGTCATTAAAGAAGATGAGCTCACGCACATGCTAGTGAAGGGATTAAAATTATTCAAGTTGATCGTTCTTAAAGTAAGGAGCAAAAACTACTCGAGAGAAAAAAGCTAAAATGCATCTATTTGGATTTAGCTAAACGCAAACCCCTCCTTTATTTCAAACAAACAAACTGAAAGACTAAATAAGGTGTAATCGAATTACTGGCAGATTATGTTATACTTAAAGAGATCGACACACTATACACATGAAAGACTAACAACAATAAATCCACACTTCAAGTAATCATAAGAACAAAACTCAAACTTTAGCGAACTAAAATACTAGGTAGAAAAATGGTTCGGACTGTCAAAACTGGTAAGTACTCTAGGCAGCGAGATAATCACCCTAAGCAACATGAAGAATGGAAGAAAGGGATAGCCAAATACCAATTGAGTTGAAGTTAACTTAGATACATACAATAAAATCTCATTTTTAACATGTTTTAAACGTGAAAATGATGAGGATATATGAGTAAAAAAAAAAAAAATCAGCATAACAGATAGTGAGAAATTAACACAAGAAAAATGTTCCAACAGCTTGAAATAAAGACTCATCTTAAACTCAGCTTTAACCCAATCAAACTCATCATAAGCTAACTAGGCATGAAAGATAACAAGGAATAAACCACCAATATTATTAGAAACGAGATTTTAAAGATGCAGAATGCTAACAGATAGACTAAGATACTTAATTCTATACATAAAAATGCGGATATCACGAAAGGGGAAATAAAGTAGTAAACAACTCAACTCATACGACTTCTACTAGCTAAAATAAATAGAGAATGAGAACAACCTTCATGTATAAAAAAGGACAAAATCATGACCTACCAACCCATAGCTAACAAGATGAGATACACCATGGATTTACAGTTGATGACCAGTAAAAAATCTCAAAATTCTACACTCAAATTCCCTATACAACCCATAATCATACAGTCATTTCATTGATTGAGTGGAAAGATCACCACATCAAACTAGAAAAACAAGCAATTCTTAACTCACGACAATGAAAACAAAAATCATAAAAAGGAATGTTACCTTTCCAGGGGCAGTGAACTGGAACGAACAAGTTAAGGACAACAAACTTTTACCACCGAAAAGCGACTCCGACGAAAACTCAAATTTCAAACAGAGAACTAGAAATTTTAGTCTGATATAAATCCTATCGTTCTAAAGACCTACTTCGATTTTTTCTATCTATTCTTTTAGAATTCTTCACTCCTTTCCCGTGTATTATTACCACTGTTCCTATATGTGATTTTCTGCCGACTATTTTCTCCTGTCTCTAACCTCTTACAATGAAGAAGATGGAGGCGGTTTATAGATGAGAATCAGGGCTGAAAAAAAGGGGGAAAACGGAAACAAGTGGATGAAATTTTCAAAAATCGAAATTTGAATTTTGTTCCTTGAGGATATGGTTGAGCAGCTGGAAATAGTACCACTCTCAACGGAATAAGAATGGTATCCGTTTGATTTTGAGCAAAGGACGAAGGAGCAACTCGATTTAGACACCTGGATCGATCCTTGAATATTCTGGTACGAAATGAACACACGCGAAAAGAGAGGGACTCTATAATACTCAAGTGAAAAATATGCCCACACATTGACGTGTTTGACCCATTACTCAGTAAGTGGATCAAATCCGATAACAATCCATTAATTGCCATTGACAAGAGCATTAACAATAGTCGATGGACATTGGAGAATGTTGATCGATAGTGCTAGAAGACATAGAGGAGTAGCAATATTGTATAGGGTATTCCAAGAGATTCTGCCAAGAAACAATGGGCTGAAATTTAGGCAAATTGTGGCTTATCCTAGTGGTAATTAACAAGATAGTTATATGAATCTTATAAACTTCAAATCATAAATCCTCTAATACATATGATGATGACAACATGTTGAATTATGTAGTACGAGCACTATTCAAAGTAGAGACTCAGACTAGTAAACCTTTTAATGTATTGATTTATCAATTATTTTTTTACTTTAAGAAAATATTAATATTTGTAGAAAAAAAAGAGAGTGCAAAATCTTTATTAAAAAAATAAGGAAAGAGATTTTTTTTCAATAGTAAAAATATTTTAGACCTTAAATTAAATTATTCAAATCTTTATATTATTAGATAAAAAAATTTTATGCAACAAAATCTAAGGTAAGGTATTACATACACATGATTAATTTATTACCTTAGAAATAACTCTTATAACACTCTTACAATCAGATTTTTATTTTAAACTTAAAAAGATATGCTCTATAAAAAAAATATTACACACTACATAGTAAGTACATTTTTAAAAAAAAGATTGAGGTCTCTGACTGTAATTTTCTGAATGTTTCATGTGAAGCATTAACCTCAAAAAAGAAAAATAACACAAAATTAATTAATAGAAAAACAATCACAACCTTATTTTTAGTTATTTGAGTGGTTGATCAAACATGTGTTTGAACCTAAATTTTGTAGCAATATCAACCTTATTAATTAACCAATCAGAACTAAAAATAAGGTTGAGATTGTTTTTCTATTAATTAATTTTGTGTTATTTTTTCTATATCGAGGTTAATGCTTCCCATAAATCTTTTAGAAAATTACGGTCATTAATTTGGGGAAAAACTTACTTAGAGCTAGTTATCATTTTCAAGCTTCTAAACAAAGGTATGTTTTTTTCTCTAGTTCTCTCCGTCTTTTTCTCTAGTTCTCTCCGCTACTTGTTTACAACCACAAGCATGATTTTGTTTGGGATTAAAGAATATTTTATTTTGTTTCTCAAGTTTTTTTTTTTTATTATTAAAAAAAGCAAATTTATACCACTAGATAGTGTGGTCTAGTGACTTTTAATAAATAATAAACATAAAAAATTTTCAATAGGAATAAGTACAAGCAAGGGAGGCTAGAACTTACCTTACCTATCCTATTGAGGTACCAAACCTCTCCTACTTTCTTTTACAAATGTATGAACTAAAAAAAGATAGATTAACCTTCTAAAGTTTAATAATTTTTCTATATTAATCATGATAAATATTTGTATTGTTTGATACAATTGATTCAGATAAGTATTTAGCCTCCTCTTAAGTAATCATGAACACAATATATATATATATAAAGAAGCCTATATGTTGAACTTGAAAGTGGCTTTGAATATTATACTCACTATGTACTTGTTATCACCTGCCAACATAGTTACTGGTTATTGCCTCTACGCCTTAGACAAATAAGAAGAAATTACTTAGTAATTTTTAGAATAGAAATTCACTTGAAAATACTTAACAGGACACCTATATATCGAAAGACACAAAATCAGAGGCGGAGTATATATACAATGTCAAAATTGTATAGTAGATGTTGATTTTCTTAGGTCTATGTTACTTTGACTCTTTCAATATGCCATGTGGTGCGTGTCGTATATATCCTCTAAAAGTAGTATATCTTTTCAAGATCCATTACGAGTGCGATAATATTTTTCAAGAGTCTAAACAATATAGTCTACGATATCTATATTTGGAATCCCTTAGTGAAAATTTTGAATGAATCAGTTCATGAAACTCAAAAATGTAACAAAATTCTAACCTTGATCTTTGGTATAGTGATAAGAGGCAGACCCACGTGGGTTCCAGGGGTTCACCCGAACACTCTCAATAAAAAATTACACTGTATATATAAGGTAAATTTTATGTATGTTTGTAGATATATATATTTTGAACCCCCTCAATAATAATGAGAAACTGATGGTGCAGCGACAAGTCTCCCTGAAATTAAGTTTTACTTCAGCGGTTCAAATCTTTGTGACAACGTTATTTTTTTCTTTTTTAGTTTCAATTTATTTTTTTAAATTTTCAGAGGTTTATTCACACATTTGTACTTTTATTTTTTGAACCCCTGAACAAAAATCCTGGATCTGCCATTTAGATTTATTTTTTTTAAAAAAAGTGCTAAAAGTGTGGTTTTAAACTCAAAATAATCCAAGGGTCCCATTTCTAAATGTTTATTTACACGTTTATAATTTTATTTTTCGAATTTCTGAACGAAAATCCTGAATCCAGCACTAGACTAATAGGCATGATAATGATAGCTTTGCAGCCAATCTTTGAGAAGCTAATGCAACACCTCTTTTCAGCTGCTCCTCTGAGAGATTGACCATCATATTGTTGTTGGGTTTTATTGTTGGAAATGAATGGAAAATGGATTTGAAAAATAATACTTCCAAAAATCTGAAAAAATTAGCAAGGAGAGATTCCATTCACGTGAATATCTCTATGAAATATGCAAGAATTCATGTAAATATATATAAAGCTAACCAAAATTTAAGAAAACAAAAATAATTGTAGTTCGTCCATTTTTGGGTGAACCCATGAAATTATTTATTTTTTTGTTTACTTTGGAAAACAGACATTAATGGTATTAGAGACTGTTCACCCATATTTGAACGAATTGTTATTTTAGACGGGGTTCATATTTTGATATGTTGTATTAGAAAAATGTCCATTTTGATATCGGACTCATGGAACAACCGTGGAGCAAATTAATAAATGGATATCTTTGAAAGCTTTCTCGTTTTCCCATGTGATATTAAAGAACTCCGTATTAACTTCATTCAAGCAAAATCATAAATTATGGGATATTAAAGAAGGATTAAATACTTCTCTTATTTCATTTTAACTGTCGTTTTAATTTTATTTTTTTAAAAAGATTGTTTCAAAATAATTATCATGAAATTTCAAACCAAGGTAGACAATTGTTTCCAACTGTATTCTTTAACATAAAAGAAGCTATTCTTTATAATAGTGCTCAGTCTTCAAAATAAATCATATCATAAATAGGAATATATTTAGTTAAAAATACATTATATATATTATTTTTCTAACGTAAAAAAAGAAGAAGTTAAAAAGATACTTAAATTGGAGCGTAAATAATATTTATTTTTTATGTTAAAATGCAATGTTCTTAAAGGCCTAAAGCTATTTGCATTAAATATAAATTTAAACGACATAGATTTTTATGAGTTTGAGATCTAAAGGACATATAATAATAAAAATTAAACTAATATCCCAAAAGATGATGCAAATATTCATTAATTGACCAAAGATAAAACTAGATGACAAATGCAAAAATGTCAAATTTAGATTGGCTTGCTAAAGCGAGTTATTAATTTTCCAACTTGCTCTTTGATAAGATGAGCGATATTTCGACCTAATTTTTACAAAGAGGGTAACAATATATTAAACTTGACTTTAAAGTACGGAAAAACATTTTTTTTTAAAAAAGAATTGAATGCTTTATTTATTTTTTTGTATTCGATCATATGTAAGATTGCATGAACCAATAGAAAATGGGTATTCACCCACATACATGTGTGTATTGAGTAATATAACACATTGAGAAACACTATTTGGCAGGCTATTCTTGTGGAAAATCTTGTGTACTTACTATGGATTTCATCTAGAAAGGTCATTCTTTTTCAAACAGAGAAAGTATCTTATTTTATTTGTTGTGGTATCATTAAGGTTAAATGATATTAATATATATATTGATTTAGTATCAGTTAAGCGAAATTAGCAGTCTTACTGATATTAATATTGTATATAATATTGATTTAATATTAATTAAGCGAAAATTATCAACCTTAATGAATGGGGATATGGACTGTAATTTTTTTTTTTTTTTTTTAGAGAATGTGTATTTCTTGAATTACTTTAGATTGGGCTATGAACATGTAATTTTTTGAGTTTTATGCCCCATTTATGTAGTTTTTTCAAAAATTAACCCAAATTTAAAATTTGTTGGAGGGGTATCCTTAAGCTAAAAATTAAAGGTTCAGGGTATTTTTAGATTAAAAAGTTGTAGGATGTTATTTGTGAGTCATTTTTATACCTTAGGAATATTTTTGGTTCTTATATAATTATATGTTGTATAAATTATTTTAAGATCGTTGTATGAATCTTATAAACCTCAAATCATAAATCCTATATTACATATGATGACAACATATTAAATTATGTGATACAAGTACGATTCAAAGTGGAGACTCAAACAAGTAAAGCTTTTGATATAGTGATTTATTAGCTTTTTTTTTTTACTTTAAGAAAATATTAAGATTTGAAGGAAAAGAGAGAGTGCAAAATCTTTATTAATAAATAAAATAAGGAAAGAAAGATTTGTTTTTCAATAGTAAAAATATTTTAGATCTTGAATTAAACTACTTAAATCTTCACACTATCAGAAAAAAAATTTTATGTAACAAGATCTAAGGTAATGCATTACATACACATGACTAACTTATTACCTTAGAAATAACTCTAATAACACTATTACTATCATATTTTTATTTTAAATTTAAAACATTACTCTAATAACACTATAACTATTAGATATTTATATTAAATTTAAAACATTATACCATATAAAAATATTACACTACTACATAGTAAGTACATAAAAAAAAGATTGAGATCTCTGTCGGTAATTTTCTAAATGTTTATGTGAAATATTAACCTCAAAAGAAAAGAAAAAACACAAAATTAATTAATAAAAAACAATCTCGTACTTATTTTTATTTATTTGGCTGGTTGGTTGACTACATTTGTGTTTGTTCCTAGTCAGAAACAAACACACATCTAACCAACCAACCAAATAACTAAAAATAAGGATGAGATTGTTATTTTATTAATTCGTTTTTAATCTTCTAAACCCTTCAATGATATGTTTCTCTCTAATTTTCTCCCTTACTCGTTTACAACCACAAACACAATTTTATTTGGACTAAGAATATTTTATTTTATGTCTCAAATTGATATATATTTTATATGATCAAAACAATTATATATATTCATATTCATATGTGGATCTAATAATATAACATATGAATTCATGTAAAATATGGAGTTGAAGGAGTATGGATGGTAAGAGAATATTTTTACCATGTTATGCAATTAAAAAAAATTAATAATTTAATATTTAAACTTTTTATATTTTTCAATTTAATATTTATTAAAATTTAAAAAACTTCACACACGTGTGGGAAAATTATTAAAATTTAAAAACTGAATTCGGTAACTATAAATTATATCTACTCGTTATCTTTTAGCTACTAATTTTTATTTGGTTGTTCATGACTTTTTATTTATTTATTTCATTTTAGTACTTTATTTTCCCATAAAAAAATAAATATAATGATATAATATATGCTATTAACATTTGTATATGATTTTTATTCGTGGTTATATCAATAAATATATGTGGAGACGTGTTTCATAACAAACATGATTATCATAAACAGAAAAGACATAAAGTTACCATTAAAGTTGTTTCAAATTTTCAAAAAGACACCTCAACTTTGTAACTGTCCTATTACCCCATTAAACAATTTTGAAAAGATATTATTATGTCATTTTTCGATTAGCCCCAAATTTTAAAAAACAAGTGCGTTTACACACCAATTGTTACATGACATGTGTTAATTTAATTAAAAATGTAGTTTTTTTCATTTTAAGTTTTTTCTCTATTTCTCTCTCTTACTTTTTAACTTATTTTAATTCTGATTTAATTTTAAATTTCACTTCATCTTCCACCTCCTACTTTCAAGTGATTTATTCCTCCATTTTCTTGCTTTTTCTTCACCTCCAACTCCTCACCCCACCTGCCACGTCAAGTTTAACCCCACTCCCATTTTTTTCTTTTCTTTTTCTGCTTCTTCTTCAGTCAAATTCTTTATAGAATTCATACTATTTCTTAGACTTTATTGAATTATTGATAACAAAATTAATTATTTTTCTAAGAAAATTTAAAATTTTGAAGTTATCATCAACTACTCCTTTTCATATAACTTCAAATTAAAAATGATAATTTTAAAAGAATCAATGAATTCCCGAAAATTGAAAGAACTTACTTGAAATCGGATAAAAAAGCAATATGATACTTCTTAATCATCTTGAAATCTAACGTGCTTATCAAATTGTTCGAAATGTATGAAAATATTTAGATAAAGTTTTAAAATTAAAGAGAGTAAAACTAATAGTAGTAAAACAAGGAAGGTGAAGTTGTGGTAAAAATGGTGACATTGAATGTGAGAAGCTTTAATGGAGATGACAATGAAGAAAGAAGAAAGAAGAGAGAAGAAAGAAAGAGAAAAATAAAAAGGAAAAAAAAGTTAAAATAATAAGAAAAATAAGAAAATTTATTTTATAATAAAATACTTGTAAAATTATATTAGTTATTTTAGGTTGTTCACTTATTTTGAGAGAGTGCACACCACTTTTTATATCAGGTGGACGAAAAATGATATAATATCTGTTCAAAATTATTTAGTGGGGTAATAGGAATGTTTCAAAGTTAAGGTGTCTTTTTGAAAATCTAAGACAACTTTAGTGGTGACTTTATGTTTTTTCTCTATACAATAATTTAATAATTTGTCTATGTTAATCATGATAAAGATCAATATTATTTAATATAACTCGTTCAGATAATCATATCATGAACCTCCTCTTTAATAATCATGAAGATACTTTAACTTACTACGCTTTGTCATTAGTTAGTTAAACTTGCTATGTCACAAGCCCAAAACCTTCGAACATAAACATTATATTTATTATTTTTCTAACGTTAAAAAAAAGTTAAAATGATAGTTAAATGGAACAGAAATAATAGTTTGATAAGTAATTTTTTAATGTTAAAATGCAATGTTCTTAAAGGCTTAAAGCTATTTGCATTATTAAATTATACAAATATAAATGAATACTCTTCCTATACCATATAAAATGGAAAAGAATGGAAAAACATAGGTTTTTATGAGTTTGAGATTTAAATGACATATAATAATAAAAATTAAAATAATATCCCAAAAGATGATGCAAATATTCATTAATTGACCAAAGATAAAACTAGATAACAGATGGAAAAATGTCAAATTTAGACTGGCTGGCTAATGCGAGTTAATTTTCTAACTCTTTGATAAGATGAACGATATTTCAACCTAATTTTTACAAAGAGGGTAATAATACATTGAACTTGACTTTAAAGTACGTGTTTGATACGAGGAAAAATATTTTTTATAGAATAAGTGAATGCTTTATTTATTTTCTTGTATTCGATCAAACGTTAGATTGCATGAACCAATAGACCCACATACATGTATGTATCACGTTTGCACAAGTAAACAAATGATTTTTTATGCCGTAGGATGGGAATTGGTAAAACATGGGAGCAGGAGCGGAGCCACATTATAGTCGGGGTTCATCCGAATTTCCTTCGGCGAAAAATTATATATTATTTATAAATGATTAAAATAATTATTTAGATTTATATAGTAGATGCCGAACCCCCTTTGACTACTTTGTTTGTCTATTTCTTCAGATTTTGAACCCTTATTAAAAATCCTGACTCCACCACTGCATGGAGTGTTGTGGGGTGGCTCTTATTAGAGTCTAGCAATAGTAGTATGATAATGCTCAAAGCTAGAGTTCAATGACAATATCTTCATTGCTTCAACAAATACTAAGTTTTTTTTTGGTTTTCCATCCGGTGTTCGATACCCATATTAAAATCCGACTAAATCTGGATTCGCTCCGAGAAGTCCCACATTTGAATACCTATTGAATATAATAGGATACTACTTTGTAGTTGTTATATAGGGACTAAATCTACTTTGGTGAAGAAAATGTTGACTAGTATAAATTCTTTGAGCTAATTTTCCTAATGATAATGAAATCAATTTTATGCAGACAGATAAAGACATGTAATAAACAAGCAGCAAAATCGATTGACAGTTCTTCGATGTCTCTTCATAGATAAATAGTGCTAAGACAATCTGAAAGTTGTATAACTTTGATAATATGATTTTTTTACCTATTGATGGTGCAAGTGATAGTAAAGTATAAGTTATCCAATAGTTAAATCAAATAAACTAAGAAGGTGGACATATGTTGTCAAACGTTTGCAAATAAGAGATGTCTCAACCGATGCAGTGTGAAAGTGTAAATGGTAATATTCTCACTGGCATATATCCTTAGACATCATCTGATCAAAATGATCATATGTTTGTACCTCCAGCTAAAAGAGATGTGCTTTGGTATTTTCCATAACTTTATCGACTACACAAAAAATACAATAAGATGTGAGCTACTTAGGGTAGTTCACCAGTACTACGCGAAGCAAGGGCTATTTACCTGGTAATACTATACAAGAAAAGATAAAATAAATAGAAGTGAAGAAGTCATGACAAACTACTATATATAGATATTATGTCAAAACAGTTTGATAGAAAGAAACATAACTACAACAAAATAATACAATGCAAGAAACAATAAGTAATAACAAACATTGAAAGGACAAGAAACTCCATGAGAAAACTACGACTACTAGAATGGAAAAATAAGCGAGTCTATACCCTAGCTACCTATGAATAAACCTTTCACTCTAATTTGTTTCTTCAACAACCTCTTATTTAATCAAGCAAACACGGAAAAAGTATAAGAACATTTTCCAAAAAATATTTCCTCCGTAGTATCAAACACGCCCTTAAATATCCATTTTGAAACTTAACCTATACTACATATCATTGTACCTTGTACTTTAGGAAATCTATAAGCTTCCATGTTTTTGAAAATACGAACTAGGTTAGGACAAGGGGAAAAACCTTTATAAGTTCATGCAAAATAGAAAATAAACCTAGACTAACAAAAATAACAAATTCCTCACTAACCAAAACACTTGATGATTCAATGCAAATATTTGGTCATTAATAAATATCTGTCTAATCAACACCCTTCCCATAAATAAACTTGCAATTTGGTTCCAATATCTGCTTTAGCAAAGTAAGGAAATTAGGGCAGAAAAGAAGTAACTTTCAAGAACATGTTCTTAATGCCATCTCAAATTCGAGATGTTGGATTCGTAGCACTGACTGTATAACCTGCAGCATGAATGCAGCATCCCCGACATTAGAGATGTTAATACGAAAGAAATGTACTTCAATATATCCCCATAGGCAATCTAGACTTCTGTTGAACATGCAGTAGTGTGACTACTTCACAAATGTATACATAGCTGCATGACAAAATTCATCTAAGAGAAGATATTTCAAGACAAATTTAGAAGAAGAAACACTTGAACATTAAGTTTTAAAAAGGTCTGCATTAAGTTAAGCTGTCTATAATATAAAGTCATACAGACTCTAGTAAATCCCCTCATAATGAAGGTAAATAGAGAGAGTCTAGATTGTAACAAAGCAGAAAGATATGGACTCCATGCAGACAAGGAGTCTAGTAGGGTTGCCCCGCCAGATGGTATGACAACCCTTGCTTACTCTACTACCTAACCTTAACTACTACAACCCCCCCAGCCCCCAGGCCCCCTACCCTCTAGTAACTTCTATCTATCTTTGCTAAAGATAAATATGTCAGCAGCAGCATTGTTCAGTCAGTTGACTGCAACTTCTGGTGCAGAGAGAAAACTTGGCTGAAGCGACTCTTGGCTGGAAACTTTTGCCTTAGAGAGCTTGAGCACCTCAACAGCTTCCTCCACCTTGGTTGCCAGTGATTCTGGAGACTCCAACAGTAATAGCAGTTCAGCGTTGTCCATCTCCAACAGCATTCCAGTTATCTTGGAAGCAAGCTCAGGCTGCAGAAAGAATGTTACGTTAGTTAGTTAATAAGATAGTTTTGATAATTCTCTGGATGTCAGAAGACCAATATAAAAGAAAAAGGAAAGTAATAAAGAAAATCAATCACCTTATGTTTACCAACAAGAGGATAAAGGCGCTCGCCAAGTATCTGTTTCTGCTGATCAGAATTAGCAGAAGCAAGCAAGGTACTCAGCATTTCAGTACCATCAGCAGCAGATCCAACTGCAATAGAACCAGCATTTGATACAAAAGATCCTCTGGTCACATCACGAGTCTGGCCATTCGGCGCAAATCTGACCTGCCCAGTACGCTGCAAGCATGAATTTTTTTTGGGAGTATTAGTGATACTTAGGCCACTTTTGAAGCTAAACCACTCTTCAAACCTAACCAACTAAGATGGAACTTCTGAAAATCTCAGTTTTATAATCAATTCACTTACATTTGGACATCAAGATTTTCAATTTATGTAAAATTGGTATGGAGGTTCAACTACCTGAGAATCTTTCGATGACACTGCTGGTTGACCTGATGGCTGCACATTGGTCACATTTGAAGCTGGCATATATCCATTCATCCTTCCCCTGTTCTGCCGATATGGTCGATAAGTATTAGGAATCTGAAAAATAAGATGCAAGATGTAACCTCCTTCACCATAAATTTAAACAAAAGCATGTCACTTCAATTTAACCTGTCTTGAATTGCTTCTAAAAAGATAAAGAATTTGTGTGTTCAATTATGAACCCAATTGACCCTACAAAAAACTCCAAGGAGTGGAGAAAGTATAGATGGCCAAGTGCTATGACACTTTACAGGGACTAACCATGGGAACTGGAGGAGGTTGATAGCTAGGTCTGGGGGTGTTTGTGAACCCATTAGTACCCCAACCTGGCCTCATAGCAAGAGACTGATACATCAGCCCAGGTCGTGCTGGTACTTGAGGAACAACACCATGGCCTGGATAGAAAAGCGGAGGATATGCTCCAGGATACATAGCTGAAGCTCCTGTTAGCCCGGCCAGTCGTTGTGCGTGCTGTATCTGCAGCTGGGCCTGTCTTTCCTCTTTCCTTTGAGCAATAGCCACATATAACGGCTTTCGGTGCAGCATAAATCCTGTGAAACATCTCACAAAAATAAGTCTCATATCATACAGTGTAATCACTTAATGACGAATTGGATACTTAAAGATCATGGCATATAATTAATCATATGGCATGTAAATCACTCAATTCAAGAATGGAAACTGTCCATATGTTGAAGAGTAGGTGAAGAATACAAAAGAGGAAACATGCGAGAAAATAGACTTTCCAAAATGAAGCACCTTTATTGATTGACAACGTACATGCCAAACAAGGTGTGATATAAGCACATAAGCATATACTTGACTGATAGTATACACAGGCATGGCCTGATTCGTCTATCTTTTTGTCTAATTACTTACAAAATGACTGGAATATATTTAGATTTTTGGCGCATGCTACCTTGTGTGAAATGACTTTCAGCGCATAGTTATTCACTATGATCTGGAGCATATTGAAAATGTATGACTTACCATAAAAAGTATTCACAGCGTTATAGGCCTCCTCTGCTGTGGAGAAGCACACAAATCCAAAACCCTTGCTTAAACCTTTCTCATCTTGCATAACTTTCGCAGAAGTAATTGTGCCACATTGGCTAAACAGTTGGTGCAGCTCATACTCCGTGACATCATCATCAATATTCTTGACATACACATTTGAACCCTGACATGATAATTCAGGTATTTTCATAAAGAGATCATAAATAATTAATTCTCTTTTAGTTATAAGGAAATGAGAATGAGTACCTGGTATTTCATTATCTGTTCCCTCCTCCTCTCTTCAAAGAGGCGCTTCAAAAGTTGTTCGCGCTCTGCTTTCTTTTGTGCTCTCGCTACATACAAGGTCTTGGAGCCTATTTAATGAATATATTTCACCGCACAAAATTATAAATAGCATGGCTGCAATCACATTTAAGAATACAACAACATCACAAAGCTAGGACTTACCAACAGGTGATCCGTTCATTGCTTCGGTAGCTTTCCTAGCATCATCTGGATTGTCAAAGTTAACAAATCCAAAACCCTTTGGAGCTCCACTCTCATCCTTTGCAACAACAAGGCTTATAATTGTCCCAAACCCAGAGAACTTTTCTCTTAGATGCTCCTCTGAGATATCAACGTCCAAGTTCTTGAAGTACAAATTTGTGTACTTAGCATCAGGATTGGGCGAAACCCGGTCAGTTTTTTTGACAAACTTACCAACATACCTATGCCATCAATGCAAGATATCATAAATAAATAGACTAGATTAAAAAAAAATGTAAACAAAGAAAACAAATAATTCATCTAAGGTCATCATAATTGCAATATGGAAAGCTAGATGATTGCAACGGATATGGAAATGCTCATACATCTGTTTGTCTCCAGCCATGATCCCATTAAGCTTCTCAATAGCAGCATCGGCAGACTCCTCCGACCCAAACTGGACAAAGCCATATCCCTTACTCTTTCCGTCCTCATGAGTGACAATTTTACAAGATAAGATATTTCCGAACATTTGAAACATTTTTTGAAGCTTTGCATTGTCAATTGTATCACTTATGTTCTGCAAAATTAGAATTTAGATATATAAATCAAAATAGAGAACCTGTTAAATCTCAAATCAATTAAATACTATTCACTCAATCAAAGCTTGATGATACCTTGATGAACACGTTTCCTTTACCACTTCGTCTCGCATCAGGGTCACGCAGAGACCAACTAACCCTCATAACCTTTCCATTGAGGGTGGAGTTATTTTTTACCTCAATAGCACGTATAGCTGCTCATAGGTTTGAGAAGAAAAAAAAAAAAAAACAGAAGCTTTCCAAGTCAAAAATCAAGCCAATCAACTTTCTTGAATCGGTGAAAAAACTTAATAACACATTGAACACAATCAGAAAAGGTTAGATCATGCTTGGACTCCAAAATCGCAGGTCAGATCACTTCCACTAATCCACAACATTTCATGAATGATACGAGTTGCTTGCCAATAAAAGTAACTAAACAACAGTTGATGAAGTTTGTATTGATACAGTATTCTGAACTTTCTAAAAGGACAAAGCAACTAGAAAACAAAAAACAATTAAGCAAAAATTATTAACTAGACCTAATTTTGGAATCACTAAGATCATCCAACCAGTGAAGTCATCTAGGGTCTAAAAGGTATCATTAAATGTTAAAAAGGATCTAACTTGTAATGAAAACTACCCAGACGACTCATACCGCAAAAAAACAATAAACTTTTGGTTATAACTGATAAAATCTCAAGATCTACAACTATATACTCTTCATATCACAGAGCACCAACTAGCATATAACAGCTACCATAAGTGACAGATCAAATCAGGTGACTTGAAACAGAAAAATCACACAAATAAAAATAGTCAAATCCTCAAGATTTAATATTGTATATTTCACCGATCAGAAGACAACTCATTTAATAGTACATTAAAATCAACATCATACCTGAGGAAATAGGTAATAATTTTTTTTTTAAAAAAATTAAAATCACATTCGACCAGTCACTGTCTATTTTTTTCTCACTCTCAGACAATCTGATTATTCTATTGATCCATTTAAACAACATCCAAACATCACCATGAATTCGCAACGCAAATACAATCAATTTCTGATTTGACAAATAGAGTAATTAAAAAACTTGAGTTAGAGAGGTGTCCGTAAACACACAAAAGTCCAAAATCACAAAACTTGTATATCCGAGCCTATTCAGTTATTGATTGATTAATCATGTCACAAAAATTGTATATCAAATTCCACTCAGTTATCAATTGATCAATCACGACAAAAAACATGTATATCCAAGTCTATTAATTTATCGATTGATCAATCACGACACAGAACTTGTATATCAGAGTCCATTCAGTCATCGATTGATCAATCATGATATAAAACACGTATATCAAAGTACATTCAGTTATCGACTGATCAATCATGACAAAACTTATATATCAGACTCAACTCAATTACCGATTGATCAATCAATCAACCTGAAATCCTAAACAAAATTCAACACGCAAATCAAAATCAAACGAATTTAAAAAACCAATAAAACGATAGAAGCAGCATTCCAATCGATACAACCACAGACCCCAGCAATCAATGCAGATACATGAAAGAAAAAAAAATTGACACGAGATATACCATCCTGAGGAGAAACAAAGTTGACGTAGCCGTAACAGAGAGAACGTCCAGTCGATGAATCACGGCAGACGCGAACGGAAGCAAGGCTTTTAAACTCCGAAAAAAAATCAAAGAGTTGTCCATCGGAAACATCGTGGTGAAGATCACCAACGTACAATGATGATGGCGTTGCAAGGACAGTCGGAGGAACCGCCATTGACGCCGGCAACAAAATTCAAAATACTTAGAGAGAAAAAAAAAGGCGTTTCGATTCGGAATTGGTGTTTTTGTTTCTGCGATACTAAAACGGAGAGAAACAGAATAGAGTGAGTGAGTGGGTGAGAGAAGTGGCGTTCGCTTATAAAGGAGTGCTTATTAATTCTGGGATGAGAACGGAATTAATAGGGGCAATTATGGGAAATTTGGGAAATTTTAAGGGAGAAGAAGGAAAAAGGGCAAAATTGAGTATGAAAAAAGAGTACTAAAAAGTGAACAAAGAGAAATTTTGCATGAAAATTTCCCTTTCAAGGAAATTCTACCAAACACAGCTTAAGAATTAGAAGAAGGGACACGTGTCAATACGCTCCCTTAACAAGGGAGTGTTTACTCAACTTCCCCAACTAATTCTGTGGATTTGAACAAAACTAATTTAGTCTAATTTGCATTATTATTCTTTTCCTCTTTATTCATTTATCATTATTACTTTGTTGGAGAGATAATACCATATGGAAAAAAATGGTCTGTTTGAATGTAATTTTGTTTGTTACTCCCTTTGTTTTTAATTTATTTATCTAATTTTAATTTATTTATTTTGACTTGACCAAGAAGTATAAGGAAAATAAATTTAAAAAATAATTTTTTTAATCTTAAATTAAAGATATGGAGAATGTATTAGTATGTTTATTTATTCTTGTGATTTGAAATTGTCACATGAAAATTGATGATTATAAAATTTGAGATATTACTAATTAGTAGGTAATTACAAATTTTGAAATTTTTTAAAGCAATTTAGTCAATATATTTTTCAGCATGTCGTAATTTTTTTGCTTGTATATGAGCATCATATTTTTACTATAAACAAACTTAAAATCATACAAACTAATTATGTGATGAACATGTTAATTTACGAGGTGCTTTTCGTATTTCGAAAGCTAAACAATATTTTTAGGGTAATTTTTTCATATGCTTTTTAGATATTTTAAATTGTTAATTATTGTGACTTATAATAATTTTTATGAAATTTTATTTTATTTCAAAAAGAAAGAACTTAAAGATTTTATGTCGACATTTAGGATCAAAATTTAAAATTTTAATTTTCGAAGTTTGAATTATATCAAGTAAATTAGAACAAAGGAAATAAATAATAATTTTGTAAAATAGGATTATCATTGCAAATATTATACTTTTATATTTATGTCTTTTTTAATTAAACATGCATACAAGTGTTATACAAATTATCATTAAGATCAAAATTATCATTCTAAGATCAATAAAAGCTGCACCTTAATTTAGAACTTATTAAATTAAAAAATAAAATCAATGTCAAATTTATAAAATTTAAATCCTAAATTTTTTCTTTATTTGTAAGTACTTTATTTAATAGTGTATGAGTAATTTATTAAATTAAAAATATTAGTTTTGCAAGATTATATTTAAATTTATTATGTAATCTCACCCGTCAAAGAGGAAAGATTACTTGAATAATATTTTCCTCTAGCATATAATGCAAGTTTGACTTCATTAAGTCAATTTGGTAGAAGAAAAAAGTAAAATAAAAACAAATACGCTTAACAAGCATACACCACATATTCAATGCCAAAATAAATACTCCATAAGTTTTGACCAAAAGAAAAAAATAAACATAAATTTATCGCGTGGGTCTTACGCGTCATTGAGAAAATAATAGACACGTGACGAAAAGAGAGAAAAAAGTGGGGTAAGTTATGGTTGCGAAAAGGATTGAAAATTTAGACCTTACATATTATTCCTAAAAATACTACTTCAAACCTAAAATACTCAAAAAAAGAAAGCGAAAGACTTTTTCATTCAATAGACAATTCTTTTTTTTTTTCTTTGCAAAACCAAAAACTTAAGCATAAGCCCCACGGATACTGCCAACAAATCATCCCTCTTGCATTCTATATTTGGGTGTAACTTTTTCTCGGACATAGTTATTTGAAGATAATTTACGAAGAAAAATATAAAAAAATTATAATGTATATTATAAATTAATATACGATGTGTAATTTAAATATATATTTATCTTTTAAACAATTTCTTTTTACCTAGTTAGGATTGGATCAAGGGTATGGTTAGCTTAAGGCTCTTAAAAGTTAACTACTCCAAAAAAAATAATAATATTGTTTTCATCAAATAATAGAATCCATACGTAAAACATGTTTTTAGTTTATAACTTTGTAGGTAAAGAGTTATCTTATTATATAACTTGAAAAAAGTTCATTCAAATTAATAAAATGTTAGTCATTTTTTGCAATACAATACGTTAGTTCTTGTTCTCAATAAACTTATTGGTAGATAATTATTTTAAGTATTTTAATTTTAAACTTCTAAAATATCAAAAAAAGTTATATCATCATTTATAAAGTTAGATACCATTTTCAAGAGAAAAAAAAAAACCATTTTCAAGTCTTTTTAATATAAAAGGTTACAATTTTCGTATAGTGACATAAGAATTTATTAAATCTATTTTCATATTATCATGTTTTTAATTTATCATGTCAAGTTACAATTAGTTCTAACTCAAACAAAAAAAAACTCTATATAATATTTTTAATTAAGTCGTTTTTTTTAATTGAATCTAAAAAACTCTAAATTTGTTTGAATGGGTGAGCAAATAAGGTTAAATTTCCAGAAAATATTCTTCTCCATACCAAACACACCCTTTCTCTCTCATAAATTAGTACATATACCCAATCTGTTGGTTATGATCATATTTTGTTGTTCCCACACATCAATTCTCCTTTTTATTTCAACTCAACTTTCTAAATCATTGTTATTTTATTTGTCAACATAAAGAAATATTTGATTGAAGTAATCCTTGAAAAGACAACTTCATAGTTTTACATGTAAAAAAGGTTAAAAGAGTAAAAAAAATTAAAAAATTATATTCAAAATATTTATCATATCTTATTTGACTTTAGGTGAATTATTATATTGAGTTTTTCCTGATTTTTTTGTGGGTAAAAATAAAAAAAGTTTTGGTAAATGTTGAATAAAATGCACACTTTAAAAAATCTCGTGATTAAAAATGTTCGACACCCCATGAATACGGGATCACCTTTGTTGACGAGCATTTTACCCTTCATTCAGGAATTTTCCGAAATGAATTTTATATGCAACTGTAATCACTTATATTTTTATCGAATTTAGATCAATAAAATCATGTCACGTATTAAAATATTATTTTATACCTAGTAAATAAAAATTTATGAAAATGTACTACCTACAAGTGATCTACTCAATCAAATATTGTTATGACATTTCAATGTGTTAGGTCAAAAGAGTCAATACAATCATGTCGTATATTAAAATGACATATATAATATGTCTATTAAATGAAAGACCAATAAAAATGTATTATGAGTATAACAGACATGTTCCATTCAATTAAATATCGGCATGTCATTAACTTCAATCTAATCGATCAAAAGTCATAATTAAAAAGAGTTGATAAGATCATTACACTTGTTAAAATGACGCTACATGCCTAGTCAAATCAAATGTGAAGGACAATGTGTTGCGTGTACATGTTACATGTTCTAGACAATCAAATATTGTCATATCACTTCAATCTAATTAGTCGAAAAAAGATTGTTCTCGTCACAACTCTTTCACCATAAAATTATAAATTATAAATAGGGATCCTCATAATTCACACAGAGACTAGATCTGATAACAAAAAGCCAGAGAAAGCTTGTGAATCAAAGACTATAAATATCTCTTCAAACTACATGTATGTAAGTGTTTTAATATGTATATTTTTTGGTTAAGTAATGGACATGCTATGGCACACAACCAAGGTGATGATCTGTCACAACCCAAAACAAGTCATGAGTGGCACTCACACTTAACTTCCTAAGTGGGCGAATCAAGGAATCTAAACCCCAACATAAATCAATAATTCAACTACGAATAACAGTAAAGTGCGGAGCTCAAAACTTGTTAAAGTAACCAATCAAATCAACCTCCAAAGTCTATTACACATTATCCTCAAAACCTGAAAGTCATCACATCAAGGACATATGTTCTTAAAATATCAAGTCTAAAAGTATTAGAGACCCCAAAATAAGTAAATACGATAGTCCATGTCCGAAATTTAAGGACATCATGTCATGACTGAGAGAATCCAACACGAGCTATAAGGAATAGCTCACCCTGAAATCTGATGTGCTGGAGACTGGCTAGAGCTGAGGGTGAGTTGAAGTTGATGGTACACTTGCTGCACTCCACAAAAGAAAAATGAAGAAAACACAAGTAGGGGTCAGTACAAGGAACACGTACTGAGCAGGTATCATCGGTCAACCCAAAATAGAAACTAATATACAATGAATAATAGTATAAAATCAACTATGACACTTAACAGGTGGCAATCAACGAACAACATGAACTGGTGACAACAATACTAAAGTAAGTACGCAATCAATCACACATATGGGGACTCATGCCTTCACACCACGCTCATTTGGAAAATGGGTTCTTTGAGATTGAGTACATTAAGTTAATTCAATATCTTTTTCCTTTAATGTTATCGTGTTGAAACAATGACACTCCGATCCAATTATACCATGTCGGAACGTGACACTCCGATCCAATTATACCGTGCCGGAACGTGACACTCCGATTCAATAATATCATTAATTTATTTCATCAAGCCTTCTTTATTCAAGGCATCACTTCGATAGAGAGGGTTTCAGATTATAAATTTCATGGTCTCAGGATTTTAGACCAATCACAAACCACACAACCACACAATCAAGTTTATAGAGAACTTCACAATATCAATCAATACATATCAGTCACTATTAAGAGTCTAATTATCGAAATAGAATAAACCATAACTTACCTCCACCGAAAAACTGACGTCAGGCATGCTACTTCTCCAATGCCTTTCCTTTCCTCAATGCCTCCGAACCTTTCCAATCTATCAAGTATATATGCATAATTTGTAAGTTAATAAGCCTATAAACACTCATATTATTCAGCCTATACCCAAAAACTCACCTAATTCTATAATCAGCTTCCTAAAGTTCAAACCTAAGGATAAGTCTTACTTCCTTCCATTAGCATAACTTTAATGTAATTCATATAATATACTACACCTTATAGTTAATTACCTATCACCATTAATCACCAAATGTCAACCTAACACTACCACTGAAAACTCGGTCTCTTCAAATTCTCGTCTAATAACGATAATCTAATAATAATCATAAAACCTTTGTTCATATTCACAAAATACATATTGGCTATTGGATTTACCTGAAGTACTCGTTGGCCTCTCTGCAAATTGTATCGCTGCAGTTGAAGTTCTGTTGAGTTTCTAACTCACGATGGGAGTCCCTAATTATTATTATGCCTAATTATGAGAGTGGTAGAAGTGGCCCACTATTAATTCTAATGTTATTTTCTTTAACCACCAACTAAATTAATTACTAAAACTATCCCACTAAATTCATAAATGTAGTTACGAATAGTCCAAAATACTCATTTAGAATCTATCAGAAAGTATTTTATGAAATAAAAAGCTCTAGTATTCAAAACGATCAAAAGTTACATGGTCTTAAAAAAATATTTGAAGATCAAGATTATAATTCAAGATTTAACTTAGGTCTTCATTTTAAAATTCATCATCAAAATTCAAGATCAAGATCATATGACCTTGAATTTATTCTTCAATTTCATTGCTATTGTTATTACTTTTACTTTGATATCTTAGCTTTATTATTTTTGTTGTTAATACTTTTCTTTTCTTTATCATTTTTTAGTTCGGTATTTTTTCAAACTTGTTTTGAAAACGTTTCTCTAGAGTTGAGGGTCTATTAAAAATTATTACCTTACACACAAAGATAACGGTAGAAATAAGACATGCATACACCATGCACCCTCCCCAGACTCCACCTACAGAGCATTCATAAAAATTGTAACATTAATTCATATTAAAATAAATTACTTATCTATAAGCATTGTGATGTTTCCCGATCTTAATTATTTGTTAACGGATAAAACAAACTGGGAATCAAACATCATATAAAATCAATGTCATATTTAGTGTGGAGATTAAATATCCTCAAACCCTAAGCAAACGACCTCTTAATAAATTAATTGATCAAGTGCAGTTTAGTCTGAAAAGTACATATTAATTAAATAGCAAAAAATATATCTTTAATACAAATTTAGAAGTTTTTGAAGAATCAGATTTGGATTCTATGATATATGATTTTGAATGTAAAAAAAATTCTTTCTAAATATGGTGTAAATAGAAGATAATGATTAATTTGAAAGGTGATATTGCAGAACAATTTGTTACAAGAATTTATAAAAATTAATATTCACTAACAATATCATTATGTTTACTACAAGTGTTTCTAACACATTATTCTTTTAAAAACTTAATTTGTTTTAACAAATATTTATCACCACGAAAAATGCACAAATTCTATTATAAATATTTTTATTGCCTATATTTGAGATAGCATCTTATAAAGGTGTCCACTTTGATGTTGTGTGTCGAATGACAAAGCGAATCAAATCAAATAAAAGAGTCAATAAAATCATGTCATGCATCAAAATGACATTTTATACCCAGTAAATCAAATTGAAAATGTGCTACTTGCAAGTGATCTAGTCAATCAAATATTGTTATAACACTTCAATGAGGTAGGTCAAAAAGTCAAAAAAGAGTCAATGCAATCATTTTCATATAATATGTCTGATTAAATGAAAGACCAATAAGTACAATAAATATTTTTCATTCAATTAAATATCGTCATATCATTAATTTCAATATATTGATCAAGAGTCAAATAAAGAAAGCTAATAAGATCATTACACTTGTCAAATGACGCTACATGCATAGTCAAATCAAATACGAATGACAATGTATTACATGTACATGTGACATATTCTTGACAATTAATACTGTCATATCACTTCAATTTAATTGATCAAAAAAAATTTGTTCTCGTCACAACTTTTTCATCATAAAATTATAAACATGGATCCTCATAATTCATAAAGAGACCATATCTGATAATAAAAAGTCAGATTGAACTTGTGGATCAAAGACTATAAATTTCTCTTCAAGCTACATGTATTCAAGTGTTCTAAATGTTTGAAGATCAAGATTATAATTCAAGATCAAACTTAGATCTTCAGATTAAAATTCATCGTCAAAATTCAAGATCAAGATAAAGGGCCTTAAATTTATTCTTCAATTTCATTGCTATTATATTTTTTCTTTGATTATCTTAACTTTATTATTAATACTTCTCTTTTATTTAGTATTTTAACTATAGCGTTTATTATTCTGATACTTTTTCAAAGCTATTTTGAAAACATTTCTCTAGAGTTGAGGGTCTATCAAAAATAATTTATTTACCTTACACAAAATAGGAGCAACGATATGAATAAGGTATGCGTACATCATGCATCCTCCCCGAACTCTACTAATGAGATACTGTTGATATTGTTGTTATTGTAAAGAAGAGTCGGAGCATTCATAAAAAAAATGTAATATAATTAAAGTAAATTGCTATAAGTATTGTGATGTTTCATGATCTTAATGATTTGTTAACGAAGAAAACAAATGGAACCAAACATTATATAAAATCAATGTCAGGTTTAGTGTGGAGATTAAATATCCTCAAACCCTATCCAAACGACCTCTTAAAAAACTAATTGATCAAGTGCAGTCTAGTCTGAAAATTCCATATTATTAATTAAATAGTCAAAATATATCTTTAATTCAAATTTAGAAGTATTTCAAGAATCAGATTTGGATTCTATGATATATGATTTTGAATGTAAACCAAACTTTTTTTCTTTCTAAATATGGTGTAAATAGAAGACAATGATGAATTTGAAAGGTGATATTGCAGAACAATTTGTTACTAGAATTTATAAAAACTAATATTCACTCACAATAGCATTATGTTTACTACAAGTTTTTCTAACAAATTATTCTTTTAAAAACTTAGTTTGTTTTAACGAATATTTATCACCACGAAAAATGCACAAATTCTATTATAAAAAAAATATTTTTATTGCCTAAATTTGAAAATGCAGTAGTAAGGAAATATATAGTCCTCCCAAATAATAATTTTCATACACAATTTTATTTCCTAATAGTACATCTAAAAGGGTATCAATTTCTTTTATTTTTTGGAAGTATTTTAAATAGTTATAATCTTGCTATATTTACTCTTTAACAAAATTAGATGTATGGTGTGTTTGGTATGGAAAAAAATATTTTTTAGATTTTTTTCCGCTTGTTCTATGTTTAGTTTGTCAAAAAAATTTGAAAATATTTTCTCGAGGAAAAAAGTTCTTAAAAATGAGGAAATCGACTTCTATGATAAAGGTAGAAAAAACAAGTTGACATTCCTACTTTCCAACACAACTCATCTTCATGGGCGGATCTATGAAGGCCAGTGGGGGTGCCACGCCACCCCTGAACTTCGACAGAAACTCTATATATACATAGGTATATATATATAATATTTATATAAATATAAAGCGTGCCACCCAGTGAACAAAATTGACTTGTGGTGCCATGGTAGGAGGGCAACTTTAGATGGCTAATGTTGCGGGTTCGAATTCCATTTGTATCTATTTTTTTTTAGAAATTTGCTGCAGACATTTTTTAAGAAAAAAAGGCTCCAAGCACGTTTTTTAAGGAAAAAAGCTGGCACATTAATTGATAAATCTATTTGGCACCCACGGATTCTAAATCCTGGATCCGCCACTGCTCATCTTCATCCCAGCGCAAAGCTCCCACCACACCTACGTCCCCTTCCGTAATACTTTTTTACTAACATACCGAACACACACAAAAATAATGAGAAACTCATTTATAATTGTTGGGAAAAATATTTTTCAAATAATATTTTCATGAAAAACATTTTCTTTCATGCCGAATACATACAGGTAGTCTTGTCCTTATTGATTCTTTTTTCCATTTCCACATTAATAACCAAATTATATGCAAAAATAAGTTTAGTTTCAACAACTTTAGAGTAACATTTTATACTTTTTTTTAAGAAAGAGAAACAATTAAATATAGAATTATAGTTGGATTATAAACACACATACAATTAGAGTAACTTATGGTATTTGATTAATGTTGCCCAGTCTTTGATAGAATTTTTAGCAGACAGTTAGACAATAATATACTTCCTTGGACTCTTTAAATATGTTGTCATTTTTATGTATTCTTAAAAATGTATTACTTTTAGAAAATTTGACAATAATATAATTATTGCTATTTATATTTAGTGTCAATAATAAATATAAATATTTCTATTCAACACTTTATATAACTGTTGGTAAAGATCTTAGCGACTCAACATTATACCATAAATATAGAGAGCAAATTAAAAACTTTATAATAATTGAAAGATAATTGAATTGATTTCACTGTAATAAAAAGACATTTTGGGACGATATTTATATTCTTCATGTTTTTAATTTGCTCGCTATATTTATGGTATGCATTTTTATTTTTATTTTTTGCATTTTTTCTTAGCTTCCGAATTTGCCAGAGTTAATAAAAGAAGCTAATTTCCCATATTGCCGTAATCGTTTGTTTACAACTTAATCACTATGTGGAAGTTAGATTTAAACTTACCCTACACAAACAAAAATGCAAATGTTGTACTAGATTTTGAAGCATTTAATAATCTAGTTAAACTTCTAAAATAAACTTATTTTAAAAAATATTTTTTTTAAAAAGTGTTACTAATTAGAAAGAGTTTGAGTTTGACCAATAAATTAAAAAAAAACACTTATGATCATCATTATCAATTGGTGTTTGACCAAACTTTTAGAAGTGTTTCTATATTTTTCTAAAAAAATGTTCTAGAATAAAACTACTACTACTTTTAAGCTTTTGAAAATAGCTTCTCCTACTTTTCAGGTATATTTATTTTTTTCAAAAGCTTGGTCAAACACTTCATATTTTTAAAATAAACATTTTTTGAAAGGAAAAAAAAAACACTTTTTAACCTCTCAAAAATTTGATCAGATAGACTATGAGTCTGAACAATTTCTTAAGATTTATTTTTTCTTAAATATAATTTCTTAAGGTTTATTTTGTTTTTAAAACTCTCGATCAAGCAAAAAGGACTAATAAGCAATGTACTATTTGTCTGTGTGCATATGCTTTGTTCTTTTATAATTTTAGGGTAGTTTAGTTTAGAAACAAATTATCAGGTCATTTAATAATACAAAATTATAATGTATACATGAAGTATTTGAGTACAATTTTTTTATATATTGTGAAAATATCGAAGTACCACAATTATAGAATGTTTTTAATTATGTATTTATGTTCATAATGAAATGTCTTAAATTATGCTCTAATAACTCCTTTAGAGTTGAAATAATCTTTTTGTAAATCCAAGATTTAAACTATTATATTTTCTTGACTATTATACACATTGATTGCTAGAATTATTTACCTAATATTATTATTGTTGATGTTTGTAATCACTTGATCATCAATTAAATTGTCAAAGTAATTTATGTTTAAACCCTGAACTACATAGGGAGAACACAACATCATAGATCTGGAAGAGCAAGAGACAAAAAACAAAGGAAAACAAGATTGATGAGGGATAGAGATGTATCCAAGCGACTACAACAAGAGAACCACGATTTGATAGCAAAGGGAAGAGCACCAAAGAGCTTGGCAAATCGAGGCAAGATCAATGGGGAAACAAGAAAAATCATAAGTACGTAATATAATAGATACAAGTATAAACAAGCATCAATGGCAACAAGGAGGAAAGACTTACAATGGAACAAGGCTTCAAGAATATTCTTGTTTTCACTTTACTTAAAAATTAGAAGACTCAAAAATAGTATCACAAATGAGACTGACACAGAGAGGAAAAAAAAGGGCTATGAGGTTGTTTAAGTGTATTGGTTCCTTATGTGCTTTCATTCAATATTAGAAAAAGAAAAACGCTTTATTATATATGTGAATTTCTAAAATAAAATTATTAATTGACAAAATATGCATGTGTAATGCAAATGTGACAGACAATATTAATTTTGTTGAATATGCTTGCATTCTTTATCAAAGTTTGACTTTATAAGCTATCAAATTTATAAGAAAATAGCTAGTTGTATGACTCTCAAATTTATATAATACCCTAAATGACTTGAGAAAATTTATAAGAAAAACTAATCACCCAAAAATAATTAGTGCTAAAGAGCTAGTGATCGTTGAAGTCCTTAAGATTGTGTCCAAATGCAATACATCAAACACAAAATAGCTAGTTGTATGTCTATCTTCCAAGTAATTCAAGATATAAGCACATTGCTTTGTTTTGTGCATTCACGCACTGGGGCTGAACAAGAAATGTCAGTTGCAGTTGTTCAGTTGTCAATGTAATAGAAGTTCAGCTTAACTTGCAAGAACATAATAATGACATTAAAAAATTCTAAGAACATAACTTTTTTATATTATAATTAATACAAGAAACTAAAAAAAATAACAAGAGAATGATTTTTATTTTACCCCAAGTCCACTTGTTCGAAGAAAGTTAATGTAAAAATTACATGAAATCCACGAGACCTCACTCCCTGTATCTATCATTAATTCATAAAATAAGTTTGCATTTCAAGAATGATTTTATTTTACCCCAAGTCCACTTGCTCGAGGACAATTGTTGTAAGAATTACATGAAATCCACGAGACCTCACCCCAGTATCTATCATTAATTCATACAATAAGTTTGCATTTCAAGAATGATTTTATTTTACCCCAAGTCCACTTGCTCGAGGACAATTATTGTAAGAATTACATGAAATCCACGAGACCTCACCCCAGTATCTATCATTAATTCATACAATAAGTTTGTATTTTGATTTATATTTGTTTAATAAAATAAAAGGAACGGGCATATGGAGTATATACATCAATTATAATTTCACACATCGATACATAAATGACTTAAGAGGGTACAATTTTTATTTCAGTTGTTCTCAAAATGATGGCTTAAATCATTTTCAACGAGTTGACCCACAAACTTCAATTGTTATTGGGCTTATAATAGAAAACATATAATTTAAATATTGCATGTACATCATTAGAGGAAAACAAATTAAGCTAAATTGAAAACATTTTTTGCTCAATTTTGAAAAAATATGTGAGTTTTAGAATAAAATTATTAATTGATAAAAAATACACGTGTAATGTGCATGAGATGCACATCCAACGCACGATGCTAGTTTTGTTGAATATACTTGTACTCTTTACTACATTTTAACTTTATAAGCTATCAATTAATTTCATTCAACATATATGTGTTATTTTTTTTAAAAAAAAACTACATAATTAACAAGAAATACACGTATAATGCACATAAAGCGCACAAGATGCACATGTAACACATAATTGATGGTAGTAGGTAAGATAAATACTCGACTAGATTGAGATTGAAAGAACTATTCAATGAAAAATCGATGACTTGAGAAAATATATATAAAAAAAAAAGAAGCAAATTTTACGACTCTCAAATTTATAATGGAGATTACAGTAATCATATGCCGCCTGAATTTGCAATGCAAGGAATATTTTATGAGAAGTGGGATGCATAGACAATCTTCAATTCAACACCAATTTAACACCAAATCCTATTTTGGTGAAAATTGGTGTTTTAGTGGCCCAACTCAATACCAATTAGTGCGTGAATAGTATTACACTAAATCATTTTCTTGATTACTTTATTATTATTATTATTATTTGTACCAAATAAAACTTTTGAAGATATAAATGAAAAAAAATATGATCAAAGTTGAGTAATTCATATGATCAAAGAGCATATTGTATTTAAGATTTTTTATAATGGTTAAGATAAATAAATGATTTTTGAAGATAAATCTTTAATATTTTACCACATCAGAAGAATCTGAGAACTAGTTGTAGGAAGCCAGTAGAAATAGCATCCAGATAATGCACTTTCCATAACGAACTACAAAAAATTTTATCAAAAGGAAAGACAAAAAATTAATGAAATGTGGAGAAATGTTAGGCAACTTACTTGTAAATGTAGAACTAGCAACACAAGGATCTAAAGTGAGAGTAATGTTTTTGCAGCGGTACGTGGACTGAAGAAGCTCTTGCAGGATAAGGAGGTGTTATTAGTAGAGAGTCTAACAAAAAGAAAAAGAAAAAAAAAACTCAATATAACAATCTTGAAATAATATTATGAAATTTTATGGATTAAGTTTACACGAGCAATGAATACACCAAAACATATAATTAGAAGAGAGGATCGATCAGGACAAGTCTTATTGTTAAAGAACCAATAGTTAACTAGAGAGGAAGTAACCCCAACATTCATGTCTATGTAAAGAGATGTTACATCCATGTTCAGCTAAATCAAGTAGAAATTCAAGAGCAGAATATTGTTATATATACATTAATCAAACTATTTGAATCGTAAGCGCAACTAATCCTAAAAGACATGCTAAACATGAAAATTAAACCTAAACGATCATGTGGAGAGGTTAAAACTGAAATATTTGATCGTGAAAGGAAAACTTAAACAGCCCATGAACTTAATTATGTAGAAATGTCTTGCTAAAGAGCAAATGCAAGAACCAAAAACAAGTTTAGCAAAGACATATTAAGACAAGACTTAGCCGATGCAATCAAATGAATAACAAAAAGAAAAAGAATGAAAAAAAATCAAATATTTAAAAAAACAATAAGAGGTCTAACAGCTGGCGAAAAGAAAAAAAAACACTCAACATTTGTAGCATACTTTAAAAATGAAGAGAGAATTTTCAGCTAAACAATCATCAATTCTAGCTACCTAATTCTATCATGAAAGACGATGGGATATATAATTGAGAATGCATAATCAGCTAGCACAGAACAGCTAAAGATCAAACGAGGCAAAACTTAAAGGAAGAATTTTTACCTTTTTTCGGACACAAAAGTAAGTTCCACCACCACAATAAGAAGATGAGTTCCGTCAAACTCTGATAAACCATAATTAATTTTCTTCCAATAAACCCATTGTCTTATTTGAATTAGAATGACTTAATTATATGGAAACGTGAATTTGACAAGTAGTTTGATCCTTTCCATGGTTTAAAATTAGAAGAATCAGAGAATATTTTTCAATTGTCTTACTACATGAGAAGAATCTGAGAACTGTCTGTAGAAAGCCAGTAGAAATAGCATCCATATCATGCACTTTTCCATAATGATTGATATTTCTTAAAATGAAAAAATTCTTGATGTAAAGTTAAATTATCAAAATATTTCTTAATTTTGAACTTTTTTTTTAACTAAATACCACTTCTGTAATATTACTACTAATTAGTAAATTCACTCAAATAAATAATAAATTAATTAATTAAATGGAAAGTCATTGGCATGTAGTTCATGTATATTCCAAGTATAGTGGATTACCTTCCACTCAATGCCTTAGTTAAGATAATGACATGATATATGTGATTTTTAAAAATAATATTATTAATTGACAAAAGATACACGTGTAATGCACATAAGATGTACATGCGACGCACGATGCTAGTTTTGTTGAATATGCTTGCACTCTTTACTAAAGTTTGACTTTATAAGCTCTTAATTGATTTCATTCAACAATATATGTGATATTTTAAGAAAAAAATACTACATAATCAATAAGAGATATACGTATGATGCACAGAAAGTGCACAAAATGCACATGTGACATATAATTGATGATAGTATATAAGATAAATTCACGATAAGATAGAGTTCAAAGGAACTGTTCACTAAAAAATTGATGACTCTAATAGTATTGGTAAGCAAAATTCGAGCATGCCTAGCTCGGTTGTCTCTAGCTTCCAATTCGTCAATTGTAGTGGCGTGATTTGCTGGTACCAGACTCTCTAGGCAAATTTAAAAAACATGCATCATAAAAAATTACTTATGGCAAGACGGGATCATTGTATAAGAATACTAAATTAAGCAATGAAGTACGATAAATAACTGTTATTCAAAAACTAACCTCCTAAAATTGTCATGCTCGGTGCTTTTTTTATTAAGAGAATGCACCACTAAACAACATCTTTCTATTAGTAACTTATCTTTATAGTACATAGAAAGATGGCATAGTTAATATGATTTCTCCATAAAAAATTTCAATTACAAATACTGAGGTAGTCCCCTGGTCTTAACTCCATGGAAACACCACTAGCAAAATGTAGAGTAACTTGAAGAAACACCTTTGTTACATTATTTGAGAACCTTCAAATGACCAAAGAGATCAATTAGGATACTTAATATAGTTTTGAATTATATATTCACTTATCGAAATATAAAACATTAACCTTGAAGAAATTAGATAGCATGGAGTCATTCCTAAGATGATTGACTTGACAAAAGATGAAATAATGACAGTTATAGGTAAATAAACAAGTTAAAAGAAAAGTTAAGTGTATTAGTAAATTTGCTTGCAATTCCTTGCACATGTAGTTAGATAGTCTTTAATGCATTAGAAGAAATATTGGAATCGACTTTATTTGATCTACAAGAAAGAACTTTCCACAATACTTCATTTTATTGAGAAAATATCAAATTACCACCATTATGATTTATGAAATGTCTTTAGTTATGATCTAACTACCTTTTTAGGGTTCAAATAAAATTTTGTAAATCCAAGATTTTAATTGTTATATTTTCTTGACTAGTATATTTACTAATTGCTAGAATTATTTACCTAATATTGTTACTGATGTTTTTAATTACTTGATCTTGATTACTGATTAGTATATCCTGGAATGCCCGCCAGAAATGATGACAATTAGCTTGTTGAATAGGATATCAGTATATATAATTACCATTTATTTAGAATGGGCATTCACACCTTCTTTTTTCATAGATAATAATAGGATAATAGAAAAATATAACTGTTTCATTGCTACAAAGCAAAAATCAAAATATACTAGTAACAGAAAAATTACTAATTACTCTTTTCCAAATCAATAGTAAATATACTAAATTGTATATAATCAAACAACTTTCTTTAATAACAGAAATTGGGCCAACGCCCAAATCCTCAGCAGCAGCAACCTGGGCCCCGGGTGTGTTCAAATTCGGGCCTAAAGCCAGGTTTCTATTTCCATTTTCACTTCCTTGTCTTTATATTTCCTCGTTGCCTTCCTATTTATAGCTTCCTTGTGAAAAATAGATGGTTCTTAATACCATCTCTGTACATTTTTAACTGTCATAATTTTCATTTACAGAGTCAAATTATAAAAAATTTAACAATCATTTACGATGTATTTTTTCATTATATTGATATGTAAAAAAATTGCAATTTATATTACTTTTCGTATAGTTTTTGAATATCTATTTTTTTTTTGTTTAAAAAATCAAATTAATATAATCTAATTTAACTTTAAAAATTAATTAAATTAACTTTCGAAAAATGCAGCATGACGAATAAAAGTGGATAGAAGGAGTATTTGTCATTTCACACAATCAATGCATAAATGACATTATTTTTTCTATTTTACCCTTAAGAGAGTTATTAACCTTGAAACTTGAAAGTATGAATTTGACCAAAATCACTAACTTATTTATCAAAATCAAAATTAATAAAAATATATTTTATATACTCCTTTTCTTCTTTTTAATTTTTCTTTTTTTTTCCTCATTTATTTCTTTATTCATTTATTTTTCTCCTTTTCCCACTTTTTTCTCCTTTATTGGTTCCTTTTATTTTTGCATTTTTTTTTCAACTTCTTTATTTTATGTTCCTTTTCTTTTCCCCTTTTTTGAATTATTTTTTATTCTTTATTATTTTTCTTCCTTTTTTTCCCCCTCAAATAGTAGTATTCTTTATTTTTTTACTACAATTTAATTTCATATATATTGTTATGTTATCACTGACAATTGCTTCAATCCTTCAAGGCCTCCATGATACCATCACAATATATCTACATATTGTCATGGTATCATTGATGCATGTTTCGATCCTTCAGTCCTTTAGCGAGCCCTTCATGATACTATCACATTATATCTATATACTGTCATAATATCATTAATGTCTATTTCAATCCTTTAGTGATACCTCGATGATACCATCAGAATATATCTATATACTGATATGATATCATTACAGTTTGCTTTAGTCTGTAATGATACCATCACATTATCTATATATTGTGATGATATTATTGATGTCTGCTTCAATCCATTAGTCCTTCAATGATACCATCACATTATGTAAATTATAATAGCATAGAGTAGCTCCTAAAATCATGAATCATGCATGTGTAAGAGAATCTTTCAACGATCATGATTTCTTAATATGTGAGAAAGTCTTTCACAATTTTATTAATGTTTATCTTAAAAGAAACCTTAGTTCATAAAACATTGTTATCATAAAGCATGCATAGTTTCATTAATCATATTCATATCTTCATAAACTCATAATCAAAATCATGAATAATGCATGGTCCATATGAAATCAATTGAAAAATATGTAATTGAATCACATCATTCATAAGAAGACTAAAATCAAACAATTTAATCATAAAAATTAAGACTCGTGGTGAATTAGATGAAACCCTAACCCAATTTGATGAAATTGAATTGGAAACTTAAAAATATTTTGGAACCCAATGGATGAATGAACTCATTGGTGAATTCCCACATACCTTGATGATCAAAGCCCAAAAGTAATGGAGGAAGAAGGAGACTTGAAGCTTGAATCTTAGATTTCTTCCTTGAACTTGAGAGAGAATTTGAGAGAATGAACTTGGATGGGATATGAAAATTTGAGAGGATGAAAGGATTTGGGTAGATTTAGGAGTATAAAAATAGTTATAGGACTTATAATTAGGGTCAAAACGACATAGTATAGACATTAAATGCATATGAAAAGACCCAAATATCCTTAAGAAATAACCGTCGGACGGACCTATGGTTCGTAGAATTTTCTACTGTCCGTTCTAGTCAACTGTAGAGTCAACTTCAGAAACCCCAAATTCAGTCATTTTCCACAAGACCTTTCTATGGTCCGTTGTTCATTCTATGATCTGTAGAACCCAAGTTTAAGTCCAAAATTTAACTAAGTTTGTATAACTTCTACGGGTGCCATCTACAACCCATTCAAATTCTTACCGCCCATCTCATTCACTCCTAGATCAAATTTCAGAAACTCAAATTTTCCAAAACTCAACTCTAGGTTCTATCGATTCCCTTCCTACGGTCTGTATGTCAGTCTGGTAGACCACTATTTTGGTAAATTTTCTGCACTTTTCCTTTCCATCTTGACTTTTCAAATCAATTAGGAGCTTTTTTCCAGACACCCACGTGGATATCAATGAAAAAACAACAAAATGATAAAAGAGAAATTTAATTGACCAAATTTTCAATTTTCAAAATACTTCATGTTTTATCTAAAAAAAGAAAATTGATTTTAATTTGATAAAGAGTCGCTACTTATTTTTTAGAGAAAAATTAAGAAAATGAATTTTTTCAAATGCTCAAAACTATTAATCAATTGAAAATAAGATAAGGGGATTCAGTGGTTTATATTAACGTTTTAGGAAGGGTTTGAAAGCATCTAAAGCATCCACTAACTTGCGGTTATCCGACAATTAAAAATATTTGGCTAACTATCTGTTTTTTTTTTTTTTAAAGGCATACTTAATTAGATTAAGAAAATGAACAATTCAGACTTTTAAACAATTTAACTTTTGGCCCAGTTTTCACCTGTCCTAAAACTAGCAAAATAATACCAAAATAGATGGGTCTTCGGCCCAATTACAACACAATACAAATCTGGAATTTTAGGAAGGTTTTGGGCCCATTTCTGCCACAATACAGTATATACACTTATTGTATATTGCTGTATATTCTCGTATATCAGCTCCACTTTTTGTATTTTTTGCCTACGAACACCTGTAATTTAATTTTCAGCCTTATATTTAGCCTCCGGGAACCTGTTCATCAGCATCTTTTTGCTGGAACATAGATGGGCTGACTCGAAGAAATTCAACACGATGAAATGCAAGAATGAAGTCCCGGCCAATGCTACATGCATCAAGAGAAATATAAGGGATTAATACATGTTGGCCAGATGGTTAATTTGATTGAAGTCATTTAAGATTACTCTTAAACGACAAGATGGTTTCGACCGAATTAAAACAAGACAAAAAAAGAATATGTAGACATGCTTTGAGCAAAACACACAATGTATTTTTTTTTTCTTCATAAATGCAGCATCTTATTTAAATAGCACTCTCATATCAACAAGAAAGGTTAAGCACATTCGATAGTGAAACAAATAATTAAACACTAAGTCATCAATTGAAACTTTGGAACTAGTATGACCATTAAGAACAAAGAAATGTGGGTCAAGAAATATTATGCTTAGCAGATTTCACGGAAAAGGAGGCATACAAATGGAGTGAACAATCAAAGAAACAAAAATAAAAATAAAATCAATAGGAATAGAATTAAGACAATGGCTCAATAGTATGAGCAAAAATTGAATAGAGATTCACAAAGCACTGCTAACAAAGAAATTCAATCTAAGAAATAACAAAAATAAGAACCACAAATCAGGTTTCAAAAGAAAATAACTAACTAAGCACACAAGGAAGAAACAAAGGAGAACTTAAAAGAGATTCGGGTCGGGTCGCTAAAAGCGTCGGCTGAAATTGAGAGGAAAGGGCCCAAAATTTGGTCTTTACGGATTGAATGTGAGGTAGGAAAGGGGCTAGATTTGTCCACATGATTTGCAATTATGGCCATGAAAATTAAGAAGTTAGTAAAATTGAGTTTAATTTAGAGAATTTGACTAAAATTTAAACAAGACGAATTACAATGGATTAATTAACGAGCTTCTTAATTTTAACGAAATATTAATTAAATCAATTAACCAACTATTTAAGTAAATTCAGACGATTTTCGAATATTCATAGAATATACTAATTATACACATAATTATATAAAATATCATATTTATTATTTTAAAAATTATAAAATGACTAAAATTACTTGAAAATAACTTGAAAAATATTTGAATTTTTTAATAAAATTAATTATTTCAAATCATTTGGAATTAAAGAAGCTCGAAAATGTATCCATATCACGGAGGGTCAAAATGGATGTCTAACACCCCATACAACCAGAAGTAGCTGGCATTACTGCCTTTTATATATATAGCAGATATTATTGGCGATTTATGTCTTACTAATACCTACATAACTCTAATTAGCTACAAAACAACGACCCCTTAATTTATTGAATCAAAACTACTCTTTTTTTCTTACCAAAAATGCATGACAACATTCTTTTACGAGATTTTTATTTATACTAATAACTTTGGTAAACTAAGACGAAGTTTTTAGCAGTTTGTCTTTAATTTTATTTTACGTAATTAGCGATTAATTTAATCATTCTATCATAAACTAACAAACATTGTTTCTAAGTTCATCCCTTTCTAAACTGTCTGCTAGTTGTATACAATTTTGCCAAGTTTTAAGCATTTTTGTAAATACTTTATATCACGTCTAAAGAACATTCTAACAACAATTCATTTTAGAATTGTTTAAAGAACATGTGTCCTACGTGGCATAATAAGACGTCACGTATGACACAAAATTTTCATGTAGGGTGTCATATAGGACGACTGTGTCTATTTGTTCAATTTTGTACAAGTTTAAGTGCCTACGTGTGCACGCCCAAAGTTAAAAGTCATAGTTGTCAGCTGACGTCAAGTTCTTAGGTCATGTTTATATATTATGCCTAAAAAAATGAATAGGATTGTGTCACAAGTCAAAATGCAATAACATGTCCAACCAAATCAATGTCCGAGCACGTTATGTGTACAAGACATATACGTTACGATCTCAATTGAATATTGGCATGTTTACTTAAATGCAATAGACCAAAAAATGGGAGAGAAATTCGTCACAAGATTCACAAAACATCTTCTTCTTTTTTTGGATGGTTGACTAAATATGCTATAAATAGGACATAAAGGAAAATAAACATCATCATCAAATATCTCCACAAATTACTTGCAAGTGGCTTATTGAGCATTACACCAAAAATCAAGATGAATTTCAAAGTATTGGCTTTTCTCCTCGTCTTTATGATGATAGGACTATGTAAGTCTTTTACTTGCTTTAAATTTGCAGTACTTGAATAAAATACACTTTTCCACAATTTTTTTAAGTTCATTTTATAAACTTCTTGTTCTTTGATGTGAAATTTATTTATCTATTAATTAAATAATAATAATAATAATAAATTGTGGAATTTTATTTGGTAGGTATTTCGCTAAAGGCTGAAGCAAGGAATGTTTCCCCTTGTTGTTGTGACAAAGATCCTACAATTTGTAAGTCTTTGTGTGGCTTTATAGATGACTATTACTGTAACGGCCTATACTGTATTTGTGGGAGTAAACAACCTCCGGTTCAGATTGCGCAAACTGATGAAACTATAGATCGAAGAATTTAAGTTTCTAGGGACAAAAATAGAAGTGGAATTCAATTCCAGATTTATGTAGTTTACAATAAGGCATTAGCCAAATATAAAAGCTTATGTTTTTCTTCTCTTTGTCCTTTATTTTGATGATAATAAATAGTCTCCGATTAAAAAAATATTTACGTGCTACAATTATATGTACTTAGCAAATTAGAACCTTCTTGTTCTTTGTTGTAATTAACTAGTCATTTCAATCCACTTAGAATATTAACATCTTATATCAGAGAAATTTAACTGTGAAACAAATAAAATATTGAAACATGAACGTAATCGCTCTTGTTTTTTGCAGTTTAATAGCTATACTTTTTTCTTTTCATATGAGATTAAGATATAATTTTCCAATGTTGTAACACGCTGCACATATATAATTGAAATTTGATTTTTATTTCTGTGTAATTTACAACAAGGTATTAGCCATATAAGAAATCTTACTTTTCTTTTGACAAATTAATAATCTCTGATTAGAATATGATTTTGTTATGCTGCAATGATCATAATTTTCCCTTCTTCATGTCCAAATAGCCTTCTACTTTTGTCTAGAGGCATTTGTTATTTGACTATTAAATTTTTTACCCTTTTTGGTGTAATTGAACTCCAAAAAATACATTTTCGAAATTCAACTTCAAATTGAATTCAAGAACTAGGGGTGTACATGACCGGGTTGGTTCGGGTTTTTCAAATATCAAACCAAACTATTTGTGTAAAATTTTTAAATTTATAAACCAAACCAAACTAATAAAAATTGGATTTTTTTTGGGTTTTTCAACCTCGGGTTGGTTCGGGTTTTTCAAATACCAAACCAAACCATTGTGTCGAATTTTTAAATTTAATAAATCAAACCAAACTAATAAACCTCGGATTTTTTTAGATTTTTGGATTTTTTCGGTAAAGTTTGCATACAAACATATAATTAACTTGTACTCCAAATATTTTTCTTTAGTCCAACCAAAATACAATTATCTAAGGTGTTTCTTAAAAAAATAACACAAAATATGAGATGAAAACTGATAACACAAAAATATTCGATAAAAGATAATAATGAAATCATCATATAAAATAAATATTGCAAAGTCATAATGAAAATGATCATAATTTAAAAGTACTAAATCATGTTAAAATAAGTTTAATAAGTATTAGTTACATTACTAAATATTTAAGAAAAATTAAAATTGGATTATGTATTTTAATTGTCTAAACTAATGTAAAAACTAAAGAACAGATATTCAATATTATTGTCATTCTTAGTGCTGAATTGATTTTCTTTTTGCATTAGTATTAATTTGATTATAATTATCAACATCTATGAACTATAATCTTTATTGGATCATTCCGAATTCTAAGTTTTAAACTTAAAATAATATATTAAAAGATACAAACTATGAAATAGTATAAGAAATATTTTAAAATTATATCAAAGTAAATATTTTTATGTGTAAAATAAAATTTTAAAATTACATATATAATGCCGGGTTGGTTTGGTCTCGGGTTAGTTCTTTTTAGTTAAAACCAAACCAACCCAAATATAGTCAGGTTATTTTTTTCCAATATCAAACCAAGTCAAACCAAATCACTAGTCAGATTTTTCTTTATTTGACTCAATTTGCAGTTTGATTCGGTTTTTCGACTTTGTACACCCCTAATTATAATCCATATGGCCATTTCCTATTGGCAAGATCTAGCCAATTTTCACTCCAAACGTTGACCATTTTCATTCAATATTAAGACCAAATTAAACCCATTTCTTTTTTACTTTCAGCCCAGCCCAATTCCTTCAACCCAATTTACTAGACCCAATCCACCATACAACTTCAGCAACTCAATCCCAACAACTAAAGACCCAGCCCCTTATCACTTCCTTATTAATTTCGTACTCGAATCATTTAGACCATCTCCAATAACACTCTATTTTACTCTTCATTTTTTATATTTCGTACTCGAATCATTTAGATCAGCTTCAATCCCACTCTATTTTACTCTCCATTCTCTATATTTTTTGAGGGTGATTGAAAAAGCTCCCTATTCTCTATTTATAGAGAGGTGAATAGTAGTTCTCCAAATTTGGAGAACTACTATTCATCCTCTTTATTTCTACTTATTTTGTAACTAACAAATTTTTTTTCATGTAAGGCTATTAATTAAATTTATAATATTCATAATTCTTTTTAAATGTAATACAATTTTTTAAAAATATATTATTTAATATATACTACTTTCAACACAATTTAACAACATTTCAATTTTTTTTTTCAATTTTCATCACTTTAAGAGCTAATTTGATAATATTATTGATTTTCTCTACGAAGAACATACAAAATTTAAATGATAAGATGAAAATTTTAATTTTAAAATACAATACATGACATAAATATTTAAATACAAGATAACAATACAATACATAACATAATAATTTTAAAAATCACAACAACAATTTAGTAATCTGATAGATCGTTTTCAGATTTAACAATATTCGAAAGAAACATAGTGTATAATCTAGAGAATTGTTGTGTTTGTGATTGTAGATGTGCTTGTTGATTTCTTTTTTCAATTATTCATAGATGTTCTTTAAAATTTTAGATTAAAACATACTTTTATATTAAATAAAGAATTTGAAAAAAAATAAAATTATATTACATGAAAATTATATAAGGTGATAGTGATTTTTCCATTTGAATTCGTCAGTGTTTACCGAAATCCTATAAAGCTCCTCTTGTGGTGAATTCATTGTTCTTCCGCTCATCGTCTCAGCATGCTCCGAAAGAGGTAAATTATTTTCATTATGTATGTTTTTAGGTAATGTTATGTGGTGTAAATTTAAGTATTCATCTTAGTTTATGTTTATATTTTTCTCTATTTCTTAATGTCTCAGGTAGCTTTATTATGCTTAAAGATTGGTATTTCGGCTTTCGAATATAGAATACACTTTATATGTTTGATTGTACTCTGATTTCGCCTTGGATTTTACTTAATTATCTAGCTTAGTTCAAACTCATATATTTTAGATTTATTCATATTTGATTTGTCTTATGAGTTATGGTTTAAATCTACTCGAAGTGCTACTCTTATATACTAATTCATGTTTAATTTGAAGTGTTACCCTAAAATCTTAAGAAGACCGCTAACACTTCTATTTAAAGTCCAAAAGCTTGAAATATGATATTTATCTCCCTTTTTATATGGAGTCTCGAGTCAAAAGGGAAATTTTTTTCCTTCAAAAAACATAAATGCATATCAAATGTTTTTTAAATCAAAATGGCAAAATTGCTGCCCCAGTATCCTTTGAACATATGTATTCTCCGTCGACTCCATTAAAAAAAATCAATTAAAATCGCTGCCCTAAGAGTGATTCGTCGAATTTGTTTTTTTTTCTAACTTAAAATCGTTGCTCCCGCAGCGTATTTGTAAAAAAAATATTATCAAAAGTTGAAATTGTAGTAGCGATTTTATCAATTTTTTAAAAAAAAGTTGATTTCTTAAAAATAATAATTATTTCGTGTGGTTAATTATATTGGTTAGAAAACAATTTGTGTGGTTAAATATTAAAAATGACAAAGTAATACCCAAAGACCCAATCAATTCTTAGCAAAATACAAAATCACACTGCCACACGAAACAATCAATATTAGTATATAATTATCAGGAATATTCCATATTCTTACTATGCAGATCCTCCTCTTCAATGCTATCTTCTTATTTGGTGTAGAGATATCTCCCTCTTAATGTATATTATTAGCTTTCCTTATTTGTGGATATTTTCCTTACTAGTTCTTTATTTCCTTTCATGTCGATATACTCTATTATGTATAAAACAAAGACAATTGTACATCAATAAAAGTAAGACTTACATATAACTCTTTCATGTTATCAAGAGTCATAGCCACACGGCAGTAAATTTTTTTTTGGGATTGAGAAAATTTGTTTTTCGGTTTCTCATGGATGAAAACACCTCCACCACTACTCCCCTTCCCATTACAACTGAATCAGTTGTTTCTACTATTCCTCCGTTACCAATCAATAATAACTTCATCATTCCACCATTGACAACATCCCAAGCCTGTCCAAATTTAGTGTTTCCTTCCCAGCAACCCACTGTCACAACAACTTATTCTATTCCACCACTTACACCACAACCACCAAATACATCCACAATAATCACACCTTCTTTTTCACTTTCTCCGTCATCTAATCTCACTCAAGAGTCACAACTTTTATCCATAATTGCATCGGCTCAGGTCCCTATCAAGCTTACACCATCAAACTATCAAGTTTGGTACACTCAATGGCGCTCACTGTTGATAGGATATGGCTTTACAAGTTATGTTGTTAATTCCCCTATGAGGCAACAACTGACTTCTGAATTTTGAAATAGACGGGATCAATTGATCCGCATTGCCTTATTTGCGTCTTTATCCTCTGAGGTAGTTCCACTGGTTTTTTCAGCAGATACCTCCTTCGATGTGTGGTCTACCTTGCATAATACTTATGCAAGACCTTTTCGTGCTAGACTCTTAGGTCTAAAGGAGTCTCTCTCTCAACCTAAGAAAGGTACACAATATATGTCATCTTATCTTCAGCATATCAAGCAATTGGTTACTACGCTTAATTCTGCTGGAGCAACTCTTACCATGGATGATATAACTTTTCATGTGATCCACGGTTTGTCACCTGAATATCAAGTATTCAAAGGGATTTGTGATTCTCTCCGCAGTGGTGACTCACCTATCACTTTTGATGAACTTCATGAGAAATTATGTGATTATGAGGCATATCTTTGTCGCTAGAGTACTGGCTCTTCAATGCCGATTACTGTCAACTTTGTTGCCATGAGTAATTCAAACAACTCTCGCAACAACAAAAAAATTGGCAATCCACTTTTCAGAACCAAAATATTTCTGATCACTATAACAATCAGGCAATGAATTCAAGACAGAGCAACAAGCAAAGTTCTCGAGTGATATGTCAATACTGTGACAAGCCTGGGCATGTTGTTAAGCAATGCCGAAAATTGCAGGCAGTTTTTCCATGGTTTGCTCCCTCTATGGGATCTTCTGTGACTTCAAATTCAACAGGCAACTCTCAACCACATGCCAACTTTGTTTCATCTTCCACCAATTTCGTTGATTGGTTGGTTGATTCGGGTGCATTTCATCATATTACTTGTGACCTCCAGAATCTGTCACTAAATACTAATTATGATGGTGGTGATGTTCTGATTGGTGATGGTAAATCTCTGAGTGTGACACATAGTGTTTCCACTACTCTTAATACTTTTGCTCGTCCTCTTCACCTCTCTAATGTTTTGTGTGTTCCACAAATAAAAAAGAATTTGATTTCTGTTTATCAATTGTGTAATCAAAATAATGTTTTTGTTAAATTCTTATTGCCTTTTTCATTTGTTGTGAAGAATTGTCACACAGGGGTACTTCTAGTAGCGAGAGAACCTAGAGATGGAGTTTATGAGTGGCCTATTAAATCCAAGTCCGTGTCAACTCCCACTTCATCACACTTAGCATATTCTGTTCATCTCTTGTCGGTTTCAACTTGGCATTATTGTCTCGATCATCCGTCTTCTCCTATTTTGCGTCAAATTTTTCATTATTTAAACATTCCTTCCAAGTCTGTTTCCTCTATTTTTTTTTTGTAATTCATGCAAATGTAATAAAATGCATAAAACTCCTTTTGCAATTTCCTTAATAAAATCTTTTTCTCCATTAAAGATGATATACTCTGATGTGTGGGAGCCTGCTCTAATTCCATCTATTGATGGTTTTCATTAGTATCTCATTTTTGTTGATCATTATACCAAGTATGTTTGGTTATACCCCATGAAAAAGAAATCTGAGGTTTCCCAAATTTTCCCAAAATTTAAGATCATGGTTGAAATTTTTTTCAACATATCCATTGTCTCTTTTTACTCGGATAATGGTGGTGAATTCATTCATCTTCGAGAATTCTTTACTTCAAATGGAATCTCTCATTTCTTAACCCGCCTCACACACCTGAACATAATGGTACCGCTGAGCGTCGTCATCGACACATTGTGGAAATAGACATTACCCTTCTTCATGTTGCCAAACTCCCTTTATCTTTTTGGTCCTTTGCTTTCCAGACCGCCATCGACACATTGTGGAAATAGACATTACCCTTCTTCATGTTGCCAAACTCCCTTTATCTTTTTGGTCCTTTGCTTTCCAGACCACTATCTATTTTATCAATCGAATGCCGACTCCTTTGCTTCATAATGAGTCTCCACATTTTTGCATATTTGGTAGTGCTCCAAATTATCAAAAGCTCCGAGTCTTTGGTTGTCTATGTTATCCATGGTTCAAAATAAATTAGAGCCTTGTTTGAAATCGTGTGTCTTTGTGGGATACTCTAATAATCAAAGTGCCTACAAATGCTTTGATCCCTCCACATCTAAGATATTCATCTCTCGCCATGTCAACTTTGTATAGCATGAATTTTCTTTCTCTACTCTGGCCTCTACAGCTTTTCGTCCTACCACGGAAACATTTTCGACATGGGCTCCTCATTTTGTTGTTCCTATTGTATCCTTCTCTTCAACTAAATCAACCCCTTTGATGGGCACTCATTCTTTCAATAAAAGTTTTCCTTGCTGCTTGACGTCACCGAGAAATGATTATTCATCAAATGAATTAATGGAAATCTCATCAGGACATGGGTCTTCACCTAGTTATATCAACTCATGTCCCATGAGTGTTCCTCTAGTAGTCTCTACTTCCTCACCTGCTACTGTCCAAATCACAAGTCAATGGCAAACTGAATCCTCAAATGCTCCTTCAAGTAGTCTAGGAAACATTACCACAAGCTAAATCCCTCAATCTAAAGTTGTTCCACCTTCTCACTCTATGATCACCTGCTCTAAAAATAATATTCACAAACCTGAATAAATATAAGGCGCGACTATTTGCTAAAGGATTTACTCTACGTCTAGGTATTGACTACATTGAAACATTTTCTCTTGTAGCTAAACATGCTACAGTTCGAGTTATTTTATCTCTTACTGTTAGTAAAGATTGAAGCTTACGCCAATTAGATGTGAATAATGCTTTTCTTCATGGTCATTTGACGGAGAATGTATACATGGCACAACCATAAGTCTTTATTGATTCTACTCGGCCTGCTTATGTTTGTAAACTGTATAAGGCTTTATATGGTCTCAAACAGGCTCCACGTGCTTGGTACTCGAAATTGCGAGACTATCTTCTTTCTCTGGATTTTGCAGTATCTCAGTCTGAACATTGTCTCTTTATTTATTCTAAGCTTGATGTCATCATATACTTAGTAGTCTATGTCGATGATCTGATTGACACAGGGAATAATCATAAGGCAATTGATATCTTCATTGCTAAGCTTGGTAAGCGATTTTCAATCAAAGACTTAAGGCAACTTGCTTATTTTCTAAGTGTCCAAGTGATTCGCACTCCGAAAGGCTTATATCTATCTCAACGAAAGTACATCGAGGATATTGTTGAGCGTGCTTCAATGAGTGGTGCAAAACCTGTTCTACTCCACTTGCAACTACCAATAATATGGCCTTGGAGGATAGTGCTCATTTGAGTGATTCAAAAGACTATCAAATTTTAGTTGGATGTCTTCAATACTTGGTGCTAACACGGCCTGACATTGCATTTGCTACCAATCGGCTAGCTCAGTTCTCACACAGACCAACTACAAATCATTTTGCAGCTCTTAAACGGGTGATACGCAATCTTGCTGGAACAGTGGATAAAGGGATTTACTTTTTCAATGAATCTCCTTTGGTTTTACATTCCTTTTTCGATGTTGATTGGGCTGGAAATCGTGATGATCGTACTTTTACTAGTGCATATATCATCTTTCTTGGTAAAAATCCAATTTCCTGGTATTAAAAAAAAACAGCGAACAGTAGCTCGCTCAACCATTGAAGCCGAGTATAGATCAGTTGTTTCTACTGCTGCTGAACTATTTTGGGTCTAGAATCTTTTGAAGGAGATTTCTCTTTCTCTTTCTGGACCACCAATGATCTATTGTGATAATTTAGGTGCAACTTACCTTTCTACAAATCCAGTCTTCTATTCACGAATGAAACACTTAGAAATTGATTATCACTTTGTTCGTTCTATGGTTCAACGGGGTCAACTTCGAGTTGCACACATTTCAACAAAGGATCAGCTTGCTGACTTATTAATGAAGCCACTCTCCCGCCATGACTTTAAACGGTTTCTTTACAAGATTGGTGTCTCTGATAGACCACCATCTTGAGGGGGTGTATAAGGAATATTCCATATTCTTACTATGCAGATCCTCCTCTTCAATGCTATCTCCTTATTTGGTGTAGAGATATCTCCCTCTTAATGTATATTATTAGCTTTCCTTATTTGTGGATATTTCCCTTACTAGTTCTTTATTTCCTTTCATGTCGATGTACTCTATTATGTATAAAACAAAGACAATTGTACATCAATAAAAGTAAGACTTACATATAACTCTTTCAGTAATTAACCACTGACAATGTAATTAGAAAGTAGACCAACTTTTACTTGAACATTATTTAGCATTATCAAAAAGAATTTTCGATATTAGAAAGTAGACCAATGTAATTAACCACACTAAATTATTAGTATTTTTTTAAAAAAATCGATAAAAACGTTGTTGGAGCAGTAATTTCAACTTTTTTTTTTTGAAAAAAAAGTTCGATATAAACGCTGTTGGAGCAGCGATTTTAATTAAAAATAATGTTTTGCAAAAAATCGTTGTTGGGGTAGCGATTTGAATTTATTTTTTTAATGGAGTAGACAAAGTTAATTATGTGTTAAGGGTATCGCTCCCTCATGAGAGATTTTATCCTTTTGGTTTTTAAAAAAAATGATATGCCATTTATGTTTTTTAAAGGAAAAAAATTGTCATTTTGACTCCGGACTCTTTTTATATGCACAGGAGTTATTTGGCTAAATATAATTCTAAGACTTAGTGCTTCTCGATTAGTCATGAGTTATGCTCTTATGTTGTCTTAAATGTGGGTTATTTAATCATAATATATATCTTAATACACTAGCTTTCTTTGCAAAAAATGATAATGTTGTAGTTATATACAAATACGTTCTTTTCGTTTTCTTATGCATGATTTGTTCCTTGAATGAGTCCAATTGAACTCATGTTTCCTTGCATCTTCATGTGGGACAAATGAACAAGTCTTGAAAGCAAATATATTAGTCTTGGACGCTAATATACAAGAAAAGCAGGTTGTATACATTAATGTCAAAAATGGGATAAAATTGGCCCAATTTTCTGGGCAGCAGCAGTTTAGGCCCAAGAGGCCCAAACTCATTTTCTCTCTCTTTATTATTGGATTGTAATTATTTATTTTTGTTTTGATTAACTCTAACTTTGAATGTGTCGATTAACTTAACTAAATCCCTTAAAAACAAATTATCTTTTGCTATGATGGATTTTTTCCATTTAACCTATGTTTGCTACCGCTCTCATATTTCTACAAACTCCTAAATTCCTTCCTTCCCATTCTCATTTTCCCTCTTCCACATTAATTGAAATAAATCTTAACTCTTCTCCCATTTTCTCCTTTGTCTTAAACTTATTCATATAATTTGTATTAATGCGTTCATGAAACAACATAAAGAAATAGTACTTCGGTAGTAAACTAATTTTTAGAAAGTTAATTATAGTAGATAAGATAAATACCCGATATTATTGAGGTCGAACGAACTATTGAGTGGAAAATTGACGAGTCCACTAGTGGCTGTTCGCAGAATCCGAGCATGTCTAGCTCGGTCTCTAGCCACTAATGCATCAATATTCGTGACATGATTCTCTGGCAGCGGTCTTTTCAGGTGGAGTACTCCTGTAATACCTGAAAGCAAATTTTAAAAAATATACATTATAAAAGTTTAAAAAGTACTTATGGCAAGACAAGATCACTCTATAACCCTAATTATAATGACTAAATATTATATATATATATATATATATATATATATATATAAAGGAGAATGTTAGACTTGATGATATGGCAAGCCTCTAAGGAGTAGAAACCTATTTATCTATTTTGTGGGTTTTTTTGGCCATTTTTCCTCATTTTAAAAGACAAAATATTACAAAATATTAAAGCATAATGTTGAATTCTCTCCTTATTAAAGAATAAACATAAGTATGTATTAATGTCGCACGAAAATTCCCACCAGAAAAAACTATCCCTTCAGCTTCCCCATAATCAACATTTATTATATTAATTAATGTTATTAGTATTCATTAGTGTTGCACGTATTTTTTATTCCAAAAAATTCATTAATAGGTTTTAAATATTACACCTCTTCACATTCTGGCACTCAATAAAATGATAGAAGTTCAGAAACAAAGCTCCAACAACTTCTTCACTATGCTAGGTGAAAAACTCATGATGCTACATTTTATCAGGTAATATTAATTATTATTTTTATTGGATGAATAATGGATAATTGTATTGACAAGTTCTTTTATGTGATTCAAAGGAATGTGATTTATACTTATTCATGGTTAAAGTAAAAGCTAAACCAGTGAAGTGGCCATGAAAAGCTTGAAAAGATAATTACTTTAAAGTAAAAGTTTCTTCTTAGTTCATACAATATTTCTATATTATATCATTATTTTATAATAACTATATCTTTTCTTTAATTGCATAGTATCATTTTTGCTATACAAAAGTTTGTTCCATTACTTGCAGAAAGTGAAAAGAAAAATGTGTCATCAATACATGAATGAGATCTGACTACAACAACTTTTTTCTCATGTTTTTTTTTACCATTCTCCTAATCTTCTCAATATGTTTTTATTATTAAAACCAAAAAAAAATCAAAAGTCACTACTTAAAATACTTCTCCTCAATATACGTTACTTATTTTTTTTAATTACTCATTCTTAACTACCACTTATTGTATTTAAGTCTCTTTAATTTGTTAGTATTTATCATTTTAATTTAAAAGTATAATTTAACTAAATAATTTGTCAATTAATTAGGGAAAGACAATTACTATTGAAGACAAGGAAAGATGAATTGAAAGAGGAAAGAGGTTAGATTTCAAATAGGTGATGAAAATATTTTTACAAATTTTTCTTTTTGATTATTTAAAAATAGAGCGCAATCTTTAACTAGCAACAAGATCTAGGGAAACAAGAAAATAATGAAATAGAAAAAAAAAATATAGGAAGAATTGAAGGACCTAATGGTCCGAAAAAAAAGAGAAGAGGAAATAGGATAAGCAGGTAAGAAAACGGAGATAAGAAGAAAATCATAAAAAGAAAATCAGGAAAAAATAACTTATTTTTCAAACTAGTATGAACAATTGAGGGGGAGATTAGATAATGGGAATAGAAAAAACTTAAAAACAAAAAAATTAAGAATCTATATTAAATAGACATTTCATTTCAACTTATTTCTATCTTTACTTTTTATTTCATGCTTACTTTATATTATTGAAAAGAAATATTTTAATGTATCTTATTGATTTTGTAAGGATACCATGAAAAAAATGTTATTTTCTCTACTATATTTAAATAATTTTATTTCTAAATTTTTAAATAATTTTGTAATCACGCGAAGGGAAGAAATGTTCATTGGTTATTACTATATAAGAATTACTATAAATAGACCCCTTATCGTCTACATGAGTGCTTCATCAAGATTAACCTATTGACGTAGATTTCTATCTAATAAAGTGATATGATTGGGCTAAAGTGAATCTTTTTGGTTGCCATATAATTTGTCTTTTGACCAAATTGTCATTTTGCAACCCTTATCTTTCATCAGCTATTTTATTTTTGTCCCTTCATTACTAGAATAAAAATAAAAGTAGACCCCACAACATTTTTTTTTATATATTTTACATGTAGATATATATATATATATATATATATATATATATATGATACAAATAAGGGAACCATTTGAACTCTTCATCAATTATTGTAGTTTAACGTTTTCTATTTAATTTTTAAGGGCAAAGAGGTTTGCATCCTCTCAAGTCTCAACTCTGCCATTATTTAAAATATTATTCTTACCGTCTAACAAATGGAGCATATATAGTTTTGTTTTTTGATAAATAATATCCATATATAACCTTGCAGTTTAATAAATGAATATATTTATCTTTTTTCATTAACAAATTATATTTAAAAAATCTTTAAACTAATTTCTGATTCCAAAACAATCACGTAACTTTAAAAAGTTATCTAAATCATTTTTTTTACCTTTACCTAATCCAACTAAATCCCTATTTTATTCAAATTCGACTCAAATTTAATTTATGATAGAGTAGAAGAGGAATGAAGATTTTTTCACTAGGGTCGAGTCTACATTAGATCTGGAGAATGAAATATAATCTTCAACTTCAACCCGGTTCTTTATTTTCACTAATGTAATATACTCACTATTGTATTTGTTCTTGCCATTTACTGATTTCTTTTTTAGTGTACTCAAATTAAATGTAACAAAGTGGTGCATTCTCTTAGTAAAAAAAGCACCGAGCATGACAATTTTAGGAGGTTAGTTTTTGAATAATAGTTATTTATCGTACTTCATTGCTTAATTTAGTATTCTTATACAATGATCCCGTATTGTCATAAGTAATTTTTTATGATGCATGCTTTTTAAATTTGTCTAGAGAGTTTGGTATTAGCAAATCACGCCACTACAATTGACGAATTGGAAGCTAGAGACGACCGAGCTAGGCATGCTCGAATTTTGCTTACCAATACTATTAAAGTCATCAATTTTTTAGTGAACAGTTCCTTCAAACTCAATCTTATCATGAATTTATCTTATATACTATCATCAATTATATGTCACATGTGCATTTTGCGCACTTTTTGTGCATCATACGTGTATCTCTTATTGATTATGTAAGTATTTTTTTCTTAAACAGAACAAATTTGCCACAATAAATACTCCTAAAAATTAAAAATTAATCATCGAAACCCCAAATGTCAAATACCAGAAATCTTATCCAAAGGATATAGAAGACTCCAACAGCAATCTATCCGAAAAAAGGAAATGACTCAAATCATGATGCTACATTTTATCAGGTAATATTAATTATTATTTTTATTAGATGAATAATGGATAATTGTATTGACAAATTCTTTTATCTGATTCAAAGGAATGTGATTTATACTTATTCATGGTTAAAGTAAAAGCTAAACCAGTGAAGTGGCCATGAAAAGCTTGAGAAGATAATTACTTTAAAGTAAAAGTTTCTTCTTAGTTCATACAATATTTCTATATTATATCATTATCTTATAATAACTATATCTTTTCTTTAATTGCTTACTATCATTTTTGCTATACAAAAGTTTGTTCCATTACTTGCAGAAAGTGAAAAGAAAAATGTGTCATCAATACATGAATGAGATCTGAAACAACTTTTTTCTCATGTTTTTTTTTTTTACCATTCTCCTAATCTTCTCAATATGTTTTTATTATTAAAACCAAAAAAAAAATCAAAAGTCACTACTTAAAATACTTCTCCTCAATATACGTTACTTATTTTTTTTAATTAATTACTCATTCTTAACTACCACTTATTGTATTTAAGTCTCTTTAATTTGTTAGTATTTATCATTTTAATTTAAAAGTATAATTTAACTAAATAATTTGTCAATTAATTAGGGAAAGACAATTACTATTGAAGACAAGGAAAGATGAATTGAAAGAGGAAAGAGGTTAGATTTCAAATAGGTGATGAAAATATTTTTACAAATTTTTCTTTTTGATTATTTAAAAATAGAGCGCAATCTTTAACTAGCAACAAGATCTAGGGAAACAAGAAAATAATGAAATAGAAAAAAAAAATATAGGAAGAATTGAAGGAACTAATGGTCCGAAAAAAAAAGAAGAGGAAATAGGATAAGCAGGTAAGAAAACGGAGATAAGAAGAAAATGATAAAACGAAAATCAGGAAAAAATAACTTATTTTTCAAACTAGTATGAACAATTGAGGGGGAGATTAGATAATGGGAATAGAAAAAACTTAAAAACAAAAAAATTAAGAATCTATATTAAATAGACATTTCATTTCAACTTATTTCTATCTTTACTTTTTATTTCATGCTTACTTTATATTATTGAAAAGAAATATTTTAATGTATCTTATTGATTTTGTAAGGATACCATGAAAAAAATGTTATTTTCTCTACTATATTTAAATAATTTTATTTCTAAATTTTTAAATAATTTTGTAATCACGCGAAGGGAAGAAATGTTCATTGGTTATTACTATATAATAATTACTATAAATAGACCCCTTATCGTCTACATGAGTGCTTCATCAAGATTAACCTATTGACGTAGATTTCTATCTAATAAAGTGATATGATTGGGCTAAAGTGAATCTTTTTGGTTGCCATATAATTTGTCTTTTGACCAAATTGTCATTTTGCAACCCTTATCTTTCATCAGCTATTTTATTTTTGTCCCTTCATTACTAGAATAAAAATAAAAGTAGACCCCACAACATTTTTTTTTATATATTTTACATGTAGATATATATATATATATATATATATATATATATATATATATATATATATATATATATATATATATATGATACAAATAAGGGAACCATTTGAACTCTTCATCAATTATTGTAGTTTAACGTTTTCTATTTAATTTTTAAGGGCAAAGAGGTTTGCATCCTCTCAAGTCTCAACTCTGCCATTATTTAAAATATTATTCTTACCGTCTAACAAATGGAGCATATATAGTTTTGTTTTTTGATAAATAATATCCATATATAACCTTGCAGTTTAATAAATGAATATATTTATCTTTTTTCATTAACAAATTATATTTAAAAAATCTTTAAACTAATTTCTGATTCCAAAACAATCACGTAACTTTAAAAAGTTATCTAAATCATTTTTTTTACCTTTACCTAATCCAACTAAATCCCTATTTTATTCAAATTCGACTCAAATTTAATTTATGATAGAGTAGAAGAGGAATGAAGATTTTTTCACTAGGGTCGAGTCTACATTAGATCTGGAGAATGAAATATAATCTTCAACTTCAACCCGGTTCTTTATTTTCACTAATGTAATATACTCACTATTGTATTTGTTCTTGCCATTTACTGATTTCTTTTTTAGTGTACTCAAATTAAATGTAACAAAGTGGTGCATTCTCTTAGTAAAAAAAGCACCGAGCATGACAATTTTAGGAGGTTAGTTTTTGAATAATAGTTATTTATCGTACTTCATTGCTTAATTTAGTATTCTTATACAATGATCCCGTATTGTCATAAGTAATTTTTTATGATGCATGCTTTTTAAATTTGTCTAGAGAGTTTGGTATTAGCAAATCACGCCACTACAATTGACGAATTGGAAGCTAGAGACGACCGAGCTAGGCATGCTCGAATTTTGCTTACCAATACTATTAAAGTCATCAATTTTTTAGTGAACAGTTCCTTCAAACTCAATCTTATCATGAATTTATCTTATATACTATCATCAATTATATGTCACATGTGCATTTTGCGCACTTTTTGTGCATCATACGTGTATCTCTTATTGATTATGTAAGTATTTTTTTCTTAAACAGAACAAATTTGCCACAATAAATACTCCTAAAAATTAAAAATTAATCATCGAAACCCCAAATGTCAAATACCAGAAATCTTATCCAAAGGATATAGAAGACTCCAACAGCAATCTATCCGAAAAAAGGAAATGACTCAAATCATGATGCTACATTTTATCAGGTAATATTAATTATTATTTTTATTAGATGAATAATGGATAATTGTATTGACAAATTCTTTTATCTGATTCAAAGGAATGTGATTTATACTTATTCATGGTTAAAGTAAAAGCTAAACCAGTGAAGTGGCCATGAAAAGCTTGAGAAGATAATTACTTTAAAGTAAAAGTTTCTTCTTAGTTCATACAATATTTCTATATTATATCATTATCTTATAATAACTATATCTTTTCTTTAATTGCTTACTATCATTTTTGCTATACAAAAGTTTGTTCCATTACTTGCAGAAAGTGAAAAGAAAAATGTGTCATCAATACATGAATGAGATCTGAAACAACTTTTTTCTCATGTTTTTTTTTTTTACCATTCTCCTAATCTTCTCAATATGTTTTTATTATTAAAACCAAAAAAAAAATCAAAAGTCACTACTTAAAATACTTCTCCTCAATATACGTTACTTATTTTTTTTAATTAATTACTCATTCTTAACTACCACTTATTGTATTTAAGTCTCTTTAATTTGTTAGTATTTATCATTTTAATTTAAAAGTATAATTTAACTAAATAATTTGTCAATTAATTAGGGAAAGACAATTACTATTGAAGACAAGGAAAGATGAATTGAAAGAGGAAAGAGGTTAGATTTCAAATAGGTGATGAAAATATTTTTACAAATTTTTCTTTTTGATTATTTAAAAATAGAGCGCAATCTTTAACTAGCAACAAGATCTAGGGAAACAAGAAAATAATGAAATAGAAAAAAAAAATATAGGAAGAATTGAAGGAACTAATGGTCCGAAAAAAAAAGAAGAGGAAATAGGATAAGCAGGTAAGAAAACGGAGATAAGAAGAAAATGATAAAACGAAAATCAGGAAAAAATAACTTATTTTTCAAACTAGTATGAACAATTGAGGGGGAGATTAGATAATGGGAATAGAAAAAACTTAAAAACAAAAAAATTAAGAATCTATATTAAATAGACATTTCATTTCAACTTATTTCTATCTTTACTTTTTATTTCATGCTTACTTTATATTATTGAAAAGAAATATTTTAATGTATCTTATTGATTTTGTAAGGATATCATGAAAAAATGTTATTTTCTCTATTATATTTAAATAATTTTATTTCTAAATTTTTAAATAATTTTGTAATCACGCGAAGGGAAGAAATGTTCATTGGTTATTACTATATAATAATTACTATAAATAGACCCCTTATCGTCTACATGAGTGCTTCATCAAGATTAACCTATTGACGTAGATTTCTATCTAATAAAGTGATATGATTGGGCTAAAGTGAATCTTTTTGGTTGCCATATAATTTGTCTTTTGACCAAATTGTCATTTTGCAACCCTTATCTTTCATCAGCTATTTTATTTTTGTCCCTTCATTACTAGAATAAAAATAAAAGTAGACCCCACAACATTTTTTTTTATATATTTTACATGTAGATATATATATATATATATATATATATATATATATGATACAAATAAGGGAACCATTTGAACTCTTCATCAATTATTGTAGTTTAACGTTTTCTATTTAATTTTTAAGGGCAAAGAGGTTTGCATCCTCTCAAGTCTCAACTCTGCCATTATTTAAAATATTATTCTTACCGTCTAACAAATGGAGCATATATAGTTTTGTTTTTTGATAAATAATATCCATATATAACCTTGCAGTTTAATAAATGAATATATTTATCTTTTTTCATTAACAAATTATATTTAAAAAATCTTTAAACTAATTTCTGATTCCAAAACAATCACGTAACTTTAAAAAGTTATCTAAATCATTTTTTTTACCTTTACCTAATCCAACTAAATCCCTATTTTATTCAAATTCGACTCAAATTTAATTTATGATAGAGTAGAAGAGGAATGAAGATTTTTTCACTAGGGTCGAGTCTACATTAGATCTGGAGAATGAAATATAATCTTCAACTTCAACCCGGTTCTTTATTTTCACTAATGTAATATACTCACTATTGTATTTGTTCTTGCCATTTACTGATTTCTTTTTTAGTGTACTCAAATTAAATGTAACAAAGTGGTGCATTCTCTTAGTAAAAAAAGCACCGAGCATGACAATTTTAGGAGGTTAGTTTTTGAATAATAGTTATTTATCGTACTTCATTGCTTAATTTAGTATTCTTATACAATGATCCCGTATTGTCATAAGTAATTTTTTATGATGCATGCTTTTTAAATTTGTCTAGAGAGTTTGGTATTAGCAAATCACGCCACTACAATTGACGAATTGGAAGCTAGAGACGACCGAGCTAGGCATGCTCGAATTTTGCTTACCAATACTATTAAAGTCATCAATTTTTTAGTGAACAGTTCCTTCAAACTCAATCTTATCATGAATTTATCTTATATACTATCATCAATTATATGTCACATGTGCATTTTGCGCACTTTTTGTGCATCATACGTGTATCTCTTATTGATTATGTAAGTATTTTTTTCTTAAACAGAACAAATTTGCCACAATAAATACTCCTAAAAATTAAAAATTAATCATCGAAACCCCAAATGTCAAATACCAGAAATCTTATCCAAAGGATATAGAAGACTCCAACAGCAATCTATCCGAAAAAAGGAAATGACTCAAATCATGATGCTACATTTTATCAGGTAATATTAATTATTATTTTTATTAGATGAATAATGGATAATTGTATTGACAAATTCTTTTATCTGATTCAAAGGAATGTGATTTATACTTATTCATGGTTAAAGTAAAAGCTAAACCAGTGAAGTGGCCATGAAAAGCTTGAGAAGATAATTACTTTAAAGTAAAAGTTTCTTCTTAGTTCATACAATATTTCTATATTATATCATTATCTTATAATAACTATATCTTTTCTTTAATTGCTTACTATCATTTTTGCTATACAAAAGTTTGTTCCATTACTTGCAGAAAGTGAAAAGAAAAATGTGTCATCAATACATGAATGAGATCTGAAACAACTTTTTTCTCATGTTTTTTTTTTTTACCATTCTCCTAATCTTCTCAATATGTTTTTATTATTAAAACCAAAAAAAAAATCAAAAGTCACTACTTAAAATACTTCTCCTCAATATACGTTACTTATTTTTTTTAATTAATTACTCATTCTTAACTACCACTTATTGTATTTAAGTCTCTTTAATTTGTTAGTATTTATCATTTTAATTTAAAAGTATAATTTAACTAAATAATTTGTCAATTAATTAGGGAAAGACAATTACTATTGAAGACAAGGAAAGATGAATTGAAAGAGGAAAGAGGTTAGATTTCAAATAGGTGATGAAAATATTTTTACAAATTTTTCTTTTTGATTATTTAAAAATAGAGCGCAATCTTTAACTAGCAACAAGATCTAGGGAAACAAGAAAATAATGAAATAGAAAAAAAAAATATAGGAAGAATTGAAGGAACTAATGGTCCGAAAAAAAAAGAAGAGGAAATAGGATAAGCAGGTAAGAAAACGGAGATAAGAAGAAAATGATAAAACGAAAATCAGGAAAAAATAACTTATTTTTCAAACTAGTATGAACAATTGAGGGGGAGATTAGATAATGGGAATAGAAAAAACTTAAAAACAAAAAAATTAAGAATCTATATTAAATAGACATTTCATTTCAACTTATTTCTATCTTTACTTTTTATTTCATGCTTACTTTATATTATTGAAAAGAAATATTTTAATGTATCTTATTGATTTTGTAAGGATATCATGAAAAAATGTTATTTTCTCTATTATATTTAAATAATTTTATTTCTAAATTTTTAAATAATTTTGTAATCACGCGAAGGGAAGAAATGTTCATTGGTTATTACTATATAATAATTACTATAAATAGACCCCTTATCGTCTACATGAGTGCTTCATCAAGATTAACCTATTGACGTAGATTTCTATCTAATAAAGTGATATGATTGGGCTAAAGTGAATCTTTTTGGTTGCCATATAATTTGTCTTTTGACCAAATTGTCATTTTGCAACCCTTATCTTTCATCAGCTATTTTATTTTTGTCCCTTCATTACTAGAATAAAAATAAAAGTAGACCCCACAACATTTTTTTTTATATATTTTACATATATATATATATATATATATATATATGATACAAACAAGGGAGCCATTTGAACTCTTCATCAATTATTGTAGTTTAACGCTTTCTATTTAATTTTTAAGGGAAAAAGAGGTTTGCATCCTCTCAAGTCTCAACTCTGCCATTAGTTAAAATATTATTCTTACCGTCTAACAAATGACGTATATATAGTTTTGTTTTTTGATAAATAATGCATATATAACCTTGCAGTTTAATAAATGGATATATTTATTTTTTTTCATTAACAAATTATATTTAAAAAATCTTTAAACTAATTTCTGATTCTAAAACAATCAGGTGACTTCAAAAAGTTATCTAAATCATTTTTTTTTACCTTTACCTAATCCAACTAAATCCCTATTTTATTCAAATTCGACTCAAATTTAATTTATGATAGAGTAGAAGAGGAATGAAGATTTTTTCACTAGGGTCGAGTCTACATTAAGTCTGGAGAATGAAATATAATAATTTTTAATGTCACATAATATTTTTAAATTTAAAATTAGTTTTAAGAAATTTATCTTAATAAATATAGATTTGGTAAAGTATTTTTAAACGACAGAGGCACTCCCCCCGCTCCCACCCCCCAAACCCTATTTTTAATTTAGCCTCTTTGACAAAAATGAAATTGGATAAGAAAAAAAATATTTCTAAATGTAGTTTTATTTCTACATTTTTCTAATATTATTTGATTAATCATAATTTGTAACTTCAATTCCATCTATTTTTATTTAGATTTAGAAAGATGTGCTTCATTTCTACAACGTAATAATATATGTCAAATAAACATTGGTGTATTTTGTTGTCATTTATCTAATCTTCTCTCTTTATTTTTCACTACTCACTTGCAAATCTATTTGAATTTGAAAAACTTCTCATAAAAATTTAATAGAAACAAAACCTTTTTAAAAAATTGAATTTCTAACTTATCTTTCTGCAAATTATTTTTCTTTCACAATCAAATTACCTCATGAATTTTAAATATATCAATTGAGATACATTCAATTTGATAGCCACACTTCTTTGCTATTTAAAATTGAAATTTTAAAGTCAGATTAATGATAAACAAATTTCCCTATTAGCTTTACTTATGAGAAAAATATATTATAAATAACAATTTGTACTATTTTTATTATTAATATATAAAATATAATAACAAAAAATCATACCTAAAGAATAATACTCATCTGATGTCTCGAACGATTCATTAAGTTTCTGCACATGTGAGAAAAATAAAATTAATTATTTAATTTAGTTAAGATTAAGAAGCTCATTAATTAATTATATTAATTCATTCTATTTAATTATTAAACGAATTTACTAATTTAATCAATTTAACTAAGTTCTGAATTTCAATTGGGTACGCTTTCAATCAAATATGGCCCAATCCTCAATTCAAAACCTAACTCTTTTATTACAAATCTAACCATCCCCTTCAACTCTCTTTCAGCCCAATTTTGGGAGTTTTACAGCCCATTCCATTCAATCAATCAGCAACACCAAAACCCAAGCCCACCAACAATACAAGACCCAGCAACGTACAGCCATACAACAATATATATGGATGACAGAGCGGAGTTGGGCGGAAACGTGCATGAACCCGTAAAAGTTTTACCCCGTCCCGCATAACACATATTTTTATTCTTGTCCCGTCTGCTCCACCCCGCATGAATCCGTTCCGCTTAAATCCATCTCATATAATTCATAATTTTTTAATTCAAAAGAAATAGTTATCAATAGTTAAGACTAACATTCAAAGAATAGTATATATTTAAAAGTTAAGTTACAACATTTCATTAACTGCTAGTTTCATTAACTGAACTGAGCTAAGAATTGTGTACTAATTTCATTAACTGCTAGTTTCATTACTTTGAACCCATTGTTGCTAGTTTCATTAACTGAACTAAGCTTTAATTCCTCTTCCATCTTTGTCTTTCTTTTTATAAATAGATTTGATTAATTGTGTATTAATTTAATTATATATATAAGAGCCATTAAAATTTGTTGAATTAGATGAGTGAAATTAAAGAAGGCAAAGAATGAAATCTGAAGTATTTTTATAAGAATATATTAAAAATTTAAGTTTGACTAATGTCCAAATAATTAGTACCCAACCTATTTCTTTTTAAAAAATATTTTGTGCATGTTCCACTGCGTCTCGTTCTTTGTTTATCCTTCCTCAAGCATATTATCAATTTTCTACCAGTAAACCCTTTGTCTTTTAAAATTAGAATGACTTAATTGTATGGACACATGAATTTGACAAGTAGTTTAATTCTTTCTATGGTCTAAAATTAGAAGAATCAGAGAATATTTTTCAATTGTCTTACCACATCAGAAGAATCTAAAAATTGGCTGTAGGAAGCCAACAGAAATAACATCCAGATGATGCACTTTCCCATAGCGATTGAACTGCAATTTTTTATGGATTAAAATGATGGATCAAAATCAATTTCATCTTAAAATTTATTAAAATAACAAACTTCAAATAATATTGTGAAATTTTATTTAAAAATGTATCTAACGAAACCCTAAAGCACATGTTTCCTATAAACTTGGCAAAAATACAAAAATAGAATCACTAGTGGTTCACACCCCAAAGTGTAAAAAGAGGATTTAATATGGTTTTTTTTTTTTAAAAAAAAAGTGAGGTTGAAGGTTAGTTAGAACTAGATGGACAAAGCCCGGTAGTTAGAACTAGATGGACAAAGCCTGTGCTAAGCACAAGCCCAATATTTATATTTTCAATCGTAATCAATTTTAAGATATTTTGCATAGTTATATAGTAATGAAGGATTACTGTACAAAATGAATGGAGGAATGGAAGTGTAAGTTATAACACATGAAGAAACATAAACGTTAGAATTGCATAGCTTATATATATATCTTAATAAATATGATCGATGCTAGCAGATTCTATATGTATATGTAAAATACTTGATGTATACCTCAGCTTACACCTTAGTAGCACGGATTCTTCAATTCAAATGCCTCATCCAAGTCGGATTCTTCAAAAAGACATTACTTTTGACAAATCTAATATGTACCCTTTAGCTTTTCTGTTGACATTTTTAAAGAATTCATATCTATCTCTGTAATATAAAGCTTTAGAGGTCTAACAAAAAAGAGACATATCTTAAAAGATCCAACTTTTAAGCAAATTTTTAGACCTCAAAGGTTGTTCTCTACCATATATAAATTAGTTTTAGAGTTATTTATTTCACATACTTTCAATCATGTGTAATGAAAATTTTAGACTTCACCATATATACCAAGCAATTAATGTTTCTTCTTGGAGGAAAGAAATTTATGAAACACTAAGGCAAGTCTATGAGAATGATAGTCAACCAATTTCCTTTCTTCCCCATTTCAAAGCATCTATACCATACGAAGAGATCCAAAAATTAAAGATAACATTTCACTATATATCACACAAAAAACTAAGACATGACAACAAAGAGATCTAAAGTCTCTGTTTCTGTTGAAACTTCAAACCAGAACACACAATTAGATCATCATTAATCAAAACATAATGTCCACTCACAAACAGAACAAATTTGCCACAATTTTTTAGTGAACAGTTTCTTCGAACTCAATCTTATCATGAATTTATCTTATATACTATCATCAATTATATGTCACATGTGCATTTTGTGCACTTTCTGTGCATCATACGTGTATCTTTTATTGATTGTGTAGTATTTTTTTCTTAAAATATCACATATATCGGTAAAGAGTGCAAGCATATTCAACAAAACTAGTATCGTGCGTCGCATGCACATCTCATGTTACTCTCTCTCACAAATATAATTAAACATGCGCCGGCCGGGCGTTGTTCTTTAAATGGCTTTCACTCGAGAACTCAAAGGGGAGAAAGACACTCCTTACACTTTGTTTGGATGTAACGTACGTATTTGCCCTACGGGACACAATTTTTTTTCATAAATTTATAAGACAATATTCATATTAGATGACAAGGTTTCAAACCTATACAAGTATCCTCTACTCACATGCACGCAAACAGTTATAACAACAGTTATATTTGTGTGTAATGAAGTGAAAATGGTTTGCATTTGCCAAATACAAAAAATGAGAGGAAACAAGTACGACTTGTATTCATTTTTCTTTTGTACTATTCAATTGTTTTTTTTAAATAATAACTCAATATTCAAAGAGTTAGAAAATGCGCAGCTAGCAGGATGCTTAATGCTTAAGGGTTTCCCTTTTTATTCAAACAGTTATAACAACATGTAAAGTTGACATAAATCACAAGACTCTAAGTATATGCTGAAACTGAAACTCAATTCTACACATGTATAAGAAGATCCAACTTTTATTACTGTATAAGAATTACTATAAATAGACCCCTTATCGTCTACATGAGTGCTTCATCAAGACTAACCTATTGACGTAGATTTCTATCTAATAAAGTGATATGATTGGGCTAAAGTGAATCTTTCTAGGTGCCATATAATTTGTGTGTTTTGACCAAATTGTTATTTTGCAACCCTTATCTTTCATCAGCTATTTTATTTTTGCCCCTTCTTTACTTGAATAAAAATAAAAGTAGACCGCACAACTTATTTTTATATATTTTACACGTAGATATATATATATGATACAAATAAGGGAGCCATTTGAACTCTTCATCAATTATTGTAGTTTAACGTTTTCTATTTAATTTTTAAGGGCAAAGAGGTTTGCATCCTCTCAAGTCTCAACTCTGCCATTATTTAAAATATTATTCTTATCGTCTAACAAATGGCGCATATATAAATTTTTTTTTTGATAAATAATCCATATATAACCTTGCTGTTTAATAAATGAATATATTTATCTTTTTTCATTAACAAATTATATTTAAAAAATCATTAAACTAATTTCTGATTCCAAAACAATCACGTAACTTTAAAAAGTTATCTAAATCATTTTTTTTACCTTTACCTAATCCAACTAAATCCCTATTTTATTCAAATTCGACTCAAATTTAATTTATGATAGAGTAGAAGAGGAATGAAGATTTTCACTAGGGTCGAGTCTACATTAGGTCTGGAGAATGAAATATAATAATTTTTAAATTTAAAATTAGTTTTAAAAAATTTATCTTAATAAATATAGATTTGGTAACATAATTTCAAACGACAGAGGCACCCCCCACCCCCCACCACAATCCCTATTTTTAATTTAGCCTCTTTGACAAAAATGAAATTGGATAAGAAAAAAAATATTTTTAAACGTAGTTTTATTTCTACATTTTTCTAATATTATTTGATTAATCATAATTTGTAACTTCTATTCCATCTATTTTTATTTAGATTTAGAAAGATGTGCTTCATTTCTACAAAGTAATAATTTATGTCAAATAAACATTGGTGTATTTTGTTGTCATTTATCTAATCTGCTCTCTTTATTTTTCACTACTCACTTGCAAATCTATTTGAATTTGAAAAAGTTCTAATAAAAATTTAATAGATACAAAACCTTTTTAAAAAATTGAATTTCTAACTTATCTTTCTGCAAATTATTTTTCTTTCACAATCAAATTACCTCATGAATTTTAAACATATCAATTGAGACACATTCAATTTGATCGCCACATGACTTCTTTGCTATTTAAAATTGAAATTTTAAAGTCAGATTAATGATAAACAAATTTTCCTATTAACTTTACTTATAAGCAAAATATATTATAAATAACAGTTTTGTACTATTTTTATTAATAATATATAAAATATAATAACAAAAAATCATACCTGAAGAATAATACTCTTCTGATGTCTCCAATGATTCATTAAGTTTCTACACATGTGAGAAAAATAAAATTAATTATTTAATTTAGTTAAGATTAAGAAGCTTATTAATTCATTATATTAATTCGTCCTATTTAATTATTAGACAAATTTACTAATTTAATCAATTTAACTAAGTTCTGAATTTCAATTGGGTACGATTTCAATCAAATATGGCCAAATCCTCAATTCAAAACCTAACCCTTTTATTACAAATCTAACCATCCCCTTCAACTCTCTTTCAGCCCAATTTTGGGCGTTTTACAGCCCATTCCATTCAATCAATCAGCAACACCAAAACCCAAGCCCACCAACAATACAAGACCCAGCAACGTACTGCCATACAACAATATATATGGATGAGAATGGAGCGGAATCGGGCGGAAACGTGCATGAACCCGTAAAAGTTTTACCCCATCCCGCATAACACATATTTTTATTCTTGTCCCGCCCACTCCACCCCGCATGAATTCGTTCCGCTTAAATCCATCTCATATAATTCATAATTTTTTAATTCAAAAGAAATAGTTATCAATCGTTACAACTAACATTCAAAGAATAATATGTATTTGAAAGTTAACTTACAACATTTCATCAACTGCTAGTTTCATTAACTGAACTGAGCTAAGAATTGTGTACTAATTTCATTAATTGCTTGTTTCATTACTTTGAACCCATTATTGCTAGTTTCATTAACTGAACTAAGCTTTAATTCCTCTTCCATCTTTGTCTTTCTTTTTATGCATAGATTTGATTAATTGTGTATTAATTTAATTATGTATATAAGAGCCATTAAAATTTGTTGAATTAGATGAGTGAAATTAAAGAAGGCAAAGAATAAAATCTGAAGTATTTTTATAAGAATATATTAAGAATTTAACTAATATCCAAATAATTAGTACCCAACCTATTTCTTTTTAAAAAACATTTTGTGCATGTTCCACCGCGTCTCGTTCTTTGTTTATCCTTTCTCAAGCATATTATCAATTTTCTACCATTAAACCCTTTGTCTTTTTTGAATTAGAATGACTTAATTGTATGGACACGTGAATTTGAAAAGTAGTTTAATCCTTTCTATGTTCTAAAATTAGAAGAATCCGAGAATATTTTTTAATTGTCTTACCACATCAGAAGAATTTGAAAACTGGCTGTAGGAAGCCAGCAATAATAGCATCCATATCATGCACCTTTCCATAAGATTGAACTGCAATTTTTTTATGGATTAAAATGATGGACCAAAATCAATTTCATCTTAAAATTTATTAAAATAACAATCTTCAAATAATATTGTGAAATTTGAAAGATATATTCATTTCCATATCCTCTGCCTCCCAACCCTATTAAAAATATAACCCTAGCTACCACCCTTACATCAAATCCACTACTCTTAATTTCGGCCCTCACACCAAACTCTCAGTAATGAGAAGAATCAGTATAGAAGAGTATCATTCTCAATAATCAATCAATAACATGAAGAAAAAAAATTTAGTGTTCTAAATCGAAAAACGAAAAGCCAACCTGTTTAGAAACCCAAAAAGAAAAGCCGAAGATCCAGTTTGTAAATCTTTAGCCACTTCAAAGTCGAAAACCTTTGGGCGAGAAGTTAGGATGATCCAATTTTTAGGGATTTTACTCGATGGAGAATATGGGTTTTCATTTTGAATAGAAAAAAAGAAGAGTGTGTTATAATAAATGAATTTTTGCATATGACCTTTTATTTCCGCTGAACATAGATTTAGAGACAGTCCTTACACTTTGTTTGGATGTAACGTACGTATTTGCCCTGCGGGACACAATTTTTTTTTCATAAATTTATAGTACAGTATTCATTAAGATGACAAGGTTTCAAACCTATGCTAATTTTAGAAAAAAGCTTTATATCTACCTTTACAAGTATCCTCTACTCACATGCACGCAACCTTTAAAATAATGCTAAAATTACAACACTCTAAATTTAGGGGTGTTAAAATGAGCCCAAATATAAATAACTCGTCCAAAATTTTTATGGATTAAGTTCAATCTCAACTCATTCAAGTCTTGACCTATTTTTAAAGAATCTTCAATTGAATCTAATATAATCTTCAAATTCAACCCGGTTCTTTATTTTCACTAATGTAATATACTCACTACTGTATTTGTTCTTGCCATTTACTGATTTCTTTTTTAGTGTACTCAAATTGAATGTAACAAAGTGGTGCATTCTCTTAATAAAAAAGGCACCGAGCATGACAATTTTAGGAGGTTAGTTTTTGAATAATAGTTATTTATCGTACTTCATTGCTTAATTTAGTATTCTTATACAATGATCCCGTATTGTCATAAGTAATTTTTTATGATGCATGCTTTTTAAATTTGTCTAGAGAGTTTGGTATTAGCAAATCACGCCACTACAATTGACGAATTGGAAGCTAGAGACGACCAAGCTAGGCATGCTCGAATTTTGCTTACCAATACTATTAAAGTCATCAATTTTTTAGTGAACAGTTCCTTCAAACTCAATCTTTTCACGAATTTATCTTATATACTATCATCAATTATATGTCACATGTGCATTTTGTGCACTTTCTGTGCATCATACGTGTATCTCTTATGGATTATGTAAGTATTTTTTTCTTAAACAGAACAAATTTGCCACAATAAATACTCCTAAAAATTAAAAATTAATCATCGAAACCCCAAATGTCAAATACCAGAAATCTTATCAAAAGGATATAGAAGACTCCAACAGCAATCTATCCGAAAAAAGGAAATGACACAAATCATGATGAAAAACTCATGATGCTACATTTTATCAAGTAATATTAATTAATATTTTTATTAGATGAATAATGGATAATTGTATTGACAAATTCTTTTATGTGATTCAAAGGAATGTGATTTATACTTTTTCATGGTTAAAGTAAAAGCTAAACCAGTGAAGTGGCCATGAAACGCTTGAAAAGATAATTACTTTAAAGTAAAAGTTTCTCCTTAGTTCATACAATATTTCTATATTATATCATTATCTTATAATAACTATATCTTTTCTTTAATTGCTTACTATCATTTTTGCTATACAAAAGTTTGTTCCATTACTTGCAGAAAGTGAAAAGAAAAATGTGTCATCAATACATGAATGAGATTTGACTACAACAACTTTTTTCTCATGTTTTTTTTTTACCATTCTCCTAATCTTCTCAATATGTTTTTATTATTAAAACCAAAAAAAAAATTCAAAAGTCACTACTTAAAATACTTCTCCTCATTATACGTTACTTATTTTTTTTAATTACTCATTGTTAACTACCACTTATTGTATTTAAGTCTCTTTAATTTGTTAGTATTTATCATTTTAATTTAAAAGTATAATTTAACTAAATAATTTGTCAATTAATTAGGGAAAGACAATTACTATTGAAGACAAGGAAAGATGAATTGAAAGAGGAAAGAGGTTAGATTTCAAATAGGTGATGAAAATATTTTTACAATTTTTTTTTTTTGATTATTTAAAAATAGAGCGCAATCTTTAACTAGCAACAAGATCTAGGGAAACAAGAAAATAATGAAATAGAAAAAAAAAATATAGGAAGAATTGAAGGAACTAATGGTCCGAAAAAAAAAGAAGAGGAAATAGGATAAACAGGTAAGAAAACGGAGAAAAGAAGAAAATGATAAAACGAAAATCAAGAAAAAATAACTTATTTTTCAAACTAGTATGAACAATTGAGGGGGAGATTAGATAATGGGAATAGAAAAAACTTAAAAACAAAAAAATTAAGAATCTATATTAAATAGACATTTCATTTCAACTTATTTCTATCTTTACTTTTTATTTCATGCTTACTTTATATTATTGAAAAGAAATATTTTAATGTATCTTATTGATTTTGTAAGGATATCATGAAAAAAATGTTATTTTCTCGATTATATTTAAATAATTTTATTTCTAAATTTTAAAATAATTTTGTAATCACGCGAAGGGAAGAAATGTTCACTGATTATTACTGTATAAGAATTACAATAAATAGACCCCTTATCGTCTACATGAGTGCTTCATCAAGACTAACCTATTGACGTAGATTTCTATCTAATAAAGTGATATGATTGGGCTAAAGTGAATCTTTTTGATTGCCATATAATTTGTCTTTTGACCAAATTGTCATTTTGCAACCCTTATCTTTCATCAACTATTTTATTTTTGTCCCTTCATTACTAGAATAAAAATAAAAGTAGACCCCACAATATTTTTTTATATATTTTACACGTAGATATATATATATATATATATATATGATACAAACAAGGAAGCCATTTGAACTCTTCATCAATTATTGTAGTTTACCGCTTTCTATTTAATTTTTAAGGGAAAAAGAGGTTTGCATCCTCTCAAATCTCAACTCTGCCATTAGTTAAAATATTATTCTTATCGTCTAACAAATGGCGCATATATAGTTTTGTTTTTTGATAAATAATCCATATATAACCTTGCAGTTTAATAAATGAATATATTTAGCTTTTTTCATTAACAAATTATATTTAAAAAATCTTTAAACTAATTTCTGATTCCAAAACAATCACGTAACTTTAAAAAGTTATCTAAATCATTTTTTTTACCTTTACCTAATCCAACTAAATCCCTATTTTATTCAAATTCGACTCAAATTTAATTTATGATAGAGTAGAAGAGGAATGAAGATTTTTTCACTAGGATCGAGTCTACATTAAATCTGGAGAATGAAATATAATAATTTTTAAAGTCACATAATATTTTTAAATTTAAAATTAGTTTTAAGAAATTTATCTTAATAAATATAGATTTGGTAACATATTTTCAAACGACAGAGGCACCCCCCACCCCCCACCACAATCCCTATTTTTAATTTAGCCTCTTTGACAAAAATGAAATTGGATAAGAAAAAAAATATTTCTAAACGTAGTTTTATTTCTACATTTTTCTAATATTATTTGATTAATCATAATTTGTAACTTCTATTCCATCTATTTTTATTTAGATTTAGAAAGATGTGCTTCATTTCTACAAAGTGATAATATATGTCAAATAAACATTGGTGTATTTTGTTGTCATTTATCTAATCTTCTCTCTTTATTTTTCACTACTCACTTGCAAATCTATTTGAATTTGAAAAACTTCTCATAAAAATTTAATTGATACAAAACCTTTTTAAAAAATTGAATTTCTAACTTATCTTTCTGCAAATTATTTTTCTTTCACAATCAAATTACCTCATGAATTTTAAACATATCAATTGAGACACATTCAATTTGATCGCCACACTTCTTTGCTATTTAAAATTGAAATTTTAAAGTCAGATTAATGATAAACAAATTTTCCTATTAACTTTACTTATAAGCAAAATATATTATAAATAACAGTTTTGTACTATTTTTATTAATAATATATAAAATATAATAACAAAAAATCATACCTGAAGAATAATACTCTTCTGATGTCTCCAATGATTCATTAAGTTTCTACACATGTGAGAAAAATAAAATTAATTATTTAATTTAGTTAAGATTAAGAAGCTTATTAATTCATTATATTAATTCGTCCTATTTAATTATTAGACAAATTTACTAATTTAATCAATTTAACTAAGTTCTGAATTTCAATTGGGTACGATTTCAATCAAATATGGCCAAATCCTCAATTCAAAACCTAACCCTTTAATTACAAATCTAACCATCCCCTTCAACTCTCTTTCAGCCCAATTTTGGGCGTTTTACAGCCCATTCCATTCAATCAATCAGCAACACCAAAACCCAAGCCCACCAACAATACAAGACCCAGCAACGTACTGCCATACAACAATATATATGGATGAGAATGGAGCGGAATCGGGCGGAAACGTGCATGAACCCGTAAAAGTTTTACCCCATCCCGCATAACACATATTTTTATTCTTGTCCTGCCCACTCCACCCCGCATGAATCCGTTCAGCTTAAATCCATCTCATATAATTCATAATTTTTTAATTCAAAAGAAATAGTTATCAATCGTTACAACTAACATTCAAAGAATAATATGTATTTGAAAGTTAAATTACAACATTTCATCAACTGCTAGTTTCATTAACTGAACTGAGCTAAGAATTATGTACTAATTTCATTAACTGCTTGTTTCATTACTTTGAACCCATTATTGCTAGTTTCATTAACTGAACTAAGCTTTAATTCCTCTTCCATCTTTGTCTTTCTTTTTATGCATAGATTTGATTAATTGTGTATTAATTTAATTATATATATAAGAGCCATTAAAATTTGTTGAATTAGATGAGTGAAATTAAAGAAGGCAAAGAATAAAATCTGAAGTATTTTTATAAAAATATATTAAGAATTTAAGTTTGACTAATATCCAAATAATTAGTACCCAACCTATTTCTTTTTAAAAAACATTTTGTGCATGTTCCACCGCGTCTCGTTCTTTGTTTATCCTTTCTCAAGCATATTATCAATTTTCTACCATTAAACCCTTTGTCTTTTTTGAATTAGAATGACTTAATTGTATGGACACGTGAATTTGAAAAGTAGTTTAATCCTTTCTATGGTCTAAAATTAGAAGAATCCGAGAATATTTTTTAATTGTCTTACCACATCAGAAGAATTTGAAAACTGGCTGTAGGAAGCCAGCAAAAATAGCATCCATATCATGCACCTTTCCATAACGATTGAATTGCAATTTTTTTATGGATTAAAATGATGGAGCAAAATCAATTTCATCTTAAAATTTATTAAAATAACAATCTTCAAATAATATTGTGAAATTTGAAAGATATATTCATTTCCATATCCTCTGCCTCCCAACCCTATTAAAAATATAACCCTAGCTACCACCCTTACATCAAATCCACTACTCTTAATTTTGGCCCTCACACCAAACTCTCAGTAATGAGAAGAATCAGTATAGAAGAGTATCATTCTCAATAATCAATCAATAACATGAAGAAAAAAAATTTAGTGTTCTAAATCGAAAAACGAAAAGCCAACCTGTTTAGAAACCCAAAAAGAAAAGCCGAAGATCCAGTTTGTAAATCTTTAGCCACTTCAAAGTCGAAAACCTTTGGGCAAGAAGTTAGGATGATCCAATTTTTAGGGATTTTACTCGATGGAGAATATAGATTTTCATTTTGGGTAGAAAAAAAGAGGAGTGTGTTATAATAAATGAATTTTTGCATATGACCTTTTATTTCCGCTGAACATAGATTTAGAGACAGTCCTTACACTTTGTTTGGATGTAACGTACGTATTTGCCCTGCGGGACACAATTTTTTTTCATAAATTTATAGTACAGTATTCATTAAGATGACAAGGTTTCAAACCTATGCTAGTTTTAGAAAAAAGCTTTATATCTACCTCTACAAGTATCCTCTACTCACATGCACGCAAACTTTAAAATAATGCTAAAATTACAACACTCTAAATTTAGGGGCCAGTGTTAAAATGAGCCCAAATATAAGTAACTCGTCCAAAATTTTTATGGATTAAGTTCAATCTCAACTCATTCAAGTCTTGACCTATTTTTAAAGAATCTTCAATTGAATCTAATATAATCTTCAACTTCAACCCGGTTCTTTATTTGCACTAATGTAATATACTCACTACTGTATTTGTTCTTGTCATTTACTGATTTCTTTTTTAGTGTACTCAAATTGAATGTAACAAAGTGGTGCATTCTCTTAATAAAAAAAGCACCAAGCATGACAATTTTAGGAGGTTAGTTTTTGAATAATAGTTATTTATCGTACTTCATTGCTTAATTTAGTATTCTTATACAATGATCCCGTATTGCCATAAGTAATTTTTTATGATGCATGCTTTTTAAATTTGTCTAGAGAGTTTGGTATTAGCAAATCACACCACTACAATTGACGAATTGGAAGCTAGAGACGACTGAGCTAGGCATGCTCGAATTTTGCTTACCAATATTATTAGAGTCATCAATTTTTTAGTGAACAGTTCCTTCGAACTCCATCTTATCGTGAATTTATCTTATATACTATCATCAATTATATGTCACATGTGCATTTTGTGCACTTTCTATGCATCATACGTGTATCTCTTATTGATTATGTAAGTATTTTTTTTCTTAAACAGAACAAATTTGCCACAATAAATACTCCTAAAAATTAAAAATTAATCATCGAAACCCCAAATGTCAAATGCCAAAAATCTTATCAAAAGGATATAGAAGACTCCAACAACAATCTATCCAAAAAAAGGAAATGACACAAATCAGCACTCGAAATATATATATTTAAGTAGATGATAATCAACAAATGATGCAAATTTTTAAGGAAAAACAATATGCATGACCCAAATGCTAAAAATGCAAGATCATCATTAAAACAGACGAAAAAAAAAAAGAAGAAAAAACTCAAGATTGACAATTCATGATCACAAAACAAAACACAATGAAACGTAAAACATAAAAAGACAGGTTGATTTATTTGTCATGTACCTAAAAGTGAATCTTGATAAATATGAGAAGAAAGTTTGTCGTATAATTAATGAAATGAATCACCAAGTCCCCACCATAAAATGAAGAAAACAAGAATAATTGCTTTGACAATTAACCAGCTATTGCATGGCTATCAATCCTTTAAAAATAATGCTTTATTTGTGTGTAAATGGTTTGCATTTGCCAAATACAAAAAATGAGAGGAAACAAGTACGACTTGTATTCATTTTTCTTTTGTACTATTCAATTTTTTTTTTTTTTATAATAACTCAATATTCAAAGAGTTAGAAAATGCGCAGCTAGCAGGATGCTTAATGCTTAAGGGTTTCCCTTTTTATTCAAACAGTTATAACAACATGTAAAGTTGACATAAATCACAAGACTCTTAAGTAGGTATATGCTGAAACTGAAACTCAATTCTACACATGCAGAAATAAGAATCTAACACTTGGTTTGCTCCTACTTCACCCAATTTTTATTTCAATCTATTTTAATATCTCTAATTTCAATTCAATCCGCACATATAACACTCCTACTCAAAACATTTGGGACCATCTTGTCCTAGAAGGCCAAAACATCCTTATTTTAGATAGATCAACTTGGCAAAGGTACAAAAATAGAATACAAATGAGACTCACCCAAAGTGGAAAAAGGAAGGGGAATATGGATAATAGAAAAGGTATATAATCTGCACCTTATATACACTACATATAAAACGTGCATACATCTTCACAAACTCTACATAAATGGCGGGATTTGAAGTTGGAGGAAAATTGGGAAGTCATTTTCCTTATATTTGAGAAAAATGAGTTGATTTTTCAAAACATTTTACCCAATCAAACCTGAGAAAATTGGAAAATATTTTTCGAAAAATATATTTTGCTTCGTACCAAACACACCCAGATTGCTTCCTCTAAATAAGGTGACTGGACAAATCACATAGAGTAGCAAAATATGAGATTCAACTTAAAAGTAAGGTCATTTGGATAAATCAGGTAAGTTCGAAATCCAAGCTAGCTAATCTACCAAACTAAGCTAAAGGTAAAAATGGGATACAGGCATAAATTTATAATTTAGTTTATTTAGGGATCCATGATTAATTTAATTTGTGATGACAAATTTATTTTAAATATAAATATAGTTTAATGATTTTTGAAGATAAAAGTGTTAAAGTAGATAAATTTTATTGATACAAAAAAAGTCTTTCTATATCAATATCTTGTTTTTGCTAATAAAAATAAAAATGTATCAAACGCAACCCTAAAGCTCCTGTACCCTATAAACTTGGCAAAAGTACAAAAATAGAATCAACAGTGGGATCTAATATGCTCTTTTGGTTTTTTAAAAAGTGGGGTTGAAGGTTAGTTAGAACTAGTGAAGACTTGAAGTTATTGTCTATTTTTTTCGAGAAAAATGTTTGAAATATATTTGAATTTTGATCAAAATTACTGTAACAATATCGAATTTTGGAAAATGACCTTTTACCCCTTACACTATTTTATAGTGTATTTTAAAGGTATATATGTGTCCACATGGACATCATAAATATTGCATCATTTAAATAGTAATGTGTCCACGTGGGCAGATATATATCTTTAAAATACACTATTAAATAGTGTAGGGGTAAAAGACCCTCCATAAAGTTTGGTATCGTAACAACAATTTCGGCCAAAGTTGAAGTATTTTTCAGATTCTTTTCCCTTCTTTTTATTTATATAAATATAATATGCTCTTTTTGAAAAAAGATAGAATCTTTTTAATGAGTAAATTAATTTCGAGTTTTCTATCAATCAATAGAGATAGAATAGTAAACTCAATATGTGAGTATTATTTTCTTAATAGTTATGTAAAGCGAACAAGTAAATTTACAAATATATAAAGGGACCGCCTTTAGAAAAAGAAAAGCCCCGAAATAGCCTAATTTTCTTCTGTGGTCCAACCAAATCACAATTTCAAATTATTATGTGAAACTGAATGTCCTAATGCACCCAAGTACAAATCTTTATCAAAGCAAAACAAGGTGTCTTGTAGATATTGGCTGATTTTATTTTTTTCATTTTTTAAAAATAATAATAATAATAATAATAATAATAATTATTATTATTATTATTATTATTCCATACTTATTTCTCTATATACCATGAATGATGAAAAAGGCAAAACAGAGTGGTCCTAAAAAACTAGTGCGTCCATTATCTGGTGAATCATCAACATACTATATACTATTTTACTTGTCTTTTTATCATATTATAAGTATATTTTATTTAAAAATAAAAAAGACCACGTGATCCATGGTTATTGATACATGCATATTTTATTTTATTTTTGGTTTTCTAGCCAATTTCGATATCCAGCACTAAATTTAAATTCACGTCAAGAAGTCCACATTATTATTAATCCTTTAAAAAAAAATGCTTTATTTGTGTGTAATGAAGTGAAAATGGTTTGCAAATATAAAAAAAAAAAGAGAGGAAAGAAGTACGATTATTGTAGTTGGCCTCTAGCTTAAATTTAGTGCCTTCCACTAGAAATGTGTATTCATTTTTTCGATTTGATTTTGTAATATTCGAATTGAATTTTTCAGTTTTTGATTATGAAAAAGTGTAATAACCCTATTCGAACCAAAATAAATAGCATAAATTTAGTGCCTTCCACCCAACATTCCTACGTATACTGTATTTGTTCTTGCCATTTACTGACTTCTTTTTTAGTGTACTCAAATTGAATGTAACAAAGTGGTGCATTCTCTTAATAAAAAAAGCACCGAGCATGACAATTTTATGAGGTTAGTTTTTGAATAATAGTTATTTATCGTACTTCATTGCTTAATTTAGTATTCTTATACAATGATCCCGTCTTGCCATAAGTAATTTTTTATGATGCATGCTTTTTAAATTTGTCTAGAGAGTCTGGTATCAGCAAATCATGCCACTACAATTGACGAATTGGAAGCTAGAGACAACCGAGCTAGGCATGCTCAAATTTTGCTTACCAATACTATTAGAGTCATCAATTTTTTAGTGAACAGTTTCTTCAAACTCAATCTTATCCACATTTTACAAGTAAGTTGCCTAACATTTCTCCACATTTCATTAATTTTTTGTCTTTTCTTTTGATAATTTTTTTTGTAGTTCGTTATGGAAAGTGCATTATCTGAATGCTATTTCTACTAGCTTCCTACAACCAGTTCTCAGATTCTTCTGATGTGGTAAGATATTAAAGATTTATCTTCAAAAATCATTTATTTATCTTAACCATTATAATAAAATCTTTAATACAATATGCTCTTTGATCATATGAATTACTCAACTTTGATCATATTTTTTTTTTCATTTATATCTTCAGAAGTTTTATTTGGTACAAATAATAATAATAATAAAGTAATCAAGAAAATGATTTAGTGTAATACTATTCACACACTAATTGGTATTGAGTTGAACCACTAAAACACCAATTTTCACCAAAATAGAATTTGGTGTAAAATTGGCATTGAATTGAAGATGGTCTAAGCATCCCACTTCTCAGAAAATATTCCTTGCATTGCAAATTCAGGCGGCATATGATTACTGTAATCTCCATTATAAATTTGAGAGTCGTACAATTTGCTATTTTTTTTTTTTTTTATATATTTTCTCAAGTCATCGATTTTTCATTGAATAGTTCTTTCAATCTCAATCTAGTCGAGTATTTATCTTACCTACTACCATCAATTATGTGTTACATGTGCATCTTGTGCGCTTTATGTGCATTATACGTGTATTTCTTGTTAATTATGTAGTATTTTTTTTAAAAAAAATATTGCATATATGTTGAATGAAATTAATTGATAGCTTATAAAGTTAAAATGTAAAAAGTACAAGTATATTCAACAAAACTAGCATCGTGCGTTGGATATGCATCTCACGTGTATTTTTTGTCAATTAATAATTTTATTTTAAAACTCACATATTTTTTCAAAAATGAACCAAAAAAGTTTTCAATTTAGCTTGATTTGTTTTCCTCTAATGATCTACATGCAATATTTAAATTATATGTTTTCTGTTATAATCCCAATAACAATTGAAGTTTGTGGGTCAACTAATTGAAAATGATTTAAGCCATCATTTTGAGAACAACTTAAATAAAAATTGTACCCACTTAAGTCACTTATGTATCGATGTGTGAAATTATAATTGATGTATATACTCCATATGCCCGTTCCTTTTATTTTATTAAACAAATATAAATCAAAATACAAACTTATTATATGAATTAATGATAGATACTGGGAGTGAGGTCTCGTGGATTTCATGTAATTCTTACAACAATTGTCCTCGAGCAAGTGGACTAGGGGTAAAATAATCTTAATAACAATTTTATGTCCACTCCACAAGCCGATCACCATTCAATAATCTTTATCTTATTCTTCAAGTCAAATTAACACATGAATATAATAAGCACCGAAAATATAACAAACTAAATGGCTAATGTAATTCTCTATAAAATTTTACCATGATTTTTTATTTATAGGGCTACAGTAGATGAATACGATTATTAATTATTTTATAGATCATGATAATAAAAAGTTGTGTGGGAGTAATTAATGAAAATAAAGATCAATTAAGTTTTACATTTAACATATTCTGAGAATGTCTTTTTAATTTCTTTGCATTGCACATTTAATATAATTAATAGAGTAAAATATTTTTCTTAGTTCTTTTAATTTAGTACATAAATTAAAAAAAAAAAAAAGAAATCTAAAAAAAATAAAATATAATTGTATATCTTGATCAAAGAGAAATATCACCCTTACTTTTTCTTTTCCTAACTTTATTGTTGTATATAAATTCATATAACTATTTGGCACAAATCAATAAATTTACTAAATATTTTAAAAGAACGTGTATATATAAAATCCCCTATTTTTATCGATTTTATTGTGCTATATTCCATGACATTTTATGGTGACCCAAAATTCCGATGACATTTTTGTGAAAAACTTACATGGACCTCCGTGAAGACCATAGTTGTGGAGCCAGTTGGTCGCCACGGCCAAAATGGCCCATTTAAGAGGTAAAAAGAGCCACAGAGCAGGTAAACCCTTCTTTTTGCTATTTTTGTGTGTTATAGTCCACGGTATTTTATGGTGACCCGGAATTCTAACGTCCTTTTTGCCAAAAACCTGTATGGACCTCCTTTAACACATTAACTATGGAGTCAGTTAGTCGCCATGGCAAAACTGTCCCATTTACAAGGTCAAACAAGCCCCATAGTAGATAAACCCCCATTTTACCAATTTTTGTCTGTTATAGTCCTCGGCATTTTATGGTGACCTAGAATTTCGACGTCATTTTTGCCAAAAAGTTACATGGACCTTCGTTAAGACCTTAGCTATGGAACCAATTGGTCACCATGGCCAAAACAGTTCATTTACAAGGTCAAACGAGCCCAGAGCAGGTAAATCCCCTATTTTGCTGATTTTCGTGTGCTATAGTCCACGACATTTTATGGTGATCCGAAATTCCGCCATCATATTTGCTAAAAACTTACTTGGACGTCCATTAAGACCTTAGTTATGGAACCAGTTGAACGCCACAGCCAAGATGGCCTATTATCAAGGTTAAAAGAACCCTAAATAAGGTAAACCCCCTCATTTGCCGATTTTTGTGTGTTATAGTCCACGACATTTTATGATGATCCAAAATTTCGACGTCATTTTTGCCAAAAATTTACATGGACGTCCTTTAAGACCTTAGCTATGGACCCAATTGGTCACCACGGCCAAAACGACCCATATACAAGGCTAATCGAGCCCCAGAGTAGGTAAACTCCCTATTTTGTAGATTTTTTGTGTGTTATAGTCCACGACATTCTATAGTGAACAAGAATTCTGACGTCATTTTTGTCAAAAACTTACATGGAACTCCATTAAGAACTTATCTATGGAGTCAGTTGGTTGCCACGGCCAAAACGGCCCATTTACAAGGTCAAATGAGCCCCAAAGCAAGTAAACCTCCCATTTTTTCTAATTTTCGTGTGCTATAGTCCACGACATTTTATAGTGACCTGAACTTCCGACGTCATTTTTGCCAAAAACATACATGGACCTCCATTAAGACCTTAGTTATGGATCCAGTTGGTCACCACAGCCAAAACGGCCCATATACAAGGTCAAACGAACCACAGAGCATGTAAACCCTCTATTTTGCCGATCCACAACATTTTATGGTGACCCAAAATTCTGACGTCATTTTTACCTAAAACTTATATGTACCTCCATTAAGACCTTAGTTATTGAGCCGATTTGTCGGCACGACCAAAATGGCCCATTTACAAGGTGAAACAAGCCCTAGAGTAAGTAAACCCTCTATTTTGCCAATTTTCGTGTGCTATAGTCCACGTCATTTCCGACGTTATTTATGCTAAAAACTTACATGGACGTCCGTTAAGACCTTATCTATGGAGAAAGTGTTCACCACGAACAAAGAAGCCCATTTACAAGGTCAAATGAGTCCCAGAGCAGGTAAACCCCCCATTTTGCCAATTTTCGTTGCTATAGTCCTTGGCATTTTATGGTGACCCAGATTGCTACGTCATTTATGCCAAAAACTTACATAGACCTTCATTAAGACTTTAGCTATGGATCCAGCTGGTCGCCAAGGCCAAAACGGTTCATTTACAAGGTCAAACAAGCCCAGAGCAGGTAAATCCCCCATTTTGTCGATTTTTGTGTGCTATAGTCCACGACATTTTATGGTGACCCATAATTCCTACGTCATTTTTGCCAAAAACTTTCATGGACCTCCATTAAGACATTATCTATGGAGCCAGTTGATTGCCACGGCCAAAACAGTCGATTTATAAGGTCAAACGAGCCCTTGAGCAGGTAAACCCCTATTTTGCCAATTTTTGTGTGCTATAGTCCATGGCATTTTATGGTGACCCAGAATTCCAACGTCATTTTTGCCTAAAAGGTACATGGACCTCCATTAAGACCTTATCTATTGAGCCAGTTTGTCGCCACAGCTAAAACAACCCATTTACAAGGTCAAACAAGCCCCAAAGTAAGTAAATCCCCTATTTTGCTAATTTTTGTGTGCTATAGTCCACGATATTTTATGATGACTTAGATCTCTGTTAAGACCTTGGATATGGAGCCATTTGGTCTCCATGGCTAAAAAGGCCCATTTATAAGGTAAAACGAGCCCCAAAGCAGGTCAACTCCCCATTTTGCCGATTTTTGTATGCAATAGTCCACGACATTTTATTGTGGCCCAGAATTACGAAGTCATTTTTGCCAAAAACTTATATGGAACTCTTTAAAGACCATAGCTATGGATCCACTTGGTCGCCATGGCCAAAACAGCCCGTTTACAAGGTCAAATGAGGCCTAGAGCAGGTAAATCCCCTATTTTGCTAATTTTTGTGTGCTATAGTCCACAACATTTTATGGTGACTCAAAATTACGACGTCATTTTTTCCAAAACCTTACATGGACCTCCGCTAAGATCTTAGATATGGAGCCAAGTTTTCGCCACGGCTAAAATGACCCATTTACAAGGTCAAACGAGCCCTAGAGCAGGTAAACCCCCCATTTTGCTAATTTTTATGTGCTATAGTCCACAACATTTTATTGTGATCCAAAATTCTTACATTATTTTTGCCAAAAACTTATATGGACATCTGTTAAGACCTTAAACATGGAGCCAGTTTGTCACCACAGCAAAAACAGCCTATTTACAAGGTCAAACAATCCCCAGAGCAGGTAAACCCAAAATTTTGAGGTCATTTTATCCAAAAACTTTCATGGACCTCTGTTAATACCTTAGATATAGAGCCAGGTTGTCGTCGCTGCAAAAAACGGCCCACTTACAAGGTCAAACGAGCCACAAAGTAGGTACATCCCCTATTTTGTCGATTTTCTTGTGCTATAGTTTATCACATTTTATGGTGACGCTGAATTGCGAAGTCATTTTTGCCAAAAACTTACATGGACCTCCGTTAAGACCTTAGCTATGGAGCCAGATGGTCGCCATTGACAAAATGGCCCGTTTACAAGGTCAAACGAGCCTTAAAGCAGGTAAAGCCCCAATTTATCCTATTTTCGTGTGCTCTAGTCCACGACATTTTATGGTGACCCGAAATAGTGATATCATTATTTCAAAAACCTTACATGGACCTCCATTTAGACCTTAGTTATGGAGCCAGTTGGTCGCCACGGCTAAAATGGTCTATTTACAAGGTCAAACGATCCACAGAGCAGGTAAACCCTTCATTTTGCCAATTTTCGTATACTATAGTCCAAGACATTTTACGGTTACCCAAAATTTCGGCATTTTTTTTGCCAAAAACTTACATGGACCTCTGTTAAGACCTTAGTTATGGAGCCAGTTGGTTTTTGTGGCCAAAACAGCCCATTTACAAGGTCAAACGAGTCCCAGAGAAGGTAAACCCCCTATTTTGCCGATTTTTGTGTGCTATGGTCCACGACATTTTATGGTGACCTGGAATTTCGACGTCATTTTTTTCAAAAACTTACATGAACCTCCGTTAAGACCTTAGTTTTGGAGCCAGATGGTCGCCACGGCTAAAACGACCCATTTACAAGGTCAAATGAGCCCTAGAGCAGGTAAACCCCTCATTTTGCCAATTTTCGTATGGTATAGTCCACTATATTTTATGGAGACCCAGAATTCCGATGTCATTTTTGCCAAAAAATTATATGGACTTCTATTAAGACCATAGTTATGGAGCTAGTTGTTCACCATGGCCAAAACGGCCGATTTACAAGGTCAAACGAGCCCCAAAGCATGTAAATTCACTATTTTGCTAATTTTCGTATGCTATAGTCCACAACATTTTATGGTGACCTCCAATTCCCATGTCATTTTAACCAAAAACTTAGATGGACCTCCGTTAAGACCTTAGATATGGATCTAGTTGGCTGCCACGACCAAAATGGCCCATTTACAAGGTGGAACAATCCCTAGAGCAGGTAAACCCCCTATTTTGCCCATTTTCGTGTGCTATAGTCCACGACATTTTATGGTGACCTAGAATTCCAACGTCATTTTTGCCAAAAACGTAGATGGACCTCTGTTAAGACCTTATCTATGGAGCTAATTTGTCGCCACGGCTAAAACGGCCATTTACAAGGTCAAGCGAGCCTTATAGTAGGTAAACCCCCCCACTTTGCCTTTTTGGTGTGCTATAGTCCATGACACTTTATGGTGACCCAGAATTTCGAAATCATGTTAACCAAAATATTACATGGACCTTCATTAAGATCTTATCTATGGATCCAGTTGGTCGCCACAGCCCAAATGGCCCATTTGCAAGGTCAAACGAGCTTTATAGCAGGTAAACCCTCAATTTTGCCAATTTTCGTGTGCTATTATTCACAAAGTTTTATGGTGACCCAGAATTCCGACGTCATTTTTGTCAAAAACTTACATAGACCTTCGTTAAGACCTTAACTATGGAACTAGTTGGTCATCACGGCCAAATCGGCCCATTTACAAGGTCAATCGAGCCACAGAACAGGTAAACCCCTAATTTTACCAATTTTATTGTGCTATAGTCTACGACATTTTATAATAATGCAGAATTTTAATGTAAATTTTGCGAAAAACATAAATGGACCTTCGTTAAGACCTTAGTTATGGAGCCAGTTGGTCGCCATAGCCAAAAAGGCCCATTTACAAGGTTAAATAAGCCCAGAGCAGGTAAACACCCCATTTTGCCAATTTTCGTGTGTTATAGGCCTCGATATTTCATGGTGACCCAGAATTCTGACATCATTTTTGCCAAAAACATGCATGGACCTCCATTATTACCTTAGCTATAGAGACAGTTGGTTACCACGACCAAAACGGCCCGTTTACGAGGTTAAACGAGCCCAGACCAGGCAAACTCCCTATTTTGTCGATTTTCGTTTGCTATAGTCTATGACATTTTATAATGACCCAAACTTTCGATGTCATTTTTACCAAAAACTTACATGGACCTCCGTTAAGAGCTTAGTTATGGAGACTGCTAGTTGCCACGGCCAAAATGGCCCATTTACAAGGTCAAACAAGCACTAGAGCAGGTAAACCACCCATTTTGCCTATTTTCATATGGTATAGTCCACGTCATTTTATGGTGACCCAGAATTCCAACGTTATTTTTGCCTAAAACTGACATGGACCTCTATTAAGACCTTAGTTATGGAGCCAGTTAGATGCCATGGCAAAAATGGCCCATTTAAAAGGTCAAACGAACCCCAGAGTAGGTAAACCCCTAATTTGCTGATTTTCGTGTGCTATAGTCCATGACATTTTATGGTGACCTAAAATTCCGATGTCATTTTCATGAAAAACTTACATGGACCTCCATCAAGACCATAGCTGTGGAGCCAGTTGGTTGCCACGGCCAATATGGCCCATTTAAGAGGTAAAAAGAGCCACAGATCTGGTAAACCCCGCCTTTTTGTTGATTTTTATGTGTTATAGCCCATAGTATTTTATGGTGACCCGAAATTCTAACGTTCTTTTTGCCAAAACCCTATATGGACTTCCTTTCCCACATTTACTATAGAGTCAGTTGGTCGCCATGGCCAAAATGTCTCATTTACAAGGTCAAACAAGCCCCATAGCAGATAAACCCCTCATTTTACCAATTTTCGTCTGCTATAGTCCTCGGCATTTTATGGTGACCCAGAATTTTGACGTTATTTTTGCCAAAAAGTTACATGAATCTCCGTTAAAAGCTTAGTTATGGAGACTGCTGGTCACCATGGCCAAAACGGCCCATTTATAAGGTCAAACAAGCACTAGAGCAGGTAAACCACCCATTTTGCCTATTTTCATATGGTATAGTCCACGTTATTTTATGGTGACCCAGAATCCAACATTATTTTTGCCTAAAACTGACATGGACCTCTATTAAAACCTTAGTTATGGAGCCAATTGGTTGCCATGGCAAAAACAACCCATTAAAAAGGTCAAATAAACCCCAGAGTAGGTAAACCCCCCATCTTGCTGATTTTTGTGTGCTATAGTTCATGACATTTTATGGTGAACCAAAATTTCGATGTCATTTTCGTGAAAAACTTATATGGACCTCCGTCAAGACCATAGCTGTGGAGTCAGTTGGTCACCACGGCCAATATGGACCATTTAAGAGGTAAAAAGAGCCACAGAGCTAGTAAACCCCCTATTTTGCCGAGTTTCGTGTGCTATAGTCCATGACATTTTATGGTGACCCAAAATTCCGACGTCATTTTAACCAAAAACTTACATGGACATCCGTTAAGACCTTAGCTATGGAGCCACTTGATCACCATGGCCAAAATGGCCCATTTACAAGGTCAAACGATCCCCAGAGCAGGTAAACCCCTCATTTTGCCAATTTTCATATATTATAGTCCAGGACATTTTACGGTTACCCGAAATTCCGACACTTTTTTTGCCAAAAACTTACATGGACATTTGTTAAGACCTTAGTTATGGAGCGTATTGGCTGCCGTGGCCAAAACAGTCCATTTACAAGGTCAAACGAGTCCCAGAGCAGAAAAACCTCCTATTTTATCGATTTTCGTGTGTTGTGGTCCACGACATTTTATGATGACCCAGAATTCCGACGTTATTTTTTCCAAAAACTTACATGGACCTCCGTTAAGACCTTAGTTATGGAGTCAGTTGGTCGCCATGGCTAAAACGACCTATTTACAAGGTCAAATGAACCCTAGGGCAGGTAAACCCCTTATTTTGCCATTTTCGTGTGGTATAGTCCACGATATTTTATGGAGACCCAGAATTTCGACGTCATGTTTTCCAAAAATTTACATGAACCTCTATTAAGACCATAGTTATGGAACCAGTTGTTCTCCATGGCCAAAACGGTTGATTTACAAGGTCAAACGAGCCCCAAAGCAGGTAAATCCCCTATTTGCCGATTTTCGTTTGCTATAGTCCACGACATTTTATGGTGACCTAGAATTCCCACGTCATTTTAACCAAAAACTTAGATGGACCTCCATTAAGACCTTCGCTATGGATCCAGTTGGTCGCCACGGCCAAAATGACCCATTTACTAGGTCGAACAAGCCCCAGAGCAGGTAAAACCCCCATTTTGCTGATTTTTGTGTGATATAGTATACGACATTTTATGGTGATCTAGAATTCCGACGTCATTTTTGCCAAAAACGTACATGGACCTCTGTTAAGACCATATTTATGGAGCCAGTTTGTCGCCAAGGCCAAAACGACCCATTTACAAGATCAAACAAGCCCTAGAGTAGGTAAACTCCCCACTTTGCCTTTTTGGTGTGCTATAGTCCACGATACTTTATGGTGACCCAGAATTTCGACGTCATGTGAACCAAAAGATTACATGGACCTCTATTAATACCTTATCTATGGATCCAGTTGGTCGCTATGGCCCAAACAGCCCATTTACAAGGTCAAAAGAGCTTTATAGCAGGTAAACCCTCAATTTTGTTGATTTTCGTGTGCTATTGTTCACAAAATTTTATGGTGACCCAGAATTCTGACGTCATTTTTGCCAAAAACTTATATAGACCTCCGTTAAGACCTTAACTATGGAGCTAGTTGGTCATCACGGCTAAATTGGCCCATTTACAAGGTTAACCGAGCCACAGAACAGGTAAAACCCTAATTTTACCAATTTTATTGTACTATAGTCCACGATATTTTATAATGACTGAAGATCTAAGTATGGAGCTACGGAGGAGGATCCACGAACCTAATTTTGAAGATTCTAAGTATAGAGCTACGGAGGAGGATCCACGGACTGAAGATCAATCCATGGTCCGTGCTGGTGATCCATTATTTAGTTCAGATATTTAAAGATGTGAAGTTAGAAATTTGCCTAAGTCATGAGTAACGGAAGGGACCTAAGGACTGTATATTAATCCACGGTCCATAAGTCAGTATCGTCAATCGAAACCGTGTCCTGGAACATTATTTCCTTATTTCTTTTCCTTTTTAGTTAGGACTTATTTTTCTATAAATAGGGCATGTAAACCTCATTTTCGGGAGAGGGGGGGGGGGGGTAGACTTTATTACTTTTATTCTAGTTCTTGACTTAGGATATTAACTTGCAACTTTAGAAACTCTTAATTTCCTATGTTCGTTTTGAAGATTTTGGTTTGGAAATTCAAGTTGAAATTTTGGGTTTATTCTTCTCATTACTTAAGTTCATGATTTTTTCATCTAAAAATATGAATTGTGTTCTTGCTATTATGGGTAACTAAATCAACAACTAGGGTTGTGGAAACCATGAGCGATTAACAATGCATGAATAGTAACTAAGTAATTCTTGAATAGTGTTATTGCATGCATTGATAATTCTGTCGCTTAGAAATATTTTTAACAGTGGGCAACGTTAGAACTTGCCTCGTTACTACTTGCCGGACCAAGGAGGTAATTAACGAGAAAATGATTATCAATATAAATTTAGTGTGATACTATCTAATATTCTAATGTCGATTGGTGCGAGTGTGAAAACTAAGTCCTACATCGATGTGATATCTAATATTAGGTAAAGGTATGGTTAGTAAATTATACACACGTAGCCGGACCGTGCGGGGTGAAATTCTCTAGATGCCAGACCAAGGATTTAGATAAACCTAACTTATCACTTTGCATGTGATACACTAGGAAATGATTGCTATTAATAGGATTACCGCGTTATGAGCTTATGGGGAACACGTATACCCTAGTTACTTTCTCATCTTGATAACAACTAAAGTTTGAATCTTGCTCATTGATTACTTACATAATTTCCTGAATTTGTTTCATAAATCTCTCTCTTTTATTACTTGTTTTTGGAAATACATTCACTAAACAAATAGAATCGTTGGCTAAATTTAAGTCTAAACCATATTCCTCGTAGGATCGACCCCAACCTACAAGTTGGGTTCTTAACTTGATAACGATCGCTTAAGCTTCTTTAAGGAGGTGTAATTTGTGTGTATCAAGTATACAAAATTTATGAAAGATATGGAGACAAAGAAGAGGGCAGTGAGCTTCGAAGATGATGATAGATTGCAATATTATAGTGCTATTGCTACAAGATCCCTTGAGTAGAAAAAGGAGGATCCTGGTGCCTTCACTATCCTATGTACCATCGGGTTATTGCATTTTTCTAAGGCGTTCAGTGATCTTGGTGCTAGCATTAATATGATGCTACTATCTATTTACAAGAAGTTAGGTCTAGGAGATCCAAAACCGACTGCGATGCGGTTGCTCATGGCCGCTAGAACTGTGTAGAAGCCCATTGGTGTGCTCCATGATGTACTAGTGAAAGAGGAGTCATTCATCTTTCCAACGGATTTTGTGATTCTTGACTATGAGGTAGATTTTAAGGTTCCCATCATTCTTAGGAGACCATTCCTTGCCATTGGGTGCACCTTAATTGATATGGAACAGGGGCAGATGAAGTTTAGACTGGACAATGAAAAGGCAACTTTCAATATCTGTAGGTCTATGAAGCAGAGTAGTGAGCTCCAATCAGTATCTGTGACAAAATATAGAGCTGAGAGTGGGTCTGAGGTGCAGATTTAAGAGAGACCGAGTGTTGAGGCCTGTTGGCCGCCATAGCCAAAAAGGACCATTTACAAGGTTAAATGAGCCCAAAACAGGTAAACACCCCATTTTGTCGATTTTCGTATGTTATAGCCCTCGGTATTTCATGGTGACCTAAAATTCTGATGTCATTTTTGCAAAAAACATGCACGGACCTCCGATAAGACCTTAGCTATGGAGACAGTTGGTCACCACGGCCAAAACAGGCCATTTACAAGGTCAAACGAGCCTAGACCAAGTAAATACCCCATTTTATCGATTTTTGTGTGCTATAGTCCATGACATTTTATAATGACCCAAAATTTCGACGTCATTTTTGCCTAAAACTTACATGGACCTCCATTAAGAACGTAGTTATAGAGCCAGTTGGTTACCCTGGTAAAAAGGGCCCATTTAAAGATCAAACGATCCCCAGAGCAGACAAACCCCCAATTTTGCTGATTTTTATATGCTATAGTCCATGACATTTTATGGTGACTCAAAATTCCGATGACATTTCTGTGAAAAACTTACATGGACCTCCGTGAAGACCATAGTTGTGGAGCTAGTTGGTCGCTATGGCTAAAATGGCCCATTTAAGAGGTAAAAAGAGCCACAGAGCAGGTAAACCCCACATTTTTGCTGATTTTTGTGTGTTATAGTCCACGATATTTTATGGTGACTCGAAATTCTAACATTCTTTTTGCCAAAAACCTGTATAGACCTCCTTTAACACATTAACTATGTATTTAGTTAGTCGCCACGGCCAAACTGTCCCATTTACAAGGTCAAACAAGCCCCATAGCAGATAAACCCCCCATTTTACCAATTTTCATCTTCTATAGTCCTCGCCATTTTATGGTGACCCAAAATTTCGACGCCATTTTTGCCAAAAAGTTACATGGACCTTCGTTAAGACCTTAGGTATGGAACCAGTTGGTCACCATGGCTAAAACAGTTCATTTACAAGGTCAAACGAGCCCAGAGCAGGTAAACCCCCTATTTTGCTGATTTTCGTGTGCTATAGTCCATAACATTTTATGGTGACCCAAAATTCCGACATCATATTTGCCAAAAACATACTTGGACGTCCATTAAGACCTTAGCTATAGAACCAGTTGGACGCCACAGCCAAGATGGCCTATTATCAAGGTTAAAAGAGCCCCAAATAAGGTAAACCCCCTAATTTACCGATTTTTGTGTGTTATAGTCCACGATATTTTATGATGATCCAGAATTTCCGCATCATTTTTGCCAAAAATTTACATGGATGTCCTTTAATACCTTAGCTATGGAGCCAATTGGTCACCACGACCAAAACGGCCCATATACATGGTTAATCAAGCCCTAGAGTAGGTAAACTCACTATTTTGTAGATTTTTTGTGTGATATAGACCACGACATTTTATAGTGAACAAGAATTTTGACATTATTTTCGTCAAAAACTTACATGGAAGTCCATTAAGAACTTATCTATGGAGTCAGTTGGTCGCCATGGCCCAAACGGCTCATTTACAAGGTCAAATGAGTCCCAGAGCAAGTAAACCCTTTATTTTTTTCTAATTTTCGTGTGTTATAGTCCACAACATTTTATAGTGACCTGAAATTCTAACGTCATTTTTGCCAAAAAACTTACATAGACTTCCATTAAGACCTTAGTTATGGATCTAGTTGGTCGCCACGGCCAAAACAGCCCATATACAAGGTCAAATGAACCACAGAGCATGTAAACCCCCTATTTTATCGATTGTTGTATGCTATAATCCACAACATTTTATGGTGACCCAAAATTTCGACGTCATTTTTACCTAAAACTTACATGTACCTCCATTAAGACCTTAGTTATAGAGTCGATTTGTTGGCACGACCAAAATGGCCCATTTACAAGGTGAAACAAGCCCTAGAGCAAGTAAACCCTTTATTTTGCTGATTTTTGTGTGCTATATTCCATGTCACTTTCGACGTCATTTATTCCAAAAACTTACATGGACCTCTGTTAAAATATTTTCTTCGGAGCTAGGTTGTCGTCACAGTAAGAACAACCCATTTACAAGATCAAATAAGCCCCAGAGCAAGTAAACCTCCTATTTTGCAGATTTTCATGTACTATAAGCCACAATATTTTATGGTGGTCTAAAATTCCGACGTTGTTTTTCCTATAAACTTGCATTGACATCCGTTAAGACCTTAACTATGGAGCCAACTGATCGCCACCGCTAAAAGAGCCCATTTACAAGGTCAAACGTGCCCTAGAGCATGTAAACCCCCCCTCCCTCATTTTGCTAATTTTTGTGTGTTATAGTCCACAGCATTTTGTGGTGACCCAAAATTCCGATGTCATTTTTGACAAAAACATACATAGATCTCCGTAAAGATCTTAGCTATGAAGCCAGTTGATCGCCATGGCCAAAACAACCCATTAACAAGGTCAAACGAGCCCTAGAGTAGGTAAATCCCTTTTTATGCCAATTTTCGTGTGCTATAACCCACTGCATTATATGGTGACCCAAAATTTTGATGTTATTTTTCCTAAAATCTTACATGGATCTCCTTTAAGACCTTAGCTAAGGAGCTAGTTGGTCGCCACGGCCAAAACGACCCTTTAGATGGTCAAACAAGCCCAGAGCAGGTACACCCACTATTTTGCTGATATTCGTGTGCTATAGACCACGACATTTTATGGTGACCCAAAATTCGGATGTCATTTTTAGCAAAAACTTAAATGGACCTCTGTTAAGCTTAACTATGGAGCCAGTTGGTCGCCATGGCCAAAACGGCCCATTACCATGGTCAAACGTGCCCCAGAGAAGGTAAACCCCCAATTTATCTAATTTTCGTATGTTATAGTCTACGACATTTTATGGTGACCCAGAATTACGATGTAAGTTTTGCCAAAACCTTGCATGGACCTCCGTTTAGACCTTAGTTATGGAGCCAGTTGATCGCCACAGCTAAAACATCCCATTTACAAGGTTAAACGATCCCAAAACATGTGAACCCCCTATTTTGTCAATTTTCGTGTGTTATAGTCTACAACATTTTGTGGTGACCCGAAATTCTGATGTCATTTTAACCAAAAACTTACATGGACCTTCATTAAGAGCTCTGCTATGGATCCGGTTGGTCGTCACACCAAAACGACCCATTTACAAGGTCAAACGAGCTCAGAGTAGGTAAACCTCCAATTTTATCGATTTTCGTGTGCTATAGTCCACAACATTTTATGGTGACCCAAAATTCCAACGTCATTTTTGTCCAAAAACATACATGAACCTCCGTTAAAACATTACATATGGAACTAGTTGATTGCCATGGTAAAAAGGGCCTATTTACAAAGTAAAACGAGCCCAGAGCAGGTAAACCCCCTATTTTACCGATTTTTGTGTGCTATAGTCCACTACATTTTATGGTAACCTAAAATTATGATGTCATTTATGCCAAAACCTTACATTGACCTTTGTTTAGACCTTAGTTATGGAGCTAGTTGGTCTTCACGGCTAAAATTTCCCATTCATAAGGTCAAACGAGCCCCAGAGTAGGTAAACCTCCCATTTTGCCGATTTTTATGTGCTATAGTTCACGAGATTTTATACTGACTCAAAATTCTGACTTCATTTTTGCAAAAAACTTATATGGACCTTTGTTAAGACCATATCTATGGAGCTAGTTGATCTCTATGGCGAAAATGGCCCATTTACAAAGTCAAACGAGCCCTAGAGCTGGTAACCCCTAATTTTGCTGATTTTCGTGTGCTATTGTCCACGACATTTTATGGTGACCCAAAATTCTGACGTCATTTTTTCCAACAAGTTACATGGACCACCATTAAGACCTTAGCTAGGGAGCTAATTAGTCTCCACGTCTAAAACGACCCCTTTACAAGGTGAAACTAGCTCCAGAGTAGGTAAGCCCTTTTTTTGCCGATTTTCATGAGCTATAGTCCATGACATTTTATGGTGATCCAGAATTCCAACTTGATTTTTGCCAAAATCTTACATGGACCTCTGTTAGGTCCTTAGCTATGGTGCCAGTTTGTCTCCACGACCAAAATGACCTATTTACAAGGTCAAACGATCCCTAGAGTAGGTAAACCCCCCCCATTTTGCTAATTTTTGTGTGCTATAGTCCACGACATTTTATGGTGACCCAAAATTTCAACATCATTTTTGCAAAAACCATACATGGACCTCCGTTAAGACCTTATATTTAGAGCTAGTTGGTCGCCACTGTCAAAATGGCCCATTTACAAGGTCAAACGAGCCCCAGAGCAGGCAAACCCCCCATTTTGCCAATTTTCGTGTGCTATAGTCCACGACATTTTATGATGACCTGGAATTTCATCGTTATTTTTGTACAAAACGTACATGGACCTCCGTTAAGGCAATATATATGGAGCTAGTTGGTCGCCACAGCCAAAACGGGCCATTCACAAGGTCAAACGAGCCCCAGAGCAGGTAAACCCAATATTTTGCCAATTTTCATGTTTGATAGTCCACAACATTCTATGGTAACCCGGAATTTCGATGTCATTTTTACCAAAAACATGCTTAGACCTCCATTAAGACCTTAGTTATGGAGCCAGTTGGTTGCCATGGCAAAAAGGGCCCATTTACATGGTCAAACGAGCCCTAAAGCATGTAAACCTATAATTTTGTCAATTTTCATGTGCTATAGTCCACGGCATTTTATGGTGACCTTGAATTTCGATGTCATTTTTGCCAAAAACTTGCATAGTCCTCTGTAAGGACCTTATCTTTGGAGCCAGTCAGTCTCCACGGCCAAAACGGCACATTTACGAGGTCAAACCATCCATAGAGCAGGTAAACCTCCAATTTTTCCAATTTTCATGTGATATGGTACACCATCTTTTTTGGTGACCCAGAATTCCGACGTCATTTCTGCCAAAAACTTACATGGACCCCCGTTAAGACTTTAGCTATGGAGTCAGGTTATCACCACGGCCAAAACGCCCATTTATGAGGTCAAATGAGCCCCAAAGCAGGTAAACCCCCCATTTTCAAATTTTCGTCTGCTATAGTCCACCACATTTTATGGTGACCCGAAATGGTAATGTCATTTTTGCCAAAAAGGTATATAGACCTCCGTTAAGACCTTAGATATGGAGCCAGTTGGTCGCCACAGCGAAAAAGACCCATTTACAAGGTTAAACGAGCCCTAGAGCAGGTACACCCCCAATTTTGCCGACTTTCGTATTCTATAGTCCACAAGATTTTATGGCAACCTGGAATTCCGACGTTATTTTTAGCAACAACTTTCATAGACCTCCGTTAAGACCTTAGTTATAAAGCCAGTTGTTCGCCATGTCCAAAACAACCCATTTACAAGTTCAAACGAGCCCCAGAGTAGGTAAACCCTCCATTTTGCCTTTTTCGTGTGCCATAGTCCAAGACATTATATAGTGACCCACAATTCAAATGTCATTTCTGCCAAAAACTTACGTTCACCTCTGTTAAGACTTTACCTATAGATCCAGTTTGTCGCCACAGTCAAAACGGCCCATTTACAAGGTCAAACGAGCCTCAGATTAGGTACAACCACTATTTTGCCAATTTTCTTGTTCTATAGTCCATGACATTTTATGGTGACTCAAAATTTTGATGTCATTTTCTCTAAAAAATTACATGGACTTTCGTTAAGACCTTAGCTATGGAGCCTGATGATCTTCACGGCTAAAACGGCCCATTTACAAGGTCAAACAATCCCCAGTGCAAGTAAACCCCCCCTCATTTTGTCAATTTTCGTGTGTTTTAGTCCATGACATTTTATGGTGACCTAGAATTTCGATGTCGATTTTTCTAAAAACTTACATGGACCTCTGTTATGACATTAGCTATGGAGCAAGTTGGCCACCACGGCCAAAACAGCCTATTTACGAGGTCAAAGAATCCCCAGAGCAGGTAAACCCCCCCCTCTATTTTTCGATTTTCGTGTGCTATAGTCCACTGCATTTTATAGTGACCTAGAATTCCATTGTCATTTTGCTCAAAACATACATGAACCTCCGTTAAGACCTTAGCTATGGACCAGTTGGCCAAACGGCCCATTTATAAGGTCAAACGAGCCAAGAGTAGGTAAACCCCCCATTTTTCCGATTTTCATGTGCTTTAGTCCACGACATTTTATGGTGACCCGAAATTTCGGCGTCATTTTTTCCAAAAACTTACATGGACCTCTGTTATGACATTAGCTATGGAGTGAGTTGGCCATCACGGCCAAAATAGCCTATTTACGAGGTCAAAGAAGCCCCAGAGTAGGTAAACCCCCCTTTATTTTGCCGATTTTCGTATGCTATAGTCCACTGCATTTTATGGTGACCTAAAATTCTATTGTCATTTTTGCCAAAAACATACATGGACCTCCGTTAAGACCTTGGCTATGGAACCAATTGGCCAAACGGCCCATTTACAAGGTCAAACGAGCCCATAGTAGGTATACCCCCCATTTTATCGATTTTCGTATGCTATAGTCCATGACATTTTATAATGACCCAGAATTTCAATGTCATTTTTTCCAAAAACTTACATAGACCACAGTTAAGATCTTAGCTATGGAGCTAGTTGGTAGCCAAGGCCAAAACTGCCCATTTACAAGGTCAAACAAGCCCCAGAGCTGGTAAACCCCCATTTTGCCGATTTTTGTGTGTTATAGTCCAGGGTATTTTATGGTGACCCAAAATACAAACGTCATTTCTGCCACAAACTTACGTAGACTTCCGTTAAGACGTTAACTATGGAGCCAGTTGGTCTCCACGGCCAAAACATTGTATTTACAAGGTCAAATGAGCTTCAAAATAGGTAAACCCTTTATTTTACTGATTTTCGTGTGCTATAGTCCACGGTATTTTATGGTGACCCAAAATAACGATGTTATTTTTGCCAAAAACTTTCATCAACCATCGTTAAGACCTTAGCTATGGACCCAGTTGATCACCATAGCAAAAACATCCATTTAAAAGGTCAAACGAGCCCAGAGCAGGTAAAGCCCCAATTTTGTCAATTTTCGTATGCTATAGTCCACTACATTTTATGGTGACCCAAAATTCCGATGTCATTTTTTCCAAAAACTTACATAGACCTCCGTTAAGACCTTATATATAGAGCCAGGGTTTTGCCATGGACAACACGGCCCATTTACAAGGTCAAACAAGCCCTAGAGCAGGTAAACCCCCCATTTTGTTGATTTTTATGTGCTATAGTCCACCATCTTTTTTGGTAACCCAGAATTCGATGTCATTTTTGCAAAAAACTAACATGGACTTCCGATAAGGCTTTAGCTGTGGAGGCAGATTGTTGCTATGGTCAAAATGGCCCATTTACCACGTCAAACGAGCCCTAGAGTAGGAAAACCCCCTATTTCACCAATTTACTTGTACTATAGTCCACGACATTTTATGGTTACCCGAAATTGCAATGTCATTTTTGCCAGAAACTTGCATAGACCTCCATTAAGACCTTAGATGTGGATCCAGTTGGTCGTCACAGCCAAAACAACCCATTTTCAAGGTCAAATGACCCCTAAAAAAGGTAATCCCATATTTTGTTGATTTTTGTGTGCTATAATCCATGGCATTTTATGGTAAACAAGAATTCCGACGTCATTTTTGCCAAACACATAGATGGACCTCCTTTAAGACCTTAACTGTGGAGCTAGTTCGTCACCACTGCCAAAACGTCCTATTTACATGGTCAAACAAGACCCAGAGTAGGTAAACCCCCCATTTTGCTGATTTTCGTGAGCTATAGTCCACGACATTTTATGGTAACCCAAAATTCTGACATTATTTTTGCCAAAAACTTACATTGACCTCCGTTAAGACCTTAGTTATGAAGCCAGTTTGTTACCATAGCCCAAATGGTCCATTTACCAGGTCAAACGAGCCTAGAGCAGGTAAACCCCTAATTTTGCCAATTTTCGTATGCTATAGTCCAAGTCATTTTATGGTGACCCGAAATTCTGATATCATTTTTGCCAAAAACACACATAGACCTCCGTTAAGACCTTAGCTATAGAGCCAGGTTTTTGCCACAGCAAAAACTGTCCACTTACAAGGTCAATCGAGCCCTAGAAAAGGTAAACCCCCCATTTTACCAATTTTCATGTGCTATAGTCCACTCTCTTTTTTGGTGACCCAAAATTTGACGTCATTTTTGCCAAAAACTAACATGGACCTCAAATAAGACTTTAGATATGGAGGAAGGTTGCTGCTATGGCCAAAACGACCCATTTACCACGTCAAATGAGCCCTAGAGCAGGTAAACCCCCATTATTTCGCCAATTTTCTTGTGCAATAGTCCATGACATTTTATGGTTACCTGAAATTGCGATTTCATTTTTGCCATAAATTTACATGGACCTCCATTAAGACCTTAGATGTGGAGCTAGTTGGTTGTCACAACCAAAATAGCCCATTTACAAGGTCAAGTGAGCCCTAGAAAAGGTAGACCCATCTTATGCCGATTTTCGTGTGATATAGTCCACGAAATTTTATGGTGACCCAGAATTTCGAAGCCATTTTTGCCAAAATTTTACATGGACGTCTGTTAAGACCTTAGTTATGGAGCCAGTTGGTCACCACGGCCAAAACGGCTAATTTTCAAGGTCAAACGAGCCCCAGAGTTGGTAAACCCTCTCTTTTATTGATTTTCGGGTGCTATAGTCCACGACATTTAATGGTGATCCAGAATTCCAATGTCATTTTCTCCAAAGATTTACATGAATGTCCGTTAAGACCTTAGCTATGGCGCCAGTTGGTAACTACGGCCAAAATGACCCATTTTCAAGGTCAAACTAGCCCCAGAGTAGGTAAACTCCCTCTTTTGCCGATTTTTGTGAGCTATAGTCCACGACATTTTATGGTGATCCAGAATTCCAATGTCATTTTTGACAAAAACTTACAAAGGCGTCCATTAAAACTTTAGCTACGGAGCAATTTAGTTGTAATGGCAAAAATGTCTCATTTACAAGGTCAAACGTGCCCTAGAGCAGGTAAACCCCCTATTTTGCCGATATTCGGTGCTATAGTCCACGATATTTTATGGTGACCCAAAATTTTGACTTCAATTTTATGAAAAACTTCTATGGAGTTCCGTTAAGAACTTAACTATGGAGCCAGTTGGTCGCCACGGCCATAACGGCCCATTTACAAGGTCAAATGAACCCCAGAAAAAGTATAACCCTTCTTTCGCCGATTTTCGTGTGCTATAATCCACGACATTTTATGGTGACCCAGAATTCCAATGTAATTTATGCCAAAAATTTACACGTACGTCCGTTAAGACTTTAGTTAAGGAGCCATCTGGTCGCCACGGCCAAAATGACCCATTTACAAGATCAAACGAGCCCAGAGCAGGTAAACCCCCTATTTTGCTGATTTTCGTGTGCTATAGTCCACAACATTTTATGGTGACCCAGAATTTTGATGTCATTTTTGCAAAAAATTTACATGGACATCCGTTAAGACCTTAGTTATTGAGCCAATTGGTTGTCACGGCCAAAACAACCCATTTTCAAGGTCAAACGATCCCAGAAAAGGAAAACCCCCTCTTTTGCCGATTTTCTTGAGTTATAGTCCAAGACATTTTATGGTGATCCAGAATTTCGATGTTATTTTTCGAAAAAACTTACATAGGCATCCGTTAAGAACTTAGATTGGAGCTAGCTGGTCGCCATGGCCAAGAGAGCCCATTTACAATGTCAAATGAGCCCTAGAGAATGTAAACTCCTTCTTTTGTCGATTTTCGTGTGCTATAGTCTATGACATTTTATGATAACCCATAATTACGATGTCATTTATGCCAAAAAATTACATGGACGTCTGTTAAGACCTTAGCTATGAAACCAGTTGGTTGCCAGGGCCAAAAAGGCCCATTTTCTAGGTTAAAGAAAGCCAGAGTAGATAAACCCCCTCATTTGTCGATTTTTCTGTGCTATAGTCTACGACATTTTATAGTGATCTGGAATTTCGATGTCATTTTTGCCAAATATTTACATGGACGTCTATTAAGACCTTAAATATGGAGCCAGTTGGTTTCCATGATAAAAACAGCCATTTACAAGGTCAAACAATCCCTAGAGTAGGCAAACCTTCCATTTTAACGATTTTCGTGTACTATAGTCCACGACATTTTATGGTGACCCAAAGTTTTGATGTCATTTTTGCCAAAAAACTTATATGGACCTCCGTTAAGACCTTATCTATAGAGTTAGTTGGTCACCACGGCCAAAACGGCTCATTTACAAGGTCAGACGAACCCGAGGGCAGGTAAACCTCCTATTTTGCCGATTTTCGTGTCCTATAGTACACGACATTTTATGGTGACCAAGAATTCCAACGTCATTTTTACTAAAAACTTACATGGACCTCCGCTAAGACATTAGCTATGGAGCCAGTTGGTCGCCACGGCCAAAACGGCCCATTTACAAGGTCTGATCCCAAAGCAGGTAAACCCCTTATTTTGCCGATTTTTTTGTGCTATAGTCCACAACAATTATTGGTGACCCAAAATTCTGATGTCATTTACGCCAAAAACTTACATACACATCCGTTAAGACCTTATCTATGGAGCCAGTTCGTCGCCACAGCCAAAACGACCAATTTACAAAGTCAAACGAGACCCAGTACCGGTAAACCCCTTATTTTGCCAATTTTTGTATGCTATAACCCACAACATTTTATGGTGACCCAGAATTCCGACATCAATTTTTGCCAAAAACTTACATGGACCTCCATTAATACCTTAGCTATGGATCCCGAAGGTCCCCACGGCCAAAACGGTCCACTTACAAGGTAAAACAAGCACTAGAGCAGGTGAACCCCTAATTTTACCGATTTTCGTGTGTTATATTCCACGACAATTTATGGTGACCAGAAATTCCAATGTCATTTTTGTCAAAAACTTACATGGACCTCCACTAAGCCTTAGCTATGGAGCAAGTTTATCCCCACGGCCAACACAACCAATTTACAAGATCAAACGAGACCCAAAGCAGGTAAACCCCCTATTTTGCCAATTTTTGCGTGCTCATTGACGTCTGTAAAGATTTTAGCTATGGAGCCAGTTGGCCCTCATGACCAAAACGGCCCATTTTCAAGGTCAAACGAACCCAGAGCAGGTAAACCCCCTATTTTGCCAATTTTTGTGTGCTATAGTTGACCATCTTTTTCGGTAATCCTGAATTTCAACCTCATTTTTGCCGAAAGTTTTCATAGACATCCATTATAACCTTAGCTATGGAGACAAGTGGCCCTCACTGCCAAAACAACCCATTTTCTAGGTCAAACTAGCCCAGGAGCAGGTAAACCCCCCATTTTGCTGATTTTCTTGTGCTATAATTTATGGATTTTTTGATGATCAAGAATTTCGACCTCATATTTCTCGAAATTTTTCATGGACATCCATTAAGACCTTAGCTATGAAGCTAGTTGGTCCTCACGGCCAGGACGACCCATTTTCAAGGTAAACGAGCCCCAAAGCAGGTAAACCACCCATTTTGTCAATATTTGTGTGCTATATTTCACCATCCTTTTTGGTGATCCAGAATTCCAACCTCATTTTTGCCGAAATTTTTCATGGACATCCGTTAAGACCTTAGTTATGGAGCCAGTTGGCCTTCACGGCCAAAACAGCCCATTTTCAAGATCAAATGAACCTAGAGATCGTAAACCCCTATTTTGTCGATTTTCGTGTGCTATAGTCCGTGGATTTTTGGTGGTCTGAAATTCCGACCTCATTTTTCCCTAAATTTATCATGGACGTCTGTTAAGACCTTAGCTATAGAGCTATTTGGCCCTCACAGCTAAAACGTCCCATTTTCAAGGTCAAACAAACCTTGGAGCAGGAAAACCACCAATTTTACTGATTTTCGTGTGCTATAGTTCTCCATCTTTTTTGGTAATCCAAAATTTCAACCTCATTTTTGCTGAAATTTTTCATGGACGTCCGATAATACCTTAGTTATGAAGCCAGTTGGACTTTACAGCCAAAACGACCCATTTTGAAGATCAAACGACCCTAGAGTAGGTAAGCCCCCATGTTACTGATTTTCGTGTGCTATAGTCCATGGATTTTTTGGTGATGATCTTGAATTTCAACCTAATTTTTCATGAACGTCCGTTAAAACCATAGCTATGGAGTCAATTTTCCATCACAGTCATAACATTCCATTTTCAAGGTCAAAAAATCCCTAGAGCAGGTAAACCCCCTTTTTTGCCGATTTTCGTGTACTATACTCTGAATTTTTTGGTGATCTAGAATACCGACCTTATTTTTGATGAAATTTTTCAGGAACATCTGTTAAGACCTTAGCTATGGGGCCAGTTAGCCCTCACGGACAAATGACCCATTTTAAAGGTTAAACGATCCCAAAGCAGGTAAATCCCTTATATTGCCGATTTTCGTGTGCTATAATTCACCATCTTTTTTGGTAATCTGGATTTCCCACCTAATTTTTGCCGAAATTTCCATGGACATCCCTTAAGACCTTAGCTATGGAGCCAGTTGGACCTCACTACCAAAATGACTCATTTTCAAGGTCAAACTAGCCCCGAAATTCCAACCTCGCTTTTGCAGAAACTTTTCATGGATGTCCGTTAAGACCTTATCTATGGATCCAATTGTCCTTCACGGCCAAAAAGACCTATTTTCAAGGTCATACTAGCCCTGAAAAAAGTAAACCCCTCATTTTGCTGATTTTCGTGTGCTATAGTCTAAGGATTTTTTGGTGATTCGGAATTCCGACCTCATTTTTGCAGAAAGTTTTCATGGACATCTGTTAAGACCTTAGCTATGGAACCAGTTGTCCCTCATAGCCAAAATGGCCCATTTTCAAGGTCAAACGAGCCCTGAAGCAAATAAACCCCGTTTTGCTGATTTTTGTGTGCTGTAATTCACCTTCTTTTTTGGTAATCCAAAATTATGACATCATCTCTGCCAAAATTTTTCATGGGCATCCGTTAAGATCTATCTATGGAGTCAGTTGGCTCTAACGGCCAAAACGGCCCATTTTCAAGGTCAAATGAGCCCTAGAGCAGGTAAATCTCTAATTTTATTGATTTTCGTGTGCTATAGTCCATGAATTTTTTGGTGCTCCAGAATTCCGACCTCATTTTTACCAAAATTTTTCATGGACGTCCGTTAAGACCTAAGCTATGGAGCCAGTTGGCCCTCACGGCCAAAACGGCCCGTTCTCAAGGTCAAACAAACCCCGGAGCAGGTAAACCCCCTATTTTGCCGATTTTTGTTTTCTATAGTTCACCATCTTTTTCGGTGATTTAGAATTTCTACATTATTTTTGCCGTATATTTTCATGGACATCCGTTAAGACCTTATCTATGAATCCAGTTGGCCATCACAACCAAAACAACCTATTTTCAAGGTCAAACGATCCCCAGAGCAGGTAAACACCCTATTTTGCCGATTTTTGTGTGCATAGTCTATGGATTTTTTGGTGATCCGAAATTTCGCCCTCATTTTTCCCTAATATTTTCATAGACGTCCTTTCAGACCTTAGCAATGGATTAAGTTGGTCCTCACAGCCAAAACGGCCCATTTTCAACATTAAAAAAGCCCCAAAGCAAGTAAACCCCCCATTTTGCTGATATTTCTTTGCTATAGTCTATGAATTTTTTGGTGATACGAAATTTTGAGCTCATTTTTGCAGAAATTTTTTATGGATGTCCTTTAAGACCTAAGCTATGGAGCTAGTTGGCCTTCACGACCACAACGGCCCATTTTCAAAGTCGAACGAGCCTCAGAGCAAGTAAACCCCCCATTTTGCTAATTTTCGTATGCTATAGTCTATGGATTTTTAGGTGATCAGGAATTCCGACTTCATTTTTGCCGAAATTTTTCATGTATGTCTGTTAAGACTTTATCTATGGAGCTAGTTGACCCTCACAGGCAAAACAACTAATTTTCAAGGACAAAATGATCCCTGGAGTAGGTAAACCCCCCATTTTACTAATTTTCGTGTGCTATAGTTCACCATCTTTTTCGGTAATCTGGAATTCCGACCTCATTTTTGCCAAAATTTTTCATGGATGTCCGTTAACACCTTAGCTATGGAGCAGGTTAGATTCACGACCAAAACAACCCATTTTCAAGGTCTAACGAGCTCCAGAGATTGTAAGCCTCCCGTCCCTCCCCCTCCCCCTCTATTTTGCCGATTTTCGTGTTCTATAGTCCATGAATTTTTTGGTGATCCAGAATTCTGACCTCATTTTTTCCAAAATGTTTCATGGACAACCGTTAAGACCTTAGTTATGGATCCAGTTGGCCCTCAGAGATAAAACGGCCTATTTTCAAGGTCAAATAAGCCTCGGAGTGGGTAAACCCCCCCCCCCCCATTTTGCCAATTTTTGTGTGCTATAGTCCATGGATTTTTAGATGATCAGGAATTTCTACTTTATTTTTGCCAAAATTTTTCATGGACATTCATTAAGACCTTATCTATGGAGCTAGTTAACCCTCGCAGCCAAAACGGCTAATTTTCAAGGTTAAATGTGCCGCGGAGCAAGTAAGCCCCCCCATTTTACCGATTTTTGTGTTCTATAATTCACCATCTTTTTCGGTGATTTGGAATTCCAACCTCATTTTTGCCGAAATTTTTCATGCACATCCGTTAAAACCTTAGTTATGGATAAAGTTGTATTCACGGCCAAAATAACCCATCTTCAATGTCAAACGAGCCTTAGAGCATGTTTACATTTTGTCAATTTTTGTGTGCTGTAGTCCATCGATTTTTTGGTGATCCAGAACTCTGACCTCTTTTTTACCAAAAATTTTTATAGACATTTGTTAAGACCTTAGATATGGAGCCAATTGGCTCTCACGGCCAAAATGGCCAATTTTCAAGGACAAACGATCCCCATAGCAGGTAAACCCCCATTTTGCCGATTTTCGTGTGCTATGTTCACCATCTTTTTTGGTGATCCAGAATTCCGACCTCATTTTTGCCAAAATATTTCATTCACGTCTATTAAGACTTTAGCTATGGAGTTAGTTGGCCCTCACGACCAAAACGGCTCATTTTTTAGGTTAAACAAACCCCGGAGCAGGTAAACCCCCCATTTTGCCTATTTTCGTGTGCTATAGTTCACTATCTTTTTTGGTTATATGGAATTTCGACCTCATCTTTGCCTAATTTTTTCATGGACCTCTGTTAAGAACTTATCTATGGAGCCAGTTGGCCCTCACAGAAAAATGATCCATTTCCAAGTTCAAATGAGCATTGGACCAGGTTAACACCCCATTTAGACGATTTTCATGTGCTATAGTTTACCATATTTTTTGGTGATCCAGAATTTCCGCCTCATTTTTTATGAAATTTTTCTTGAACATCCGTTAAGACCTTAGCTATGGATCCAGTTTGTCCTCACAGCTAAAATGGCCTATTTTCAAGGTCAAATGACCTCGGAGTACTTAAATCCCTATTTTGCCTATTTTTATGTGCTATATTCCATGAATTTTTTGGTGATCTAGAATTCTGACCTCATTTTAGACAAAATTTTTCATGGACGTTTGTTAAGACCTTAGTTATGGATTCAATTGGCTCTCACAGCCAAAACGTCACATTTTCAAGGTCAAACGAACCCCAGAGCAGGTAAACCCTCCATTTTGCCAATTTTCGCGTGCTAGAGTTCACCATCTTTTTTGGTGATCAAAAATTTTAACTTCATTTTAGCTGAAATTATTCATAGACACCCGTTACGACCTTAACTATAGAGCCAATTGGCCCTTAAGGCCAAAATGGCCCATTTTCAAGGTCAAACAAGCCACAGAGCAGGTAAACCCCCCTATTTAGTTGATTTTCCTGTGGTGTATTCCTTGGATTTCTTGATGATCCCGAATTCCGACCTTATTTTTGCTGAAATTTATCATTGACATCCGTTAAGACCTTAGCTATGGAACTATTTGGCCCTCGTGGTCAAAACGTCCCATTTTCAAGGTCAAACGAACCCCGAAGCGGGTAAACCCTCCATTTTGATGATTTTCGTGTGCTATAGTTCACTATATTTTCTGGTGATCCGAATTATGACCTAATTTTAGCCAAATTATTTATCGACATCTGTTAAGACCTTAGCTATGGATCCAATTGGCCCTCAAGGCCAAAACGGCCCATTTTCAAGGTTAAGAAAGCCCTAGAGCAGGTAAACCCCCCATTTTGCTGATTTTTGTGTGTTATATTCCATGGATTTCATGATGATCCTGAATTTCGAGCTCATTTTTGCCTAAATTTATCATGGACATCCGTTAAGATCTTAGCTATGAAGCCATTTAGCCCTCACGAAGAAAATGACCCATTTTCAAGGTCAAACGAACCCCGAAGCAGGTAAACCCTCCGTTTGCCAATTTTCGTGTGCTATAATTCACCATCTTTTGTGGTGATCTAGAATTTCGACCTCATTTTAGCCGAAATTATTCATGGACATCAGTTAAGACCTTAACGATGGAGCCAATTGGCCCTCAAGGCCAAAACGGCCCATTTTCAAGGTCAAACAAGCCCTAGTGCAAGTAAACCCTCCATTTTTCCAATTTTCATATGTTATAGTTCACTATCTTTTTTGGTGATTTGAAATTCTGACCTTATTTTAGTTGAAATTTTTCATGGACATCTGTTAAGACCTTAACTATGGAGCCAATTGGAACTCAAAGCCAAAAAGGGCCCATTTTCAAAATCAAACAAGCCCTAGAGCAGGTAAACCCCCTATTTTGCCAATTTTTGTGTGCTATATTCCATGGATTATTGATGATCACGAATTTCGACCTCATTTTTACTGAAATTTATCATGGACGTTGGTTAAGACATTAGCTGTGGATCCATTTGGCCCTCACGGTCAAAACGTCTTATTTTCAAGGCTAAACGAACCCCGGAGCAGGTAAATCCCTCATTTTGCTGATTTTCGTGTGCTATAGTTCACCATCATTTTTGGTGATCCAGAATTCCGACCTCATTTTTGTCGAAATTTTTCATGAAAATCCGTTAAGACCTTAGCTATGGTACCAGTTTGCCCACACAGCCAAAACAACCCATTTTCAAGGTCAAACAAGCCCTGAAGCAGGTAATTTGCCAATTTTCGTGTGCTATAGTTCACCATCTTTTTTGGTGAATGGGAATCACGACCTCATTTTTGCTAAAATTTTTCATGGATATTCGTTAAGACCTTAACTATAGAAGCAGTTGGACCTTACAGCCAAAATAACCCATTTATAAGGTCAACGAGCCCCAGAGCAGGTAAATCTTCCATTTTGTCAATTTTTGTGTGCTATAATCCATAGATATTTTGGTGATCCAGAATTCCGACCTAATTTTTGCCGAAATTTTTCATGGACGTCCGTTAAGACCTTAGTTATGTAGCTAGTTGGCCCTCATGGCTAAAACAACCCATTTTCAAGGTCAAATGAGCCCCGGAGCAGGTACACCACCTATTTTGCCGATTTTCATGTGTCATAGTCCATGGATTTTTTGGTGATTCAGAATTTCGACATCATTTTGGCCAAACTTTTTAATAGACGTCCGTTAAGACCATAGATATGGAGACAGATGGCCCTCACAGACAAAACGACCCATTTTCAAGGTCAAAAGAGCCTTAGAGCATGTAAACCCATATTTTGCCAATTTTCGTGTTTTATAGTCCATGGATTTTTTTGTGATTTGAAATTCCAACCTCATTTTTGTTGAAATATTTCACGGACGTCCGTTAAGACCTTAGCAATGGAGCCAGTTGGACCTCACAGCCAAAATGGCTAATTTTCAAAGTCAAACAAGCCCTGGAGAAGGTGTACCCCCCATTTTGCCGATTTTCGTATGCTATAGTCCATGAATTTTATGGTTATCCAGAATTCTGACATCATTGTTGCCAAAATTTTTCATTGACGTCCGTTAAGACCTTAGTTATGGAGCTAGTTGGCCCTCACGGCTAAAACGGCCCATTTTAGAGGTCAAACGACTCCCGAAGCAGGTAAACCCCCCATTTTGCTGATTTTCGTGTGCTATATTTCACTATGTTTTTGGTGATCCATAATTTCGACCTCATTTTTGCTGAAATTTTTCATGGACATCTATTAAGACCTTAGCTATGGAGCCAGTTGGACCTCACTTCCAAAACAACCCATTTTCAAGGCCAAACAAGCCCCAGAGAAGGTAAACCCCCCATTTTGCCGATTCTCGTATGCTATATTCCATGGATTTTTTGGTGATCCAAAATTCTGACCAAAGTTTTGCCGAAATTTTTTATGGACGTCCGTTAAGACCTTAGCTTTGGAGTCAATTGTCCCTCACAACCAAAATGGCCCATTTTCAAGGTCAATAGAGCCCCAGAGCAGGTAAACCCCTCATTTTGCTGATTTTGTGTTCTATAGTCTATGGATTTTTTGGAGATCCAAAATTCCGACCTCATTTTTACCAAAAGATTTCATGGACGTCTGTTAAGACCTTAGATATGGAGCCAGTTGATCCTCTAGCATAAATGGAGTACTTTCAATTTCAAACGAGCCTAGAGCTGGTAAACCCTTAATTTTATCAATTTTTGTGTGCAATTGTTCACTATCTTTTTCGGTGATTTGGATTTTCGACCTCATATTTACTGAAATATTTTATAAACATTTGTTAAGACCTTAGTTATGGAGCCAGTTGGCCCTAACGGCCAAAACGATGCATTTGCAAAAAGCTTCGGAGTAGGCAAACCCCCGATTTTGTCGATTTTCGTGTGCTATTGTCCATGGATTTTTTTGTGATCCTAAATTTCGACCTCATATTTGCTGAAATTTTTTATGGAAATTTGTTAAGACCTTAGCTATGGAGCTAGTTGGCCCTCACAGCTAAAATGACCCATTTTCAAAGTCAAACGACCCCCAGAGCAGGTAAACCCCCCATTTTGCCCATTTTTGTGTGCTATAGTTCACCGATCTTCATGTAATATCGATGTATTACCATCATCTATGACAAATATGAACAATAATAAGATGACAATTTATGTATTATATATACTACAAATTCTTTGCACATGGGTCATGCTAATCTTCTCGGCATTGTTTCAATTTTATCAGATGTCTCCAATGGAGCAAAAATTTATCGTTTTAACTTAGATGCTCTTGTTGAAAGTCGAATTCAAGATTGACAACGGAAGATTTTTTTCTCACGTAATATTTGAGAAAAATCATTTTAGCTCAATTGGTTGACTATTTGAACTCTCACCTTACCATTTTCCCTTCCCTTCCCTACCTCCATATATAAATACAAATTTGCACCCCACATTTGATTGAGATCATAAAGTAAACAAAGTTGAAGCTTTCAATTATACTATAAATATCATAAATATTCATCATTCATTTATAATTGTGCTCGACAAGTTTTCATATTTTGAAAATGATCAATGACGATATCATTGCTTGTATTTACAAATAGATCACGTTTTAAGTAACACGCTAGTCAAATATACTTATAAATTACTACTCCGTATTAAGACAAATATTAGCAACAAAAAAAGAAATAAAAAAAATATGCCGCTGTCATATTATGGGGGCAAGTTAAAATTGCAAATTAAAAAACTGTCAGGGCCTCAGCGAGCAAGTTAAAATTGCAAATTAAAAAACTGTCAAGGCCTCAACGAGATTCGACCTCACAACCTCCGTGTTAGAACATGACCCTTAGCCAGCCGCACCACAAGGCCTTTTGGTTCCTTGGATGACACGTTTAGTATTTGTAATTATATTGTAGATATATACCTATATATACTAGAGTTTCCGTTGAAGTCTGTGGGTAGCGTGACACCCCCACGAACCTTACTAGATCCGCCCCTGGTTCCAATATCTTTCACATTTAATTTACAAGCCACAATGATTAATATTATTATAAGAGAGAAGTAAGAATTGACGGCTAGATGAAATTAATAGAAAATTAGAGATGACAAATTTGAAGAGAATAAGAAGGAAAAAATGAAAGATATATTTGATTTGTAATATTATTCTTTTTTATTTTTTTCAAATTTGTAAAAGGAAGGTAAATGAAATGGAAAATATTGAAGAAGAGTGATGAGTAGGAAAGAAGTCATGGAAAGGAAGAAAAAAAATATATATAATTTTTTATACTCTGATAATAAAACACAGTAGCATGTAGATGATATTGGTAGACAAGTTCAGATATTTATATTGTAGCCAAAATTTTAGATTTAAATTTAAAATATATGTATATGAACATATTGCAAGTAAAGAGATCAATTTTTTTTGGGGGAACCCATCGGTGGCCCCCTTAACTTGGCACAATCTTTCACTTAGACACCTCAACTAAAGCATTTTCATTTTGAACACCTAACGTAGGGTTCCCATGTGTCACTTTAACACTTTTTGCACATCTGGAGTATTGCGTGATTTTCACTGCTTCAAGGCGCGTAAACATCAAAAATTCGTCTGATGTGGCGTCCCCAACGGTAATATTACTCCACATCATGTATTATATTATTTTTTCTCCAATTGTACCCTAATTAAAACCCCAATTTTTCTCTTCTTTTCCAATTTCTCCCTTCTTTTCCAATTGCTCTCTTCCTCAAACTTTCTTTAGTTTTTGGCCCTTAATGCTTTCATGTCGAGCTTCTCCAATTCTTCCATGGCATCTGAGGATGAAGGTAAATATTGTAGGTGTGGTAATGAAGCACTATTAAAGACTTCATGGACCCAATTAAATCCAGGGCGTAGATTTTTTACTTGTAGAATTTCAAAGGTAAAGTTCTTTGTTTCCCTTATTTTTTTTAACTCAATTAGATGATTAATTGTTGGTGTCTAATTCTTTTTGATTGGTTTTATAGAAAAAGGGTGGCTGTGACTATTTTCTTTGGTATGAAGATCGACACCCTCCACAAGCAAATAGGGTAATGTGGAGATTGTTGAAGAAAGACAATGCTTTTGATGAAAAATTAAAGCGAGCAAGAAATATATTTATTATTGGTGTCGTTGCTACTAGGTTGCTGATGTTTGGAATATGGAAATTGAAGCCTAATTGTTAGTGTTATTGAGGTGTTTGGTCTAGTAGTATTTTGATGTTGTATTTGGTGTTCGGTCTAGTAGTATTTGGTGTTAGATCTAGTAGAATTTTGATGTTGTTATTGCTGTAAATTTTCGATGTAAATGTGCATTTTGAATTCAATGAAATTTTATGTTATTGTTGCAGTAAAACTGGTTCTTTGGCTACATACAAATCTCAAATTCGTTCTCACAATGTGTCGTCCATGAATGAAATGGATAACTTTGGGCATGGAATTGCATCTGCCATGGAGCGGAAACTATATATAGAGGAGTCTCTGGAGCATTGTTCATCAAGGAACTTTCTAATTTAGTTCCTCCAAGAGACAATTATATTGCATGCTCCATAATGAGCTACCTGCATTATGCTAGCATTCTAAACTAAGTTTGCTCCATAGTGAGCTACCTGCATTTTGCTTCATAACTTTCTAAACCAAGTTACCTGCATTCTAACACCCAAATTACACAAAACGCAGACAATTATATTGCATGCTCCATAATGAGCTCAGACACTTTAACAAGCTCTTTCTCACTATAAAAGCTCGACGAAGACATAGTCGTAGTAGTTGCAGGAGAATTGAAACTACTACCGTTGAAGGAAGATGAATTCGCCAAAGACAAATTACTGGAATTCCTTGAAGAAGCTGAAGAAGTATTATTAGCTTGAGGATTTAATGACAAGCATTTCGAAGCTCTTTGAATCAATTCATCGAACAGGTAATGAACATTTTCGAGATCTAACAATTTTAATGCCTCTCTCTTCTGTTCTTTACTCTGAAAATAAACTAAATTCCTCTGCATCTCTTGCAATATTTTGAACACCTCTTCTGGTACATCTTTTCGTTTGTTTTGCTGCGCAATTGTCTCTAACTTCATTTGTTCCTCCTTCTCCATATTCATAATTATAACTTGTGTCGCTTCAACTTCATCTATCCCTGGCCTTATTGGTAGAGATTTGTTAAGCCTCATCATCTTTTCCACAATCTCGTCAACAGACATTGCAGAGGATCCCATTTCACTCTCAATTTCGTTGGAATAAAAAAAAGCACGCAGCTACACAGAGAAATCACCCACAGATCCAGATTTGAATACACTTTTTTTTGGGGTTTAGTTTCCAAAAGTAAAATAGAACAAAAACAACTTGGCCTTTTCAAATCGAAACCTAAATCAAAAAAACGAAAAATATTGAGAAAGCTATAATTGAATTCTCCTTCTTTACAAACTTTCTACAAGCGCTAATTTAATATGGACAAGAACACAAACGTCAATCCAATCAAATCAAAATAATAATAGTTAAGAACAAAACTTTACTTGTTTTTCGTGTTTTATATAGTGAAAAACGAGTGTTTATGGAAACAAGGCAGCATAAAAAAAAAAGATGAGAAAAGCAAACCCCACTTAGGATTCAAGAACAGAACTCAGTTATACTATTCACTGACATTTTTTCTTTAACAAGAAACTGGAGCTATAAAGAAGAAGAGTTGTGTGAGAGAGAAAATGGAGAGTTTTTGGTTTGATGGAAAATCCAACCATAAATCCATCGAAAGGGTTACCAGCCAAAACCCATATTAAAAATGAAGATAAAAAAAGCGGAATCAACAACAATATACACCTTCAACAACAATATACACCTTCTTGAAGAAAACAAAAACATAGGTAGAAAAGAAAATACACCATTACCTTGAAAAATGGCGACATAAAATACAACAATGGTTATTACTAACAACGAATTGAAGGAAAAACAAAGAAATACATGTGAAGAGAGGGAGATTTACCTAGGGTTTTTATCGGAGAAGAGAAAGAAAGTTTAGTCCCTTTTCTTTGTTTGAAATCAACAAAATGGTTCCATTTTTCCTTTAGTTTGGAAGAAAACTACGTGTAAAGAGGTTTAAAAGTTGGCATCATATAATTGGTCAGTTACTCCACGTAGATCGATTGTCTTACACGCGCTTATGGTCAACAGAAATCTATGCAAAAAGTGTTAAAGTGACACATGGGGACCCTACATTAGGTGTTCAAAATGAAAATGCTTCAGTTGAAGTGTCTAAGTGAAAGATTGTGCCAAGTTTAGGGGGCCACAGATGGGTTTCCCCTTTTTTTTTCAAATTCTACTACACTTTTAAAATGATGAATTTTTTAAAAAGTAAGTATTATTACTTATAAATTAGATCAAACTCAAAATTTAATGTATGTAGATGTATAAGATATTAAAATATTTTAATCATTCGCATGTTATGAATAAATTATTTAAAAAAGTTATTACTGCGCAAAGCGTGATTCAATTCTCTCTCACACACATTCTGAGAAATGCTTTAAAAATGAATTTCTAATATTTTCCTAAATATAATTAGATAGAGACTAAACATAACACACACACATTCTGAGAAATGTTTTAAAAAAATGAATTTCTAATATTTCCTAAATATAATTAGATAAAGACTCTAAACATTTTAAAGAATTGTCTACATGTTGTACTTAATTTATTTTTAGTTAAAATTTCCCCAATTGGCTCAAGTGTTTGATGAGATTCCATTAGATTTGTCTGCCCTTTAATTATTTCTTTTCTTTGTCATACCATCATCTTAACAAATTGTAGTTAAAATTTCCCCAACTGGCTCAAGTGTTTGATGAGATTTCATTAGATTTGTCTGCCCTTTAATTATTTATTTTCTTTGTCATACTATCATCTTAACAAATTGTATTATCTTTATTTACTAATATTCAACTGTAGATTCACAAAGCACTTTTTCTATACTTGACTTTTGCTTTATTTCAAGAGAAAATTTTAGGTAAAGCAAAGACAAAAATCTTATTTATATGCTATAGTTATAGTTGCATATATAATTGCGCTCCATAACAAATTTTATGTTTGATATGGAGCTATTAATCTGTATATTTCAAGATTCATTTGAAGATATATACAGTTTTATTTTTTAAATAAATTTAATAAAAGACTGTAAATTCTGTTACAAAAAAGGAAGACAATTGCTAAACTCACGCAAAAAGATCCCTTTCCTTCTACAACTTCTTCATCAGCAGTGACTCCATTGTAATGGGGTAAATCACATCGATCAAGCTTTGGTGGTTCTCTTCAAGCAATCGAGATCAAATCAATTTTAGAAATAACAAGAGGAAGTAAAATGTATTTCATGCCGAAAAATGCTTTGATTTTACTTTTTTTCATATCGAAATTGGTGTTCTTCGTGTATTGAAACTCATTTTGCTTTTAAACATTCATCAATTAATTAATGAACAATTCAAATTGTATTTTTTTTAGATGCAATAGATTCTAACTCATATAGTCGCAACCATTGTTCGAATTTGAGTAAGATCATCCATTAAATTATGCAAAAAATTGTGCTTGTATAATGTTCTGGAATATATTGTTGTCGTTAATTTGAATCTATGAGTGAACAATGAAATTATATATATACACACACAATGCAGGTTCATCCTTAGTTCTGATAGTTTAGTTTGTATATTGTGTACAATTTGTATATGTATAAGTCTTTTATGTTATGCTTGTCAATTGTATATTTATTTGTAGTTGTAGTTTATATATATAGATACTCTATGAATATGTATATACGTGGAATCTGTATATGATTTAGTCTGTTCTGTATAATCTTATATTTTGTGGTTTAATTTTTGTGAACTTGCATATTAATTCAGTGCAGGTTTGTGTTTTGTTGTGATAATTTAGTTTGTATATTATATACATTATGTATAGGTATATGCCTATTATGTTAGGCTTGTCAATTGAATATTTCTATATGACTGTGATTTGTACATGTAGATATACTTTGTATAAGTATATTTTTTGAATCTGTATATTAAATTGACTTGACTATAATTTGTATAAGTATATGTTCTTTTTTGTTGTGATTTTCTGATCTGTATATTTTAGTAATCTTGCCAATTTATATACAATTTGATTTTAAAAAATAAATAAGGAAAAATGCGCTAATTTCTGTTTATACCCAATTTTTACCCTCCACGATGGAATTAATTTTCGAACTTCTTAATTTTTAAATAATTTGGAAATATTAGTTTTATAAAAAAAAAATCCAAAATATTTTTCAAGTTTTAAAGTAATTTTAGTCATTTTATAATATTTTAAATAATAAATATTTTTTGTATAATTTTATGCACTACTTAGTATATTTTATAAATATTCGAAACTCATATAGAAAGATTTTAACATTTGTTAAGGTAAATATTTTATTAATTTAGTTTAGCTTGATTTATAGTTGGATTTTGAGTTAATTAGTTTAAATATTTTATAATCAACTTAATTAGTCTATTTTGTTAAAATTAAGAAGCTCGTAAATTAATTATATTAATTCGTCTTATTTGAATTCTAGCCGAATATTCTAAAGTTAATTCTTTTGGTTACCTCTTTAATGGTTTGGCTAAATTATTAATTAATATCTATTACAATTTTAGCCAAACCCAACCTTTCTCCAACCCATCAAAAGACCAAGTTGGGCCATTCTTTTCCCAATTTCCAGACGGCCCACTCTCTCTTTCCTTTTCTTATTTTTCTAGCATTCCCAGCCCAATTCATGCGCAGCCCACCTCTCCAGCCGCTCCGACCCGGCCCAATCACAGATTTAAAAATTTTACACAAATGATTTGGTTTGATAGTTGAAAAATTCGAAACAACCCGATCATGTACACCCCTACCTACTCAAAACATTTGGGACCATCTTGTCCTAGAAGGCAAGTAGTTGTTCGATAAGTGAATATTTAATTCAAGGTTAATGTCGTAGAATGTCCATGCTATCTAATTTCTTCAAGGTTAATGTTTTATGTTTCGATAAGTGAATATTTAATTCAAAATTATATTAAGTATCCTAATTGATCTCTTTGGTGATTTGAAGGTTCTCAAATAATGTAACAAAGATGTTTCTTCAAGTTACTCTACATTTTGCTAGTGGTGTTTCCATGGAGTTGAGACCAGGGGACTACCTCAGTATTTGTAATTGAATTTTTTTATGGAGAAGTCATATTAACTATGCCACCTTTTTATGTACTATAAAGATAAGTTACTAGCAGAAAGATGTTGTTTAGTGGTGCATTCTCTTAATAAAAAAAGCACCGAGCATGAAAATTTTAGCAGAAAGATGTTGTTAGTTATTTATCGTACTTCATTGCTTAATTTAGTATTCTTATACAATGATCATGTCTTGCCATAAGTAATTTTTTATGATGCATGTTTTTTAAATTTGTCTAGAGAGTCTGGTATCAACAAATCACGCCATTATAATTGACGAATTGGAAGCTAGAGATGACTAAGCTAGGCATGCTCGAATTTTGCTTACTATTAGTGTCATCAATTTTTTAGTAAACAGTTCCTTCGAACTCAATCTTATCGTGAATTTATCTTATATACTATCATCAATCACATGTGCATTTAGTGCACTTTCTGTGCATCATACGTGTATCTCTTATTGATTATGTAATATTTTTTTCTTAAAATATCACATATATTGTTGAATGAAATCAATTAAGAGCTTACAAAGTCGAACTTTAGTAAAGAGTGCAAGCATATTCAACAAAACTAGTATCGTGCGTCGCATGTACATCTCATGTGCACGTGAATCTTTTGTCAATTAATAATTTTATTTTTAAAAATCACATATATCATGTCATTATCTTAACTAAGGCATTGAGTGGAAGGTAATCCACTATACTTGGAATATACATGAACTACATGCCAATGACTTTCCATTTAATTAATTATTTTATTATTTATTTGAGTGAATTTACTAATTAATAGTAATATTACAGAAGTGGTATTTAGACGAGTAGTTAAAAAAAAGGTTCAAAATTAAGAAATATTTTGATAATTTAACTTTACATTAAGAATTTTTTCATTTTTAATATACTACAATGATTGTTATTATCATTCTTTTCATTTTTAATGCTTTATAACAAATGTTATTGACCACTATATTTCAGTGACTTTTCTTTATGTTTTTTTTTTTTTTTTTAAATTTTAGCAGATATTATACGAAAGTAAAAGTGGATTCACCGCCAAGAGAATACAATTTGATAGATACTGGGAGTGAGGTCTCGTAGATTCCATGTAATTCTTGCAACAATTGTCCTCGAACAGTAGACTTGGGTAAAGAAAAAAATCATTTTTTTAAATTTCTTGTATAAATTATAATATAGAAAAATTATTTTTTTTAAGAATTTTCTAACGTCATTATTATGTTCTTGCAGGTTAAACTGAACTTCTATGACATTGGCAACTCAACAACTACAATTGCCACTTCTTGTTCAGCCTCAATGTGTGAATACAACAATGTGGCTATACCTTGAATTACGTGGATGAGAATCGTACAACTGGCTATTTTGTGTCTGACGTATTGCACTTGGACACAATGTTAAGGACTTCGTTGATCACTAGCTCTTCAGCATCAATTATTTTTGGGTGAGTAGTCTTTCTTATAAATTATTATCTCAAGTCGTTTAGGTATTATATAAATTTGAAAGAAAGTACATAAAAGGGGGACTTAGCCATAATTGTCGATTACAACATAAAAATATAAATGACTATCTAAAACTGATTGGATTATATGGTTTATTAATCTCAACATAACAAAGTTAGTTCAAACATAACAAAGTTAAAAGGGAAAAATGACAAATATACCCCCGAACTATCGTAAATGGTATGCAGATATCCTCTATCATACTTTTGGGACATTGGTGTCCCTGGCATCTTAAAACTAGAGTATATATAACAAAGTTGCCTAGCATTTCTCCACATTTAATTAATTTTTCAACTTTACTTTTGATAAAAAAATTTTAAAAAATTACAGTTCGATTGTTATGGAAAAATGCATGATCTGGATGCTATTTCTACTGGCCTCCTACAACCAGTTCTCAGATTCTTCTAATATGGTAAGACAATTAAAAAATATTCTCTGATTCTTCTAATTTTAAACCATGCAAAGGATCAAACTACTTGCGAAATTCACGTTTTCATATAGTTAAGTCATTTTAATTCAAATAAGACAAAGGGTTTACTGGAAGAAAATTAATTATGGTTTATCAGAGTTTGACGGAACTCATCTTCTTATTGTGGTGGTGGAACTTACTTTTGTGTCAGAAAAAAGGTAAAAATTCTTCCTTAAGTTTTGCCTCGTTTGATCTTTAGTTGTTCCGTGCTGGCTGATTATGCATTCTCAATTATATATCCCATCGTCTTTCATGATAGAATTAGGTAGCTAGAATTGATGATTGTTTAGTTGAAAATTCTCTCTTCATTTTTAAAGTATGCTACAAATGTTGAGTGGTTTTTTTTTCTTTCTTTCGCCAGCTATTAGACCTCTTATTGTTCTTTTAAATATTTGATTTTTTTTTCATTCTTTTTTCTTCTTCTTATTCATTTGATTGCATCAACAAAGTCTTGTCTTAATATGTCTTTATTTGCTAAACTTGTTCTTGGTTCTTGCATTTACTCTTAGCAGGTCATTTCTACATAATTAAGTTCATGGGCTGTTTAAGTTTTTCTTTCACGATCAAATGTTTCAGCTTTAACTTCACCACATGACCGTTTAGGTTTAATTTTCATGTTTAGCATGTCTTTTGGGATTAGTTGCGCTTACAATTCGAAATAGTTTGATTAATGTATATATAACAACATTCTGCTCGTGAATTTCTACTTGATTTAGCTGAACATGAATGTGACTTCTCTTTACATGGACATGAATGTTGGGGTTACTTCCTCTCTAGTTAACTGTTGGTTCTTTAAGAATAAGACTTGTCCTGATCGATCCTCTCTTCTAATTACATGTTTTGGTGTATTCATTGCTCTTGGTTAAACTTAATCCATAAAATTTCATAATTGTCTTTCCTTTTGATAATTTTTTTTGTAGTTCGTTATGGAAAGTTCATTATCTGAATGCTATTTCTACTGGCTTCCTACAGCCAGTTCTCAGATTCTTTTGATGTGGTAAGATATTAAAGATTTATCTTCAAAAATCATTTATTTATCTTAACCATTATAATAAAGTCTTGAATACAATATGCTCTTTGATCATATGAATTACTCAACTTTGATCATATTTTTTTTTTTTTCATTTAAATCTTCAAAAGTTTTATTTGGTACAAATAATAATAATAATAATAAAGTAATCAAGAAAATGATTTAGTGTAATACTATTCACACACTAATTGGTATTGAGTTGAACCGCTAAAACACCAATTTTCACCAAAATAGAATTTGGCGTAAAATTGGTGTTGAATTGAAGATGGTCTAAGCATCCCACTTCTCAGAAAATATTCCTTGCATTGCAAATTCAGGCGGCATATGATTACTGTAATCTCCATTATAAATTTGAGAGTCATACAATTTGCTATTTTTTTTTATATATTTTCTCAAGTCATCAATTTTTCATTGAATAGTTCTTTCAATCTCAATTTTATATAATTTTTGAATCTGTATATTAAATTGACTTGACTATAATTTGTATAAGTATATGTTCTTTTTTGTTGTGATTTTTTGATCTGTATATTTTAGTAATCTTGCCAATTTATATACAATTTGATTTTAAAAAATAAATAAAGAAAAATGCATTAATTTCTGTTGATATCCAATATTGACCCTCCACAATGGAATTAATTTTCGAACTTCTTAATTTTTAAATAATTTGGAAATATTAGTTTTATAAAAAAAAATCGAAAATATTTTTCAAGTTTTAAAGTAATTTTAGTCATTTTATAATATTTTAAATAATAAATATATTTTATATAATTTTATGTAATACTAGTATATTTTATAAATATGTGAAACTCATATCAAAAGATTTTAACATTTGTTAAGGTAAATATTTTATTAATTTAGTTTAGCTTGATTTATAGTTGGATTTTGAGTTAATTAGTTTAATTATTTTATAATAAACTTAGTTATTCTATTTTGTTAAGATTATGAAGCTTGTAAATTAATTATATTAATTCGTCTTATTTGGATTCTAGCCGAATCTTCTAAAGTTAATTCTTTTGGTTACCTCTTTAATCAGTTTGACTATATTACAATTTTAGCCAAACCCAACCTTTCTCTCCAACCCATCAAAAGACCAAGTTGGGCCATTCTTTTCCCAATTTCCAGACGGCCCACTCTCTCTTTCCTTTTCTTATTTTTCTAGCATTCCCAGCCCAATTCATGCGCAGCCCACCTCTCAGCCGCTCCGACCCGGCCCAATCACAACAAAAAGAAACCCAGCGTTAACAAATCCTAAGCGGCATGAACATGGAAATCACGGCGTCTTCACGTTTACTCGAAACGACAATCAACAGCAGTCCAAACAGCGAGCAAACGATTTCTCACGGCGTCAACACACGGAAAGCAGCAGCGGCATCTACGCGTACATGCAGTACACTGTTCATCGGAATTCTTTGTTGTTGGTGGTAGAAAGCTCTGTTCGGCTCGAATTCTCAAAAGAGGTATAGTTTCTTTACATTTAGCTTTCCTCTGTTTATTTTTGGAATTTAGAACATTAGAAGCTGTTAAGTGAAATGGTGAAGTGATATTCTTAAATCCGTTCTCGATTGATGCGACTTAACCTTGTTAGTCCTGTTAGTGTTTGTTTATTTCATGGAGTAATTTAATATGTTTTTGTTCCTTTTTCTATGTTAATTAACAATTAATGCAGTAGTACTCTCACATTCCTCTTTATTAATTGTTAACCACTAAGTATGCTAGAATCTGGGTTTTCTTTCTTTTATGCTTGTTACATCAAATATGTTGGATATAAAGTGTTGCATCTTATTATTCGGAGTTAGGTCCTTTGTATTATTATCTTGAGTATAGGTCGAATATCTTGTCAAGGATGTGCCTGTTTGCTTTGGTGTCATTAACTCTTCTAAATTATACCCGAGATTCAATGATGAGCTATTAATTCGAATTTTTTAATTTTGTTTACGCATGAACTCCCTCAGATTGAGTCATTTGGACTCCACATGTTCTCCCTTGCATCTTGAAATAGGTCAAGGAGATCCAATTCTCTTTTATCGAGCCAACCGGATCAATAAAATCGAAGAATAAGTCCTTGGAGTTGATGTACAGGTGTTCGGAGTGAATCAAAGTGTTGGATACACACAATATACAGCGATATACATCAGTCATATACATTGTATATTGCATTGAAAATGAGTTAAATTGCCTCAAAATTTCAGCTTTTGTATTATCTTGTTGGTTTGTAGGACACGTGGAAGATGGGCCTAAGATCCAAAGAAATAAATTTGAAGATTTAGTCTAGGACAGGTACAAAAAAGGAGCAAGAATTGGGCCAAAAGCCCAAAACAAAAATTAAGCCCAAGTGCTGGCCCAGGCGATTATTCATTTATTCATTTATTTGTTATCATGTGTTTATGTGTTTATTTAATTTTAAGATTTTCCTAATCAATGTCCCAAAAGATAGCCATTTTGAAATAATTATTTAAAGGTAAATGAATATTTTTCCTTTCTCTTATTCAAGTATGTGTATTTTCTTAAAACTGTTTAGCCAAAGTGTTAATTATTGAATAACTGCATGTTAGCGGACATTTGGGGTGCTTTCAAACCCTTCCCGAAATGTTAATATGATCCCCAAACCCTTTAAATATTTTCAATTGATTTCTGTTTTGATCTTTTGAAAAAGTTAGTTTTCTTTATTTTTCTTTAAAAATCAAGTGACGACTCTCTAAACCCGTCATTTTCTCATTTTTAAATAAAACAATTTATGTTACAAAAAAAGAAGAAAATTGCTAAACTCACGCACATTATATTTTAATAGGATTTCTTTCCTTCTACGACTTCTTCATTAGTTGGGACTCCATTGTATCTGTATAAATAAACTAAAACATAGTAATTGTTTATAAATAAAATTACTACATATACATACTTAAAGAGATTATACAGACATGTATTGTTATGTATAACTATGGAAAATATACAAACAACAAATTATATACAAACAGATGCTAATATCTACTGTTACTTGTATATAAAGTGTCTTTTGTGTAAAATTTATAGAATCTATATAAACAAACTAAAACTAAAACATAGTAATTGTATATAAACAAAATTACCATATATATACTTAAAGAAATTATACAAACAGGTCTTGTTATGTATAACTATGACACATGTACAAACAACAAATTATATATAAACAAATGCTATATATATATATATATATATATATATATATATATATATATATATATATATATATATATATATATATATTGACTGATCACTAGTAGAATCAATTGCTTTTGCTTTCCTCTTCTTTGTTGGACTAGATTCATCTTTTGTATTTGACTTTGTAATAATTTCATCCATTCTAATTGGGTCATTTTCAAATTTGGATCTAAAAAATTGAAGAAAAAAAAAATAGATAAAAAAAAAAAAATCAATTTAGACAGGTTTTGGCGGTACCTGAAATGTTTGAAGTCGCGATTGAGAGCGTAGTGGTGAAGATTTGAAATTCAAACTAATTTTGTGGAGAGAATTTAGGAGAAATTGAAGGGTATGGGAGAGAGGAAGGAGATGAAGTGAACTACATAAATAGATTATTGTCCATTAGGTTCAAATTTGTAAGCTCTTCAGAGAATGGAGATTGTACAAGCTTTGTGGCAATTCACGAAAGTCTATGTAGCCTGAGACCATTAGGTTTTGAAGAGAAACGTTATTGTGTAGCATCTTATCAGGAAAACAAGTGAGCTCTTTCACAGCATAGACACTAAGCTCTACGAGAGATGTCAAGTTGTTGCACAAATTCAACAGTGGCATTTCATTGTCAACATTATCAATACTTAAGTCATGGAGGATTTCAAATTGACTTGGAGTACTTTTTAGCAATGGACACTTACTAATGCTCAACTTCTCAAGCTCAGGAAAAATCTTACCCCAATTTCATCTTCCTTCCACTCAATAAGACTAGATATATCCTCCAATATTAGTTCTTTCAGTGACGGGAACTCTTGGATATTGTTGCTTGATCCATTATTGTTACCATCAATACCATAAAATCTAGGCCCGATGCTTTCCACCTCGCGGAATCCTAACAGCTCAAGATGCCGAAGCAATTTCAGTTGGTCAAATAATGGAATTTCTTTGCATTTTTTGCAACCACTTAATTTCAACTTGACCAAATTTGGTAGCAAATTTTCATGGAACCATGAAGGAAATTTAGTCCCTAAATAGTCCACTACTGCTAAGGTTTTCAAGTTAGAATGAGGTTGAAGACCATCCAAGACATACTCATCATCGGTCTCACTTTCTTCTGGTTCGTCATGGAACCAAACATATGCCAGCTTGTAGATATTCTATTTCTCTTGTAAATATGTTGTTCGAGCTTCTTCTCTATCACTAACCAATTGTAGACCATTGATCGTCAATTCACCTTTTAGGTTTTTCAAATGACCTAATTCTTCTATTTGACAACCTTTCTCTAAACCTGCCCTGAAAAACTGGAGGGTTTGAAGACAAGTCAATTGTCGCATCTTAGGTGGCATCTAAAAATGATTTTTATCAATACACTGAAAACTGCAATAAATGTTCCTCAAACTTATCATATTTCCCATCTCATATGGAAGTTCCTTGAGTGAATCACAGTCATTGATTCTAAATGTTTGCAAATTATAGAGCTCGCAAATAGAATTGGGCAAGGTTGTGATCTTAGTGTTCGAGAGATCAAGATACCTCAAGTATATTAGCTTCCCAATTTTGTCAGACAACTCCTTGATTCCTGAACTGGACAAATTTAAAACTTTCAAGAACTAAAAGCTCAACAGCATATCTTCCGATATATAATTGCTTCTCCAAAACAGTGTGCAGAAACATTCTGGCTCATTTATCTTATCTATTTTATCCCTTGGTGACTCACATCCAGGAGACTGAAAAGAGACGTTATTTGTGTTAGAACATCTGGCGTTAGGACATCAGTCAGTAGTTTCGTCGTATTAGGATTGCTTTACTAGTTCAGCAGTTATTTTTTATTTAGATTCTTTTCGTTCAATTCGTTTAGGAGTCTTATTATTTTCCCAGTAACTCTATTTAATACCTTGCCGCCTTCATTAATAAAGATACTCTTTTCAGCACACATTCAGTATTTATAATTTCAGAATTACCAGTCCTTGATTAAGGCTTTTATTCCCTTAAAAGCGGGTGAGGTTTGGTAGAAACTAGGAACAGAGTCCATTAACACTTTGTTTGGATGATTGTTACGTACGTTTGATAATATATTGTATTGTATTGTGTTATATTATGTTATACAATATTGCTTTAATGAATACAATATTTGGATAGATTGTAACGTTCTCCATCATTACATAATAACACAAATTCATAATTTGAATAATAAACCTACGAGATAGAGCTATTATGAAAAGACAATATAAAAGATGAAATACGATTATTAAATAATAAATAAAGAGAAAATGGAAAGAAAATATTAAGATAACAATGTGATCACACTATTGAAGAAGCAGCGAGTTCTCATCATATTTCCGTTGATAAAGTAGGCAAGAGTTTAACAATTTCTGTGATGAAGAACAACTTCTGAGACATGAAAATGGGTTCTGTGTGATTAGCAATGTAAAGGATGACCATGAGCTCTCTCCGGAGAATGTGACTGTGTTGGTAGACCATAAGGTCAAGGGATTAGTGGCTGAAAGTTGAAGCTTAACAACTCAAACCAATTGCTTAATGCTTTAAAAGTAGTCCTGGCTACTGACATCGATTTGTTGGGAGTTTAGAGTTAAAAAGGGCAAAAAAAATTGTCAAAAATTTCAAAAGGGCACATCAAAATTTTTTTAAACCAAAAGGGCAAAATTGCTCCCAACGAAGCGATTTCTCTCTGACACAATATTGACATCGTTATTCCGTTAAAAATAGAAATCGTTGCCCTAGCAGCGATTTTGTTCAAAACTTTTTTTTTATTATAATCTCTGCCAGCGATTTTAAGTCAATTTTTTTTTCTTACATCACTGCAGGGGCAGCGTTTTTCTCGGTCAATAATGTCTTTTTTTAATGAAAATCGCTGCCATATTCCTAAAAAAATTTTGTTAAATAACTCGATTGTAATGAAGAAAGAAGAAAAATGCATTATACGTATCAATTCTTGATTGGTTCATCTATATATATATACACACAATAAAAATATGCTATTATTTTCATGCCTATTGTTAATTATTAATAATACTATTATTCAAGACAAAGATATTTTATCACTAAATGGAAATCCTCGTCTTTAATTAAATTATAGAAAAATAAAATATAAAAAATGATAAACAACATGGACACTATACTCAATAAAATTGTTGAAGCATGAGGAAAATTGAATTATATATCATAAAAAATAATAAAAGAATAACTGAATTAAAAAAAAAAAAAACTTCAAAAAGGGCGAGATTAAACACATCAAAAAAAATTTCCTGCCAAGCAGCGATTTTCAATTTTTTTTCTTTTTTTTATTAAAACGCTGCACGATTTTTTTAAAAAAAAATTAATTTTTTTCTTTTACAAAAACGCTGCTGGAGCAGCGATTTTAAAGAAAAAAAGATTATTTTTATTTGAGAAAATCACTGCTATTTCTTTTAACGTAACGGCGTCAACTTTTGTCAGAAGACGGAGCGATTTTGCCCTTTTGGTTAAAAAAAAATTGATACTTCAAAATGCATACTGGATGGAAACAAAAAAAAAAGGGGGGGGGGGGGGGGGTGAGTGGTGGAGCAGGTTATTAAAAAAGCATTTGCTAACATGTTGAATTGGGTTAAACAAGGTAAGGTAATAGAAACTAGGCCAAAATCTCCAAACTAAACATCCTTGGGATGTAATTATCTCAATTAATAATGTAAAGTGAATTTGGTTAGAGCTACAGATTAGCCTCTTGTTCATTTTCTTGCACAATGATGTTCATCCAAACTTCGTTATCTAATGGGTCCAAGCTCTAGATGTACCCTTACGATACAATTGAACTCAGATTAGCCGTCGTTCCATTTGCCTTCTCAGTAAGAATGGTATCAGCATTTCAATGCCATCAAATATCTGTGCAGTATATCCCAATAATAATTAAAGGCACCACCAGATACTTCCCAAATGAGACATGATGGAACTGGAGGCTGCAGCTGCTCCATCGGTGAGAATTTGAAGAAACAAATCTTGAAGACCATGCATTGAGAGTTTTAATGAACAGAGAAAATAAACTGTGAAGTAAAAGTAACGAGAAGTATGACTATAAAGAAAGTTTTATAGACGTCTACTATATATGAGACTTGGTATTGTTCCTCGAGAGTTTTCAATTAACTAAGAACAGTATACGAGATAAAGGTAAGTAGGATGATTTAAAAGCGGCATTTAGGGGGTAAAGGAAAACCATTCATAGAGAAAAACAAAGTACTAATCTAAAATCCACCATTTGCAAACTTTTTATGGACAAAAACGTACCTTAAAATCTCAAACGACATACAGTCAGAGTATCCAAAAGCACCACTGATGCAAATTGAATAGAAGTCAAATTTCGGTCAGCTTTTTACTGTCTACATTTCACCTCCTCTTGCGCAAAAGAAACTGTAATATACCAGATATGACAAGCTAATGTTATGCCAGTAAAGTACTTGTCTATACTCGAAGAAAATGAACAGTTATCTTATTCAAGAACCATACCACTTAATAACTTCCATTATACTATGTAATGAAGAGTACTACATTCAAGGATCAAGTGATAAACTCTTTATTGAAGGATAAACGTGCAAAACAAACAAAACGTTTGAATAATTTGAGAAATATTCATACAGAACTTCTTTTCTAGAACTCGTAGAAAATAAAAATTAAAAATGTGACTTATGCAAGTCCTGAATTATGATTCCACCTACTTTAACTTTTGGAATATGGGAAATGTTGGACCACTGGGTGTTTGGGCCACTCCAATTTTTGCAACTTTCTTCTAACTTTGGGCAGCCTTTAATTTTTAGGTACCATAATTTAGTGAGGCCTCGCATGGCATCTCTGGATGGCAGATGCTCTAGTTTATCGCAGTTCTCTAATCTTAACTGTTGCGAAGTAACAAGTTTGCCAAGCCCATCTGACAAAGCTTCTAACAATGGACAACCACAGATCGTTAGATTCTGTAATTTGGGCATGGCATCTGAGAAGTCCACATGTTGCAGCCGTTTTCACCTCGCTAAATGTAATATTTCAAGAGAAGTAAGGTTGTTAAGTCTATGAGGAAGAGCCTCGATACCGAAATCACATATACTGATATGTGTTAAGGCAGAGAGTTGCATAAGCTGATAGGGCAGAGAATCCCAATGCAAATGTCCGAACACAAGCAGACTACGAAGGGACAACAACTGCTGAATGCCATTAAAAATCAATTGGAATACCTCAAAATCCACCATCTCTGAGAAAGGACCAATTTCCAATCCCTTTAACGCGGTGAGGTGATGAAGGCCCCCTGTGAGTACACTATCCAATTTGGGACATTGTAATATAGACAAATGGAAAAGTGAAGGCATATCCCCCGCATATAAAGGGAAGGAAACTAAGTTGTTGCAATAGTTGACCATCAAATTCTGTAGAGACCAGCATTTCTCTAGCATTCCACTTGGTAAACTGGCCAATCCACCACAACTCCATAACTGAAGATTTTGTAGGGAAGTCAAATAATTCTCTCCACTGGGAACAGGAAAGGAACTGAAATTGGTGCAGTACTCAATCATTAAGCTCTTAAGAGAATGCAGATTGTACAAGCTCTGTGGCAATTCACGAAACTCTCTGCAGTTTGAGACCGATAAGTGTTGAAGAGAAACATTGTTGCGTAGCATCTCGTCTGGAAAACAAGTAAGCTCTTTCACAGCAGAGACACTAAGCTTTACGAGAGATGTCAAGTTGCTGCACAAATTCAATAATGGCATTTCACTATCAACTCCTTTAATGCTCAATTCGCGTAGGATTTCAAATCGCTTCGGAGTACTTTTTAACAATGGACAGTATCTAATCCTCAACTTCTCAAGCCCAGGAAACATTCTTACCCCGCTTGTTGCTGGTATCGATTCCACTCCCTTCCACTCAATAAGGCTACGCATATTCTCCAATACTAGTTCTTTTAATGACGGGAACACTTGGATAATGACATTATTGCTGCTTGATCCCATATTGTTAACCTCAATACCATAGAATGTAGTTCCGATGCATTCCAGCTTATGGAACCCTACCATTTCAAGATGCCGAAGGAATTTCAGTTGGCCAAGAGATGGAATTTCTTTGCAACTTCTGCAATTACTTAATTTCAACTTGACCAAATTTGGTAGCGACTCTTCATTGAACCATGAAGGAAATCTAGTACCCAAATATCTCACCACTTCAAATATTTTCAAGTTAGGATGTGGTTGAAGACCATCCAACACATGCTCAGCATTGATCTCACATCCTTCTAATTCCTGATGGGACCATACATATGTCAGCTTGTAAATATTCGATTTTTCTTGTAAATATGCTGTTAGAGCTTCTTCTCTACTACGGACCAATTCTAGCTCATTGATACTCAATTCACCTCTAAGGTTCTTCAAATGACCTAATTCTTCTATTCGATGACCTTTCTCCAAACCCACATTGAAATATTGTAGGGTCTGAAGACAAGTCAATTGTCCCAGGTTAAGTGGCATCTGAGGCGAAGAATAGAAATATATGTGTCTTAAACTTATCATATTTCCCATCTCATATGGAAATTCCTTGAGTGAATAGCAGTGATTGACTCTAAATGTTTGCAAATTATAGAGCTTGCAAATGGAGTGGGGCAAGGCTGTGATCTCAGTGCTCGAGATATCTAGATATCTCAAGTATATTAGCTTTCCGATTGAGGCTGACAACTCCTTGATTCTTGATCTGGACAAATTTAAAACTCTCAAGAACTTAAAGCTCAACAACATATCTTCTGATATATAGTTGCTTCTCTAGAACAGCGTGCACAACCGCCCTGGCTCATTTATCTTATCTATTTGATCACTTGGTGAGTCCCACCCAAAGTATCGCACTTGAGAAAGTTTTTCTCCATCATAGCCCTTCGGATCAAATAGTTTAGATTTTAAGATATCTCCAGCCAAATCATGAACAAGATCGTGCATCTTACAGTATTTTATATTGCCATGCTCATCTAACACAACATCTTGTAGCAAGGAATTTCTCAACAAGAGTTGAAAGAAGTTGTTCCCGATGTCTTCCATCACGGTGGTCTCTTGACATGGATGAAGAAAGCCTTCTGCCATCCAAAGTTGGATTGGTTGGGCCTTTTCCAACATAAGATCTTTTGGTAACATTGCAAAGTAAGCAAAGCATTTTTTTAGATGTGGAGATGGTAGATAATCATAGCTGAGTTTTAGGATTTTCTTTATGCTATTTTCTCCATTATCATCTTCACCTGCAACAATGGGGTTGCCATCAAGAATTGCTTGCCATTCATGTTTTTCCTTGTTGTGTAAGAGGCCTCCCAACACACTTGCAGCCAACGGTAGACCTTGACACATTTTAACATCTTGTTGCCCATGCTCGCTAATTCTTCTGGAACCTTACCATCAACAAATGCTTTTTGTTTGAAAATAGACCAACAATGATCTTCTGTTAACTTTCCCAAGATATGAAGATTTGTTGCTACTGTGGATGCCACCCGCTTCATACGAGTAGTCACAAGAATGCAGTTTCCTCTAGATGTATTTATTCCTCTCAAGGTGTCCACAAACTCATGCCACGATGTAGAGTCAACACACCATAAATCATCCAGGACTAGCAAATAGTTTTTTCCTCCCAATTTATCTTGTAGCTTCTTGACTATTATATCTCTCCTTTGAATCTCAACTTTCCTCTCTGTCAATGATTCAAGGATTTGTTCAAGAAAGCTCTTTGTTTCAGACATTTCAGGTAGACACAACCAAATTCTCCTTTCAAAGATTTGCTTGATGTGTTCATCATTGTAAATCCTCTTAGCCACAGTTGTTTTCCCTAAACCCCCCATACCCACTATGGGAATAGTGCACATAACAACATCCTCCTCTCTCATGTTCAAAATTTTCTCCTTTATCTCAGCAACATCCAAATCTCTACCAACAACATCTGAAGCAACAACTAAGGAATCTGTTTCTCGAATCGGTAGTATTTTCCGAGAAGGAACTATGAGTGAGTGGAGACCAAGGTCTTTGGCTACCTTGTTAATAGCGGTCAACTCTTTATTAATACTGTTGATTTTTCTAGACATTTTGCTCTTAAAAGCAGTATGAGTAAAGAAACCACTGACCTTTTTCATTGGGCTGTTCATCACTTTTGTTTTGAGAGATTCATATCTGAATCGATCAAACACATTTTCAGCATTTTCAGCAACTCTTTCAAGTCTCCTGAGCCATTGTTCGACAGACTGTTGTTTGTCAATTTGTGGTGTTTCAACATCATGAAGGAAAGCTTGGATTAAGGATACATTTTGTGTCAACATTTCGAGATCTTCGTTGAAATCCCTTGAGCTGTTGATCTCCTTGATAGTGAGAGAAAGCAGTTTGTCAAGCAAAACTTTAACAGTAGCAGCAAATACAGGATCGGCCATTGTTGTGTTTGCTTCTTCACAAAATCTTCTTTCTCTGCACTAAAGTCTTCTCAACGTAAGTCTTCTTTTGGTAGTTGTTTGCAGAGAAAAAGCCCAAAAATCAAAGTAGTCCCTTATTTTGTGTTAAAGATTCGTCTTTTAAGTTTTCAAATAGAGCACTAATACTCCCTCATCTTTGTAATAAAAAAAAATATTACTCCAAACTTTACATATTTTTTAACATTAACTTTATTTACAATTTTATATATCGAATGTTCAATCGTCTTTTTATATATTTTGTGGAAATAATAACTTTATTTGTACTATATTGAGGATCATTTCAATAAAGTGAAATACATTAAAAATTAAAATAAAACATTATCTATGCATTAAGGATCATTTTTGTCATTTTCTATATTATCACTTCTATTAAACATATAAAAAAACGATTGAACATTCCTTTCATAAATTGCCGATAATATCAATGTTAAAAAATAGATAAAAGTTTGGAGGTGGATCAAAAATACACCAATATTACAAGAGAGATTACTAATGTTTCATCTAAAAACTCAAGGACCACTTAGAATCTTAACCATACACTGTTTGGACTTTTTCTCGTTGTTTGCATATACAATCATTCAAACAATTATAAAAAATTAAAAAGAAAAAAAAAGTCTAAATATATGTGGATGAAAACCAAGTTTGAGCACGTGAGAGTCTCAAATATGTTAAAATGGATCTATTTTCCTCTTATATTCATTTATTTAAGTAGTTTTTTCGACGAATACGTCACGTGTCCCTATTTAGTCTTCCGTCAGAGTGAAGGGCATTATGCTCTAGTTTTTGAACGGCAGGGGCACCAATGTCACAAAAGTATGACGGAGGGTATCTATATATCATTTTGAGGGTATCTGCATTCAGGGATATATTTGTTTTTTTTTTCCCTTTTATCATTAAGAGTTGAAATACCCTTTTTTACAAAAAATAGCACATATATACCTTACCATTATAATAATGACTCATATATACCCTCTCGATTTAAAAGTGACTCACATATACCCCTATCGTTACAAAAGTGAAAAAAAACTAATCTTTTTAAAAAAATTTAATTCTTTTTAAAAAATCACGTATTTGATATTTTTCACACATAAATTATTTTTTGACTTCTTTGATTATTATTGTTTAATTTTTTTTCAATTTTTAGTGTAAAATCAGATAAATAAAAAGAAAAATGTTTGAATGAAAAAGGATTAAAAGCTTAAAAATAAATTGAAATTAATTTTTCTGTAGCTATTTTATAATTTAATTTTTATATGTATAAAAAAATATTTGGAACATCTATAATAAGTTTTACAAAAATAAGTGAATAATAAATTTGACCGTTAAAATACTAAATTCAATTTAGTCAATCATTATAAATAGTCAAAAGAAAAAAATACGTGGGAAAGGATATACCATGTATGAATCATCTTTTTTTAATCCATGAGAATAATTTGTAATTTACATCTTTAAAGTATATTGTCACCAACTTGGACTTTCACTCGTGCAGTTGACAACTTGGTTACAAATCTTTCACTATCTTATAAGCGTGGTCATGAAAATATGTTCTTTTGTGACTTGCAACCCAACTCGCCCATTCGATTAGGCCTATATATTATCATTGTTTATTATGCGCAAACACTAGCCAAGATGAATTTGAAGAGGAAAAGCAGAGCTACATTAACTGATTAAAGAAGCTGTATATGAACTAGGCAATGATGCAGCAGCAAAGTATTAAGTTCAAAATGTTTGCTGGAAACAAAAAACTCTTTGTACAAAAAGGCATGAGCACTGTGCAAGAAAGGCCTCTGCTGTCAAATCTTAGTCATACAAGTAAATAATATCTCCTCTCCAGTCTCCGCCGAATGTAATTTTCCTGGCTAATCACGACACTTATAACACATCTACGAGAAGTCTGCTTCAGTATACATACCATCTCGACAAGTTTCATGCCATTGTTTCATCTAAGAATCTGAAACATAGGAGACGGTTTACTACCTGACCTGATATTGAGTTTACGCTTCTTTTGTACAGAAAAGAAGAAAAAATAGATTTCAAGTGAAAATCCAAAACGGAATTAAGTCTACAACACTACATAAATCTGCAGCAAGCAGTTGAAGTATCATAAAAAAAGGACATGGTACTTGTTTCATTATTTACTAAAACTACTTTTTAGGCTTTTTATTTTCATTAACTCGTAGAAAAAGGTTATATATTAGCAAAAGACACCCATACATAAAAGAATAGTTTCACTAGGGTAAATGGGCCACTGTGTATACTCAGTTATTTTTACTTAAGTATATGTCCATGTTATGAAGAGTAAATGTTGAGAGATTATGTAGTCTTTACTAAATGCTCATGTAAGAGTCTACGGACTGAAGATTCTGTTCTTCAACAAAACAAATGTGTTGGTTCCTCTCTATCGAACATTACCAACCCTGTTAAACAATAAAATTGTGTCATGAGAAAAAAAAAGGAGTGCAAAGAAAAACTTGACAAAATTGTCACAGAATTCTAAATGCAATCTCACCTAATGTAATTCCCGCCCATGGATTTTGACTTAAAATGCCATAGCAACATTCTAGTGTGACCTTCAAGCCAATAACCAATGAGGAAAAAATACATAAATATTCATGATCAAACCATATTTTTGAAGTAATATAGATATTCATAAATTTGTTTCAAGTGGAATAGAAAAATGTTTGGAGAATGGAGAAGAGTAACTTGTGGAAAATAATAATTAAAAATGCGAGTTAAAAACTGGAAGAGAAACAAAGACTTGCACGAGTCCTGAATTAACCTTCCACCTACACTAATTTTTGCACTATGGGAAATGTTGGACCACTGGGAGTTTGGGACACTCCAATTGGTGCAACTTTCTTCTAACTGTGGGCAACCTTTAATTTCCATATTTCATAATTTGGTGAGGCATCGCATGGCATCTCTGGATGACATATGCTCTAGTTTCTCACAGTTTTCTAAACTTAACCATTGCAAAGAAACAAGGTTGCCAAGCCCATGTGACAGAGCTTCCAACAATGGTCATTCATCTACACACGGATATTGTAATTTGGGCGTAACATATGAGAAGTCCAGATGTTGTAGCCGTTTGCACCTCCCTAGCATTAATTTTTCAAGAGAAGTAAGGTTGCCAAACCTACGAGGAAGAGCCTCGATTTCTAATCCATATATTTGGATCTCTGTTAAGTCAGAGAGTTGCATAAAATGATAGGACAGAGAATCCTAGTGACCATGTCCATACACCCTCAATATACTAAGGGACAACAATTATTGAATACCATTAAAAATCAATTGGAATGCATCAAAATCCCCCATCTCTAAGAAAGGACCAATTCTCAATATTCTTAACCGGGTGAGACGGTGAACGCCTCCTGTGGGTAAACTAATCAATTTGGGACATTGTGATATATTCAAATAGGAAAGTGAAGGCATTTTCCCCACATGTAAAGGGAATAAAACTAAATTGTCACAGCAGGTGACCGCCAAAGATTCCAGAGAACGACAATGCTCTAGCATTCCACTTGGTAAACTGCTTTATCCATCACAATCCCATAACTGAAGATGTTGCAGGGAAGTCAAATAATTCTCTTCACTCGAAACAGGAAAAGAACTGAAATTGGTGCAACTGTTAATCACTAATATCTTAAGAGGATGGAGATTGTACAAGCTTTGTGGCAATCCACGAAACTCTCCACATTTTGAGACTGACAGATGTTGTAGAGATAAAGTGTTGTGTAGCATCTCATCTGGAAGACAAGTGAGCTCTTTCATATCAGAGACTCTAAGCTTTACGAGAGATGTCAAGTTGCTGCACAAGTGCAACAATGGCATTTCACTGTCAACTCTGGCAATTACTAATTCACAGAGGATTTCAAATTGATTCGGATTACTTTTTAACAATGGACAGTTACTAATGCTAAACTTCTCAAGCCTAGGAAACATTCTTACTCCAACTTCATCTCCTTTCCACTCAATAAGGCTAGACATATAGTTCAATTCTAGTTCTTTCAAAGACGGGAACACTTGGATATTGTTGCTTGATCCATTATTATTAACATCAACACCATAAAATGTAGGTCTGATGCATTCCAATTCAAGGAATCCTCTCAGCTCAAGATGCCGAAGGGATTTCAGGCGGCCAAGTGATGGAATATCTTTGCACCTTTTGTGACCACTTAATTTCAACATGACCAAATTTGGTAGCAATTCTTCAATGAACCATGAAGCAAATTTAGTCCCTAAATAGTTCACAACTTCTAAGTTTTTCAACTTTGGATGTGGTCGAAGACCATCCAACACATGCCCATGATTGATCTCACAGCCTTCTGGTTCATCATGGGACCATGAATATACCAGCGTGTAGATATTTGGTTTCTCCTGTAAATATGTTGTTCGAGCCTCTTCTTTATTTCTGACTAATTATAGACGGTTGATTGTCAATTCACCTGTAAGGTTATTCAAACGACCTAATTCTTCTATTCGACCACCTTTCTCTGGACCTACATAGAAAAACGGCAGCGTCTGAAGACCAGTCAATTGCATCATATTATGTTAACTAAATACTAAATATTATATCATATTATACTAATAGTAAATAGTAATCATATCATATTACAAAGAAAAAATATATATATATCTAAATGTTGGATTGTCATTTTTGCCCTATGATAAATTAGATAATTAAATTTTTCCCCTTAAGTTAAAAAACATCTGTTAAATAATTTTTTCAATTATATGATTGATCATGATTTGGGACTGGAGAAGTGGTACTTTAAGGCTCGCACAAATGACATTCATGTTATACAAAATTAATTGTTTTAAATTCAAAATATTTTTTTTATCACTACAAAACTTTTACAATTCCTATTTTATTTTTATTTTTGATTTTTCTTAACTAATTGGCTTTTCAAATTTTAAAACTTTTAAATTAATAACCTACAAAAAGATTAGTAGAATTTGAATAGTTCATTAAATAATAAATGTTGGTTGATTTAATTTACTAAATATATATGCTAAAATGAATTCCAAAGAACAGTATCAAGAAACATTATATAAAGATAGTAAATGATTTCCATTTTCCTCAAGTTTTTTTTTTTAGGGTTGAGCAGATTTTTTTAAAAATAAAATTGCCTTCCTTTTCATTTCTTTTTTTTTCCCCCTACTGCATGAACTATTTTTTTTTTAAATAAAAGGCCTGAAATATAATACAAATTACTGAATGTGTACCTTTTAATAAATAATTTTTTATTTTAGCAATATTTTTTATTTATTATTATTTATAAAAATATATAGCAATACTATATTAAAAGTGAATTGTGTATGCAATATATATGTATTATAAATATATTACGGTTTTTTTTTTAAAGAAATTGATCCATTGTATTATAAGTATATTAAAATGGGTAATAAATGTATTAACCATCAATAAAACTTGTATTATGTGTTTTATAAACTATTCTCTGTAACATGTATTAAAACAGTATTATAAATATATTAAAAGTGCTCAAGTGAAAAAAAATTTATGGCTATAAATGGTAAATATTTTCTTCATATATTTATGCAAGTTTCAACTATGTACATCAAAGGTTAGACCCAAGTCATAACGACCCGGTTCAATCAGAAAACAACAAAGCAAAAGAAAAGAGCAAAACTTAAAGAAAATCAAAGGTAAAAGAAACTCAAGAAATGAAAAAGGAAAGTGTGTAGCTGAGGAGCTCCTGTCTTCCTCGACTTCATCAGCCAAAACCAAAGAATAATTTTGGCATAATACATAAGCATTAACTTGGCATCAGTTGTCAATTATGATCTTTAACTTTGTGTTTGCACAATTAAGCACTTAAATTTGAATAGAATTGAACAAATAAACACATTCATTCCACATGACAATTTTTTGTCCTACGTGTACTATGACATGTAGGACACATGTGTCTACTTGTTCAATATTATACAAGTTTAAGTGCCTACTTGTTCACACTTAAAGTTAGAGGTCATAGTTGTCCGATGAAGACAAGTTAAAGGTCATGATTACGTATTATGCCAATAATTTTTGTGACGTTTAGAACCTCACAAAAATATCAATATCCCCTTCCATGAAAGTGTAGCTACATCTGAAGATCATGAATTCCTTGAATTTTCCAGCTTTGTGCAAACTTGGTAAAAGAATTCTAATTGAAAGTTCTCCTGACGTAATTGCCGTCCATGGATTTTCACTTGAAATGCCACAACAATGTTCTAGTATGACCTTGGAACTAATAACCAATGAGAAAAAAAATACATAAATATTCATGATTAAACGATATCTTAAAAGTAATATAGATATTCATAAATTTGTTACAAGTGGAATAGAAAAATGTTTGGAAAACTATAAAAGGAGAATGGAGGAGAGTAACTCATGGAAAATAATAATTAAAAATGTTACTCAGAAACTGAAAGAGAAACAGAGACTTACATAGGAATTAAGCTTCCAACAACTTCAATTTTTGGAATATGAGAAATGTTGGTTGGACCACTGGGAGTTTGGGCTAACTCCTATTGTTAAAACTTTCTTCTAACTTTGGGCAGCCTTCAATTTCCAGGTTCCGTATTTGGTGAGGGCAGAGAATCCCAGGGCAAACGTCCAAACACCACCAGATCACGAAGGGACAACAGCTGCATCAAAGAAACGGGGAAACTACGTGAAAAATCTTTGGTGGGGAGTGCTTTACCTCTAATTGAGCCCTACAAGACACGAATTCAGAATAGTCGACTTCCTATAATTGACAAAAAGTATAGAGAGGCATCACTTCCAAACTTTTTGTTGCACGTGTTTTAAAAACAAACAAATAGTTCCACTTAATAATTGTTGGTATCCCCCATTATGAAGAACAAAACGTTGACAGACTATGTTATCGTTACTAAATATTCATGGAAGTGTCCCTTAATGTCTACGGCCAAAGATTCCGTTCTTCAACAAAACAAATGTGGTGGTGGAACAAAACTAACCCCGTTTAAACAATAAAAATTGTGTCATGAGAAAAAAAGTAGTGCAAAAAAACGCATTCCTCTAACAAGTCTAAATGAAAATTTACCTTGTCGTAATTGCCCGCCACTCATGAATTTTGACTTGATTTACCACAGCGATGTTCAAGTATGACATTGGAACTAGTAACCTTTAAGGAAAAAAAACATAATTTTTCATGAATAAATCATATCTTAAAAGTGATATAGATATACCTTACTTGAAGAATTATAAGAACAACAACAATTTGGTTCAAGTGGACTAGCAGAATGCTGAAAGCATAGATAAAATGCAATTGACTAATAATTTTGCATTTTTTTGTGTCAAAACAATTGCAGGAGATAGTATTAAATTATGTATACAGAACTTCTTTATAGAACTCATAGAAAATAACAATTAAAATGTGACTCAGACATGAAAAGAGAAACAGAGACTTACGCAAGTCCTGAATTATGCTTCGACCAACTTTAACTTTAGGAATATGGGAAATGTTGGACCACTGGGAGTTTGGGCCATTCCGATTATTGCAACTTTCTTCTAACTTTGGGCAGCCTTTAATTTTTAGGCTCTGTAATTTCGTGAGGTGTCGCATGGCATCTCTAGATGGCAGATACTCTAGTTTTTCACAGTTGTGTATAGTTAAATCTTCCAAAGAAACAAGGTTGCTGAGCCCATCCGACAGAGCTTCTAACAATGGACAATTATAGATTTCCAGATACCGTAATTTGGGCATGACATCTGAGAAGTCCACACGTTGTAGCTGTTGGCACCTCGCTAGCATTAATCTTTCAAGAGAAGTAAGGTTGCTAAATCTATGAGGAAGAGCCTTGATTCCGAAATCACATATATCGATATGTGTTAGGGAAGAGAGTTGCATAAGCTGATAGGGCAGAGAATTCCAGTGCCCACGTCCGGTCACCCCCACATGATGAAGGGATAACAGCTGCTGAATTCCATTAAAAATCAATTGGAATGCCTGAAAATCCACCATCTCTGACAAAGGACCGATTTCAAATGCCCATAACCCAGTGAGATGGTGAAGGCCCCCCGAGGGTACACTAATCAATTTGGGACACTTAGATAAACACAAATGTGAAAGTGAAGGCATTTCCCACATGTGTAAAGGCAAGGAGAGTAAGTTGTTACAGCACAAGACCATCAAAGATTTCAGAGACCGACAATGCTCTAGCACTCCACTTGGTAAACTAGTCAATCCATTACAATCGATCAACTGAAGACTTTGGAGGGAAGTCAAATAATTCTCTCCACTGGGAACAGGAAAGGAACTGAAATTGGCGCAGTTGAATATACTTAAGCTCTTAAGAGAATGGAGATTGTACAAGCTTTGTGGCAATTCACGAAACTCTCCACAATATAAGACTGACAGATGTTGTAGAGATAAATTGTTGTGTAGCATCTCATCTGGAAGACAAGTGAGCTCTTTCATATTAGAGACTCTAAGCTCTACGAGAGATGTCAAGTTGCTGCACAAGTTCAACAATGGCATTTCACTGTCAACATTATCAATACTTAATTCATGGAGGATTTCAAATTGACTTGGAGTACTTTTTAACAATGGACACTCTGTAATCGTCAACTTCTCAAGCCTAGGAAACATTCTTACTCCAACTTCATCCCCTTTCCACTCAATAAGGCTAGACATAGACTTCAATACTAGTTCTTTCAGTGACGGGAACACTTGGATATTGCTGCTTGATCCAATATTTTTACCATAAAATTTAGGTCCGATGCATTCCACCTTATGTAACTTTGACAGCTCAAGATGCTGAAGCAATTTCAGTTGGCCAAGCGATGGAATTTCTTTGCATCTTTTGCAACCGCTTAATTTCAACTTGACCAAATTTGGTAGCAAATCTTCACGGAACCATGAAGGAAATTTAGTCCCTAAATAGTCCACTACTGCTAAGGTTTTCAAGTTAGGATGCGGTTGAAGACCATCCAAGACATACTCATCATTGGTCTCACTTCCTTCTTCTTCGTCATGGGACCACACAAATGCCAGCCTGTAGATATTTAATTTCTCTTGTAAATTTGCTGTTCGAGCTTCTTCTCTATCACCGACCAATTGTAGACCATTGATCGTCAATTCACCTCTTAGGTTTTTCAAATGACCTAATTCTTCTATTTGACGACCTTTCTCTAAACCTACCTTGAAAAACTGGAGGGTTTGAAGACAAGTCAATTGCCGCATCTTAAGTGGCATCTGAAAATGTTCATTGTGAATACACCATTCTCCCCAATGCCCATTTGTTTTGTCAGCAGAAGTGTAATATATATGTCTCAAACTTATCATATTTCCCATCTCATATGGAAGCTCTTTAAGTGAATGGCAGTTAATGACTCTAAATGTTTGCAAATTATAGAGCTTGCAAATAGAGTTGGGCAAGGCTGTGATCTTAGTGTTGGAGAGATCAAGATATCTCAAGTATATCAGCTTCCCGATTTTGGCCGACAACTCCTTGATTCCTGAACTGGTTAAATTTAAAGCTCTCAAGAACTTAAAGCTCAACAGCATATCTTCCGATATAGAATTGCTTCTCCAAAACAGTGTGCACAAACGTTGTGGCTCATATATCTTATCTATTTGATTCCTTGGTGACTCACATCCAAAGTATTGAACTTGAGAAAGTTTTTCTCCATCGTCGCCCTTTGGATCAAATAGTTTAGATTTTAAGATATCTCCAGCCAAATCATGCACAAGATCGTGCATCTTACAGTGTGTTATATTTTTGAGCTCATCTAGCTTAACATCTTGCAGCAAGGAATTTTGCAACAAGATTTGAAAAAACCTGTGCCCAACGTCTTCCATCACAGTGGTCTCTTGACATGGATGGAGAAAGCCTGCTGCCATCCAGAGTTGGATAAGTTGTTCCTTCTCAAACTCGGAATCTTTTGGAAACATTGCAAAGTAAGCAAAGCATTTTTTCAGTTGTAGAGATGGTAGATAAACATAGCTGAGTGTTAGGATTTTCTTTATGCTATTTTCTCCCTTATCATTTTCACCTGCAACAAGGGGGTTGCCATCAAGAATTGCTTGCCATTCATGTTTTTCCTTGTTGTGTAAGAGGCCTCCCAACACACTTGCAGCCAACGGAAGACCTTGACACATTTTAACAATCTTGTTGCCTATGCTCGCTAATTCTTCTGGAACCCTGCCATCAACAAATGCTTTTTGTTTGAAAATAGACCAACAATGATCTTCTGTTAACTTTCCCAGCATATGAAGATCGGTTGCTACTGTGGATGCCACCCGCTTCATACGAGTAGTCACAAGAATGCAATTTCCTCTGGATGAATTTATTCCTCTCAAAGTGTCCACGAACTCATGCCACAATGTAGAGTCAACACGCCACAAATCATCCAGGACTAGCAAATAGTTTTTTCCTCCCAATTCATCTTGTAGCTTCTTGACTATTATATCTCTCCTTTGAACCTCAATATTCCTCTCTGTCAACGATTCGAGGATTTGTTCAAGAAAGCTCTTTGTTTCAGACATTTCAGGTAGACACAACCAAATTCTCTTTTCAAAGATTTTCTTGATATGTTCATCATTGTAAATTCTCTTAGCCACAGTTGTTTTCCCTAAACCCCCCATACCCACTATGGGAATGGTGCACAGAACAGCATCCTCCTCTCTCATGTTCAAAATTTTCTCCTTTATCTCAGCAACATCCAAATCTCTACCAACAACATCAGAAGCAACTACTAAGGAATCTGTTTCTCGAATTGGTAGTATTTTCCGAGAAGGAACCATGAGTGATTGTAGACCGAGGTCTTTGGCTACCTTATTGATAGCCGTCAACTCTTTATTGATGTTGTTGATTTTTTGAGACATTTTTCTCTTAAAAGCAGTATGAGAAAAGAAACCACTGACCTTTTTCATTGGGCTGTTCATCACTTTTGTTTTGAGAGATTCATATCTGAATCGATCAAACACATTTTCAGCATCTTCAGCAACTCTCTCAAGCCTGTTGAGCCATTGTTCGACAGACCGTTGTTTCTCAACTTGTGGTGTTTCAACATCATGAATGAAAGCTTGGATTAAGGATACATTTTGTGTCAACATTTCGAGATCTTTGTTGAAATCCCTTGAGCCGTTGACCTCCTCAATAGTGAGAGAAATCAGCTTTTCAAGTAAAACTTGAACAGTAGCACCAATTACAGGATCGGCCATAGTTGTGTTTGCTTCTACACAAAATGTTGTTCCTCTACCAAATTCTTATCAAAGTAATAAGTCCTCTTTAGCAAGTCGTTTGCAGACCACCAAAAAGGAAGACAATAATTCATTCACACAGTAAAAAAAAATTAAAAATTAATAAGGCGGCTAAATACATGTGGACGAAGACCTAGTTTGAGTCTCCTTTTTCCTCTTATATTCATTTATTTAAGTAGTTTTTTGTTTTATTTGTACAAGTGGGTTTTATTTTATTCGTACAAGTAGTTTTATTTAAATTTTATATATGAAATAAAACAGGGTCCAAAATGAGTAGTACAATTATCTATTCTCCTCCACTTGTTGTAACATTAATGGATTTATCTCATTCCTTCCAGCATAGAGACAAAACCCAGAAAAGTTGAAGCTTAACAACTCAAACCAAAACCAAAACTACTTCTCTTCAAATTCAGATAGAAATTTGAACATCGAATTTCAATCTTAAAAATAGAAGATACATTAAAGAAGATATATATTAGGCAATGATGCAGCAGCTAAGTACAAGTTCAAAATGTTTTCTGGAAACAAAAATTCTATTTCTATGGAAGGCATGTACACTGTTCAAAACTTAGTCATACATAATATATCCTCCCCAGTTTCCGCCAAATGCAATTTCCCTTGCCAATCATGACACTTAAACACATCTAAAAGAAGTCTGCTCCAATCTACCATCTCGACAAGGTCCATGTCATTATTGTTTCAACCAAGAATCTGAAACATAGGAGATGGTAAAAAGTATTATTGGAGAAGCAACTCGTTACAAATAACCATTAAAAAGAGATTTTAGTACAAAGCAAGACCTATTAAGATGAGGTGGTATAGGCTAAGGACATTTCAGAGCCAATGAGGCACTCTTTTATATTAAATTCAAGACGACATAGCAGTCTTTTCCTTTAATTGTGAATGTTTCAATGAATTATCCTCTATTGTGAAGAGAAAGTAACGAGAAGTATGCATACAAAAACTGACTAATTACCTTGTCTTTTTCTGCTTTGTGCAACCAGTCTCCTGAAAAAGAAATAGGAAAAACAAAATAATGTCAAAAACTGTGAACATAATTTGGAGAAGCGTCTACTATCATCGGAATCCAAAATGAAGTCTGTCTTGAATCTAAGAATCCTGTGTCAGCCAGAACATACATTTTATCTTCGTATCACAGCTTCATCTTATGAATAGCTCATGAACAGAATTCGATAGTGAGAGAAAGTAGCTTTTCAAGCAAAACTTGAACAGTAGCACCAATTACAGGGTCGGCCATTGTTGCATTTGCTCCTTCAGACTTTCACAATGTCTTCTTCTCAAAAGTGTCTTCTTTTACTAAAAGAAAGGGAATAATTTATACACAATGAATTCAAATAAAGAATAGCTTTTGTTCTGCCATTGTTGCCTTTGCTTCACATTTTTTGTATGAAACAGTAATTTTGAATAATTTGGCATAAACTGATGAAATGGACTAACTTTACAAATCACAAGACGTAAGTGAGCTACAAAAAAAATTGTGAAGAAGCTTACATGGAAAGCTTGGTCTGATAAGCAGAGTAGAGAAACCTTCAACTTAATGGGCAGATGCCCCTCAAACTGGTCCTTCGCAACAAATATTGCTATGATAGCATCCCTGTTAGTAGTACAATATTCTCATGAGAAAAGGAGCTGAAAAACAAAACCATAAGAAGTTGTTCTTGAACATACAATTTGCCTTTTGTACCGCGGAAACCTCCTAGCTGAATCCATGGAAACAGTCTAAATGTAGCATCATCAGTAAGAATTATTTGATCTGCCACACATGAATAGCTCACAAACTGATTTCAATGGCACCAACCATCCATACCTTTCATTAGCTTCACCATACCACCTGAATAGATATGACAAATACTGAGATTCTTCTTCTTCTTTCGTACAGGTTGGGAAAGGGGAGGGGTCAGACATTAATATAACGAAAGAAAGTGGAAAAATAGTCGGAGTTCAAATATTGTGAGAATGCAATACATGACTTTCCTATCATCATGTAATTTTATGGACTGAAACTAATGTAGGCTCTATCTAACAGCTTACTTCCTAAATCTCCTTGCAACTAACAAACTGATTTCCTTTCATTACTGATATTTTAGCAGTTCGACAATTTTACCTCTGATTCTCCATATTGCATCACTCAACTATCTCATTTTGCACTAGAAATCAGCTCAAACAAAGGAGACTAGAATTGAAGTTTGCAAGAAGCATATATAGAACTCTTTGAATGATAACGACATGCGATAGCTCTTTTTATTTGAGTGATTTTGTAGCCCTTACCAAATATTCATGGAAGAGCCAGTAACGAGGTCTATAGCCGAAGAATATGTCCTGGAGAGACTGTTTACCACAGAAACCTTGTAGCATAGCACTTGTTCTAGTCGCCTATGACAAAGAATATAAACTTTGATGATTAAAACACATCTTTAAAGGAGTGAATATCTCAAAAGTATCAAATAGTTCCAAAGGATTGAATGAAAAGCTTCGAAAGCTAAAGAGAAACAGAAACTTACGCAAGTCCTGAATTGTCGTGAACTCCACGTTAATTTGTGGAATATGAGAAATCTTGGACCACTGTGAGTTTGGGCCACTACGATTGGTGCAACTTTCTTCCAACTGTGGGCAGCCTTTAATGTTCAGGCGCCATAATTTGGTGAGGCACCGCATGGCATCTCTGGATGGAAGATGCTGTAGATTTTTGCAGTTAGATAAACTTAACTCTACCAAAGAAACAAGGTTGCCGAGCCCATCTGACAGAGCTTCTAAGTACGGACAATCATGGATCAGCAGATGTTGTAGCTGTTTGCAGCTTACTAGCTCCAATGTTTCAATAGGAAAAGCCTTGATTCCAAAATCAGTTATTCCGATCTCTGTTACAGAAGAGAATTCCAAAAGCTGATAGGGCAGAGAATCCCAGTGTGCATGTCCGTACACCCACAGCACACGAAGGGATGATAGCGGCTGAATGCCATTAAAAATCAATTGGAATGCCTCAAAATCGACCAACTCTGAGAAAGGACCAATACGCAATGTCCTTAACCCTGTGAGACGGTGAAGGCTCCCTACAGGTACACTTTCCAATTTGGGACATTTTGATATATTCAAATATGAAAGTGAAGGCATTTCCCACACATGTAAAGGCAAGGAAACCAAGTTGTTACATTTATTGACATTCAGTGCTTCCAAAGATCGACAATTCTCTAGAAGTCCACTTGATAAACTACTCAATCCATCACAATTGTATAACCGAAGTTTTAGAAGGGAAGTCAAATGATTCTCTCCTCTGGAAACAGGAATGAAACTGAAATTGGTGCAGTCGCCAATACTTAAGCTCTTAAGAGAACGGAGATTGTACAAGCTTTGTGGCAATTCACGAAACTCTCCACAATTTAAGACCAAAATATGTTCAAGAGAGAAATTGTTGCGTAGTATCGCATCTGTAAGACAAGTGAGCTGTTTCACATCTCTGATAATAAGCATTACCAGAGATGTCAAGTTGCTGCACAAGTTCAACAATGGAATTTCACTGTCAACTCTGTCAATGCTCAATTCACGTAGGATCTCAAATTGATTTGGAGTACTTTTTAGCAAAGGACAGTTCCTAATCGTCAACTTCTTAAGCACAGGAAACATTTTAACTCCAAGTCTGTCTCTACCAACATTTCCTTTTGGTAACAATTGCACTTCCTTCCACTCAGTAAGGGTAGGCATATCCTCCAATACTAGCTCTTTGAGTAACGGAAACACTTGGATATTGGCGTTATTGCTGCTTGATCCATTATTGTTACCATCAATACCATAAAATGTAGGTCCGATGCATTCTACCTTATGGAACCCTACCAGCTCGAGATGCTGAAGGAATTTCAGTTGACCAAGCGATGGAATTTCTTTGCACCTTTTGCAACCACTTAATTTCAACTTGACCAAATTTGGTAGCAACTCTTCACTGAACCATGAAGGAAACCTAGTCCCCAAATAGTCCACTACCGCTAAAGTTTTCAAGTTAGGATGCGGTTGAAGACCATCCAACACATACTCATCACTGGTCTCACATCCTTCTGGTTCATCATGGGACCACACATATTTCAGCTTGTAGATTTTTGGTTTCTCTTGTAGATATGTTGTTCGAGCTTCTTCTCTGTTGCATAACAATTGGAGACCTCCAATCATCAATTCACCTTTCAGGTTTTTCAAATGACCTATTTCTTCTATTCGACGGCCTTTCTCTAAACCCACTTTGAAAAACTGTAGGGTCTGAAGACAAGTCAATTTCCCCATGTTAAATGGCATCTGAAAATGCTTATTATCCATACACAGAGAATTGTAATAAACGTGTCTCAAACTTATCATATTTGCCATTTCATCTGGAAGCCCCTTCAGTAAAAAGCATTTACTAACTCTCAAAGTTTGCATATTGTAGAGCTTGCAAATGGAGTTGGGCAAGGCTTTGATCCCACTGTAGGAGAGATCAAGATATCTCAAGTATATTAACTTGCCAATTGAGGCAGACAACTCCTTAATGCCTGATCTGGACAAATTTAAAACTCTCAAGAACTGAAAGCTAAATAGCACATCATTAGGTATATTGCTTCTTGAGAACAATGCGCACAAACGTCCTGGCTCATTTATCTTATCTATTTGATCAATTGGTGAGTCTGATCCAAAATATCGAACTTGAGAAGAAATTTCACCAACATCTCCTTTCAGATCAAATAGTTTAGACTTTAAGATATCTCCAGCCAAATCATGCACAAGATCATGCATCTTACAGTGTGTTATAATGTTGTGCTCATCTAGCTTAACATCTTGCAGCAAGGAATTTTGCAACAAGATTTGAAAAAACTTGTGCCCAACATCTTCCATCACAATGGTCTCTTGACATGGATGGAGAAAGCCTTCTGCCATCCAGAGTTGGATCAGTTGGTCCTTTTCAAACTCAAAATCTTTTGGAAACATTGCAAAGTAAGCAAAACATTTTTTCAGGTGTGGAGATGGTAGATAATCATAGCTGAGTTTTAGAATTTTCTTAATGCTATTTTCCCCAAGATCATCTTCATGTGCAACAAGGGAGTTGCTATCGAGAATTGCCTGCCATTCATGTTTTTCCTTGTTGCGTAAAAGGCCTCCCAACACACTTGCAGCCAACGGTAGACCTTGACACATTTCAACAATCCTGGTCTCCATGATTACCATTTCCTCAGGAACTTCCCCATCAACAAACACTCTTTGTTTGAAAATGGACCAACAATGATCATCTGCTAATTTTCCCAACATATGAAGACCTACAGCTACTGTGGATGCCACCAGTTTCATACGAGTCGTCACGAGAATGCAGTTTCCTCTGGTTGTGTTTATTCCCTTCAAAGTGTCCAAGAACTCATGCCACAATGTTGGGTCAACACGCCACAAATCATCCAGGACAAGCAAATACTTTCTTCCTGCCAGTTCATCTCGGAGCTTCTTGACTATTATATCTCTACTCTGGACCTCAAGTTTCCTCTCTGTCAATGATTCGAGGATCAGTTCAAGAAAGTTTTTTGTTTCTGACATTTCAGGTAGACACAACCAAACTCTCTTTTCAAAGTGTTTCTCGATCTGCTCATCATTAAAAATTCTCTTAGCCACAGTTGTTTTCCCTAAACCCCCCATTCCCACTATGGGAATGGTGCACAGATCAATATCATCTCTCATGGTCAATATTTTCTCCTTTATTTCAGCAACATCCTTGTCTCTACCAACAACATTGGAAGCAACTAGTACAGAATCTGTTTCTCGAATTCGTAGTGTTTGCCGAGGAGGAACCATTAGTGATTGGAGACCGAGGTCAGTGGCTAACTTATTGATAGCTCTCAACTCCTTATTGATGTTGTTGATTTTTTGAGACATTTTTCTCTTAAAATCTGTATGAGAAAAGAAATCACAGACCTTTTTCATTGGGTTGTTTCGGATCTTCACTTGTCTTTTGAGAGATTCATACCTGAATTCGTCAAACACATTTTCAGCATTTTCAGTAACTCTCTCGAGCATCTTGAGCCATTGTTCCACAGCCTGATCTTCAACTTGCCGTCTTTCAGCATCATGAATGAAAGCTTGGATCAAGGATACATTTTTTGTCAGCATTTCGAGATCTTTCTTGCAGTTCCTTAAACTTTTGACCTCCTCAATAGTGAGAGAAAGCAATTTTTCAAGCACAACTTGAACAGTAGCACCAATTACAGGATCAGCCATTGTTGTTTTTGCTCCTTCACAAAGTCTTCTTCATCTGCACCAAAGTCTTCTTTACCTAAATAAAGACAATAATTCATACATCACAATAATTAAAACATTGAAGAAAATGATTGGTTGTGATGACTCCAGTGACACATATCTCTCAAAACACAAACATAGAGTCAACACTTTTTATTTTTGTTTGGAAAATATTGTTTAAAAATAAAAATGAAATATTGAAAATTATTCGACTTAGTTAAATTGATAATAAATCCTTTAATTTTTTTATCACCTTTATATTTTCGAGGGGTTTAGCTGTTTTCCTATATTGTCTTTCTTTTGATTCCATCATCTCCTGTTGTTGATTGTGTTTAGATTATTATTTTGTGGTTGTTAATATGTTGTACTCAAGCCGAGGAACATCTGGAAACAGTCTCCTTATCTCCACGAGATAGGGGAATGGTCTACATACAATCTATTCTCCCCAAACCCCACTTATGAAATTTCACTATGTAGTTGTTGGTGTTTATATTATTCTCTGTAAAAGTAGTCACAGCATTTTCTGCTGTGTCTACTGGGCAAATATTTCTCCAAGCATAGAACGTAAAAATCAAATAGCAAACAGATTCGTACCCACTGCAAATGACAATTAAAAATCCTCATTGCGAGGGAAAAAACGCAGTATCATTCTCAGTATTACAGATGAAAATCACAAAGCATGAATGACTTAACTGACTACAACAGTGAATTGCTTTTACATCGTTACAATGTTATACACAAACTATTTATTGTTCTGTAAGAACTCAATGCCTTCTGACATTTTACCTTCTATAAACTTGGCCATTAGAAGCAAGAACTGAAAAAAGAAATGACTTGCTTCCAACAAAATCCTCATAATCCTTCCAACTGTGCTCTATTGATATTATAATTAGCAGAGTATATCAAATATCAAGGAAAATGACGAGAAGCATTGAAGTCAAGCTACACAAGTAGGAACCGATCATCAGCTCCCAAAAAAGTAAAAGAAGAACATTAGTTCTAGCCAGTGGCAGATTGAAGGGAACACTGCTTGATGAACTGCTAACATATTGTCCAGCATTCATGAATTCATCCTTGCCCGAGGTTATAGACACATTCACGGGTGATGAACCTATAACAAAAGAATTTTATATAAGTGAATGACATCCGAGCACCCTCCTTATAGAGAATCGCTAGGGTGTAGATATTCATCAACGATCTCTAAGCAAGGTGGCAGTATGGAGATGTAAGCAATGAGAATTGAATCTTAAAAGCTGGTACTTACAATCATATTCTGCCCATCCAATTCTTTGTCGGGACAAGTCATATACTATGATCTTATCTTTAAGAACAAGATCTGTAAAAGAAGAGAAAGAGAAGTGAGTGTCAACTAGATTCAATCGTTACTCTAGATTCTCTATAGTCTGGCAGTAATGACGCAAGCAATGCACTAGGGGTCGTTTAGTTGTGGTATTGAAGCAAATAATCCCTACATAAAATTCCTCATAAGATAGTACAGTGTTCGGTTGGTCAAATAAGAACAAAGTGATCACCGGACAATTGATTTATAGTTTGTAGTAACCACCACATAACAAGTGCTTCAGTATTAATCATTGCATAAACAATATATCCTTGCATTATAATCCCCATATAACTAATAAGTGAACCAAACAACCCACTAGGGAACCAGCAAAGATACATATTGTACGACAAAACTACATCATGACATCAATATTTCCACTCCAAATCACATAGAACATATGACTCCTATAACTACTTGATCGTCTCACTTTTACCTAGCATGAGATCATATATCAAGGACACCCATTCCCTCCCCTCTCCCCCACCAACCTCCTCTTCTCGCGTGAGGGATATAGTATTACATAGTTGTTTCAAAGAATGGAGCATCTCATAGGGTATTAGGAGAAGATAGTCAAGCACAAATAAAGTTGATCCATATTGCATTATATTCATCACTTCTCACAACAAATACTAGTTTTAGCTTTGGTCTATGGCCACATGCCGATTGTCAAAATTGCCACTTTTGATTTGAGTTTCAACAGTGGACTATTGGAAACTATACAAACACTTTAGACCTCATCCCTTCAATTTGAGTTCACTGTTACTTGCTACATGAAAGGAATGAACAAGATACAAGCCTAAACAAATATTTCAGTTTCACTATTTACAGCTATAAGAAAGACAAACACAGAGCCAAGATATACAAAAGGCTGCTACATTATGTCCATGAACTACGTTACACCAAGAACTCTGCATCTGTTTCTACAACTGCTCTAGCGGACGACAATCTCCGTAGCCTAGACAAGTACTTCTGAACCAACATTATCACAGAAACAGAAAGATCATAGCACAAGGTGTTTCCTATAATACAGACAGAACCTTTAGAAATGGAAATGCAACCACATTCACAATATAATCTTTCTTTCCACTAATCAGCTTTCCATGAATTCCACTTTCTGCTCTCTTTGAACATCAGAGAACAACTGCCTGTCATATATGTCTATACATGCTACCTTTCGGCTTATTTACAATTGTTTAACCTCACTGAAACCTCACTATGATAGTCTAAAGCTTCGAAGGATTTTATAAGAGCAAAGAACCAAGAAAATCTAGTAATAGCAGGAAATGCATCTGGGCTAAGAAGGAAGCATATTTTTCATCCATGACTTGAGAAAGTAGCTGACAGCATAAAGGAGAATTCTTTGACTCTTTCAAATGAACATCAACATGCAAGGGACTGAAACTCCCAAACTTCAACGAAAATTTGTTAAGCACCCACAATACTCAAGCACACATGCATAAAGATTATCACCCACAATGTTATGCACCACCCACTAACGAAGTTAATATGTAGATGAAGCACGAAGTAACCATTTATCCAGAAACCAACCTCCTAAGATTGTTAATCCTAGATCATTTTCTTCAAAGATAACACACCACATAGCAGCACCTTCCTGTTAATTACATAAAATAGAGTCACTTATCTTTGAAGTTCATAACAATGAGAAGATAAAAGTAACTTGGTTATATGACCTTTTAGTAGAAGATGTTTAAATACAAAATATGCAGGTTCTAACACTCACCAAAAAGCCCATATGAGCAAGGTAGTCTGCTGGTCTTAAATCCATGGATGCATCACCAGCAAAGTTTAGACACACTGGAGGAAAAATATCCTCGATGCTGTTTGAGAAATAGGGGGACATGCTCAAGTCACCAAAGAGGTGTGTATAGACCATTTAAGTTCTTATAACTACGATTAAACATTCATTGAAAACAAAAAAACAACCTTGAAGAAACTAGATAGCACGGTCTTTTCCCTGATATGATTGGCCTGGCAGACGGTGAAACGATTGCAGTTATCTGCAGATGAATAAGTTAAAACAAAAGTAGAGAGAACTTGTTAATTAGTGATGCCCATCTGATCTGCGCATTTTAGTGATTCGACTTTGCTGTTTCTCAAAGTAATTCCAAGAAGTAAGAAGGATTCAAACTTCACCAAAGATCAAGGATCCTATATAGAGATTTTCTATATCCATTGTAACTTAATCATAATGTTTTTTGAATATTTTGTGCTGCTCTAGCATGTCTTTTTTTTTTTTTTTTTTTTTTGATGACAAGGGAAACCAAATGTCTTTATGAACTAAATACCTTCTATTAGGATTTAGATAGATTCTTTTTTGGAGGTTTAATCATTATATTTTCTTGATTATTATTTAAATTGACTTCTTCTTGCTAGAATTGTTTACGTAATTGTACTTTTGATGATTTTGAGTACTTAATCACCAATTAAATTGCCAAGGTAATTTAAGTTTACCAGGAAGAAGGAGAATTCAAGTCTAAAACCTGAATTGGATAGCCTTTGATTATACGGAGTCCGTTGATTATATTTGATTAATACTGACAAGAATCCCCACCGGAAAAGATGGTGATTATATAGGGGACAGATATATAACCACTGACCTTAAGCATTCATCTTTAGATAAAGAATAATTCTGGATTATAATCGTAGCCTATGGGTCCATAGGTATAACTTATAAGTTAATGGGCAAATATAACAGGTTCACTCAACAAAGAAATATAATTGTGGAAATTAATTTAAGAATCTTGGAGCAAATCGGGAAAAAAAACACTTACAGCACTGATAAAGGGTTCATAAGCTTCTGACGCAAGATAAACTAAAGTAGTACCAGAATCAACAATAGTTCCTCGATCATTAGAGGACACAAAAACTCCTGGATCAACAGGTAAAATTTGCCCATTAACAGCAATGCTCTGCAGATACACAGTGTAATGAACCCTGCACGATTGGAGAAAAGAAACAAATAGATGACACCTCAACGATCCTCTTTCTGAGTACACACTATTAACAGTGCAAATAACTGATTGGAAGCGCAAGCATGTTGGAGAACATCAAAAACTATCAAAAGTGGAATAAGTGTTGAGTACATGAAAGTAACCTATATGTTTGGGTAAGTTACATATAGTTACCTATATGTGAAGAGCAATCCATCTGGCATTCAAAACTAAATTGATGGATATATTGAAAGATTTTCACGTATTGATGTTGCCACCATATTTACATGTAGACTACTTTGAAAAACATAACGCATCTTGAAACGCCAAATAGAATACCAAGCCCTTGGACTGTTGACTTATATCAAGAGCCTAATGTTGCTTAATCTCTACCAAGCTCTTGGACGGTGGATTGATATCGAGAAGTTAATGCTACTTAATCACTTCTTCTCTCTTTCTTTTTCTGAGAAGGTGGGAATGTTGAGTGGCAGAGCCAAGAACTTATATAGGGGGGTTCAGAACACCAACTTTTGGACCCCCTTTACCACTGACTATAATTTTTCCTAAAGTCAAGGGGATGCAACAATTTTATATAACCCAATTTTTTTTTATTTTCACAGTATAATTCTTTTCATGAAGGGGGTTCCCCCTCCTTCTTACTAGCTTCACCCCTGGTTCTGAGGGAGGGACAGTAGGGCACTAAATATTTGCATCTGCTGCAGGATATAAACTGATGCACAAATTACTTACTAACAATTCTAAGCAAGAAGGACTTATCATCTACTTTAACAGATATACAAGATGGAGAAGGTATAACGACCGGAACCAAATAGCACATAGGATCATTTTTTGCATATTTTCATGCTCTACCAGTATCACAAGCTATCACAATGATTATCATATAACCTAAGGCACGCTTCATACATAACTTTTAATTTTAATTTTAATCTTTTTGATAACCATGGAGTCCAGACCAGCTTTCACGCACACTTTTAATTTCTTAACATTCTAATCTAGAACAAAACAGTTTAGTTATCATATAGAAATTGAAACAATAATACGTACTTTGACGGAACAAGGGGACTATAAACGATGCTCGGATTCAAAATCTCACCAAGAACTAGTATACCTCCACCATTGCCATCTCCTTTCAAACAATGTGAAAACACTTTTGGAGATATTCCATGTGAAAAGAGTTGAGATATTACTGAAAGACCTTGTTGACCAAGCCCAAAAATTCCATCAATTGCTCTATCCATCTTGGTCAGGCCCCCAGACTGAGAGGTACTGCACCTGTTTTGATTTCAAATCAAAGTTTAGGAAGAAAATGCATGCACTGGCTAAAACTTACCACCATAAAACAAAGAGAACGTTAAGCAATGGGGCCTATAGACATAGACTTAAGAGAGAACAATCAAATACTTCAAGTATACAAAAATGTCTAAAACATTGTGTCAAATGACATCTTCAAGCAGAAATGTTAGACCATGCATGAGACAACTCAACTCTATTTACTCAGTTTCCCTACAAAAAGAAATGAATTTAGTATTTATGCACATTTGATCACCATTGAAGCATTGCATTACCCATCAAGTAGAGAGAATCATGTTGCCTAGTTACAAATGATTCAGATAGCTTCTAGGTGAAGTATGGTTTGCTTCTAAAACAAAACCTTGATTAGTAAAAGTTTAATTATATTGATAAACTTTTACTTCTCTATAATACAGATCTTGTTAGTCCTATGTTAGCAAGACTACTAAATCTAAGTTGCTCGGACTCTTCATTTTCGGTGCCGCTCCCCTGTCGAGTGGGTGTGGAATCCGTACCAGATCTGGTCAAATGATTTTGGATACCTTGACCAAAATCAACGGAAAATAGATACAATGATTTATATAATCAAAACAAAAGCTAAGGTGAAATTGAAGAAAACGAAATACCTAGCATATTGAAATTTCTTTGTCAATCTTTTTCCTTCTATCTCCTTCCGGGATTCAACTCCCAAGAATTAAAGAAAGACTTGTGGAACTTGTGATCTTAAGCAGGCCACATTTGTATAAATGTTTGTCATTACTCTTTAAGGGCAAAATGCAAAGTTTAAGTTAAATGGTTCCAAAATTTAAGGAAGTTGCCATTATTTTTGGAAAGGATTAAAAAGAAACTTCGCCACATAAACAAGGTAGGAGGGTGAATGGAGGACATCTTTGTAATCAGCGTTCCAAGACCTGATTTATACCTTACATGAAGCTTATTTTAAACATTAAGCAAATGCTCATGATAAAGTCATTTTGTATCACATATATTAAAAAAAACAGATTCATGCAAAAATCGAGTTCCTTGTTGAAGAAGTATGCCAAAATTCAATTTTACATGGAACAAAATGATGATCTAATCCTATTAGACCCCAATAGTATTAGTTTTTAACTTATCCATATTTTGATTTCACTGACTAGCCTCATATAGTGGATCTTTTCTTTAAGAAAGGTTAGCCACATTAATCAAGTAATTAGGAGGTTCTTTTGGTTGACGTCTCTTTTTAATAGGCTTTAATGATCGATATCAGTTCCACATACACATAAGAGTATATCAATATAGCCATCCAAGTAATCACACTCACCCAAAAACAATTGGTGATGAAGAGTTGGCAGTCAGTGAGGTCCCCAGGACCGTGTCAAAATATATCAAATCCGACACGTAATAACCAGTTGTGCCACTGTTATCTCCGTAATGGAAGGTGTAAGCACACTGATTTGTTTCGCTAGAGCACTCATCCGAAGCACACCTTCGGTCTGAACAAGAGATAAGAGATGCAGTTGATGAGCTTGCAGTGTCATAGAAGTTGAGCTCAACCTGCAATAACATATAGTGTTACGAAATTCTAAAAGAATTTTTTTGCTTTATCATAATTTATAAAGAAAGTGAAGTAACGACAGTATGAAGGAAATAAGGTCTACCCCAAGTCCACTTGTTTGAGGACAATTGTTGCAGGAACCACATGTAACCCACAAGATATCACTTCCGGTATCAATCTGCACATTGTATTCTCTTGGTGGAGATCCCAGTTTGACTTTAGTATAATAAAAGCTAAAATTACAGCAAAAATAGAAAACCAAAAAAGATGATGGTCAATAACATTGGTTGGGAGAAAGAGTTGCACATTTACAGTATATACAAAGTGCTTAACAGCAATCACTAAATCATCAACTCCAACAACAACACAAAGAAAATGCCATATTTGATCATATATTAGAAATTCCCATAAAACAAAGCACATCAATTTTAACTTAAAGTTCTACCCTAGAACTAATAAACAACAAGAATTAAAGCAAAGAGACCAGAATCTAAACCAAAATCCACCTGTAGAAATGACATCGAAGCACCACCAACAATGAAACAGATAGCACATCATCATGAATGCTTTTCTATACCTTTCAATCTCAGGAACCACCGAACCACCAATAACAAAACAACAAGGACATCATCATACAAATGAAGTACAATTTTGCACGTTGCAACATCAGGAATCTCTCGCTCCAAGCCATTTCAAAAGAAGACCTAATGAAACAACAAATGCAAAATGGGTGTGTGCACAAATGGTAGAATGTCAATATAATAATCCCAAGCACCAAAGACCTTTTCTTGATCAATTTTTCCTCAAACCAGATACGAATAAGTACAATTTTTCTTTCCATTTCAACCGATTCTCGTGTGCATCAAATAAACAAAAACTCTCTCCAGAGTATCACAGGCCATAACATCAAAAAGAATCAAACATTCCCGAAATTCGTGGAAATTACTATCTAAATAATTGACAATGAAGATTTAAAAAAGGAAACAATAATAACAGAACAAAAAATGAGTTCATCTCTGTATTCACTTTTACTTTATCACATCATTTTTTTATCATATTAATATGCAAAGAATTGCAATTTATAGTATTTTTCGTGTCAATTTAGCGTTGAAAATTAGTTGAATTTGACAAATAAAAGTGAACGGACAGAATAGTTAATCTTTCTAATCCGTCATAGGAACTAACATACCCGACTAGGAAGGGGTCGGAGGAACCGATAACTGGAAAATCGACAACTCCACTGGCGAAATTCTGCAAAATTCGAGCATGTCTAGCTCGGTCTCTAGCTATGAGTTCTTCTAACTCAACACTGTGATTCACCGGAAACACTCTTTCTAAACGCAGCACTCCCGCCGGAAAACTTGCCCCAATTCTGCCGTCTTCTTCCGCTGCAACAATAGCAATAGCGGCGGTAGCCGCCATCACCATCATCAACAACTTCATGCAATTGCCAGGCAGCATACACACAATAAAATACAAATAAATTTTAGCTAAAACAGTATTGAAGTTCACAAATTCAACAAATTAGTACAGCTAGAGCCAATTTTCGAAAAAAGAAAAGAAAAAACTTTTTTTTTTTGAAATGTTATTTCAATTGAATTTCCTGAAAAAATCACAGTAATTATCGACATTTTTCCTTAATGCTCGGTCAGTCCAACAATAGTTGCTACATGACACACTTTAGAAATAATAAATAATAATCATAATATTACTATTTTATCTTTTGAATTTATTAAATTTAATGTTTGGAGAAATGAGCAACATGATAAATAGGAGTATTTATTAGCAAGGGTAATATAAATTAAAAAAAAAGTAAATTGTCTGTTGATTTTTTAAAATAGACAAGTATTATTGGACAACTATTTTTAATATAGTAGACAATTATTGTTGGATGAAAGGCATAAAAAAATTATTTCTCAGTCTTTTTCGTATTGAATTAGAATAAGTATATCTAATATATTTCTATAATTTTAAAATTTATAAAATATGAAAAAATTGTTTGATAGGAGTGCAATATTGGTCTTAAAGTTTTATTTATAATATTTATATAATTAAGTGTCAAGAACCTTACTTTTATTCATAAAAATAATTGTTTAATTATTTAATTGTCAATTAAATAAATTAAGAGAAAAGAAAGAAATACTTAGCTTGAATAGGTTGATAGTTAGCCATAGAGCAATATAAAATTAAAAATAGTTTGCCTCTCATCTTTACTTTGGTTCTTCTTATGGTCAATTGTGAATTTCATTTGTAATTAAAATCTTAATTATAATTTTCTAATTGTTGGTGAATCTAATTATTACGAAAGATAATGTTGATTCAAATAATTGATACAGATAATAGATCAATATATATGATTAAAATTTTGTTGACCAATTGTATGGGTTCTGATTTTCTTGAATGATTTCATGCATAGGGTATATTTTTTCAGAGTTTTTACGACTATGAATTTGTTTTCAATATTTAAAAAGCATGTTCACATATGCAATTTCAAATATTGTGGCCTTTGATAAAGTAGATATCTACATATTTTATCTATACCTTGCAAATTATATTCTTATTTAATATTTAAGCATAGTGTTATATGTTAAGAAAAATTGGTTTTAAAAATCGATTCAACTTTTAAGAGAAATTCATTTTTGAAAGAAGTCACCACTTAATTTTGTAAAAGAAATTAAGAAAACTTTTATCTGAAAAGCATTAACAGAATTAAATCTAAAAAAATTAGAAAAAAAGGTATAGGGTTCTTATTTACATTACAAGAAGGTTTTTAAGGCATTTGAAGTGTCCGCTAACGCGCGATTATCCAATGAGGCGATGACTTGAAAAAACTTGACTAACTTTTGGTAAAAAAACACCTTAAAAGTAAATAAAGACATTTTAAAATAACTTGAAAGAAAATTAACTTGGAACATTTGAGATCATTTTAGAAGGAAAACAAACTTTGTCAAAAAGGACTAAGTAAAGAAAGATAATTAAATAAAATCACTTCAAATAAATCATCATAACCAAATGGTTCGTTTTAAGAGATTTAGGCCTCATTTGTTTTCATTAAGATTAAGACCTTTGAATCTGAATACACGTCTGAATATTAAAATTTGCATTAAGAGCTAGGTGTCTAGATCTAAATACACATCTGAATATTAAGATGTGGTCTCCAAATTTGAACACTGGATGATTATTGTTTGTTTTCAATATTTGAATGTGCATATGAAATCAAACATTATATTAATAAAATGTTATAAAAAATTCATTTCCACAAAAAATATTACCTTTTGATTAAAAAAATATCATAATCATCAAGCATTACATAAATAAATCATGAATAAAAAATATTTTATAGGCACAATATAATATCAAAAAGTTCAATGAGTATGATAGATACTAATTGAAAAATAATAAATAAGGCATCACATTATCAGCGCCTAACATATATTTTGGCTAATTAGAAAAACTAAAGAATTCTTATCTTTTTTTCCCAATAACCTTAATCCAATTCTCTAACTTGTGAACCTCTAACGTCATTCATGTTTTTTTGTAGCGGAAACTTTCATAAAATATACTAACACATGTACTATATAATGACTCTTCCCATCCAAGTCCATCTAATTTTTCCATATATTCTTCAAATGTAGGTGCACTATTTTTTAATCAATAACTCCAGAGTAGTAATCATCTTCTCATCAATTTCCAATTCAGATGAATAAGTTTTGTTTCTTCTCCAAAACTCTTTTTTTCCAGCTGAAACTGAAGTTTGGGATGTAGAATTATTAGAAACTCCATTATTTTTGTCACCAACTCGTTCAACAACAATAATATATCAAAGAGTCTCAATAAAATTATTAGCCTAAGACAAAATTCTGATAAGAGACCTCAAATATGTATACATAGTTATTATTTTTAATTATGAATAGTAGTTTTTTCACTCAAAAACCTTGATGAACATTAATACACTAAAAATATTATTGTGACAAGTGTTCTTGACAAACATCAATACACCCTAAGAAAATTATTAATATAAAAAAATTACTTGTAAAGATTATGAAAACTTACCAGTTCAAGAGGAAAAAATTGATGTTTGATTGGGAAAAATAGGAAGAAAGTTTGTAGTTGAGAGAGCAAAAGTCACGCAAAGACCGAGAGAGGCGATACATTGTTATTTTATAACTTATTAAATAAGTTTGAATGATGTTAAGACTCTCCTACAGATCTGAACCGTTCAGACCTTTTCAGGTCCATTAAGAGGCTTTTTGAAAAAAGATACAAATGGACTTGATGGGTTGAATCCGAATTATTAAGATTCAGACCTCCATTAAGTGCAAACAAATGAGACCTCAATCAAGTTAAACCAAAGTTAAAATCAATTAAAACAAACAATGATACATGACAAAATTTAATTGAAGGAGAAACAAGCTATTGGCCCTCGCCCAGATATCATTTCTCAGGCCCAAATTTAGTTACTGTTCGCCTGGACTAGAATTTGACCCAACTTGTTGCTACAAATCTATTTTCGTCCCTGTATCAACTATATACAGTTATTATATATCAATGTATATTGACTGTTTTTTTAAAATATTTGACAAAGGCGCAGGAACAATGCGCCTTACAAGACGCAAACACAGATAGGACTGCGACTTGTAAGTCTCTGTCTCCTTGTGCCTTGTAAGGCGCATAGGGGCCTGCACCTTCCAACCCTAATTTAGACGTTGTCTCCCCCCTTCCCCCTTTAAATGTTACCTTTTTAATTTCAAACTTATTTTTGTTGCCCTTTTGGAAACTCCACTCAATTTTTTTGCCCTTTCGGCTGCGGACTCCTATGATTTATCACACTTGGCGAGCAACAAACATGAAGATTTTTAGAAACATACATATAAATACAAGTTTTGTTATAGCACAAATCCAAAGGGAGATTAGGTTGATGATAATTATGTTACACTGCTCCAGAAGAGCTCATACATGCACTAACTTAGGGGTCGTTTGGTAGTTGTATAAAATAACTCTTATTCATGTATTAGAGTCAGTAGAATTTATATGACATTTGGTAGGTGGATATGTAAAAAGTTATTCATATATATAATTAATACGACGTTTGGTAGGTGGATAAGAAAAAAATTGTTCATGTATAAAATTAATATGACGTTTGGTTGAAAATTTCCAAATTCGCATACCTAATAAATGTATAAGTTATGAAGAAATTTGTGTATTATTTATGCTGAGCAAAAGGACATTGTATCATTTCTATAAATAATACAAAAAATTGGTTGAATAATACAACCATGTATAATCATTTTTTGTATAGAACTATATTTATTGAGATGAATATTATATTTATATTTAAATATAACAATAGATTAAAATAACAATATTAAGAGTCCCTATATTTGTGGAATAAAAACTTTGTGGTGAATAATTTCTGAAAATAAATTCTTACTAGGATTAAAATTAGCGTCAGGCTCAAGCAACGCATATATAAATATTTACATCTCCCCTATTGACATTTTACTTTTGCTTCTCTCTTTCTGCCACAATTCCAATGGCCGACACTTCGAGTACCTCCACTACCACTAGTAGCACCGCCGCTTCTACGACGGCAAACCCACCGGAATCCAAAAGTTGGGCAGACCAAGCCGACGAGATCGATCAAGCTGAGCAGTCGGCAGAGCAAGCCGACGAGATCAATCAAGCTGAGCAGTCTTCCGCTTCTAATGAAGAAGATGCTACTGCCGAGATAAATATCGGATCTCTACAAGTCGATGAGTCCAAAAGAGACAACTCCACTCTCTCTGAGCCGGAAGATTCCAGCATACAAGCGGTACGTTTTTCCTCACTCTTTATTGTTTTTGTTTTTTGGATTTGATTCACTCTTTGGAGCTTGAATAAGCTGATTTTGTTTTGTTTTTAGCTAAATTAGGGTTTTATCAATGAAATATATAGGTTACATCTGGCGATACTATGTACAAATCAGCGAAGAGATTTGAGGATTTGAACTTATCTCCTGAGCTATTGAAGGGATTATATGTACAAATGCAGTTTGAGCGTCCTAGCAAGATTCAGGAGATTAGTTTGCCTATGATTCTTACGCCTCCGTACAAGAATCTTATTGCTCAGGCTCATAATGGTTCTGGTAAAACTACTTGCTTTGTGCTTGGCATGTTGAGTCGGATTGATCCAAAGATTGCTGCCCCTCAAGCTCTCTGTATCTGTCCAACCAGAGAACTGGCTATTCAGGTATGATATAAGATGCGAATACCCTTTTTCTTCTTCTTTTTGTTGTTCATTTTTGTTTTCGCCTGCACCAAGATATTGTTACGGGTAAAGAATTTCCTTTAACTTACTAAGGCTTAGGTAGATGGAAAGAAATCAAGTTTTCCTAGTTGGCACCCAGGGGTGTGGCCAAGTTGTCAATCAAGTGGTTGAGAGCCATGACGTCTTAGGTTCAAAACACTAGGTGACTCTTCCTATCTGTGGTGAGAGGTTAAATTAGTCGAGGTAGTCTCCCTAGATCTTTGATCAACATCATTGACCTAGGCCTATCTTTGTGTGCAACAATAATGTTGGCATTGGAGAATTAATTTCTTGCAGGATCAATTACTTTACAACTTTAATGCTTAGCTGAATGGAAAGTTTTGCCCAACATTATGTGTGTCAGATTATGCATGCGTTTTAGTTTTATATATGCTTCACTAGATATCTATTTCCCAGAAAGGTATATGCTACACGACATATCTATATTATAGAAACTTTACCTACATTGCTTGTATATTATGTTGTCTGCATGGTTATGTTTTATGTGTTCATGTATATAGTTTTGAGATGGCCAGACATGATGCGAAGTATTCATATTTGATTTGATTGTTTGTCATCTAGAGTGGTGGTTTAAGCTGTTTTTTATGGGGAATTGTAGAATCAAAAAGGAAGTTGAGGAAAGAATGATACTTTTTAGTGTTTTTACATTTCAAAGAAGAATTTGATACGTTACTTCATTATTCCGTTTCTTCATTATTCAACAAACAAAAAATACTTTAGAAGGTTTAGTTTTAAATGGTTGATAATGTTGCAGAATATGGAAGTGCTATTGAAGATGGGGAAGTTCACTGGCATAACATCAGAGTTAGGTATCCCAGCAGATTCTGCCAACTATATTCCAATTTCAAAACGGCCGCCTGTTACGGCACAAGTAGTGATTGGCACACCTGGGACTATAAACAAGTGGGTGACGGCAAGGAAACTGGGCATGAGTTGCATGAAAATTCTTGTGTTTGATGAAGCGGACCACATGTTGGCAGAGGTAGTTGGTTCTCTATCAGCACTTGCTAGTAGTGTGCCTTTGGTTTTTTCCCCCTTTTGTTGATGTTTATTGTTGTTATACATGTAATTTTTGAATTATTTAAATCACTTCTTGTTTTGTGTTTGTTGGTGTAAAAAATGGATTTAACCTTTGCTTTCTAAGATGAACGGTAGTGTTGAGCATAATGAGCTAGTTTTCTAGTTTCCAGTCTCATATTTAGGGATTTTGCTCCAAATTTTAAGAGTTTGTGCTTTGTCCTTTATCAATTTTCAGTATCTGAAATGGTTTTTTTGTTGCACACACAGAGTGGTTTTCAGGATGATTCCATAAGAATAATGAAGGCAATTGTTAAAGCCAGCGCCAACTGCCAGGTTGGTTAAAGTTTGGCCTTTGTGCTTTTTAAATTTTCAGTTCACCTGACGATGGAATTCTCTTTTAGGGTTTTGCTGCTGTGAATTGCTTAGTTTGTAATAAGAGTCTGCATAACTTCATAGGCCACATGCAAAGTTGATACAAAAGTGAAAAGAGAAAATTTTGCAGCATACCTAAATTTAGCATGTCAGAATTACAAATCAAATTGTATACTTGTTTTCTTATGATGGTGGTTCCGGGACAACTTACCTGCACTTATAATAATTTATCTCCTAAGTAAATCTTTTTACGGAAGGCCTAGACAGATATAGGAAGAGACCTTCCTCAATGGTTGTTCGGTCACACCTTTGGTGCATCAAATTATTTTTTACAACAGTAGTAACTATGCCTCAGTTGCAACTTAAGTTGAGGGTGAATCAAGACTGATCATGTCACTCCATTTTTCTTGAAACTGGTAAAGTTGCATTCTCTAATGATGGAGACCTTCAAAAAATTGTTAAGAACAGCCTAAGGTACTTACAAAGAATTTACCAACTGTTCAGCTTCTTCTATACAATGTTCTGTTGTATACTCAAGCATAGTCCAGTTGATCTCTGGTAGACAGAAGAAGAAAGAAGAAAGAGATGGTTATATGTCTCTTCTTTCTCACAGTCATGTCACTCCATTTAAACTCATTTCAGGCCAATACTATATAAAATAAATGTACAAAGTAGTAAAATTTCTTTGTATTTTCTACTGACGTATAAAACGTATATCTCTCTGTAAGGAAGAACAACTCCTAGAAAAGTATAGGACACAAAATAGAAGTGCAGGTGCTAACATGAATAGAACATTTCCTTATTCAGTAGGTATGTCCTTCATGGAGCATTTGCCAAATTCAGTGTTCCAAACCTAACCAACTAAATTTGCTTTGAAGTACAACAATGCACATAGCACTCACAGCTGCAAAACAATATAGAGAAGCAAAATCGCTGCTAGTCTTTATCTCACTAGTAAAACGGAATAGGGGCTGCCTCATGTTTTCTCTATATGTACGCATATGGGACAGGGAGTGGGAGTAGAATATCAAGCAATATCTAAAATCTAAATCTTCACTGTTTTCATTTAGTGAGTACCAAGTATAGTCTGAGGCTTAAATTAAGGTGCATTTCATAGAGCTGGCAAATACCTGAGTTTTTTTTTCTGCAAAAAAGGGATGTGGTGAGGGCTGCAAATGGGTCTGTAGTTGTTGTTTATAATACATTCTTCCTGATAAGCTTCCCCCATTGGATGATTACTTGGAAAAAAATTGATGTTGAACTTTTCTTTTTCATCATCTCAATTTGCAGGTGCTTCTGTTTTCTGCAACGTTTGGGGAAAATGTCAAAGCATTTGTGACAAAAATTGTTCAAGATCTTTTCGTGCAAGATTACAACCAAATGTTTGTGAAGAAAGAAGAACTTTCACTGGATTCAGTGAAGCAGTATAAAGTGCAGTGTCCAGATGAACTTTCAAAAATCATGGTGATTAAAGACAGAATACTTGAACTAGGACAGAAGGTGGGGCAAACAATTATATTTGTTCGTACCAGAAACAGTGCAAGTATGTTGCATAAGTCATTGGTTGACTATGGCTATGAAGTGACAACAATTCAAGGTGCTCTTAGGCAAGAAGACAGGGACAAAATAATCAAGGAGTTCAAAGATGGATTGACACAAATTCTTATATCAACTGATCTTCTTGCTCGTGGATTTGACCAATCACAGGTAACTTTTGATTTGAGGCTTTCCAGTTGCCAACCTTATGTATGCTATACAAAGTTGTTTCTTCTTCTGGAGGTGAAGCTTGTTGTGTAGCTATAATATTTAATCTCTTTCTTTCTTGATCCATGTCTTGGTGGCTAACATTTAGAAAATCTTAAAAGCTATTATAATCTGTTTGCAGGTTAATTTGGTGGTTAATTATGACCTCCCTGTGAGACATGAGAGTCCAACAGAGCCAGATCATGAGGTATACCTGCATCGGATTGGTAGAGCAGGACGTTTTGGACGCAAAGGTAATTTGTTGTCACTTTCTTATGCATGCTTCCTTGATAGATTAATGGCTGAAAATGAGCCACATATAAATGTTATGAACTTTATGCAACACTTCCCTCTTGTGTTGAGCAGGTGCGATATTCAACTTGCTGTGCAGTGACCGAGACAACATGCTAATGTCAAAGATTGAGAACCATTTCAACCATCAAGTGGCTGAGGCATGTATCTATTGTTTACGTTACTGCATTTTGAGCTTTTCTTTATTTTTGACGCTTAGGATCCTACCCAAAATTTTTGTAGGATTAGGTCATTCGTGCATACAGGTGCTTAGCATCTGACTGCTTATGTTCATGGTCATCTAAATAAGGCTGGAGATATAGTATCATGATTAACTATACACAGGGTTGGTAATTTGTGGCTTGAAATTAGTTTAAAGTATATTACCCCTAGTTAAGATGGAACAAACTTAACCTTCGGGGTGGCCCAGTGGTTTGGGCTTGGGACTTCTATGTTGGAGGTCTCAAGTTCGAAACCCCTTGCCAGCGAAAGCAAGGAGTTTGCCTTCTGGGTCGAGCTTGCGCATCGGGCTTGCCTAGTGCGGGTTTGCTCTCCTATATGGTTTGCGAGCTATTGCATAGGAGCGGGGATTTTATCCTATGCGCACCCAAAGGGTAGCGGCTGCGGGTTTCCCTTGTCATAAAAAAAAAAAAAAAAAAGATGGAACAAACTTACCTCTTTAGAATTTCATCATTGTGTGTGTGAGGAGGGGAATGGGGGTGCAAATTCACACTACAGTAAAAACTAAAAACTTATAATACAATTCCGAGTGAAATGCAGATGTGATTCAAGATAAAGATAAGATGAACAAAGCATTTAGGATTATGGTCGAATGCAACATTTGTAGCATGCTATTCACAGGAAAAAGAATCTAGACAATTTCTAGTTCAATTTGGTATTTATCCATGGGACATAACATTAGACTCGAGTTAATTGTTTCATGTTGGTTATGTAGATTCCCTCATGGAATAGTGAAGACGACTTTGAAAATGCTCTGAAGATAGCTGGCTTGCTGTAAGCAAGAGTAGAATGTTCGTTAGCGTATCTCAGGAGGGAGGGATGCTCTACTTACTTAGATGTTTCCACTGTTGAGTTTTGACAACATCTATATATTTCACTGAAGCAGCATCAGCAATAGACTCCGATCGAGTCTTGTCCAGTGTGTAGTTTTTCTTAATGTCTTGCTAGATTTTGTTTTATTTATTGACTTCGAGTAAAACAATACTGGCTGGCTGGTAATCACATTTGTATCGTTGACAGAGCAGTGCTCCTGAAAGGCTTTTCTTCTTGATTGCTCTCATGCTTCACTTACAACTATCCCAACCTAAATATTACCTAAAATTGGCTAGGATTTTTTTCTTCCTTTTCTTATTTTTATACCACTTTTCGTGAGGAATGGTTGAGGTGATGAACAAATTGACATTTCATATCCACTAATAGAAAATATTCACATCTCAATTATGATTCTCTACTCTGCATATAATATAAAGATTAATCATAAAATGCAACCACACAAAATATTAGTACTACTATTGGATATTGTTCCAAGTACTAAAAAAATATTACTAATTAATTAATAGTGTAATAGACTAATACCATATGTTTTCTAATTTTTTCTTTTTTATATAAACCATTATAGTTAATTAAGTTGAACCCATTCAACATATATAGTTTAGGTTTCGTTTTTTTTGGGTTTTCTTGTTCTAGAAGATGCTAAACCTTGTTTGAGACAAAATTCATAAACAACGCTAGGTGTGTTTGGTAGGTAGAAAAATGTTTTCACGAAAAATATTTTTTATAGAAAATAAATGATTTTCTTATTTATTTTTGTTATTCGATAAGTAAGCAAAACTTAGTGGAGGGGTGGTGGAGGTAGAGTTAGGGAGGGATGGGGATGAGATGAAATGAGGAGGACTGAAATGTCACTTATAAAACTTGTATTTCTTATATAGTTTCATTAGAAATTTTTTCTAAGATATCGGAGAATATTTAGGTTTATCTTCAACTAACATACTATTTCTTCCGTCCTTTTTTGCTTGTCAAAATTTGACTTGGGACACCTATTACAAAATAATGATTGATATAGCGAGTTTAATTTACCATTTACCCTATTAATTGATAGAGTCTAAACATATTTACACACTATATTTTTCAAAGATATTAACTAAATGTTAATAAATTGAGGATATAATAGGAAGACAAAAATTGTCTTTCCTTAATTTGTCAAAAATGTCAAGTAAACAAAAAAATCAAATTAGAAAATACATGTCAAGTAAATAGAGACTGGGGAAGTATAAACTAGTGGAGGTAGGATTATGAGAGATATAAAAGGAGGACTGAAACGTCACTTACAGAATCTGTATTCTTTATTTCCATTAGAAATTCATTTTTCTACAATATCGAAAAGTATTTCTTGCAAAATATTATTATCCATACCGAGCGCCTTCAATTTAGGTTTATCTTCAACTAACATACTACAAACTAGTTCCACTTTTAGTCTTACTTAAGACTTTGTCTCCCTCTCCTTACAATAGACATGCTATAAGATTACATATAAAAAATTATAATCTTTCTTGAAATATCATCATGGAAAATCTAAGAGAATCTTCAATTTCAACTTCAACATATTTGTATGCCCCTTTAGTTATCTCTTTGATAGGCATAATTTCCTCAGCAATAGCATTACTAATATACCACTTGATATCAACCAAATATTGCCTTGGAAGTAGAAATACACAAACTATAAACACTACTCTTATAAGCCCAACAATCCAAGACACTCACTTACCTATTGGAGTAGACAACAAAATCTTACAAAAAATACCTATCATATCTTATAATTTAATTCATCAAAAGGGTAAATCATTTCATGTAGATCAAAATGAGTGTGTTGTTTGCTTAGGTGAATTGGAAGATCAAGATTTGGTCCGCTTGTTGCCTATTTGTCGACACACTTTCCATGTGGCGTGCATCGATAAGTGGTTCGTGGCACACTCTAGTTGCCCCGTTTGTCGTGCTCCAATAAAAGAGACAGAGATACATGCCATGTATTTATTGGATTTACTATCGGAAATGAAATTAAATGATGAAAATACTTCTTCTACTGCTACTTCGTCATCAAAAGTACAACCACGTGATATGCTTAGACATTGTGTATCAATGGTAATGTCTAAAGAGAAGAGATCAACAAATTTGTCATCACAAATAAGGAGATCATTGTCTATGGATTACACTTATGATAATCATGAAGGAGATCACTCATCATTAAGTAGAAAATCATCAAAGTTATTGAGATCATTGTCTCAAATTGGCAGGGGAAAGGGTAAACAAGTTATTCCCTACTAACCGTGAATTCAAATCTCATCGGAGGCAAAAATATTGAACATGTGAATTTTTCCTAATATGTTCAAGTCTTGATGAACAAAGTTACTATTGTGATGGAGGTAACATATTACAACAACATAACCAGAGAAATTCCACAAGTAAAGTCTTAGAAGGATAAAATGTACGTAGGCTTTACCCATACTTTTTGAAATTAACAGATTACCCATGATATTAATGGAAGTGCATACAAGTTCATTCGAACACCATGATTGTATTAGTTTTAAATAATTACTCCTTGCTCCCATTGTCCTTGAATTTTCTATTTGGTCAGAAAGCAAAATTTTAACTCTCTAATTATTATTTTTAATTGAGTTTTTTACTCTATTTTCTCTTTTTAAATTGTTTTTCATTTATCTAGGAATTTTTTTTAAAAAACTTTTAGTCCCTTGAATTATGACTAATTCTGATATTGATGCTTGTGATATTTAGCAAATCACTTTTAGTTGTTAATTAATTCAAATGTGTATTTCTAATATTATTATTTGTGTGAATTTTTTAAATTAAATGCATTATTAATTATTATATAATTTATCATCCACAAATTGTCATGTAGAATGTTATGTAGGGTATATGTATCTATTAATTCAACTTTATACGAGTTTAAGTGTCTATTTATGCACACCAAAAATTAAACAATATAAATACGAGTTAAGACCAAGTTACGGGCTCTATTTAATTATTTATGTATTATGTATTAATTAAAAAGAGAACAAACAAATGAATCTATACATTGAGTGGGTTTTCCTACCCAAATAGACTAGTTTTTTGAATTGAGTTCTCCTATTAATTTTATAACATAATGAGAGAGTAAAAGTTTATCATCCTATTTGTCAAAGGTGTCATTAAATTTCACTCCCTCCCCCCCTCCCCACGCCCACGCCCACGCCCTTTTTTGTGTGCGTTTTCTTAGTGGACATCCCAACCTTCCAGAATGACTTTTTAAATACGTTTTCTCCATTTAATAATAATTATCTATTATATTATTTTGAAATGTCCAATAATACTTGTCAATTTTATAAAATTAATGGATAATTTTACATTTAATTTCTAATTTACTCTTATCATTACTTACAGTCATTTTCCTATTATATTTTTCAAGACATTATATTTATTATATTCAAATAGTGATATAGTAAAATTACCCTTCTATTTATATTTATTAAGAAGTGTGTAAAGTTAATAGTAAATAAGTATTATTAAATATACGGAGTATATATATTTATTTTAAAAAAACAAATCTCAGGTATAACAATCAGAGCTTGTCACAATTCAATTCCTGACAGACGACTACTATTTTAGTATAAAATATGTTGTAATCATAGAACGAATAATTCAATCGTGTCGGATTCACCAAATTGATAGTAAAAAAATTATTTTACCAACACCTTTTTCTTTTATAATTGATCCAAATTGGACCAACTCCATTATAAATGACTCCAAATTTGATATTCATTTTAATATCAAACACAATAATTTTAATTTGAATTCGAGTCACTAAACAAATAAAAAGACAATAATTCTCAGAGAGGGGTAAAGCAAAAATGATTTGTTCAATTCACCTATATGTTATCAAATAGCATAGTTTGGAAGTATTTAAAATTACGAATAGGTTTGAATATGCAATCTATGCCAAGTTTTTTTTTAATTTTTTTATGTATTCTACTTTTAAAATATATATTCTTGTTTGAATAGTGTCCCTTTTTTCTAATGAATAATTTATTCTCAGTCAATTTTGGTTTTTAATGAAAAATAATTTTGGTGTTTGATTGTGGAAAATGTCTTATTTTTTCTTCCATACCAAACACACACCCTAAGCTAATAAAACTATGTTGAATTAGCTATATAAAAATACATATTTATTTGTACTTGATATTGCACTAGGTTATAAAAATATATATCTTATATCTATTGATTTAGTATAAATATCCTACGCGATATTTTACCCTATTTTATATCATGTGAACTTTAGTACATCAATCAATGAAAAAAAATACTTTAGTACATTAATCACGATGACCTTTTACGTTGTGTAGAATCTTTTAAACTTTTTTCCTATTCTTTTTGCTTAATTAACCAAGCAAGAGATACAATATGCTCTCTATACCCTACTTGCGAATGAATTTGAATCTTTTTTATATATTATGATTTATGGATTAAGTGTCAACTTCAAATCATTATGATTAACAAAAAATAATTTTTAAAAAAGAAATAATTAGTAAATTCAATACCAACCCAACCAACTGTTTATACATTATTGGATGGGATCATCACATCACATTCTAAAATCAATCAATCTTTAATTAGTAGTTGTTTGCCTAATTATTAGGCTCCACACATTATATATTAAAAGAAAAAAAAATTGTTAGTTCAAAACATAGGTTTCAAAGGTAACAACCATAAGGGAAATGACAAAAAGAAAGAAATTCAAGAACTCATTGAGTAGAATGTTAAAAAAAATCAGAAATAATCACTTTTTAGTTCCTATAATTGAAAATAATTATTTATTCTGAAGTTTTAAATTTCATAATTGAACCATTTGAGGAATTGAAGAGTTCGAATATAGTGACTATTTTTCAAAGACGAAGTTGAAAAGTGATCCATGAACGATTGACCAAACTTATGTTAGGCTAATTATATTCTTAAGTTTGTGTTTTTCCTCGAGATTCACTCACTTTCAAAAAAGACTCAAAATTTTGATTCGTTATCTATGAAGGGAGAGAAAATACAGAAAACTGGTACTTACACACTTGTTATTCGTGTCGTGCTGTCATTTTGGTGTTTCAACATTATTTCTACAAAATATATTTTTTGTTTCCCATTTGATATTTGATACTTACATTGAAGTCTAATTAAATTCAAATTCACACTGAAAATACTATTTACCACTCCATCACGACCCTGATTGATTTCTACCAAATATATTTTATTATCAAGAAACAAAACTAGGTAGAATGATAAGAAAGTTGGTTTGCATGTATTAAACAAATAAAAAGGTTGTTACTTTATATAAACGACCCATGTGGGTTGGTGGGCCAATGAAAACAATAAAACTAACTCCAACAAACACTTTGCCTTTTAAATTTCTTAATTAAATTAATTACAATGTACAATAATCTTCCAACTTTTTCTAATATAAAACAAATTGTGCATTATTGCTCTCTTTTTTCTCTTTCTTTCCTTTCAAAAGACCCCACCATCTTCAAAAAGGAAACTTCATCAACCTTTACAACCCCTCTTTATATGCCATGAGTTGTATAAAGTAGGTTTTTAAATGTATTATTTTTTGGTTAATTATTATTTTATATGTTGTTATGAACCAAGAGGTGCTCTATGAGGAATCCCTTTTCTTCTTCTAGCATTTGAAGGTGGTGGAGGAGGGGTGGGTGGGTATATATTGTCATGTTCTAAGCCTTCACGCAATTGATTTCCTCCTCTTGATGATATGCCTTCACCTCTTTGTAATGCTAGTATTTCATTCTTGGCATCTAAGATAAAGCTTGAATCTCCATTCCTCTTTATTCCTACAAGCTAAGTCATTAAAAACAAATGATATACAGTCCAAAAATTGTAACTCATCATCTTTCAGGATTACTTCAATTGGAATATCACTACAACAATATTAACAGTTTTCAGTAGCAATAAATATACACATTAACAAAGAGTGTTAAAGTCTTTACCAACATTAGTTAATATCGCTATAGGCTTTAGAGACATTTATAAAGAGTGCTAATTGCCACTAAAAATATATTTATTGATAATTAAATGATATATAGCTATTAGCTTGGACTAATGGTGAATGTAGGCCTATAATGGTGTCATGAATCATTAAATATGTAGTGTATATGTAAGTTGTGAGCACAAAAATGAAAATGTTATAATAGCATTTAAAAAAAAATGGATTGGTTAATTGGTTATTCTTGAAAAGGATGGCATGTGTATCTATTTATAGATTCCCTAGCTCTCCATGTGGCTTCATAATTAGTAACGACGTTAGGAATTTTTAAAAAGAAACATAAAAAATGCGAAAATGTTACATTTGAAATCCAAGCATACGACTTCAAAAACAATTTTTGAACCAATTTCATTACTATACTATTTATACAGTATAACATTTTAACAAATCGGATTCAATTGAACCCTTCTATAAGCATAGCTTCACCTTTGTCAATATGTCAATCAAAGGCTGCTTGAACTTTTGAGTTGTGACCATATGATATGATGACAATGAAGATGATATATGTATTTTTTGGTAGGGAGTTACAATCAATAATGGTGATCAAGATGTGAAATTTTATTATTTATTATGAATACGTGGGACATAATTATCATGAATCATGATGTATGAATAATACAATGCCATAACCAAACAAAATAATGATAAATTTAATAAGTAAAATGAAGTAATATCAATTAACAAAATTAGATAATTTACCTTACATCCAAGAGAACAGAAACGAAATGTGTCCAAAAGGCTTCTTCCACATATTTCACAAACATGAGAACTTGCTTTGCCACTACTCTTTGGTTGTGGCCTTTCATTTAGAAATAAAACTCTTGCACTGTTGATTACATATGTTTGCACTCCACTTATATCCAATACTTTTTGAATCTCTGAAACTCTTACCACATCATGATAGGATGATCTCCTTATCTATATATATTTCAACAACAATTATTTACAAATTTTAACCACACGTGGTATAAAAAGAGAAAAAAAATGTCCATATATCATACCTACTTTTTTTCTAGGTAAAAATTGAAATAAAAGATTACTTCCTATGTAAGAAAAGATACATTACAAGAATTGCGGAGCCCAAATTTTTCTATTTTTTGAGTTTTATACTAAAGGTAGATTATTTGACAAAAAAAAGAAATTGTTCAGATGATAAGCATCCTCTCTCTCCAATTCTGAGTTTGTAGGTTCGATTAGTCAAAAAGGAAGAATGGACACAAACACAAAGTTTAAGCCAAAATTATTGAGTTTTACTGAACCTGTAACTATGATCGTAACAATACTCATAATGCCAATGATCGTAACGATACTCATAATGCCAATGTTTTAGATACCAAGAATAACTTCGTGTTGCGTAAATTCAGATTAGTCGGATCTCCAATAGCAGTACAATTAACAAATAAAATTTACCTGAATGACTTGATGTTCTTTATGTTTCGATGAGCGACAATAGAAGCAAAAAGCATTGTCATTGCAGTCCAAGCAGTACATATTGCATTCACTCCGCGCCGCATCACCGTGCGTCCGGCAAATCGAGAAAAAAGCAGTGTTCAATAATGGCTCTAGCCATGGCGGAACCAGCATTGTCATCAAATCGATCTTCGATTATCAATCAACTTACTGCAATCTGCTCAGAATGCTCCGTCCAGATTAATTAACACCTAATTCACCTAATGTGCATAAGTTGAAGAAGAAGAAGTTATCGTATTGACGATGAAGAATCAAAAGAATTTGAAAGAGAGAGAGAATTTTTAGAGAGAGAAAGATGGGGGATTGGAAAGGGAAGAGAAGAAGGAAGAAGGCCTAACCTAAACTAACAGCAACTTAAAATTCAACAATAAAAACATGGCGTGGGGTGAGGGTACGGGGTGCGGGGTGAATGAAAGTAGATCCGACGATCGAGAAGAGTTGATGGTGGCTGAGATTGATTTTGAGCCGTTGGATGATTTTGAGGAAAAAAAGGGAAGAAAAGAGAGAAAGGTATGTGTGAGTTTGGCGCTTACGCCAAACTTTTTGTTTTTTTTTAAAGTCTTTTCGTTCGATATTTAATATTTATATTAAAATTCAATTAAATTTGATTACATATCAAAAAATATAATATAAATAAAAAATATTTTTTAATAAAGACGACTTTTATATTCAAAGTGATTCAAACACAAAATATTTAGTAAAAAATAAAAATTTACTTATCACTCCACCGATAATTTCGTTCGCGCTTACGCCAACTTTGGATGTTCTTTGCGTCTCTATGTAGGCAGAAAGGTCGGCCATTAGGCTACGTCTAACCAATACAGCTGGTCACTAAACGACGTCGTTTAGAGGTTTTATTTTTATGTGGATTGACACGTGTTGAATTATAAGTGGAGGATGATGTGGGTCCCATTCATCGGTATGGTTTCTTGTTGCAAATTACGTCCGAGAAGAGAATGAGTACAATGTGACCTGATGATATTACTTTAATACCCTTTGTTTTAGCAGTTATTACCATCTTTTTGTCCTTAGGATTTGTAGTGTCTTGATGAGTAGGGGGTGGGCTATTATATGAGTTTAACGAATTTAATAGTTTTAAATATTTATAAATTTGGCTTGATTTATTAGTTTTATTTTTGAATTATTTATAGCTTTAAAAATATTGGTTCACGTAAATACATTTCTGACATTGCAACATGAGTGCAATACATTCCCTAAATTCTCACACAAAATTAAAGGGTGTTTTCAACACACGTCTCTCCTTTTGTATGAAGAGTTTCATGATTTTACAAGAGTTTGAAATCATTTATTATGTCATGTGGCAGATCACAGGTATATCGGGAATGTATCTAAATTTATTTAGTCAAGTAAATAAATGGTCAATAATTTGAGACAAAACTAATAATTTACATCAATTTCAAGAATATTTTCAATACTTTTCTCTTTTTACTTTACAAGTTTGGGGTAGACATTGAAATTTTGTGGGACTCTAAAAGATGTGTTCAATTCGAGTTGGGACTTTACAAGATAGGTGCATTCAATTTCAATTAGAGTTCTTAGAGGCTACTCAACTCTAAACTCTAGTTCATGCATATATAAATGATACTATATTCCCTTGAAAAAGCCATTTTGAAAATTCTATAAAGAGATAAAAATCTCGAATATTTCGCAAATTCATGGAATATTCATAAAGAGGTCACATCCAAATCATCATAGTTCGAGAAACACGGCATTAACAACCCTCGAATCCTGGAAATCTTATGAGAAAAGAGTCAAGGAAGGAACAGATTTATAACTACATATTTTTATAAGAAAAACATGTTTCTTCATATTTTATTTGAGATCGTATGATTTTAAAATGTGTTATAGGCTTGATGGTAAATGGAGACCTTATAAATAATAAAATTTGGCAGCATGAATGTCAAAAAGGAGTATTCGATAAAGAAAAATATTTGAATTGAGTATTTATATGAAACTATATTAATACTTTGACATTAAATTAAAAAAATGGAAAAACATGGGTATTACTACAATTTAATAATATTAATATATATGAAAACGCATGTGATGTAGTGATTTCGATTTATCTTCATAATAGGCTGATTTGGTGCAAGTTTGGATTAATTTGGTATGTGATTTTTTTATGTTGAACCTCTAAAGGAGAAAAACATGTCTAAAAGAAAAATAAAATGTGTAGAGGTGTGTATATTTATTTAAAATTTATGAATTTTTAGAGCGAGTTTAAATTTATAATAATAATAATAGGATTCATAATCAAATATTTAATCAATTTCTTACTATATATGAAGAAAAATTATTTGATTCTCATAAATCTATAAATTATGTTATAAATTTGCCTCTAAACGTTCCTTCAGTTAGTCGTATGGATACCTTATAATTATAAATTATGTAATACATTCTAAGGATTGTATATAGACATCAATTTCCTACATGTATACGTACATATGATAATTGCTCAAGTATAATATTCATTTAGGAACTAGAAAAGTTCAAGGTTCTTTTCTAATTATTTTGCCTCTCACTTTCAACCGTACTTAATTAACCAAAAATTAAACCAAAAAAATACATTTTTTTAAAATTTCCTAATGAAAAAGAAATTCATTTTCAGGGATTAGAGAGAGAGAGGGGGGTAATAAATATAAAGAACAAAACAAAAAAGATGCCGGCTCTGAGAAGCTTATGGAACTTGGTTCTCTTTAATCGAATTGTTTCGAAAGTTTCATGACTGCTATAATAAAATATTAATATTTAATATGCATTTAGATTTCATTAAATTGTTATAAGCGAAGTATGAAAAATTAGAAAGAGTAAATATAAAAATAGAAAACATTAATGATTTTTCCTCATGAAATTATAGTCACAGTTAATACACAATTTAAATATAATTTTTTCAAAAAATGTTTGTGATTAAAGCTTACTATGTGCACGATATAAATGATGATCAACTTAAATAATTTAATAGTTTACTTTATATATAATATATTTCGTACAAAATATTATTTAATAATATTTGGGTATAAGATTATTATAGAGGGATAATTATAGAAAGAGTGTAGTGCTATAATTAATATCATTGATGTCATAGGTATAATGTTATTATAGAAAAGTAAAATATAAATGAAAAATTAATTCAAAAAATCATATTGTTATAATAAAATGTCGTTATAATAAATGATCATTATAACGAGATTTGACTGTATATGCATTAACCTCAATAAAATGTGAATTTTCAACCTTATTCCAATTAATATTGATATGTACCATTCATAAAAATAACATATTTTTATACGATTAATTTGACTATATAATTAACACTTATTTTGTGTTTTTTAAAATAATTTCTACTACTATCCCTAAATACTTATTTTGTGCTGCAAATCTGGTCAATTCTCTATTTTAAACAAAGAAAAAAACATAACTAAAGTACTTTTTTCTTGTTTTCATCATGTTTTTCATTTCTTTTCTTAGCAACAAGTGAATAATTTATTGGTTAGGTGATCTTTCTTTCTTCAACCGTCACTATTATGCAAATAAAAAATAAAATTGCATTGGGGAAATAAAAAGGAAACTTATTATTTGCACAAAATTGGTGTGACTTCATAAAAAGACTATAAACTATTAAAAGAAAATCGTTATCCAAAGCGAAAATTGCGCTCCTCAATTGCAAAGTAGCTTTATAAATACTCTATTATAATACTCTTCTTTTCCTTCCAAAAGCAACATACTTTTAATTTAAATTTACTAATTGCTAATACTAATTAGTCAAAATCAAAGTTAGTTTATTATAGTATTTTTAGCCTATTACTATTGAGATTTTTTAATTTTTAATTTTATTTCTACTTATACGATGAATTTAATTTAATGGAGCTACATGAATAATGAAAATTGATATAGCCAACTAAATTTACTTGAAATTGATATAAAATAATAGTTGTTTTTTTTTTGATAAAAAAATGATAGATATTATTAATTAAATATTAGTATAGGAAGGTTCGACCAACAGTCAGCCTTTAACTCTTAACTAAAAAGCCAATATTACACAAAAAATTATTCACGAAACTACTAGTATTTACATAATCGATTGATGCAAATTTGTGTTTGGTGCTCTAAATTATTACGTAAAACTAATCACTTGGTCCTCAAAAGAAACTTCATGTCTTCATTCACACATGATCTTGATCAAAATATAATAATGTACATTATTTTCTAAAGAAATCACGATATTATATGAAAATAATATTAATTATTAGGTTTAGTTGCGGTGTGAATGATAAATAAATAAAAAAGAAATTTGAAAAAAAAAACATTCTTATTGAGGAGTTTTGTCCGATATTGGAAAAAGAGAGAAAAATCCTTATGTTTATATAAAAAAACACTCCTTTCAAATCTCAAATGGCTGAGAAGACATCAAATCATTGGCTATAAATTAGAAGTTTCACCTCAATTTTTGAACTTTGAAAACCCTTCTTCCTCATTTCTCTATCGTTTTGATGAAAAATAAAATATAAGTGTGGTGTGATCTATTTTGTCCTGAGTTGAGCAAAATTCTATAATTTATATTATGGTTATTATAAAATAATTTTCTTATTCTATCACAAAAGGAATTAATATAAACACCTTGACAATGATGAGGCGTTTAGATTATTATGGTGATGATCAAACTTAGAGACATGAGGGATAATGTGTAAAAAAAATGATTGTCAAATTTGTACTATTTTGTAAAAGTTCAAGAACAAATTTTGATCATTTACATAGTCAAATGTAAATTTGAGAGTCTTTCGCTTCTAAAAATGACCCCCCATGTTATCAAAATAAAATTTTGGACCATTTCATAAAGTATCCGCATAATTTTGAACCTCTCCTCAAATTAAAATATCAAAATATAAGGATACGAATATGAATCTTTTCATTTTATATTGCACAATCTTTATGAAAAAAGTATCTTTTTAGTTTTTTGTTGGGCGTTTGATATTTGTGATGAAATTTGACTAATTCAAATTTACATTGAGTAGTGTTTCATTAGAGAGAAAGTTCTTTCGAAAATGTTGCTTTATTATACTTAAGTGGTGTGAATTTGGGGGGTGGGGACACTCCCCTATCCACCTTTATTTATCTATTATACTACTAAATATATGTCATATTTTACTTGTTCTGCTTGAAAAAAATAACATATTTATTTTTATTAAGATTAAAACATCTGAATTTAAATATATATCGGAATATTAAAATGTCTTAATCTAAATGCGCATCTAAATTGCATATGAAATTAAATGCTAGATTAATTTTTTAATAAGAAAAATATCCAGCTAAATAAACTCTTGTTCCGTTTCACAACTTAAGTATAAGATAGTTTAAATAATTAACTACAAAATAATCCGATCAAACTTTATAAAATGGAGTAACAATTAACAAATATGGCAATATCAATACCAATATCAATTAGAGAACGTAAATTCACGTTAGACTACTAATGTAAAGTTGTCATCTTCAACGTTATGTGTAAATATATAGGAATTCAAATAAATTTTGACACCTTCAAGAATATTTTAACAAAATGATATTGTTGTTACACTGAATCTTTGTGGCTACGAGAGTTCTTAATAAATAGAGGCGAATCCAAGATTTGAAGATTGGAGGTGCACCACTATTTTTGAGTAGTTTTTTTTGGTTATTGAAGACAAAAAATAGAAAACAAAAAATGATGCACGTGTTGGACTCAAACCCACAACATGGTGGGTAATAGATGCAGCTTTAACCAACTCACCTGGATGAATTTTTGGTTATTAAAGTGCGCAATTATATATATAATCGTTACTTAAGGTATCTACACACATATATATAATTTGTTTCGAAAAGTTATTGGGTGCACCTGGACCCTCACAGATCAATGTAGGTCCTCCTCTGCAATAAACATGAATATACCCAAGAAAAAATTGTGTAGTTAATAAAATTATGAAAACTTACTATAAGAAGTGAGATTGGCGAGGGAAAAATGTGAAAATCTAATAGAAACTTGAAACAAAGAGATGTGAAAGATCTTGTAAAATAGTCATATTATTTTAAAGAATCTAATGATGTTAAGGCTCCATTACAAATCTGAATGATTCATTCACATTCATTAAGAGGTTTTTATTAAGAAACAAAACAAATACACATAATAATCTAAATTTAAATGATTAAGATTCAAATTTTAAAAATAAACACCCTTAATGAATTAGAACTGAATGATTCGAATTAAAATTTGCATGAAAACAAATATTCCCTCAATTTTTTTTTTAAAATGACCTAGTTTCCTTTTTAGTCCGTTTCAAAAAGAATGATGTCTTTCCTTTTTTGGCAACACTTTAACTTCAATTTTCCACGTGACATGTATAAGGCCACAAGATTAAAGGACATTTTGGTACATTTGACATAACTTTAATTTAGAACCACAAAATTAATTTTTTTTTTTAAACTCCGTTTCAAATCAAATTAGTTCATTCTTTTTTAAATGGAGGGAGTAAGATATTACTCTTATAATTATAGTAATTTTCTAATAAATATTTTTGAAAATATTAAATTTATTACTCATATAAAATATATAATAAAATTATCATTTTATTCGAAAGCCAACACGGTAGAAAGTAGAAGGAAATTGAGCAGCTCTTTCTTCAAAATCCAAAGGAAATTGAAAGGCAAAAAGCGTTGCGGTTCGATTATCAAAATTCAAAGGCATATAGCTCTATTCCTACGTTTCATACGCAATTCGCTTCATTTTGTTCCACTGCCCAACTCATGTTGAATTTCTGGTAATTTTTTTCTTCCGATTTACAGATTTTCATTTCCTTATTCAGTTATGAATCGGACGATCGTATTTTGTTGTGTTTTTTTTTTTTTTTTTTGAATTTATTTGAAGTTTATATGACCTATGTCCTCTTTTGGTATAGATATCTGCAGTTTTTCGTTTTTTTTTCTTCTTATTATTATATTCTAAATGAGTGATCCTGGAAGCATAAATTTAGGAACTATTACTTATGTTTTGAATTCCCTTTTTGCTATTCCATATTGTGTTATTTAGGCCTTTGAAGAAGTTGAAATCTATATCCACTATCTACCATAGGCAGAGTGGAGCCAGGAATTGAAGCTTGTCCATTCAGGATTTTAGTACTTTTGAGTTGCTGCGTTCTAAATTAATAATTTGTACATATTAATTGGATATTTTTAAGACTACTATAGGGGTTTTGAACCAAAACTACTGGATTCTGCCTGCTTCCTACACTCTAACTCTGCCCTAGATGGATCTAGGATTTGGACGCGGTTGTTTGAGCAGAGAGAGTGGGTTTTTGAAATGTATATCTAATTATAGCCGAACTACTGAACCCTTTGTAAGATTCACCAATGAGATCCATGTAATTTAATTTGGCAGTGTGATTATAATTTATAGCATAGCTTGTTTATATGTAATGGTATCATGGCATGATGTATATCGTAAGGATAATGTACAAAATTAATTCCTTATTTTAGTTAGCTTTAGGATTTTGGCAAACTATCTCAATCAATCAGTAATGCTCCTCAATCTCAAATCAGTTGGTGTCAGTTATATGAGTTGTATACCTATTACCTCTATGCTTTGACATACATATTTCCTTGAACTTCTCTTTTCTACAGGGGTAACAAAGAGCAAAAGGCTCAGTCAAGTCCTCAAGAAGCTAATAATGGTTCACGGTATTCACCTTCTGTAGTCAGCTCACCAAGCTCTTCCCGCCCTGCAACCCCTAGTTCAAACTCTTCCGGCGGTTTTAATGCGCAGAGTCCAACAAACAGGCCAAGCTTTGTGTCCCAAGTTTCTCCTGCAGAGGCTGCTGACATCACTGCTGCTTTAAGAAACAAGAGGTAAATTTTAGTTACACCTATATAGAAAGGATCATTAGTTACATTGCAGTCTTTGTTTCTACCAGAATTAGATTCTGAACTTGCTGGGATTTGTAACAGAGATTCCCTCTTTGTTTTGCTCTATGGTTATCAAGAGTGGTTTCATGTCACGATCATGAGATTCAACATAGATTTATGATTTTGATACATTTATGCACATAAGACTCGTGAAATGTCTATAATCTATATAATGGTAGTGATACAATTACATGATAGGGATCAACCTTTTTGAATGTTGATGAATTCTGCTTTCTTATCTTATGGAGCACTGTGAAACACCAAATTGTGTAATGAAGTGCATACAGTAAACAATATACTGGATAGTACAGGTTTTGTTGTTTGAAAGCAGAATTCTTGCAATAAATGCAGAGAGGGTGGCTTCTAGGAAGCTAACAATGAATTATAATGAAGAGAGAAGTTTTATATCTGAAATAGATATTTGTGGTTTGGTTCATAATCAGAGGTATCTTTCTGGTACATGAAAGAACATATAGATTTTCTTTTTGATCATTAGTAACTAAGTAAGCAATTAACGGCACCCTTTAAGGTACCATTTGCGCATGTTTTGAGAATGACGAATAAGTTTTACCTTAAAATATGATTTCAACGCTATGAAATATCTTGTGCCAGCTAATGCTTCATGACTTTTTAGTTTAAAAAAATAAATACAAAGCTTCATGACTTGATCATCTGTTTCTGATAATCATTGAACAATCAAATGAAGAGCTTAGCCTTTTTTGTCATTCTTCTTTTTGCAATTTGTTTCTGATTTTCAATATGCTTTCTTGTTAAATTGTTCAGTGTTAATGAGCTAAAGAAGCTTGTTTCTGACAAGGATGCTCGTCACAACTTCTTACTTTCACTTGAGACTGTCAAGACTCAGAATAAGGTAAGTAATAAAATTACTTGTGTTCTGCTTGGTCACTCTTTCCATACCTTGTTTCCTTTTATAGTCGAACATACACTGGATCTAATTTTTCCTCATTTTGTTCAAATATGATATTATGCTCCACCAAATTATACATGTCGCAAATTGAATGAACGACCGAGTGAGATTCTGTTTCTAGTAGTAAGGGAGGAATCAAATTATACACGGGGGATGACTGGATTTAGTTGTTCTGTCGGTGTGAGGTTCTGCATTCATGATGTCATAATGTATTTAATCCTTTCAAGTGGCTTACAATCTCATGAGACATGTTCATTACAATGCACATCATTGCTTTTTAGTGATCTCACCTCATACAGTTCAAAGCTAAAAATACTTGCATCTTTCTACCTCATGTATGCTCTAATCTTCTTCTTACACAATGTATGTGACAAATTATGTATCCTCATGTCTTATGCATGTTAGCAAGGTAATTTCAACGTGAGAACACAACTTTGATCCGTTATAATCACCTTGATGTAATATTTTGTTGTAATAGGCTCACAGTTCTATGTTAATTTCTATGGTAGCATCTTACTCTTGCTGTTTTCCCCATATCTGATCAGGTCAGGGATGAGCTTCGGAATGCAACTCTGCAGCTTGCTAGTAAGTTTTGGGTTGCTTATTGCCTTATTATAGGTAGTGATATATCAACTAGTATCTGCAGATAGATTTTGAACAAAATCCTTATGCAGGGGAGAATTTAGAAAAAGAACCCTGGATAGTGGAGCTGAGAAATCAGGTTAGATACTTCACATTGCTTCTAGAGTATTTACTTATTTGTAAAAGCATTTGTAACATTTTAGCATCAAAGCACTGACTTGGGAAAAACGCCCTCCTTTATTGTTCACAGTGCAGAATCATCCGCACAACTGAATTGGCTGCTGCTCAAGAAAAGATGCATGAGCTGGAAAGTAGAAAAGAAGAGCTTCTAAGGTCATACTCTCCTGTATCGCTTCTCCATCAGCTACAAGGTAAATGGTGGAAGCACATGAAGCTTGTATACTTTTTTCTTTTCCTTTTGATCGTTTGTTATTCTTTTTACATCTGGTAAAATAATTTGAAGTACAATTACAGATCAATATGACAATAGGAGACTTCTTACTATGTCACCAATGCATAATAACAGCTTTTCATAATGCTCAACTTACCTTTTGAAGTGCAATCTTCACTGGTGTCCTCTTGATCTACTTTGACGAATATGCTTATCTTCCTCGAACTTGTTGAAAAACATTAGTCTCTTTCAACCATTTTTCACTCTGCTTCACTATTCAATTTCCTTTTTGGATTAGTACACTCTATACACCCAATGAAAAAGTTCCATCCATTTGAATGTTATCATCAGATTTCATACAAGTCTTCTACTTGTCTTTCAAGCGTGAATCTAATTCTATCCACTCTTAATTAAGGAGCTAGTGCAGAAACTCCATGTAATGAGACAATTATGTGTAATAGGAAATTTTAACTTAATAGCTTTGTGCTCAATATTGTCACATTGTTACTCTCTCTATGATGGTGTTATTAAGTTAATAGCTTTAAGAAAGATTTTCCAATTTGAAGTATCTACCATATGCTACTTCCTTCCTACAACAGTTCCTAAATGATTATTTGATAAATCTGAGACTCTGGTTGCTTAGTGATCAGAAGATTCTTTTTTCGTTTTTGGTAGAAGTTGTGAGATACCAAATTGAAGTGCCCTTAGAATATTGAATGGATGGCTAGCACATCGATTTTGTCTTGCTTATGGGATTAGATAACTGAAGAAATTAGACTCGCCGGTAAAAGAATTAACAGTTTACTGTCTATTGATATTTGATACAGATGCCATGAAGAAAACGGAAGAGGAATCTGAAGCCCTTCTTGGCCAGCTTCTTGATCAAGAAATTGATCTTACAACATTCGTGCAGAAATATAAAAAACTGCAATGCAGTTACCACAAGCGTGCCCTCACACATCTTGCTGCTAAGGCATCTTTAGGCAACCATAGTGTAAACTGATTAAGAAACATCTCTTGAAGACGCTTAATGTAAATGCACCATCATGAACTACAATAGTCCCAATTGCTTCCTTCATTTTCATTTTCTTAGGTCTTCCGCAAAATATAAATATTAGATTGTGAGAGATTTGCTAATTTCATTTGATTTTATGTTGAAACTTATATTAAACAAAGACTCTACATTGGCTGTTTAACAGACTGAGAAACAAAAATTACCAAAATACTGGACTAGGAACGACGAAAACAAGGAACACCCGCGTATATAGAAGTTTCCACTTTCATATGATAAACTACACCAGCAATGAGACCTGCAAAATGTTCAGCTCCCTGTACTTTCTTCTTTCAGTCGGTCCATTTCCTTCTCCCACTTGAGTCCAAGCATTTGGCGACCAAAAGGGACAATAAGGTTGTATCGGAAAACCTGAAGCCAAGACACATATTTAGCTTGACTAAGTTTTGACAGTCAGCCATCTTGCTAGCAGAGCATATAATACTAATATATCATCAAATACGGAGAATTGAGATGCGTGTATATATGCACACAGAAAACACATACTTTGACAATAATTATGTTGCAAAACAGTAGCAGTTCACCATACACGGAATGGGAAAAGAAACAGAACTGAATAGGTAATTTGAAAAGTAAATCAGTTCCTTGCTCTGCTCACCTTGTTATTGATGTCACGTATCTGCAGCTTTAGAGACTCGGATGCCTCGATCCATGCAGAATCCTCGACAGAGCCTCGGTGTGTCCATGCACTTTTAAGTGCTGATCTCCACTCAACTACTCCATTTCTTATCTCTTTGTTCAATTCAACCCACTCAGGTGCACATTTATTTCTGGAAAGAATCCTATACAAGGTATCTTCAGCTGGATCAGCGTGAGGATTAGTATTGAGGTCCAACGGTTTTCCCTTCCCTGGTAAGTTCTCAAATTGCCCTTCTTCCATGGAATGCCATATTCGTTGTTCAACAACATTGATGATGTCAGTTTCTGACCTGATCAATATTCCATGCAAGATTAGAAACCAGCATTCAAAAAAGAAATTATAAAAAAAAACTCTAAGATTGTTGTTCGTAACATCCAGGATAAATCAGGATCCTCCTATTTGCAATTGGTCCAGCCAAACACAGCTATAGAACCTACGTCAAAGCTAGAGAATTATGCAACACATATGCATGAATTCAAAGAACACTCTTCTGACTTTTTACCTTTACAATTTTAGTTACATACCGTGCTCCATTCATTTACAGAAAAAACCAAGGGTGGCATTAAAACAAGTGACAACCAGTACAAAATCTTGCTCGAGGTGAAGTTCTCTAAAGAGGTACTTATTCGAATGAAAAATAAAGATAGCCATCACATATCATCAAATTCAATCTCAAATCACCGACTCAAAAGCAACAACAATTTTAACTGCTCTGTAATAAAACAAAGAACTTCAAGTGACTTGGACTTGAGAGGAAACTACACTTGGACACCGAAAATTATACCAATGGTAGATCTTGTACACCTAAAGCGGTAAGTGGTAACAGCATAGCAATTGAAAGCCTAAACTATGGTGAACCTACTACTATATAACCCAAATTACAGAGAAAAAACACTTCCAGATACATACACGCTCGCACTCTGGATACATGTCATAACCTAAGTATTTGTGTACAGAAATGCCAAACTAAGTGCCCAGTAGGAGCAATGTGCATCAGTGCAACATTAATACAAATGATGCATGCTGTATTGTTTCAGACACAAACTCCAATTGTTCGTCCTTTTGGGTATGGAAGATATGGAATATTTTTTCTCGGACACTTGTGAGATTAGAACATCACACTCAAAGAGTCTTACCAATCTCACTTTATAGTTTATACATAGATTGCTTCAATAGAACAAGTTCACAATTCATTATCCCATACAGAATGCAGTTTACTATAGATATGCCTTTTAACCTCACAGTCTATCAAACGAAAGTATAAAAAATTTCTCAAGTCATGGATAAACTGATATTTTCATTGGCACCACATTTTCATCAAGTTGAGATGAATTAGGAACAAAAATTTTCCAAATACATTGTGAATTAAGCTCGGAATATGGAATAAATTGAGCCAAGTACATAATCATCGCAATAAACATCACTGCAATTTTTTTGCAGTAATTTGAGCAAACAATTAACGCATTATCCCAGCAGCTGAATCAACACATCATATTATTTTCTCAAATTTTCAGCTTGAGCTACCTAGCTATAAGACCTTACAAAGTCTAAAACACCAAGCAGTAAAAAAAAATTCTAACACTCGATCATCATACAAGGAGCTCGTAGAAATGAACATTTTTTTTTGTCATTTTTCTAAATAGAATATGTGAGCATATCAGAAATTACCTAACGGCGTCACGTTGACCTCGAAGTTCAGGCGGAAGCTTACGATCGTTAACCACGTCGATAACACCGGAGAGACGATCAGTCATTTTCTTATTATTAGTTTTAGGAAATTCACTTTCTGGAGAAGAAGAAGATGATGCCAATCGTGGCTTGAAGACACCATGACTGACGACTTCCATTCCGGCCGGCGACTTATGAGTGGCGGAGGACGATAAAGCTCCGATCGACCTCGCGAAACGAGCTGCCATGGCGGTGAGATTGTGTGGGTAAATGGGCTTGGGCCTAATGGGCCCTGTTTATTTTCACAATCTTATTTGCCTAGAGGCCGACTCTCAAAATTGTTAATACGTGGCCTACTCTAAATCACTACCATTTTTAAGACATAATAATTATTTATTTATTTAATTACTAAATATAACAATTAGTTTACCAATTAGAAATTGTAAGAAATTAGACTTTGATTTTTTCTAATTTAGGCTTTAATCTCTTTCATTTTCTCTCTCTCTCTCTCTCTCTCTCTCTCTCTCTCTCTCTCTCTCTCTCTTTACCAAGCACACTAAAAGCAAAAAAAAAAAAAAAACTATTAACAATTAAGAAGCTTTAAATTCGAAAATTGAATTTCGCGAAATTATTATTTATTTATATTGGTATTGTTGCAAATGATGAAGATTTGAATTGATTCTTACTAGAATTTTATACTGAAATTCTAATAAATTAAAAAGAATACTGTTATTTTTTTTCTCTATATCCTAATACATAAACTAAGTTGTATGTATCTTACATTTAAGATGGCTATTACAAAAGAAAAGGTGTGTGCAAATTATATTTACGTGGTATTTTTACTAAATTTTATTGCTAATCGTATAGTGTTTTATATAATTTGTACATCCAAACAATTCATTAGGATGCAAAACGCAAGTAAGATTATCTGTTCTACTAAAATGCAAAAAAAGTTTCTTGTTACTCACTTTGTTCAATTTTATTTGTCATGTTGCGTTTTTTAAAGTCAATTTGACTAATTTTTAAAATTAAATTATATTACATTAATTTGATATTTTAAACAAAAAAATTAGATATTCAAAAGCTATACAAAAAGTACTATAAACAGAGGCGAAACCAAGATTAAGAGTTTGGGTTCGAAATTTAGTTAATAACCGTCAATCAATTTTATTGGGTTCACAAATTAATATATATAGGGTCTACGGAACAGCTACTGGAGTTCGTCCGAACCCATGAACCTGCATCTAGCTCTGCCTCTGACTATAAAGTGCAATTTTTTGCATATCAATATGATAAAAAAAATACATTGTAAAATGTTAGTTAAATTTTTTATAATTTGGCTTTAAAAGGGAAATTATGATAAGATTAAAAGTGGACGGAAGTAGTATAACTTATAACATGCCATATACATTACTTCGTTTTAATCTATGCTTCTTTTTAACGTATCTGGTTATGATATAATGTTTTTTTTTAGAATATTTTCTCAAAATTAAAATATTTTATTTTGATGAGTTTTCATGTAATTTTTTTTCTACTTACTTTTGTAAAAAGTAAAATACTTGAAAAACTTACCAAATGCAATCTTTCTATATATTATAGTAAAAATTAATCGTATCCAAATTGATAATTATTTTTTTTATATTTGAATTATATAAATATACTATGTAATGTGTTGATAAATTTAATGAGGTGAAAATATATATCATTAACTAGGATTTAGTGTTGACCATTTTTGGACAATTCATGTTATGAGTATAGGGATGACAATGGGGTGGGGTGAATGCAGAGCGGGGTGGATTTAAGGTTATGTGGGGCGGGATAGATTTAAGGTTGTGTGGGGTGGGGTGGGGTGGGTTGCGGGTATATGTGATTTTTGTCACGACTCAGACCGTCGTAATTGGCACCTACACTAACATTTCGGTGGGAGAACCACTACTACAACTCAAGCCAAGCAACTAAACCAAAAACTAAAGCATTTAGGTTACGGAAGCAAGTTAAATAGCTAAAGAATGAAGTTCCCATAAACTTCCAAAAGATCTAACAACTAACAATTGCGAAAAAATATACCTAGAACCTGAAAGTCAATGTACCAAAACATCTGACAATGAACCAAAGTCTTAACAAGAATGGTTCAACCCCAAACTAAAGTACTAACATATAACTAGAAGATCTAAGTCCGAAATGTGGACATAAACAAAAAGAGAACTCATGACAGCCTGAAAGAATTGACTAACCCTTGAATTCGAAATGATCACTGATCTTCTAAGCAAGGTCTGTCAATAGCCTCTGGAAGATGCCCTGTACTCAACAAAGAAAGAGCAAGTGTAGTATCAGTACACAACCACAATGTACTAGTAGGATCACACAGCTATCCCACTAAGTGTAACATACATAAATCAATACAAGAATATAATCACATGCTTATATCAAACATATACAATATTATCAACATTTACGAACAACGAACAACGAACAACTTCACATTTCTCAAGATACATAATTATGACAAGTCATTGATCCTCTCATGAAATCCAAACCCAAACAGTTAGTATACCAGAATGTGGTACCCGATCTAATGTTTATGCCGAAACGTGGCAACCGATCCCAGAATTATGCCGAAACGTGGTAAGCAATCCCAATTAGTATATCGGAACACATTATTCGATCCAATCAACACACCACAATCACAATCACAAGTACATGCTCAATAATCATACAATCAAGAAGTGATTCATAGCATATAGTTATTCATCTATCTCATTTACAACAAATGTGATTAATAATGCAACATTCGCATACATACATGTATCATAATGAAGCAAGAGCAAACATACATCACACAATCATAGACTCACAACCATCACTCTCGAAACAAGCTTGAAATCCTAAGAAACTTGATCATTCCCTTTTTGGATTCACTCTATTTATTCTTAGTCTACAAACAATCAATATAATGCTGGAATCAATAAACAATCACTAATTATCCGAATTACTAACAATTCTATGGACCCTAGATCAAACCCATGATCCTAATCTCCCAATTAGGGTTGTTTCCAACATAAATTCTAGATCAAAACCCCTCCCCCATCGATAATTACTCATTAGATTACGTTCTACGGATTGAAAAATAGATTCAGGGAGTTAAAATCATACCTTTAGCCTTAAGAATGGTGGAAAAATGTCAAGAATCGCTTGAGGTTCGTTCCTTAGCTTTAAAAATAAAAAAGTGCATAATAAAGACGTTTTGGGGTTTATTTACGACCTTAAGTCGCATCGGGCCCGCCACAGCGACCCTCACCCTGCAACAGCAGCCTCGCCAGAGAGACTAAAGCCACAGCCAAAGCGGCTTGCACGAAACAGTGAGCTATTTTAATAATTTCAAGATCCCCATTTTACAACACACCTTTAACCAACAATGCTCAGAAAATACCGTCCATGCTAAGATTGATTTCGGGAGTTCTACTCACCCGAATTCAATTCCGTAAAGTCCTACAGATTTCTTAACGACTTATATAACTACTCATGTAATCAAAATCACAAATAAGTCACCCAACTGCTACCAAATTTTCCTACACCTTAATGACTCCGATTTCATCCAAATCGGGACTAGGTTGAGAAATCTCAAGTTACTACGAAAAAGTTTTCCGACCCAAAAATTTTCCCCGTTGGCTTTTCTATAACGACGGAACCCAGTCGTTACAATTTTATATGGGTTCAAACTTAATTTTAACTTTTACATGCTATAAGAGTCATAGAGCATTATTTATTAAGATAATTTCTTTAAACTACTAAAATATTCAAGATAGTAAATGAAAATGGTTCAATAAAAAATAATACAAATTCTTACATTTTTTCAATTGACCTCTAAAAAATGAATTTTTAAGTCACTCTCCTATTAAATTAATACAACTTAGTGAAAATATGAATTTATCTTAATGAATTATATTTTTAGTATCAAACTTATCTAGAAAAAGAAAGGGAAAAGGGTTTGAAAAATACTCCAACTTTGACCGAAATTGCTGTTATGATACCAAACTTTATGGAGGACCTTTTATCCCCATGCACTATTTAATAGTGTATTTTAAAGTTATATATGTGCCCACGTGGACACGTTACTATTTATAATTATGCAATATTTATGATGTCCACATGGACACATATATACCTTTAAAGTACACTATTAAATAGTGCAGGGGTAAAAGGTCTTTTCCAAAGTTCGGTATCGTAATAGCAATTTCGGCTAAAGTTCGAATATATTTCAGACATTTTTGCCAAAAAGAAAAAAATTATGCGAGGTGGGTCTATGCAGGGCGGGGTGGAGCGTGTTGAAAATAAAAAAAATTGTTTTGTGGAGCTGTGTGGGGCAGGGCAGATTAAAAATTTTGCGGGTTAAGTTTAACCTGCACCGCTCCATTGTCATCCCTATATAAATATATTGATTTAGAGCCTTTTTGGCATTGTTGTTGGGAGGCAAGACATGCTCTTTTGAGAATATTTTTTTTTTTTTAAAATTAAGTGTGTAACATATCCTTCAAATTACTTTTGAATGGAAGCAAAAGTAGTTTTTCTATGTAGGGAAAAAACTAAAAAAAATATGCTTCTTAAAAAAAATAGAACAAGAATCAGAAATTATTATTTTAAGACTAAAATATATCTTCCATATATACATATTTATCAATATACCCCTTATTAATCAATTAACATATCTCATAAGTTTGTTAAGTTTCATTCAAGAAATATATTTTTTATTTTTATTTAATAAATTTTTATTTTGTTTTATGCTATATATAATTATCTTATATTTTATCCATTACTTTACGTTTTATTTTACAGAATTATAAATAAAGGTAACAACAATATTTTTGCTGGATTAAAAATATGAAGGACTTTTTTTTTATGGTGAATTTTTCGTATTTAGTGGTTTTATTTGTGTATTGATTTGTAAATTTATTTTGCTTGATATTTTTAATTATATTTAAATCGTCATGTTAATATTATATTAATATTTAACTTATTTATTTATGTATAATATTGATTAAGAATTTGAATATGTACATTTTAAATAAAAAATTAACAAATATTTAAAATAGTTTCTCTCTATAAAATAATATAAAAAATTACTTATACTTAATGTAATTAACAATTAATATATATATATATATATATATATATATATATATATATATATATATATATTATGGAGATAATTAATACCGTCCTTGATAGTTATTTATATCACTTATACATATACATATATATAGAGTTTGTATCCTGAACTACAAATAGATAAAAGGAGGAGAAATTTTGCAAACAGTTACTATAATAAATTTAATTAGGCTCTTTAGTTATAGTTTGCAATATATTTACGAGATATAGCTATACCTTACTCGTTTGTATAAGTCGCACTTTGTTTGTATAATTTATGGACATGTTTATATAATTCGTGAGTACGTTTGTATAATACGCGTGTATTTGTATAATTGACTTATTTTTGTTCGTATTTGTATAAGTATAAATATGTTGGCAGACTTTTGTACTTGTATATTTTGTATAAGTAAAACATAAAAATATACAATTAGAATAACTATATTCAATTATGGATTTATACAAATATGATAAAATCGAAATAACGAATTTATACAAACACAAACATCTGAACTTAAAATAGTTATACAAAAATGATTGAATGTATATGATGATAAAACTGAAGAACCAAAGAAATTCACTGTTATATACAAATACAAACTGTCATATACAAATACAAATCATATGAAGAATTGTTAGTGGCGAATTATACAAATGTGGTCAATTATATAAATTCAAACCGCAGTCCACGTAATTAACGCTAAATGTTAGTGGCGAATTGTAAATTAGTTTAACTATAGCTGTCACAATCCAGACCGTCGTGGTTGGTACCCACACTAACCCTCCTGTGGGAGAACAATTACTACAATTCAAACTAAACAACTCAACCAAAAACTAAGGCATTTAAAGATACATAAGCAGGTTTAAATGCAAAAACAATATAGAGTTCCCATAAACTTCAAGGTTTAAATAAACTAGCCAAATTAATGCAGAAATTCAACCCGTAGAACCTAAAGGTTATTGTACCAAAACTCTACTAACGACAAGTCTAAGAACAAGGGGTACAACTCTGAAACTAAACAACACTTTAAACAAATAGTCTGAGTTCGAAAAGAGTGGACTTAAACAAGAAAGATCTATGGTAGCCTGAAATAACTGGCTCACCCTTAAATCCGATCACGCTCAAAAGTCACTTAGCTGAGGTCTATCAATAGCCGTCGGAAGATGCCCTCTACTAAACAAAGAACACGCAAGTGCAGTATTAGTACACAATCACAGTGTACTGGTAGGATCATGCGGCTATCCCAATAAGTGAAACCTACATTAGTCAATACAACAATATAATCACATGCACATATCAAACATATACAATATCATCAACATATACGAACAATGAACAACTTCACGAATCTCACATATCACATTTATATCAATTTAGAGCAACATACCGTTTTTCAATATCAATCATAATTAGATATGAACGAACTCATCATAAGTCGATATACAACACAATTCAATGGTCCTCTCACAGAACCCAATTTAATGGTCCTCTCATGGAACCCACACCCAAACAGTTAGCATATCGAAACGTGGTATTCAATCCAATGTTTATGCCAGAATGTGGCAATCGACCCCAGTTAGTTATGCCGGAACGTGGTAACCGATGCATTCAACACACCACAATCACAATCACAAGTATATTCTTAAGATCATACATTTAAGTCATGATTTCATGATAACCATCATTCATCTATATCATTTACAACAAGTGTGATCAATAATGTAACATCCATATACATACATGAATCATAATGAAGCAAGAACAAATATACATCACACAATCATAGAATCACAACCATCACCTACCTTGAAATAAGTTTGAAACCCTAAAAAACTTGATCCCCTTTTTCAATTCGTTCCGCTTGTTCTTGGTCGACAAACAATCAATATAATACAGAAATCAATAAACAATCACTAATTACGCGAATTACTAACAATTCTATGAACCCTAGATCATACCCATGATCCCAATAATCCAATTTGGGATTGTTTTTACCATAAAATCTATAACAAAACCACCCTCCATCAATATTCACCCATTTTATTACGTTCTACGGATCGAAAAACGGATTCGGGGAGTGAAAAACTTACCTTTAGCCTCAAGAATGGTGAAAAACGAGTAGGAGTCGCCTAGGGTTCGATCCTTAGCTCTAAAAATCAAAAAGTGTCAAATAAGATTGTTTAGGGGTTTATTAATGGCCCTAAGTCGCGTCGAGCCCACCACAACGGCCGTCACCCCGCCACATCGGCAAAAAGCAGCGCCAAGATGGCATTCTCGAACCAGTGAGCTACTTAAAGAATTCCAAAATCCCTATTTCACAACACACCTCTAACCAACGATGATAAAAAAAATACCCTTTACGCTAAGATCAATTTCGAGAGTTGTACTTGCCTAAATTTAATTTCGTAAAATCATATGGGTTCTTTAACGAGTTATCTAACTCACCCTATTGTTAGTAGATTTCGTTACACCTTAAAGACTCTGATTTCGTCCAAATCTAGACTAGGTTGGAAAATTTCAAAATACAACAAAAAAGTTTTTCGGCCCCAAATTCTTTCCCCATTGACTTTTCCATAACGATGAAAATCAGGTCGTTACAATAGATACCAATTTACCCATCACTCGTCCCCGAGTGATCAACTAGGAAGGACTGGCTAAAGTAAGGTATACTAGTATTTGAATCGTCGAATTACTAGGGATACTTGTATCGCATGCCCTTCTTACCGAATCTCATTACCCCTAAGGGTTTCACATCTCCAACCTCAAACCAACCAATTGAATACCTACACATCCTCCCTTCCAACTCAATCAGAATAGTTAAGAACACTACACACTACGAGCTAAACTTAATGGATCTAAAGTTTAATTTTTCATCCACATGAACTAATGACCTTTTTCATGTTTCACAGAGCTAAACTCATTAGCCACTTCTCCAACAATTTTTTTTTAATCAAACTATGAGGATCCAAGCAATTTCACTAAACATTTAGAATCTAATTGAAATCAAGAACCACAAAACAATAATGACAAACAACCATGAATTTCCAAGTAGCTTAAGATTTCAAAAATGCACTACAAGTACTAACTTTAGAAACCATTATGCAGCCATCGTTTTAGTAGAAAATATCAACTCAAACAACATTTGAAACACCAAAAAAAGGGTAACTACTATGAAGTATATTATATGATGACACACATACTTTTAAAGTTCTTGGGATAACTTAACTTTAAACCAAAAAATTCTTATTGGTAGTAGTTTGTGATTAAAAAGGCTTTGCTCATAACTAACTTATCCTAAAGTTAAGAATGACTTAATCGCATCCTCAAACTAATACATAAAGAAAGAATCAAGAAAACTAGTAATAACAAAATTATCAGACATGCAGGTGCGTAAATAGAAGTATACAATGGTACCTTGATGCCTACCATTAAGTTAAATTTTAGGCTCAACTCGGTAGGACTTGATTTGGGTGAAAAACATTCAGATAATACCATTGAATATACTATATTTTCATAGGTGACGTGGCAGCTAATTTCAAATATTAGATGTTTCAAAAGATATTCAGGGCCAGCTATTCCTCAATCAATGGAATTCAGGTTGTAAAATATAGAGAAATATAGCACATAATGAGGTTGTGGATTTGTTAGATTTGTGGATGAAGGTGATCACTTTCGCACTATGATTGAGATAAATTGAAAGTTTTGCTCCACTAGGCATAGACACATTAGTTCTGCAGCTAACACGAACAATGTCGGAGGCCAAACACAAGCTTCATATCAAAATGAGCAACTCAAATTACTGCACCTAAAATTATATGACTGAAAAGAGACCAGATTTTGAAACCATTAACCTATTTATTGATAAAAAAGAGGAAGAACAAAGAGTGCAGCTTGAATAAAACAATGAAAAAACGACATCAATAGAACATAGAAAAGAAAAACAACAACTCAATCAGAAGAGGAATCAACCTGTAATTTTTTTCATGCAAAGTTGGGGTGGAATCTGTTTTGAGCAGAGCAACAACAATATAAGAACAAAAACACGATTAGGGCAGAGGAATATCAAGATTAAGCAGGAAGAACAAAACGAGTATCTTGAATATAACAATGAAAAAACGACATCAGTACATATAGAAGAAACACAACAACTTGATCGGAAGAGGAACAAACCTGAAATTCTGTTTCGAGCAAAGCTGGGTGAAATTTCGTTTTGAGCAAAGCAGCAATACAAGAAAAAAAAATGTGATTAGGGCAGAGGAACATCAAGATTAAGCAGCAGCAACAAAAAGAGTAGCTAGAATACAACAATGAAAAAAATGACATCAATAAAACATATAGAAGAAACAACAACTTGATCAAAAGGGGTACCAACCTAGATTTTTGTTTCGAGCAAAGCTTGGATGGAATTTTATTTTGAGCAGAGCAGCAACGATAACAACAAAAATACTCGATTAGGGCAGAGAAACATCAAGATAAAGCAAAAAAAGTTGAGATTAGGGCAGCGTGATGACCTTGATCAGTTGGAATGGCGATCTTAGAGCTCAAACTAGGGCGACGGGCTGCTGTGTTTTGAGATAAAAGAGACGATGTTTATACGACCCTTCTGTATACTTTAACTTTTAGCGCCTAAAGTTTTAACTAAAATGAAAATTTCATTTTTTTAATAATTTAGTATAAAACTAGCGGAAAAATTCTACCGCTCAAGGCCCTCAATAGATTTTGGGACCTGTGAATTATTTTTTTAAAGACTAGATTTAATACCTTCTCAATAAAATGTTCAAATAAGGACCGAAATATATTCACACCCCAATAGATACACTTTTAGAGACGTGATAATTCACTCGTCCCTAAATTTTGGTCTTAAATAAGGCTTTTTCTTGTATTGTTAGAACTAACAAATAATTAGAAGCTAGAAGTTAGAGATTACTTGAATTTTTCAATTTGCCATAGTATTTGTGCTTATATATATATTATTATTGTTGAAAATTGGGTTACTTGAATTATATTCTTGAACTTAGAAATTCTTGAACTTGGAAAGTCTTGAATTTAGAAATTCTAGAAATTAGATATGAACTTGAACTTTTGTAGTATTTTTGAACTTTAATTAGGTTGTGAACTTTAGAATCTTGAATTTTTGTGGGATTTTAGAACTTTAAGTTGTGAACTTTAGAAGTCTTGAATTATTGAAGGATTTTAAACTTTAGGTTATGAACTTTAGAAATCTTGAATTATTAATTGTAGGATTTTAGAAATTTGGGTTGTGAACTTTAGAAATCTTGAATTATTTTAGGATTTTAAACTTTAGGTTGTGAACTTTAGAAATCTTAATTTATAGAATTTATGAACTAATTATTAGGTTGAACTGTAGAAATCTTGATAAAATATGGTGTTTATGAACTATTTGTAATTTTGAAACGAATTTTTAAAGACTTTATAAGTCTTTAAATTGTGATTTAGATATTTTTGAATGCTAATTTAAGTTTGTTGTTTTATATTTTGTGTAGCTTCTTTATAATGTTTTGTGTTTGATTGGGGCTGAATTGAACTGAATTGAATTGCTTATGTAGGTGGGCAGCAGAAAACTGCTAGTTTCTGTTGTCAAAAAAATTGCAGAAAAAGCGACAGACAGGGTGGTTTTGTCCGTCGTTTTTCTGAATTTTTTTTTTTTTAAAACCCAGAAAAGCGATGGACAGGGTCTTTTAGTCCGTTACTTTTTTTGAATTTTTCAAATTTTTATTTCCAAAAATGCGACGGACGGCGTCTCATTGTCCGTCACTTTTCAAGATTCTAAAAAAATTAAAAATTAATTAAAGCGATGGACTTCGTCCCTTTTTTAAAATTAAAAAAAAATAAAAAATAAAAAAAGCGACGGACGGCGTTGCATTCTTAAAAAAATATTTTTTTTAAAAAAAAACAAAAGCGACGCAGTCCATCGCTTTTGGAAAAGCGTCGAGCCAAAAAGCAATGAGATTGACTGCGTCGCTTTTTTCCGTCTCTTTTGGCAGTTTTTTAGTAGTGATAGATAATTAATAGTAGGTGTATTGTATTCCATGATTATCAATTGAATTTTATATTTTGAGAAATCGAGACTTAACCTAAGTCTTGAAATTTAGGGAATATGTGAGTTGGTTTATTAATTGATATCAAGATTAAGAACTTGATTGTAAATGTGGACTCTGTGGCTTTTGAGTGATTTTTGGAGTACGAGGTAAAAGTGTATCATTATGCTTGTCTATATGCTCATTTACTTATGAAATAATGCATATTTTATAGATTTGTGTGAGTTTTTGGGTCTAAGTCAGACACATAGTAATATGGATGTTAATTTAGAAATCTTATTGTGATTATTTATGTGAATAGATTGCTTTGAGTTGGAAGTCCAATGAAAAGGGAAGGCTCAAGTCCCAGAGTGATTGTTCAACTATTTGAGGCAAGTGGATTTTTAGTGTATGGAATTTATGTATTTCCTTGTAATATGTTTTTAGGGGTAATGAGACTTGGTGATGGGTTGCTTTGTCCATATTGATTAATTCTAATGATGAAAAAGGGGTAATAAAAGGCAATGTGATTAATTGTTGGTGTGTGATGTGTTGAGAATGGTTTGAAAGGCTTGTTGACTAGCTCATTGTTAATGCTGTATCACGATTGTGTTGTTGTGAATTGTGCATTATTATGAAAATGGTCATCTCCTTATTATTTCTGTGAACATGTCATTTGCATTGTTCTGAGACATGATTGTGACAAGTGTTATGTGAATTGAGAAGGAGTAAGAAATTAAAGAGGATGTACCATTTCGAGGGGCGTGTCACACGCTGCGATGGATACTATATTTCGAGGGACGTATCACATGCCGTGATGGATTCTATTATCGAGGGACGTGTCGTGCGCCACGACGGATGCATGGACATATATATCTCCCATGGGTCCCGGACTGAGAGACAGCGGGTGTGTATCGTTAGGTCAGACATGCATCACTATACTTGACAGTGCATTTCATCGCATTGCACATTTTTATCATTGATGAACTTGATCTTGTGTGTTGCTGATCTTGTGAGTGCCTTTTTGTGGAAGTTGTGATTGATGAATATTGAGTCTGTTGTTGAGGATATGTAATTGTTAGAGTACTTGTTGCTGAGTTGTGTGCTTTGTAAAAGTTAGGTTGGGCTGGTTTTATGCAGGCTATAGTTGTAAAGGTTCGGTTGGGGTGTAAGGAGTACAAATATTCTATTCCCTTAACTTGTGTTTAGAAGTTTACTTGTTGAGTACATTGTGGTTTGGTACTCACCCCTTGCTTCTACATTGTTGTAGGTTATGAGCCCGAATCTTCGTGATACTTTCTCTTTCTTCTTTTCCGAGGCTTCTTGGAGATTTGTGAGGTAGTTGTTTGTCATCTCAGTGGACCTTCTTATTCCTATTTATGATCTTGTTCTATTTTAGAGACAACATCATTTGAGACCTATGTTTTCTTTCAATTCTTGTGTAATGCATTAGAGGCTTGTACACGTGACAATCAGGTTTTGGGGGTATTTTTAAGTTGATTATAAATTTTCACATTTTATCGTAATGGTTAAGTCTTAGGCTGACTTGTCTTGGTGGGATAAGATGAGTGTCATCACGTCCATTTTTGGATCGTGACAATTAGACTTCAATTTTCCTTATTTTAGGCTTTAATTTTCTTCGACTAAATGTAATATTCCTATATGCTACCTCAGGTATGTCATAGTAAAACCTTACTTGGATCTAAATTGATATTTTTTTTACATTAAATCATATAAATTTTCTATACAACGTGTTAGTAAATTTAATAGGGTGAAAATATATAATAATTAATCACAATAAGTGTTCATAATATATGAACAATTCATATCATGAATCTATTGATTCGATATAAATATCAAAATAAGTTTTTATTCACAATATTATACATCAAATTAATAGACATATAATATATACTATGTATTTGTAATATTACTGATAAAGTATTTTACACCGAATATATTATTAACGTCTTCATCACCTTATCTCATAGACAAAAGAGGAGCTTTCGTTTTGGCAATGTACACCACTAATTTCAGCAATGGAAAATATATCAAAGCCAAAGATTATGATTTGTCTATGACTTCTTTCACCTAAAGTCTCTCATATTTGTGAAGGCTATCAAATTTCACGTGACACAATTATTATTATATATGAAGTAAAGAAATAAAATTTTAATTATATTTTTAAAAATATTTTAAATTATTAATTATCATTACTTATTATTATTATTATTATTTGTAATGCAATTTTTAAATGTATAAATGTGTTTTCTAAACGATTGCCATTTTATATAAGAATCTACACCAAAAAAATAAACAGTTTGATCATTATATACTGAATTATATCACAAGTAGGGGTGTACATGGTCGGATTGGTTCAGGTTTTTCAAATATCAAACCAAGCCATTTGTGTCGGATTTTTAAATCTATAAACCAAACCAATAAAACTCGGGTTTTTCAACCTCGGATTTTTTCAGATTTTTCGGGTTTTTCCGCTAACGTATTCATTATACAAACATATAATTTACTTGTACTTTAAATATTTCTTCAGTCTTACCAAAATACAACTATCTAAGGTGTTTCTTAAGAATACAACACAAACAATGATATGATTAATGACACTAAAATATCCAAAAATAAAATAAAAAAATGAAATCGCGTAAAATAAATATTGCAAATTAACAAGTCATAATGAAAATGATCATAATTTAAAAGTACTAAATCATGCTAAAATAAGTTTAATAAGTATTAGGTACATGACTAAATATTAAAGGAAATTAAAATTAGATTATGTACTTTAATTGTCTAAACCAATGTAAAACCAAAGAACAAATATTCAATATTATTGTCATTCTTAGTGTTAAATTGATTTTCTTTTTGCATTAGTATTAATTTGATTTTGATTTAAGTTTTATTATAATTACCAACATCTACGGACTATAATCTTTATGGAACCATTCAAAATTCTAAGTTTCAAACTTGAAATAATATATTAAAAGATAAAAACTATGAAAAAGTATAAGAAATATTTAAAAATTATATCAAAGTGAATATTTTTATTTATAAAATAAAATTTTAAAATTATATATATAATGTCGGGTTGGTTTGGTCTCGGGTTGTTTTTTTTTGGTTAAAACCAAACCAACCCAAATATAGTCGGGTTTTTTGTTTAACACCAAACCAAGTCAAACCAACCACTAGTTGGGTTTTTTTTTTCGGTTTGACTCGATTTGCGGTTTAGTTCGATTTCAGTTCGATTTTGTACACCCCTAACATCAAGTTAAATAATTAGTAATGGGAACACCTATGTGATCCAGTGATTAATAAAATAGATTGAAAATCAAAAGATTTAATATTCAAATTCTAATAGAAGCAAAAATATTAGTTAATTTTTCCTATTTTTCAAAATATTAATAGATGGAATTAATTATACCTATGTTGATAGGTAATAGAATCTCACTAAATTAATCGAGATACAAGAGCATATACTACAACTATTAAAAAGAGTAATAGAAATTGGACACTTGAATGACATGTATGCTAAAGGTTGTTATCAATTATGGAGGGGTCCCAAGACCCGCTTACAAATTCACATAAATTCATAGACTTCAAATTATAAATTCATCTTTCATAAGCTCCGATTTACTGAAAGCAAATGCAGGGTATCAATATCAGATTCATCAGAATTCATTATTTTTGTAAATTGAAGCATAACTTTCACTACAAGAAAAGTGTGAATTACATGGGAATTTTCCTAGGGATTAGTTTAAAAATTTGCAGGAAACTTTCCTATGGATTTTCATAGTAATTCCCAGGAAAATTCCCATGTAATTCACACTTTTCTGGTAGTGTTTACGCTTAAAAATTCATACAAATTATTATAAGTATAGTACTATGAGACTTATAACTTAAAAAACCCTAAATCTAATATTATTTAAACCATAAAACTTAAATTCTAGATCCGATCGTACAACTTACCCCTATATAAAGTGGCCACACTTGGCCAATAACTTCCCCACAATAAAATACATGACATCCTTATAACTAAAAAAAATAAAACATATTAGTTTCCAAAAACAAGGCAAGAAAAAAAAGTGTATAAACTATGGAGAATGCAAATGGGGAATCAAGCAACAACAATAATAATGCAAGATTAGCTATAATGGAATTAGCTAACATGATAAGTGTACCTATGTCCCTTAATGCCGTTGTTAAACTTAAGGTAGCTGATGCTATTTGGCAAAATGGATCAAATGCCCCACTCTCTCCCTTTGAAATTCTTGCTAAAATCCGCGGCCCTCAGGGCGGCGGAGATCCTGAGAACCTTCAACGAATTCTACGTATGCTCACAAGCTACGGTGTGTTCAAGGAGCATGTTGTTGATGACGGCTCTCAAAGAAGGTATTTTTAACGCTAATCCATAATTTTTGTTTTGTATGATGTTTTGTTAGTGACGGATTTAAGATTTAAAATAAGTACATATGTATGGTACTTTTCTTCCCATTGCTTGGGAGAAAAAAAAAAGGTTAATGTCTTATATTATTAATAAAATAATCAAGAACCTAAGAAAAGTTATGTATTAAGTTTGATATAATGCTAATTTAATTTGTTAGGCCTTGTATTGTTCGTCTTTAATTAATCGAAGAAAGTCGAGGCATAAATTTCTAATATGAAGTTCATTATTTTTGCCTTAATAGATGTGATTTTTCTGGTCCACACACTATATATCTATGTGTTAGGCAATTGTTAATGGAGTAACGTGATTGGTATAACATAAGTCATTTTTTACTAAAAATAATAGTAATAATAAATTTCCATTGTGTTTCAATAATGTAATTTATATCTCATTCAACGATAATTTATATAGTCGATCCAAATTCATTATTCAGACATAATTATTGTTCGTTGTATACAGATATTCGTTGACAGAGGTGGGAAAAACCCTAGTCACGGACGAGAATGGCTTATCTCACGGCTCTTACGTGCTCCAGCACCATCAGGACGCGTTAATGAGGGCATGGACGATGGTTCATGAGGCCGTTAATGATTCATCGACAGAGCCATTTGTGAAGGCAAATGATGAGCCAGCTTACAATTACTACGGAAAAAACTCAGAGATGAATAGCCTTATGTTAAATGCAATGTCTGGAGTTTCTGTGCCATTTATGAAGGCAATTTTAGGAGGATATGATGGGTTTCAAGGTGTGAAAACACTTGTTGATGTTGGAGGAAGTGGTGGAGATTGCTTGAAGATGATTTTAGAAAAACATACAAATATTGAGCTTGGAATTAACTTTGATTTGCCTGAGGTGGTTGAAAAAGCCCCACAAATTCCTAGTAAGTTTCATTCATTTATCTAACTATAATATGATATTCAGTATAATTTCAGAATTTGGAAAAGGTAGTATGTACGGACTACGAACTCTTACCCATACTTCCTTTGTTCCTCTTTAGTTGTCATGCTGTGTTTTTCGAGAGTCAGTTTAATTAATTTTCAAAGCTAAATTATATTACACTAAATAATTTTTTTAATATTCATAAACTATACAAAAAACTACTATATAACTGCATTTTTTCCCACATCAACATGATAAAAAAAGTACATCTTAAAATGTTGGTTAAAGTTCATATTATTTAACTCTAAAAAAAATTAGGATAGCTAAAAAGGAACACTTTGTACTCTTAATTAAGTTACAATTCAATTAGTGGTTTTTGCAAATTGAATTGTTTTAAAATGTTTTGATATTTGCAATATGTGGCTATAATATGATAATAGGGCCAAATTTAAGATAAGTTTTTGGCGTATAGGCATTAAACACGTTGGTGGTGATATGTTTGATTACATACCAAAGGGGGATGCTATTTTCATGAAGGTAATTGTCAATTCTATTTTGTTTCTACTTTAAATTACTGAACTAGATATGTATCTAAGTATCTACCACATGAAAAAGGTACTTGGGTTGTTGACTTCAAATATTATGTATTTTGTTTGAACATTAATTGACAATAGGAGTTTCAAATTGTAAACCACACCTTTTTTATCTCTAATTAGTTTTCTTTTCCATGGACAAGACCTAAGGTAGTAGGGTAAGTGCATCGTACAAATCAGTTCCCTTTTGTATGAACGATCTTTAAATTATAAATAAATTTTTTCTGTTCCAAGAAGAAAAAAAAAGTAAGTGAGAAAATGACAAACATAATTCTTTATGTTTGGGGTTAAGATTAAATCAAAAGTATAGTTTAATTTGATTTATTTATAATAAATGTCTTTTAATTTGGGCTCGCTTTACATTTATGTTCTCTAATTTTGAGTGTGCACATGTCAACCCTTAAATTTGTATAAACTTGAACAACTAGACACATGAGTCCTACATGACATACATGTTGGACAAAATGTAGGACACGAATTGCCATGTAGGATGCCACATATATAGGATATGGGTGTTTATTAGTTCAACTTTATATACGTTTAAGTGTCTATTTGTGCACTTCCAAAATTGAAGGACATAAATATCAGCTAAAGTATTTTGACAAAATCAATATGCTAGTACTATTATAAATGTTTTAGTGAAATGTTAATAACATGTTTATGACCACAAGTTTCGAAACAACTTAACATAATTTGTGACATGGATACATGTAGTGGGTGCTAACAACATGGACAGATGATGAATGCAAAGAAATAATGAAGAGTTGCTACAATGCACTTCCAGAGAAAGGTAAATTTATTGCTTGTGAGCCAGTTTTGCCTCACCATACTGATGATAGCAAGAGAACTAGGGCACTTCTTGAAGGTGACATTTTTGTCATGACTATTTACCGTGCCAAGGGCAAGCACCGTACTGAGGAAGAATATCGGCAGCTCGGACGAGCTGCCGGTTTCAACGATTGCAAGGGTTTTTACATCGATCATTTTTTTACGATTCTTGAATTTCACAAGTCATGAATATAATTGTGAGATGTTAGTGGTATGAACGTAGTTTTGTTTTAACATTAAAATAAATGTACGGTGTTGTAGTTGTAAAATAGAACTACTTTTTCTACTTTATATGAGGATGGAAGATTGGAGTATTTTATTTATCGATGGAAAAACTTTGAGAAAGGACTAGCACGATTTGGAGTGAATATTACTTTTATCTATTTATTATTTATATAAGAAAAGAGTAGGACAATATCTTTAATTTTTCTAACATACAAATTCATAATGTCAATTCAAAGGTATCTTGCAAAAAAAATTCACAAAACTAAGCAAAAAGCAGAATCAAAACATAACCTATTTGTTCTAACCAAATAAGTAAAAATAAAAATAAAACAGTACCAAAACATTGAAAAGCCTAAAGCAAAACTCTATATTGTGCACCTATGATCCATCCATCCTATTCAAAATGTTGCTCTTTAAATAAGACATAAATGAATTACTACAATTTTTCATTGTCTTTTTTAAAAAATAAATAAATAATTAATATATATTTCAATTTATTTGTCTTAATTTGATTTGATATGCAATTTTAAGACAGTAAAGAATTTTTTAAAATTTTACAGTCTTAAAGTCTTAAACTAAGAATATATAATGAATTAAAATATTTTTTAAATTTTATGATCTTAAATATATCATCTAATCAGATAATGAATTTCAAGGACTATTAGATTGAAAATAAATATTTTTTTTAAAAATAGATTTAAAATAATTAAAGCTAGACTGAAAAAAAAAAATCAAGAAAGAGTGTATATATCTATCACGTGAAAGACAGATGATTTGTTGCTTTCAAATAGTCTGGATTTTGTTTGATTTGAGTCCCTACTGATTTTAAACATTGATCATGGAGGGACAATTTTGGCAATTACTTTTTGAATTGTTGACCACACTTTCTTCTTTTTCTTTTTGGTCCAAATTATATATTGGAGCTTTGATTAAATTTAAATCGCGCACTGTAAGGTCCATTTGGTGGTGACGGTTTCAATATGAGTTTTTTTCATATTCATGACTTGAATATGAGACTTTTGATTAAGAGTGAAATAATCCCACCGTTGTACTACAATCCATGTCGGTAGATCACACCTTTCTAATATGCAATTTCTCATATTTTCTTGTATGTTCGATTGGAGGAAAACTATGTAAAAAAATGATTTAGTTGAAAATATGATCAGAAAAGTTTATTATATCTTAGAAATTGCAACACAAAAATATTTATCTTTATGGATTAAGTAAAATAAACATATATTGTATATTATAAAGGTAATTAATAGCGTACTTTGTAGTTAGTTATAGATACACATTAATTTAAAGCTAAAATTATGTAAATTAAGTGCACAAAGTTTGTATCTTGTAGGAGTCATCTAGGTATAAAGTTTGTATTGTCATAGGAGTAACAAAAATAAATCTTTGCTATATATTTTTTAAAATATTTTAAATTGTTAATTATTATGACTTATTTCTTTTTTTTTTCAATGTAACTTTTAAATGTAGAAATATGTTTTTTAAGAAATTGACATTTTATATATGAATTTACACAAAAAATTAAATAGTTTTGATCTTAATATGCTGAATTATATCTATCAAGTTAAATAGAGGGAAAATAATTAGTAATGGAAGCACATATGTATAGCTTAGTGATTAGTAAAATAGATTGAAAACTATGAGATTTTGTATTAAAATTTTATCAGTAGCAAGAATACTAGGTATTTTTTTCTATTTTCAGAATCTTGATGGATAGAATTATACATTTATTGAGAATAGGTCATGAAATCTCATTAAATTAATCAAGATACAAGCAAACTAGACAATAATACACTACGACTATTAAAATCATAATGGAAATAGGACATTTGAATGACAAGTATGCTAAAGGTAATTGCTAGGGGTGTACAAGATCGGGTTGGTTCGGATTTTTCAAATATCAAACCAAATTATTTGTGTAAAATTTTTAAATTTATAAACCAACCAAACTAATAAAATTTGAATTTTTCTAGTTTTTCAACCTCAGGTTGGTTCGGGTTTTTCAAATACCAAACCAAACCATTGTGTCAAATTTTTAAATTTATAAATCAAACCAAACTAATAAACCTCAGATTTTTTTTCTGATTTTTGGATTTTTTCGGTAAAGTTTGTATACAAATATATAATTAACTTGTGCTCCAAATATTTCTTTAGTCCAACTAAAATACAATTATCTAAGGTGTTTCTTAAGAAAATAACACAATTATGAAATGAGTACTGATGACACTAAAATATTCATAAAAAATAATAATGAAATCATCATATAAAATAAATATTGCAAAGTCATAATGAAAATGAACATAATTTAAAAGTACTAAATCATGCTAAAATAAATTTAATAAGTATTAGTTACATTACTGAATATTTAAGGAAAATTAAAATTAAATTATGTATTTTAATTGTCTAAACCAATATAAAACTAAAGAACAAATATTCAATATTATTGTCATTCTTAGTGTTGAATTGATTTTCTTTTTGCATTAATATTAATTGAATTTTGATTTAAGTTTTATTATAATTATCAACATCTATAAACTATAATCTTTATTGGATCATTCCGAATTCTAAGTTTTAAACTTGAAATAATATATTAAAAGATAAAAACTATGAAATAGTATAAAAAACATTTTAAAATTATTTCAAAGTAAATATTTTTATGTATAAAATAAAATTTTAAAATTACATATATAATGTTGGGTTGGTTTGGTCTCGAGTTGATTTTTTTAGTTAAAACCAAACCAACCCAAACATAGTCGGATTTTTTTTTCCAATACCAAACCAAGGCAAACCAAACCACTAGTCAGGTTTTTTTTTTTTTCTGTTTGACTCGGTTTTCGGTTTGATTTTGTATACCCCTAGTAATTGCTATCAATACATGGGATGATTTAAAGACCCGACATAAATTCATAAGCTTCAAATTCTAAGTTTATCTAAACTTAGCTTTACAAAAGATTGAATACTAAAACCACAATTATTAAATCTATAAAAACTTAAATTTTGAATCCAGTCATACAACTTGGCACTTGCCTCTATAAAGTAACAAAATGGCCAATAAAGTTCTTACAATAAATACAACTTTGTCGCTCGCTTTTTTTTTTTTTTTAACCACTTGGTGTTCGGAGTCCACATTAAAGTTCAAATTAAATTCAAATCGCGTATTGCAGGATCCATTCGTAGATGGTGCTCCCAACAAAATTTCTCCATTCCCAGGACTCAACCCAAGAACTTTGGTTAAGGGTGAAACACTCCCACATGCACTACAATCCATGTTGGTTACTTGACCCTAGCTATAAAGTAACAGCACTTGGCTAATAAAGTTTTTTTTTTTTTAACTACAAATATATGACATCCCTATAACTAAACAATATAACATATAGTTCCCAAAAAAATAAGGCAAAAAAAAGAAGTGTAGAAGCCATGGAGAATGGAAATGGGGAAACAAGCAACAACAACAACAATAATGCACGGTTAGCTATAATGGAATTAGCTAACATGATAAGTGTACCTATGTCCCTCAATGCTATTATTAAACTCAAGGTAGCTGATGCTATTTGGGAAGGTGGATCAAATGCTCCACTCTCTCCCGCTCAAATTCTCTCTAAAATCCGCCCTCAGGGTGGCGGGGATGCTGAGAACCTTCAACGGATTCTACGTATGCTCACGAGTTACCGTGTGTTCGAGGAGCATGTAGTCGATGACGGCTCTCAAAGAAGGTACTTTTAACAGTAACACTCTGTTTGTATGGTTGTTAAGTATTGTTTCATATCATACCATATTATGTTTTGTTTTGTTGTATTGTATTGTATTTTTGTAATGAATACAACGTTTGGATAGATTGTGTTATTCTCCGTTGTTAATAATGTCACACATTAGGAATTTGAGTGATAAAAACTACAAGAAAAATAGAATACGAGGTAGTACAACTATGAAAAGTTAGGATAAAAGATAGAATAAGATTATTAAATAATAAATAAAGAGAAAAAGAAAAAAATATTAAGGTTGTGGTGTTCCTGGTCCACACACTAGATGTATATCTACATATGTTGGCAATTGCTAATGGAATCCAAAAGTAGAAACGTGTTTGGTACGACAAAAGTTATTCTTTATATAAAAAGTTAATTTCCATAAATATTAAAGGTTCTCACGATAGTTAATATTTGAGAAATGTAATTTATCCTAATTCATTATTTAAAATTGAGGCGTAGTTATTGTCTGTTGTATACAGATATTCATTGACTGAGGTGGGAAAAACCATAGTCACGGACGAGAATGGCTTATCTCATGGCTTGTACGTTCTCCAACACCATCAGGACGAGTTAATGAGGGTGTGGACGATGGTTCATGAGACCGTTAATGATTCATCGTCCGATCCATTTGTGAAAGTATATGGTGAACGACCTTATAGTTACTATGGAAAAAACCCAGAGATGAATAGCCTTATGTTTAATGCAATGTCTGGAGTTTCTATGCCATTTATGAAGGTAATGTTAGAGAGATATGATGGATTTGAAGGTGTGAAAACACTTGTTGATATTGGTGGAAGTGTTGGAGAGTGCTTGAAGATGATTTTAGAAAAACATTCAAGTATTGAACTTGGAATCAACTTTGATTTGCCTAAGGTGGTTGAAAAAGCCCCACAAATTCCTCGTAAGTTTTGATCTTCTATTTTATTTAACTTTATTTAGTATATTTGAGATGCAATAATAACGTACATTAACAATTTCATAGGGAAGATTTGAAAAGGTAGTGTATACACAATATTTTACTCCTATTTTGTGAAGGTAGAGAGGTTGTTTTCCTCGACCTAAGTATAACACTTTCATATATTTGAGAGACATACTACATAAATGTGCTCTTTAACTGGTTTCAGTTGACATTTATGTTATTCAACTTTAGGTGTGTACAAGCAAACAATTAAACTTGTATAGAATTAAACAAATAGACATGCACGTTCGTTGTCTTACGTGACATAATACACATAAGACGTCATGTATAACACAAATTATCATGTAGGATGTCACGTAAGATGCATGTATTTATTATGATGAGATCTAGTCTTCCATCCGTTTAATTAATTGCAATATAAATATACGTGTGGCTAAATATGATGGTAGGGGTAGGGCCAATTTAAGATAAGTTTTTGGAGTACGTGCAGGCATAAAACACGTTGGTGGTGACATGCTCGATTACATACCAAAGGGCGATGCTATTTTCATGAAGGTAATTGACAAATATATTTTGTTTCTACTTTAAATTATTGAACTAGATATATTTATCTAGACGAATGTTGGGTACTTTGTAATATATATATATATATATATATATATATATCGAGGTTCAAATTGAACAGACACATTTGTTCATGAAAAAACATGAATATTAAAAAATTAACTAACTCTATATTTTGGTTTGTGACATGAATTGTATGTAGTGGATGCTAGTAATATTTACAGATGATGAATGCAAGCAAATAATGAAGAGTTGTTACAATGCACTTCCAGAGAAAGGAAAATTTATTATTTGTGATCCAGTTTTGCCTCACCATACTGATGATAGCAAGAGAACTAGAGCTCTTCTTGAAAGTGACATTTATGTCATGGCAATTTATCGTGCCCAAGGCAAGCACCGGACTGAGGAAGAATACCGGCAGCTCGGTCAAGCTGCCGGTTTTACCAACTGCAAGGGTGTCTACATCGATCATTTCTTCACGATTCTTGAATTTCACAAGTAATGAATATAATTGTGAGTGGTACGAACGTACGTGTTCTATGTGCTAAAATGTTTTAAATTAATAATAAACATGTGTGGTGTTGTTGTTGTACAATAAAACTCTATTTCCAACCTCATATGAGAATGGAATAGATTAGAGGTTAAATTCTGAATTTCTCTGAAAATAGTATCTTTGATTCTTTTTTCTTAGAGATTAGGTACTTGTTTTAAGGTGATTAATGTATTTGAGTGTATTTGTAACTGGCTGTAAATTTGTATGGATATATTCAACCGTATTTTGTGCCTGGCTTGTTATACATTTGTATTAGATATTGCATACTCTTTCAAAATACGATTGATGCAATATTGTATCTTTCCCTAGCTCATTTAAACATGCTGAGAGTCGTCTGAGTATGAAATCGAAGAGTAGTAGAAGAAAAAGAAGAGCGGTCTCCACCATCGATCTCTCGTCTGATATTTGTATTAGTAGTATCTCATCTGAATCACAGATCTTTTGTTGCTTATTGAATTTCAATTCAGGCAAGGATGAGAAAGGGAGAGAGGGGGGGGGGGGGGGGGCGAGACTCAAGAGGCTAGTGAGAGTTTGAGAGAGGAGATATTTGCTATAAAACTCCAAGTATAATGATATAATGTAATTCTTTTAAATTATAATTATGTATAATAAATACATCACACATATTTATTTTACTATTTAAGTTTTTCATTAAAAATAACCTCGTATTTAAAATATGAACATATATTAACCAAATAAATATCCTCCTATTTATATCTATCTTTTCTATTCCAAAACCTCTCCCCTGTCACTAACAACTTGCCTTCAGTAATTTGAAGAAACGGTAGATTAAATGGGTTGGTAGCTTTGAATTTAAGAAGTAGATGTATTTATTTTTTAAATTAAGTAATATATTGATCAATTATAATATGTCACGTGACTACTTAAACTATAAAAAAATCATTAAGTTTAAAGTATTAGTTGAAAAATATTTGCAAATCCATAAATCCAAAAATAAATAAATAACATATATGATCCTTTTTTTATACATTAAAAATACTTTTAATCTTTTTTCATTAAAATAATTAAATGAACCAAAAAAATAATAAAAGTATCATAGAAACAAAGGAAGTGCCAATGGCATATCCTTTGGAACATCCAATCCAATCCCAATATTCCATTTCACTCTTTCCTCCTACTTACTTTTTGGTCTAACTTTACCCAAAAGTGACAATACACTACTTGCTCAAGTCACCTCACTTTTTTATTTGATATCACTTTTCGATGATGTTTGATACTTATTTTAAAGCTTAATTATTAGTAGTTTATATTTATGTTGAAAAGTATTATTTTTGTGAGTCAAAATATTTTTTATTAAGAATAATTTCGTTAGTTTGAATGCGAGATATTTAATTAACTTAATCTGTTTGTATAGAAATTCATCACATTGTTCATAAGGATGAAACTAGAGGACTGGTTACGAATTCAATAAAATTCAGTAATTTTTAATTAAATTTTATATTTTTATTAAGAAATTACTTATAATTTTTTCCAAAAAGCAATAAGAATTTTTTAAAAAATTCAGAACATCTAAACTCAAAATTCTAAATTTGCTTCGCTGTTACGAAACATAAATCATTATATTTTTATTGTCATCATGATCTAGGACAAAAGAACCAAGTGGCCACTCTTATAAACACTAAGCCAAGCCTTCTAAAACAAACCCTCTCTCCCCTTTCATGTGAGGCTTCCTTTGCATGGTTTTCCTAGTGGGCAACCACCCTTTTGACACCAACTTTTAGGGCAAAAGGGTGGCGGCAGAAGAGGTGGCTCGTCGTTGATTCACCGGAGATGGTGGCTTCCTTCTTGGAATTATTGTCCATTGATAAATTCTCTTGGTGGTGTTTTTTTTTTGGTTGGAAAGGGCAACTTCTATCCTTTGGCATTTTAATGGAGGAAATGGTTAATGAAAAAGAAGAACAATCTCAAGGAAAAGGCAGATTATTCATGTTAATCCTATCGATCTCTACTTAATTAATAGTTCTTAATATGAGTTATTGAGTTTTAATTATTATAATGAATATTGTTATGTGTTAGTGATCTATTTTAGTTATATGATCATGTTTGTGTACTAGGCCTCTTGGCCCATATAAAAAGAGTAGTGTGTTTGTATTATAATGTTTGAGACTTCTTATGGTATCATATCATTGTGTTATTTCAATTATTGATGAATTTTGATTGTGGTCCTAGCAAACTAAAATGTAAAGTTTATTCTTTTTGTGATATTCAGATTAATTAGGACAGGATTATATTACTATCAAATATAAATATAAAGTAACTATATAAGTTAATAAATTTGTGTCTCATGGTCAAAGCGATAAATACAAATGCGCATATTCTTAACCAAAAATTACAAAATTTATCGATATTTAAGAGATTAAAATGTTAATTTAATCTTCTCTCACATTGTATTGAAGTTTGCTGACAATGTAAAAGTATTGTATATCATAAAAGTATTCTCCTTTAGTTTATTCATTCAAAATTCCTATGGAATTCCATGATCAAAATGCGAATCTTCCAAGAAAGAAAATAAATACTCCATCCATTCACTTTTTACTTGTCACTTATTTCAATAATTATTTTCTTAATAAATATGCCTGATCAAACTGTGACAGGTAAAAGTGAACGGTAGAGTACTACGTTTTTATTCATCAACATCAAGGTTAGTGTACGTGATGTATTTATTTTCCTTTAGATTCTTGTCATTTAGCGATTATAAAAAATTTCCACACTAGTGGTAGTTGGAAGAAATAATTATACTTATAATTATAAAATTTTCATCGGTAATAGAACGCTTAAAATAATTTCATATATTTTGAAAAATTAGGAGCTGGATTTATCTATTTTATCTTTATTTATGTCTTAATATAATATAGAGTGTGTTCAGAACAAAGGAAAATTGTTTTTCATTTTTCTCATATTCATTTGGTATATTTTTTTGAAAACATTTTCTTTAGGAAAACAAGTTTCTTAAAAGTGAGGAAAATGATTAATTTCTTAGTGAAAATAAGAAAAAAAAAAAATCCAAAAGTAACATTTCTGATTTCACATTGAGTGTGTCATCTTCACCCTTTACACACACCTCATTTTTCACCCTCATCCCCACCACGCCCCGCACCTGTCTTTCGCTTCCTCCTCTCATATATTGTATTTATATGGGAATATTTTATGATATTAACTTTTCCTTACATACTGAACGTAACTTATTTTCATGAAATAAATATCTTGTAAGAACACATTTTCCTTCCTACCGAACACGCCATAATTTTTTTTCATTAACTATCTACTTGATCTACTAGAATATTTATAGTTTTTAGAACAATTACAGCTTATAAAGATAAACAAACTAATTTAATAATTTTATCTTAAATTTTTAAAATAATAAATAATTTAAATAAATTATTTTAATAATCACGATAGATAATTTGAATATGTGAAAATGTACTTCAATTAACATAAATCTAAAACCTTTGTTTCATCGAGGAATATTATACGACAAACAAAAAATGAAAGATACGTGCTTGGTAAAGTCACAGTTATTTGTTTCTAGAATTTCATGTAAACGCTAAATTTCCAAGAAAGAAACAAATCCAATTGTACCTTTTCAAACATCAAATCCTAATAAAAACATTATAAAGAAAATATCAGGAAAAAGAAAGTTTAAGGCCGTCTATGTTCATTTTTATTTATTCAAAATTAAATTTTCACTTTTACTTGTCATTTTTAACATATCAAGAAAAGATATTATATACAGTATTTTTTATTTTATCATCAATATTAATTACTTATTCTCCAAATTATTTCTCAAGATCTAAAATAATACATCAATCAATACAAGCATAGTGATAAAATAATGATACTAATTATTTTTTTTAAAAGAAATAAAAATCTAAAATAAATAGTTTAACTCTATTTTAAAGGGAAAAATAACATGACCGGTGAGCTTCTTTAAAATTATTTCAATTTGTAGTGATCACAATTTTTCATTGCCTAGTCAAAAAATAATTTCGTATATTTTGAATAGTTTAGATCTATTCTTAAACAATAAATAATTTGGTTGATTATATATTTATTAGAAATAATCAACTCTTAAAGATTCTTAATAGACTTTACTATTCTAATATCAACATCTTTATTAATTAATTTTCTCTCTACATATTGCATATTTATTATGAAATTCATGTGCGCATGTCCAATGACTTCAATCAAATTCCTAAGAAAAGCACTTTTTATTATGATAATTAAATAAATTTTATATATTATATTTAATAATAACAATAGCAAGAACATTGACAAAGGATAGTTGAAGAAAATTATTTTACATAGAACAATAGAATATCTCACGATTAAAAAAAAATTAAGGATAGACAATTTCTGTCATATTTACAACAAAAATCCATCGCTTATCCTATTTGATAATTAATCAGTGACAAATAGTTTAAATATTTAGTTAGATATGAATTATTTATGGCGGAATTTCGTAATAATTTTTGCTCTCTTTTTAGTGTCTAATGTAACATTTTCATTTTTTAGGGGAGGAAAATATTATTTGGAAAAAGATAAAATAAATGTTCATGGATAGAGAAAATCATAGAAACTACTAAGCTGATATCACAATTTCCCTATAGAATACCACAAATGAAAGGCAAAAATTGAAGTCTTATATATGCACTTAAATTCACCTACAACAAACAGTAGTTAACTCTTCAAATAAAAGATGCATGATATACTCTATAATTTGGAAAATAAATGTATTATAACAAGTTAAATATGCTAAGAGTATAAAACTCTTTATACTGTCAGCTAATTAATATAACTTAAATTTTAAATTCATTGAGCACCTAACGATTGGTGTAAGATGTCTTGAATGAGATTTAATATGTTGAGTCGAGAAGTTCCATTTTCTTCCATGGTCATTCTTGCTACCGTCCCAAGTTCTTTAGATCGAATTCTTCTCTTTTCTCCTTCTTCTCCTCCATCCATTAGTTCCTCTATAGCATTCACAACTTGTTCTTTGCAAACAAGTACTCCAACTTTCTCTTCTTCTCCCCATCTAACCGGAAATTTAACTCCAACTTCAACTCCAATCCTCAAAACTTCAACAATTAGCTTCTCATTGAAGAATTGTTCCGCAAACATCGGCCATGTGATCATAGGCACACCACAACTCACCCCTTCTATTGTCGAGTTCCAACCACAATGAGTCAGAAACCCCTTTATGGTTGGATGTGACAATATAAGAGCTTGAGGGGCCCAACCCTTAATCACAAGTCCCCTCCCTTTGATTCTCTCCTCGTACTTCGTGTCCAACAACCATTTCTCCAACTCAAGAAAATTTTGATCTGCGGTCTTTATTACCCAAATAAACGGCCGTTTTGATGCTTCTAAACCTAGCCCAATTTCTATCAATTGCGATGCGATTAACCTGCATTGACTACCAAGACAACAATAAAGAACGGACTTATTTTTCATCGTATCGAGCCATTTTAAACATTGTTTGTCATCAATTGATGGTTTATTCCCCCTTTGGTACATATCCATAACATTTTTATTACAAAGTGAAACTGGTCCAATGCACCATACCTTCTTATTAATAGCTTTTTCATATTCCTCAACACATCCATGCTCCAATTCTGCAAAACTATTAACCACAACTCCATAAGCACTTGATTCAGCTTCTTGCATCTGACCTCGAATATCATCCAAGTCAGGTAATTGCACAAAAGCCCCCGGAAGTTGATTTTTTGCTATTTCAACCCTTAGTGGAAGTCCTGGCACAACAAAACGTTCCATATTCGATTTAACCTTCAAATAAGGCCTATGAAGCATCAAATTATGTGAACTTAACAAAGAAAAACAACACATCCCATGGAAAACAAGCCTTGGAACATGGAATTTTCGTGCTGTTTGCGATGTCCATGAGAGACACTTATCTGAAATTATACAACTTGGAGGAGTATTTTGGTCTTGCAAAAAATTCTCCAATGGATTTTGTAACATATTTAGTGCTGTATAAAAATTTCTTATAAGGTCACGTGAAGGGACACTATCAAGATTTTCACAACCGATAGGTAAGCCAACTTCTTCACTAGGAAATGGGATTTGAATAAGTTCAATATCTAGCCCAATTTCTTTTGCCCTATTGATAATAGTTGCAAATCTTGACGCGTTATGTGGTGTAGTTACTAAACTAACCTTCACACCGTGCATCGCCAATAGCCTAGCCATGTCTATCATGGGAATCATATGGCCTTGTGCTAGTAAAGGAATTAACACAAAATGAAGTTTTTGAGGAATATTGGTTGTCATTGTTGAAGGAAAAAAAATGGCTAGCTAACTTAATTGTAAAGTTTGAAAGAAAAATAGGTGTTTAGGTGGAAAAGAAGACTTGCATTTACAACTTTATATAATAAGAATAAAGTTTGGTATAAGATGAGGATAATGGGATGGAGGTAAGTTGCACAACAGAGTTAGTTAGAATTTCATTTGCTAAAAATATTATATACTGTTCAAATAACTAGCGGCCGCATTATTGAAATTTCAACGAATTTCGAATACTGAGTTCTAAATTTAATATTGTGATAGTTTTAATAAAGTTGCTGGTTCGATCATATTCATATTTAGGCTTATACATCCATTTTTGTTTATAGGGTAAAACTAATTCTTTTGAAGATATATATTCTCCCTTCGGTTTACTTTTATTTGTCCATTATAGTAAATATACAGTTTCACTTTATTATATCAAGAGAAAAACATATTTCCCATGCTTTATCCTTAAATAAGTTACTTATAAAATTAAACATCAATTAATATTTAATATGAATATGAATATTTGTTTAAATTTCAAGTATGATATTTTATTTTTAACTTTTTTCATAAATTTCCGATCCTGCCACGAATTACGATAATAGGAAATGGTGAAGACTTGGTCCACGTTGAGGAGGTCATGAGTCAATTGCGGCTAGACTTGAACAGATAGATTGTAGGTGTTGACTCCAAGGGGCGTACACAACTGGACGAATTATTTGGACGACTAGTAACCCTGCTTACACGCAATATTATATTGTTTTCATGTGAAACTACAAAAACGTGAAGCGAAAATTTTTAGTTGTTCACTTAGTTAAGTATATGAAGTTTTCATTCTATTGATCATGTTCGATTCCCTACTTTTTATTACAATATGAAGAATCGAACTCTCACTAATTAAATAGGTAGTCAATTAACTGAACCCCAACCCTGCACCCCTTACCACTTTTTTTTTTTAATGAATGAACATCTTTAACTCATTTTATCCATTTAACTATCCATTTTTAAATGAGTAATATGAGTATTATTTGTTTTTAGCTATTTTAAAATGAGTTGGGGACCCAACCCATTTTAAATGGGTAAATATGAGTGGATACCCATATAAATTACCCATTTTGTCATTCCTAAATTGAACTACGAGAACTGATTTCAGACTATTCTTCTAGTTCAGTTATCTTTTAAAATATTTATTTATGTGGTTCATGATTATATTGACATAAATAAATAAATTTTAATTTATCATGTCAAATTTATTTTAATGATAATTATAGTTGTATTATTTTTTAAGATAAAAATGTTAAGTTGATTAATTTTACTAATACTAAATAAAGTTTAATGACTTTGCTAGATAATTTTTCATAGTTCAGTAACCTTTTTATGTTATATTGACGATGGGTTTAAAAAAAAATTAGACTATAATGTTCAAGGGTGTATCTCCTAGTAGGCTAGGAGTATGCTAAAAATAAATAAATGAAAGTATGTAGTAGTAGTACTATTCTCTCACAAAAAAATTAACTTCTAGATGATGTGATTAATAAAAGTACTCATGACCAAATCATACCTTATCTCATTTGAAATTTAAAAGAATGTTACTATCACAAAATGAGCTGTCCTGATAATCACTTTGAAACTCTCTCTTGTTTCATTATTTTGTCAAAGCTTATAACAAGTTATTAAAAATACCCTTTTTTTTAAAAAAAAAAAAAGGACGGTAGATGATAATGAGAAAGGGCACCGCATTTGAACGGTCGGTAGATGATAATGAGAAAGGGCGGTGGACTAGATGAAAGAAAGGTGTCATGTCATGGAGTGGGAAATATGCCTCATCTCATGTAAGACAACTTAATACATAACAATTACAAATAGGGAAAATTGTATATAACAATAAACTATTAATTCAAATTAAATGTCATAATCACAGTTTGATTTAATTGTACCCCGTAGCAAACTGTTGCTATTTCGCCTCTCTCCCTGGTGAATCTCGCTCGTCACTCTCGATAGTCTCTCCCTCGCCTCTCTCGCTTTTATACAAATGCAAATGTATAAAATGTGTTTGTGTTTGTATAAAGCAAGAGAAAATTATATATACACATATATTTTCATTCCCCTCTCCCATATCTCGCTTGCAAGTCTCTCCCTCGCCTCTCTCGCTTTATACAAACAAAAATGTATAAATTGTGTTTCTGTTTGTATAAAGCAAGAGAAAATTGTATATACACATGTAAATACATATATCTTCGTCCTATACATTTATAATTATACAATACAATATTCCCCTGCCCAATTCTCTTTTGCCTTTCTCTCTTTCTCGTTTTATACAAACACAGATTAATTATACAATTGATTCTATTGTATATGTATACTAAAACAGATTATGCAATTGCTTCTTTTGTATATATGTATAGCGAAATAGCCAGCTTCTTTTGTATGTATGTATAGCGAAATAGCCATAGCAAACATACAGTTTGCTATGGAGTGCAATTATGCAAACTATAGCTATAACATACAATTATAATTTTTGTGTTTGCTATATGTGAAAGTTTCTCTTACAAATATTTATTTTTGAGAGCCAAGATGTTAGATATTTTTTTTAAAAAATAAAAATGTTTTTGACTAGTAGCAGACGTTTTTTTTTAGAAGCTAAAAAATAATTAAATTCTATGTGGAAGCACTTTTTGGAAACTTGATCAACCATAAAATTGTTTTCCTAATATTGGCCAGTAACAAAAAGATTCCAATCTAATTTCACAAGTGGGGTATAAAGAATTAAAGAGGATAATATATACATTACCTTATTCTTATCTTGTGAAGATAGAAATAATATTTCTTGTAAATGGTGGGATAGTCGAGGTGTCAAATGAGTGGATTGAATTGAAATTTAGTAAGTCGAAATAACTCAAGTAAATAAATAGTTGGGCTAAAATCAGCCAAAAACTACTTAGATTGAAACTGATTGGATCATAACTCACCCGATTAAATTCAATTCTTTTGACTGATCTTGACCTGAGAACCAAAACTGAGCCTCCACCCACCATTAAAGCTATGAGACTCGAGACCCGACCTGAATTCTAGGAACTAAGCCTCGACTCAAGGAGATAATTTCTTGCTATTATTTATTAAAGAAACCAACCTCCGAAGGTCAGTTCTCATTTTGACTCAATCTGAAGATCGACTTGAGCCCCGAGACTCAAGACCCAATCCTAACCTTAACCCAAGACCTGAGCCTCGATCCTGACTTGGGATCCGATCTCAACCCTAACCGAAACTCAAAATTCGAGACCTAGTCTTAACTGTGGACCTGAGACTCGACTCTGATCCAAATGAGAAGTGGGCCCAAATAGGGCAGAATGGAATCAACTGATTCATATTATCCAGGTAATTCAAATTGAACTGTAGTTGATTTTTATTATTATTCTAATTAATAGTCAATTTTAGTAACTTAGAAATTGATTGAGTGAACATATATTCTAGTCGTTAATTTTGTTAGTCTTCTTGAATTGTCAATCGTCATTTAATATGTTTAAATTCTGTAGTGTTTGTACAAGCTAGGAACATTTAACAACCAAAATCCAGTCCATATAGGACAATAATATTATTTTCTTACAAAAAAAATTTATGAGCTTTTCAGTTTTTTTTCCTTCAAAAATTCACAAATTTAAATAAGTTAATTATTTATTGGCAGAACAGGTCAATCAAACACTTATTTTGCAAAAGCTAGGAAAACGGGTTAACTTTTCAATTTCTTAAAAAAATCTCTTGGCGTGCGAATAAAGTTTCATTATAGACTAGAAAGAAGGCATAATATTGTTAATGGTACATATTAGATGTTTCGAGGAAAATAATGTGGACTTGGCCCAAACTCATTAAAAATATTTTTGACTTGTGTTAACAAAACGATTAATATTGTACTCAATGATTTAATGAAACAAGTATGGAGACGTAAGAGTCGACTTAATGGCTTTGCCAATCTACAATTAAGTTTGTTATAATTATCCAAACCTTCAAAGATGCTTACATACCTTTTGTGATCTTAAATACTCGACTGATGTGGCTGATACACTATTAATTTTTAAATTAATTCCTAAGTACATTATATAAAACTTAGTTCAAGGAAGAGATTGTTAGTATGAGAATAAAGTCTTGTACCAACATCTGAAAAAAAAAAAAATAGAAGCTATTAAGTTGAAAAAAATTATACATTGGAGTTGGAAAATAAATAGAAGCTATTAAGTTGAAAAAATTTATTTAATGGAGTTGAAAAAAAATAGAAGCTATAAAGTTGAAAAAAATTATATATTGGAGTTAAAAAAAGAAATAGAAGCTATTAAGTTGAAAAAACATTTGAAAAAAATTGAAAAACTATATATGCTTAAACTAAAGCGTATTAATTTGAATATATTGGAGTTGAATATTATTGATCGATACATATATTAAAGTGGAATAGTCAAAAAAAATTCTTCGAGAAAATGATCTAAACCCCCCCCCCCCCCCAACCTATACTTGAAATCCCAACTACACACTCTAACTTCACGGGTGTCCTATCACCCCCCTAAACTATTTAAAACTAAATTATCACCCCCCTAAAATATTATAAATTGAAATAATTACACACCTAAAAAGTTACAACTACATTAAATGTTGATAAGTGAAATGCACGCGTTTGACAGGTGGAAATTTGATTAAAATAATTTAGTTTTAAATAGTTTAGGGGGTGATAGGACACCCGTAAAGTTAGAGTGTGTAGTTGGGATTTCGGGTATAGGTTGAAGGGGTTTTAGACCATTTTCTCAAAATTCTTCTATAAGTTAGAAACGTGTTTACATATACTATTTCTTGAAGAAACACTAAATAATTATTTTGTTTTATTAAAGAAGTAAATGTTATCGGTCGATATTTCTTTAAAAATAATACTAAGTAAATGTTAATTAATTTGGTATAGAAAGTAAAGTTTTATATATAGGTACCATAATCCCACAGCTAAATTCATCTTTACGTAGGATTATGACAGTAAAAGAGATATTTAACCCCAAAAAATCGTGACATTTTCAGTTGATATTTCTTTAAGAATAATACGAAGTAAATGTTAATTAATTTGATATAGAAAGTAAAGTTTTATATATAGGTACCATAATTTCATACCTAAATTCATCTTTACTACGATTATGACAATAAACGAGATATTCGCCCTAAAAAATCGTGTGTACACTACTAGTCTGCGTTGATGCTATCGTCAATTTATTATTAGGCAAAACAATTATTATGGTAGATCTAGAAGTCTGATTATAGATTCACATGAATTCAATAATTTTTAAGATTTTTTTATGGGCGATCAAGTGTATACAGATCATATCCTTATATAAATATACTAAATTTCTATAAATATTCTCTATTTCTCGTGTATCTCATTCTATACAACTATTAACTAGAGAATTTTTCAAAAACGTCTCACACTATATATCTTAAATTTGCCTCTATATTTTTTCCCCCTCACTTTGTTCAAATAGCATAATTAGATGTGACATGATTAATATTGAATGAAAATAATTCTAGAAGGTGAATGGTACAATATTGTGGCTGTGTGGACTTTGTCGTATCATCATAAACAAATGGCAATAACCATGAAAGTGGCCATTAACAAGTAGCTCAATCCACATTAAGGTATCTAGACTTTAATTTGCCATTGTGTTCATAGACTTATTAATTAAGTGGACCTGGTAAAAGGTTCCAGAAAATGGCAATTCATGTTACTCTTTCCATCCCATTTTAGGTGTGACGATTCAGAGCAGGAAGATTAAATTATGTATTTTTTTCTATAAATTTGAATATAGAAATTTCAAGTCTTTCGTTATAAAATTTATGCTTAGAAATAATATAGAAGCACTACTATAAGTTAATTTTAACATAATATAGTATTATTTGTTTTGGATCATGTATGTCTCATTTTTCTTCAAAAGTCTCACATTATAAATAACGTAGTTATGACTCTTTTTTTTCAACTATCAATGTGAGACGTTGATACTTCATTTCACATGCTCCAATAACAACTTCTTCCTTGGTCTAAATTCCACGTATTACCACCAATGAATGAGTTTGAAAATTAACCTTGTGTCACATATATCAATCAAATATTCATTGCCCAAAGATATTTTTATTAATATAGAGTGATACTTTTATGTTTTATCATTATCAATAGTCGAGAATCTTTGATATCTTAGATTTGGACACATGGATTGAGAAATTCACTTAAAATACCCTTAATTGTGATTTTCTTTCCATTTCTTATTAAGTCTACATCATTATCAAGGGGATATGAAAATGTATCCAAGGTAAATTTGAAAAAAAAGGAGGGGGAATTAAATACCTTCTTAACTATGTGAAATGTTAATTATTTTGGATTGGTGGGAATATTTATTTCAATTAAGAAAAAAATAAATTCCAAAGTAATTATTATTTTAAAAAATCAAGAGTAAAAAGTTGTCACTAGTTTATAATTATACCATTAATAATATTAATAAGAATGTAAGTATTTAAAATAAAAAAACAATCTATTTTTACTAAATAGAGATAATTTAATAAAGTATACTTTATATATATATATATTTATTTATTTATTTATTTATTTATTTTTTATTTTAATAGGAGTGAAAAGAGCCAAAAATTGGCAAATAAAATAAGAAGGAAATAGTGAGATTAAAGAGGAAAAGGAATACTAATTTTCTTAATGAACGTGAAAAGAGCTGGAGTGACAGATAAAATTATAATTACATTTATGTGGCCTTCCAACATAGCAACATCGATCCTAGTGGCTTGATTACAATGTATAAAAAAGGGGGAAATTTGATTATGTTAGAGTTATGATCCGTTATTTAACCCAATGTGACTCAATCCATGTTTGAAGATTGTAAAGAGGGAGAAGTGCCTCTCTAATATTTCTCTCTTCTTTCTTTTATGTTCACCTTGATATACAATAGTGCGAAAATTCTTTTTATCCCGCTGATCTTGATACCTTAACTAATCAAAATCCTCTAATCAATCGAACAACAGACCTAACTTTATAAACCATATGTCTAAAGTGGATATACGCGTAATTTTTTAAAAAAAATATGAATATGGATTAAATAACAATGTCAAAACAGACTATCCCGTGATAACCACAAATTTCTTATCTTAGAAGGGGACATAAACCACACTCCACAACAGAGTTTTGGCTTTGATCTCTCAGAGATCAGATTTCCCATTCATTTCCTATCAGTTAATCATGTGGAACTTTCATGACCATCAGTTGGATTTTGTCACCATCCTCCAATTGCAAAGGACGAATCTATCATTGAAGTTATGAGTTCGACAGAATTCAATAGTTTTGTCTCACTCCGTGTATTTGTAACGAAAAAATAGAGAAATCAAGAAATACTTCCTTCTAGTCTCATAGTAATGTGACAATTTGTATTCTTCTGAACTATGTCTTGTGACTGACAAGTGACAATTATTTATCATCCTCACAAATCCAAGTTCGTAATGCTAACCACACAGTAGATAAAGCTGAATACGTTTATGTTTGCTCTTACATCACCACTTTACAATGTATAAATTAAGACATGTAGAAACCATAGTGTAATAACTTGAAATATAACAAAAATGACTGTTCCCACAGTGCAGCCACATTTTGTGTTGTTTCCTTTCATGGCACAAGGGCATATGATACCTATGATGGACATTGCGCGTCTATTGGCACAGCGCGGAGTTATAATCACAATCCTTACTACACATTTGAATGCCAACAGATTCAAGAAAGTCGTTGATCGCGCTGTAGAAATAGGACTAAAAATTCAGGTGGTTCATCTCTACTTTCCAAGCTTAGAGGCTGGACTACCTGAAGGGTGTGAAAATTTCGACATGCTTCCATCGATGGAATTTGGGGTGAAATTCTTAGATGCTACGAGAGACTTCAACCCCAAGTGGAAGAAATGTTGCAAGAAATGAAACCTTCGCCGAGTTGTCTAATATCTGACATGTGTTTCCCATGGACAACTAATGTTGCACACAAATTTAACATGCCTAGGATTGTTTTCCATGGGATGTGTTGCTTCTCTTTGTTGTGCTTACACAATTTGAGAAATTGGGAGGAGTTAGAAAAGATTGAGTCCGATACAGAGTACTTTCAAGTGCCTGGATTATTCGACAAGATTGAACTAAACAAAGCTCAGCTTGTGAATATTCTGAGGGCAACAGATGAAAATATGAAGGAGATTATGGATCAAATGAAGAAAGCGGATGATGAAGCTTATGGGATAGTGGTGAATAGCTTTGAGGATTTGGAAAAAGAATACGTCGAGGGTTTAATGAATGCGAAAAAAAAGAAAATTTGGACCATTGGCCCTGTTTCACTCTGTAACAAAGAGAAACAGGACAAAGCTGAAAGAGGTAATAAGGCTTCAATAGATGAACACCACTGCCTGAACTGGCTTGATTCTTGGGAACAAAACTCTGTACTCTTTGTATGTCTTGGAAGCCTATCGCGCCTTTCCACGTCTCAGATGGTAGAGCTAGGGCTCGGGTTAGAATCATCGAAACGACCCTTCATTTGGGTTGTTAGACACATGTCAGATGAGTTCAAAAATTGGCTAGTTGAAGAGGATTTTGAGGAAAGAGTTAAAGGACAGGGACTTTTAATCCGCGGTTGGGCGCCACAAGTAATAATCTTATCTCATCCTTCAATAGGTGCGTTCTTGACTCACTGTGGATGGAATTCGAGCCTGGAAGGTATAACTGCTGGCGTGGCAATGATCACTTGGCCAATGTTTGCTGAGCAGTTCTGCAATGAGAGGCTAATAGTGAATGTACTCGCGACAGGAGTGAAGGCCGGCATGGAGAATCCAGTGATGTTTGGAGAAGAAGAAAAATTGGGAACACAAGTAAGCAAAGATGATATTAAGAAGGTGATTGAAGAAGTGATGGGTGAAGAAATGGAAGGTGAAATGAGAAGAAAAAGAGCAAAAGAATTAGGAGAAAAGGCAAAGAGGGCTATGGAGGAAGAGGGTTCCTCTTACCTCAACTTGACACAATTGATTCAAGATGTCACAGAGCAAGCAAATCTTTTAAAAGGTTGATTGAGGAGGTAACTATGTATTCCTTATAGTTCAAATCAAGTTTTATAGTAATGTTAAAAGTTCACTTACTATAATAAGACACAGATAATTTTATTGATATTATTATGGTGAGTAAAATTTTGAGGAGGTAACTATGTATTCCTTATAGTTCAAAACTAATAATTCACGCCGAGTCATAAATATTTCAATACTTCTCTCTTATAAGAATGATACACTTCCTAATAGTCCCTTATGTTTGTAATATTGGCGCACTTTTAGTCCTCTCCCACACTTTTGCCTATTTTTTTAATATTGATTTTGTCCAAATTTTTATGTATGGAATGTTCAATTGTTTTTTTAAAAAAATATGTTTAGATGAAATAATAACTTAGAGAAAAACTTGTGTTGTTCAATAGAAAATATTATTACAGCTAAACTAAGAATCTATCATTGATTGTCGAACTATATCAATTCATTGTTGACATATGACATCGCAATGGTACAAAAAAAAAATTCTATGTCATATGTCAACAATAAATTGATATAGTTAGACAATCAAAGATAGGTTCTTAGTTTAGTTGCAATAATAGTTTTACTGAACAAAATAAGGGGTTTTTTTTTTCTCACATTCTCTTATATAGAGTTATTATTTCTACTAAATATATAAAAAGATGATTGAACATTCCATACATAAAATTGTGGAAAAAATTAAAGTTAAAAAATAGGCAAAAGTTTGTGGAGGACCAAAAGTGCTCTAATATTAGTATAACAACCTTAATTAGTTTAACAAAAATATATATCCTCTCATCTTTCTACTAAAAATATGGATGTTCCAACAATGCAACCACATTTTGTGTTGCTTCCTTTCATGGCACAAGGCCATATGATCCATATTAATAATATTAATAAGAATGTAAGTATTTAAAAGAAAAAATCAATCTATTTTTACTAAATAGAGATAATTTAATAAAGTATACTTTATATATATATATATATATATATTTAATAGGAGTGAAAAGAGCCAAAAATCGGCAAATAAAATAAGAAGGAAATAGTGAGATTATAGAGGAAAAGGAATACTAATTTTCTTAATGAACGTGAAAAGAATCGGAGTGACAGATAAAATTATAATTACATTTATACGGCCTTCCAACATAGCAACATCGATCCTAGTGGTTTGATTGCAATGTATAAAAAAGGGGGAAATTTGATTATGTAACAGTTATGATCCGTTATTTAACCCAACGTGACTCAATCCATGTTTGAAGATTGTAAAGAGGGAGAAGTGCCTCTCTAATATTTCTCTCTTCTTTCATGTTCACCTTGATATACAATAGTGCGAAAATTCTTTTTATCGCGTTGATCATGATACTTTAACTAATCAAAATCTTCTAATCAATCGAACAATAGACCTAACTTTATAAACCGTATGTCTAAAGTGGATATACGCGCAATTTTTTTTTTTTAAAATATGAGTACGGGTTAAATAACAATGTCAACACAGACTATCCCGTGATAACCACAAATTTCTTTTCTTAGAAGGGGACATAAACCACAATTTATCTCTCAGAGATAAGATTTCCCATTCATTTCCTATCAGTTAATCATGTGGAACTTTCATGACCATCAGTTGGATTTTGTCACCATCCTCCAATAATGGGTGTTCCCACAGTGCAGCAACATATATGTATGTTCTACTAAATGATCCTCTCATCTTTCTACTAAATCTATGGATGTTCCAACAATGCAGCCACATTTTGTGTTGCTTCCTTTCATGGCACAAGGCCATATGATCCCTATGATTGACATAGCGCGACTACTGGCACAACGCGGAGTTATAATCACAATCCTTACTACACGCTTGAATGCTAATAGATTCAAAATTGTCGTTGATCATGCAATTGAAACAGGACTAAAGATTCAGGTGGTTCATCTCTACTTTCCAAGCGTAGAGGCTGGACTACCTGAAGGGTGTGAAAATTTCGATATGCTTCCATCGATGGATTTGGGGTTGAAATTCTTCGATGCTACGAAAAGACTTCAACCCCAAGTGGAAGAAATGTTGCAAGAAATGAAACCTTCACCAAGTTGTGTAATATCTGATATGTGTTTCTCATGGACAACTAATGTTGCACACAAATTAAACATCCCTAGGATTGTTTTTCACGGGACGGGTTGCTTCACTTTATTGTGCTTACACAATTTGAGAAATTGGGAGGAGTTAATAAAGATTGAGTCTGATACAGAGTATTTTCAAGTGCCTGGATTGTTTGACAAGATTGAACTAAACAAAAAACAGATCGCAAATGTTCTCAATCCAAGAGATGTAGATTGGAAAGAAATCGCTGGTCAAATGAAGAAAGCAGAGGAGGAAGCTTATGGTATAGTGGTGAATAGCTTGGAGGATTTGGAAAAAGAATACGTCGAGGGTTTAATGAATGCAAAAAACACGAAAGTTTGGACCATTGGCCCTGTTTCACTCTGTAACAAAGAGAAACAGGACAAAGCTGAAAGAGGGAACAAAGCTGCAATTGATGAGCACCAGTGCCTAAACTGGCTTGATTCTTGTGAACAAGCCTCTGTACTCTTTGTATGTCTTGGAAGCCTATCGCGCCTTTCCATGTCTCAGATGGTAGAGCTAGGGCTCGGTTTAGAATCATCAAAACGACCCTTCATTTGGGTTGTTAGACACATGACAGATGAGTTAAAAAATTGGCTAGTTGAAGAAGATTTTGAGGAAAGAGTTAAAGGACAAGGACTTCTAATCCACGGTTGGGCGCCACAAGTACTAATCTTATCTCATCCTTCAGTTGGTGCATTCTTGACACACTGTGGATGAAATTCGAGCCTGGAAGGTATAACTGCTGGCGTGGTGATGATCACTTGGCCAATGTTTGCTGAGCAGTTCATTAATGAGAGGCAAATAGTAAATGTAATCAAGACAGGAGTGAAAGCGGGCACGGAGAATCCGGTGATGTTTGGGGAGGAAGAAAAATTGGGAACACAAGTGAGCAAAGATGATATTAAGAAGGTGATTAAAGAAGTAATGGGTGAAGAAATGGAAGCTGAAATGAGAAGAAAAAGAGCTAAAGAATTAAGAGAAAAGACAACAAGGGCTGTGGAGGAAGGGGGTTCCTCTTACCTCAACTTGACACAATTGATTCAAGATGTCATAGAGCAAGCAAAATTTTTAAAAGGTTGATTCAAGTCTAATACTAGCAACTATCGGGTAAAGTTCAGTTACTTTAATGTAATCATGAAATTGGTATTATTATATATAAATATGACTTCATGTGTAAATTTTCATGATTCACATTGTCCTTGAATTTAAAGGCTGCTTCTTTTTCTGTTTGATCTATGATGTCATCTGATTGCTCATCCAAATCATGGGTTTCTATTTGCTCTTGTTTGGGCATTTTCTTCATGTTTTTTCTCTTGGTACATATAAAACATAAACGGAATATCTAGATAGCCCTCTAGACTTCGAGTAATTCGTAAGATTGTCACTTAAAGTTAATCGATGATCAAATACACACTTAACTTTGACAGAAGTGTATCTGTTAAACATACACATAGGGGACTTCCCAGTGCGATTCGAATTTAATCAGGCTTCAATGTGAATATCAAATATCGGGGGAAACAAAAAATTAAGACAGAGTGCGTGAAACACACTTGCTTATAATGTATTGCAATAATTGCATAGACCAATTATTGAACAACACATGTAATTTCAAAAATTCTAAATCCGTCTCTGCCTGTAATCTTCCACTTCATCAGGAAAAGCGTGCTCGAGATCCTCCAATAGATGCCCTCTTAAATCCTTGAATGCATCTATTTTCCCTTTAGTAATTTGATTTTTGGCAATACAATTGTTCAACACATCCGTTGTAAATTCATCTGGATTTTTTCCATCATCAATTAAGTTGAGAACTTCCATTGGCACTTTAATACTATGGCATTTTTCTCCCAATTTTGCCATATTATCAAGCTCAAACACAAAATTATTTAGATGAGAAGCAACGTCGACATCGAAAGAAGAAAACTGATGAAGAATTTCTAAGGTTTTGTCGACTGAATTTATGACTTGATTCAGATTTTGTTTTGAGGCATCCATGGCTTATGTTTAGAATAGACGAAACCAAAATTTAGAGGCAAATATATAGAGGGTGAGAGATGTTTAATAAGGAAACTTTGGTGATTTGACCGTGTTTTGTTGGAAATAGGAGAGTTAAAATCCTAATCCTTAAAGGAAATGGAAAAAAGGCTTGCTTAATTTTACTCAAAATATATATGTCGTTACTTATAATGGGTTATATATATATATATATATATATATATATATATATATGTGTATGTATGTATATATATATATTATTTTTGAGATGCATTCTTTTTCTAATCAGAAAATACTTGTCTACTTAAATTTGGAAAAGATTAAGAAATAGGAATATTTTCTATTTTATTAAGAATTTTTTTTATCGTTATGGGAAAGAAAATTAATACTGAGTGATTATAATCTTATATATATGACCTATATTATCAATTTAAAAGTTACACAGAGTTATTCTATTTTAACTGTTGAAGTGAGATTTAGAAGAAATAAAATATATTTTGTACTTATTTATTAATTAAAGTGATTTTTAAAAGAAAATAAACAAGGATTGTGGTTCTAACAATGATATACTATAATTTATTAATTGGAAAAGGCTCAAAAATGCCCCTAAACTATCCGAAATAGCTCACATTTACCCTTAAACTATATTCCGGCTCAAAACTACCCTTCTCGTCAAAGTATTGGATCACACTTACCCTTCTAGTTAACAGAAATATGTTAAGTGCCACATGGACGCCATGTGGATGCCACATAAGCGCCAAACATTTCCCACTTCGTAGACTAATAAGATCCCTAATTTCTAGTTCACCCATTTCTCCTAATTTAATTTTCCCCTCATTTCTCCATTTTCCTTACCATATTCACTGTGGCTTTGTATCTAATGCTATTAATATTGGGTACTGCAACATGCAACAGCCTCCCTAATCGTATGATGAGTGAATGCAAAAAGACAGAAAATGTGATCGATGAAAATCATTTTTTTGATGTTTGATAGACATAAATTAATTTTTCCTATCTAGCTAGACATTCAACTTTATATTAGTACATATTTTAAAACATCACTTAGACAATTGTTAATTACTCCTAAGGGTAATGGAGAAATGAGGGGTGAAATCGTTTCTAAGGGAAATGAAGAAATGAGGGGAAAATTAGGGGAAATGGGTGAAATGTATCTTAGGTGAAATGGGTGAGTTAGAAGTTAGGGATCTTATTAGTGTACGTGGAAGTGGGAAATGTTTGGCGCTTATGTGGCATCCAGTGGCGGAGCCAAAATTTTTAATAAGGGAGTTCAAAATCTGAGAAGTAAACAAACGAACTAGTGGAAGGGGGTTCGACATCTATTATTCATACCTAAAAAATAATTTTAATCATGTATAAATAGTAATATTTTTCGCTGAGTGCATCCACCCCTGGTGGCATCCATGTGGTGTCCATGTGGCATCCATGTGGCACTTAACATACTTCTGTTAATTACAAGGATAAGTATGACCCAATACTTTGATGGGAAGGGTAGTTTTGAGCCGGAATATAATTTAAGGGAAATGTGAGTTATTTCGGATAGTTTAGGGGTATTTTTGAGCCTTTTCCGTTTATTAATATAAGAACATTTTTGTTCCATTAGGTAACATTTAACACTAAGGAGTTGTTTGATAGTTGGATAGAGTTATGCATGTATTAGTTATACAGGTATTAAAAACTTTCCTTTACAATTATATCCTTGTCCTTCTTTAGCTCTGTATTTTTCCTTTGTTCATTTTTATTTAGACAACAATTTTGAAAGTCAATGTCTGGATTTGAGAGTCCTACTACGACTAAAGATGCTTATTGAACAATTGTCGATATTCTTTCATCTCAGTTTCTTAGGCAGTTTTTTAAGAAGAAATAAAAATACTAGTCAGAATCTACTAATCAACCTTTTCCTATCAAATGAGGACGTTAAAAAAATGACAAACTACATAAATTTCACTAGTTTAAGTTTTAATTACTAAGATTTTCGATAGTTTAAAATATTACTTTCTCTACCATATTTCGTACTTAGGATATATGAGTCTGAATCCGCGAGATACATATATCTGCCAAATTTTAAAATCGAGATACATATTTTATTTATTTTAATTAATTGGTTGTAACATATTTCCTTAGTTAGAGGAGTAATGAGAATTTTCAAAATACACGGATAATTAATTCTGAAAATTTAAATTAATTAAATCCCTTAATATAAGGCAGAATTCAAGGAATGTATCTATGTTTAATTATTTTTCATTTTATTATTTTTTGAAATAATAAATTCATTAATATTATTAATAAAAGACAAAAAAAACATGTATATCTTGGTCATGTAATTTGATTAATTTCATTCTATTATTCTTAAAATAATAAATTCATTAATTTGATGTATCTACTATCAATATATAATGTATCCAACAAACTAAACATTTAGATACATGAATATCATACAAGTACATTCATATGTATCATAAAAGTATCTAGTATTAATTTTATGTATCTATTTATATGGTCTAATATTAATTTCATGTATCTATTTATATGATTTAATATTATTTCATGTATATTTTATATGTATAATTTGATGTATCAAGTATCAATTTCATACGTTATATTAAAAAATATGTATCTCAGATAAATACAAAAATAGTTAGATACAATGTAATAACATAACAAATATATATGATTATATTAAGATACATGATAGAAAATATGATACATATTATAAGACTCGAATACGTGGCCGAACAAATTGTGTCAAATACATGCGTAAATTTTAAATAATACGTAAATCTACAATATATTCATTGCATAGATACACACTTAATAAGATACATCGATAAAAACTAGATACATATAATTATACCTCAATAATGTATTGGATACATCAATAATGCGTCAAATACTTGCATAAATATTTGCCTATTGAAACTTTCCGATTACGTTCGTGGTTGGTCAGGGCATCTCACTGCGGCGGTGTTTGCTTCACTTTTTGATTCATCGGTGTTGCTCACTGCGCCTAAATCCGACGGGAGAAGTGACGCGAAGTTTCTTGTTTGATCCATAGTATACAATGTATGAAACATGTACCATCGTCAATGTCAAATCTGATAAATCTATTAGGCTTGAAATCTCTGCTTACAAAGATACCCATTGTCTCTGCGCGCGAGAGGTCTCTCCCCTTACGAGAAAAAATGGTGGATTCATAGGGGATTGATTTGAGAGTGAGAAAATCAAAGCCTAAGAATTTGATATGTGTGTGTTGACATGAGTTGTAGAACATCCATTTGAATGGGGTGTTTCTTCTCAGTAAATTTCGGCTGATCAAGGGAAGAGGAAGAGTTAGAGTTAGAGTTTTACCCTAACTCATACTCTATGAGGAAATATATTTATTTTTAATTAAAACGCTAATTTTAGAATTTAAATGTAAAGATAATTAATCAATCCTTATTTTAAGGATACATATATTGATTGTATCTTCAATACTATATGGTATAAAATATTAAAAGTGGTAATATATGTAACTGTTTGAAAGTAGAGATAAAATTAGTATATATGGTAGTGATGTATGTCTAATAAAGTAGTTTATCCTAGAGGTTTTTTTTTTTTTTTTTGTTTACGTAGAAGAAGATAGTAGTCAAGTGGGAGTAATAAGGATAGTATCACTACATCAAAAATGATCATTAGCGGCAATTAGCACTTTTTTATATATGTCTCTAAAGCCTTTAACAACATTGATTATAATGGCACTAACTAATGTCGATAAAGACTTTAACACTCTTTATTAATGTCAATATTTATTGGCGCTAAAAGTTATTTTTGTTGTAGTGTATTGTCATTTCAGCTTTTTATACATGTATTAGTCATACACGTATTAATTATTCCACCTTCTACCCGTCATAAATAATATACAAATTTCCTCATAACTTATACATGTATTAGTTATACGAATTTTAAAATAATCAACCAAAAGTCATATTAATTTTATACATGAATAAGACTTGTTTTATACAGCGACCAAACGACCCCTAAAGATATTTTGGAGCAAACTATTGACCATATGTGCCAAAGTTGTCATTATCTAATTAATAACCCTTTAACCTTGAAATAATTTGTAAGATTGTCACTCAAAATTAGTCAATGACCAAATAAACACTTAAATTTGAGAAGAGTATCTATTAAACATACGCATACATAATGGAGGACTTCCGAGCATGATTCGATTTAATCAGGCTTTAATATGATCATCGAATATCCAATAGAAAAAAAGAATGAGTGAGTGAAACACACTTGCTTATGATGTATTGCATACATCAATTATTTGATGACACGTGTAATCTCAAACATTTTTGTAATTTAGTCAAAGATTTACACTAAATCATCTTTCCTATTCATTCGTAAAACACATATTATACAATAGAGTGGCATCCACCGTCTTCAAAAATTATAAATCTGTTTCTGCCTTGTAATCTTTCACTTCGTCAGAAAAAGCTTGTTCGAGATCATCCGATAGATGCCCTCTTAAACCCTTGAATGCATCTACTTTTCCTTTAGTAATTTGATTTTTGGCAATACAATTATTGAACACATCCTTGTAAATTCATTTGGATTCTTTCCATCATAAATTAAGTTAACAACCTGTATTGGCACTTTCATATTATGACATTTTTCTCATAAGTTCTTTATATTATCAAGCTCAAACACAAAATTATTCAGATGAGAAGCAACATCGATGTTGAGAAAAGAAAATTGATGAAGAATTTCTAAGGTTTTGTTGATTGAATTTATGACTTGATTCGAATTTTGTTTTGATGAGTCCATGACTTATGTTTGGAATTGACTAAACAAATTTAGACTCAAATATATAGAGGCGAGACACGTATTTAAGCAAGGAAACTTTAGGAGATAATATCTCAGATAACCATTTAACTATGAGTTCTTTACATAGAAAGTCACTTAACTTTAATTTTTAATTCAAAAGTCACTCAACTATGGATTTTTTTCATAGAAAGTTACTCAATTTTGACTTTTAATTCAAAAGTCACTCAACTATAAACTCTTTTCATAGAAATTCACTCAACTATATATATTTTACTTACAAAGTCACTCAACATATTTAATTAATTTTTTAACATGAAATTTTTATTTAAAATATTTTTAAAAATAAAAAATATCATTTAAATCATTTAACAATCCACCCTATTTAACTCAACCTCCTAAAAAAATATAACAGAGGCGCATTAGTGACAAAGAAAAATATGATATGCCTCTAACTGTTCCTACTGCTTCTATAAAAGAAAATGGATCCAACTGAATTAAAAAAAAATAACGACAACAACATTCAACATTACTTTTCTTTGAATTAACTTATATGACTAAGAATGGTGACCCTTTAAGACTTTTTTTTCCTAAATTATTTTCATAAAGGATCACTATTATATTTTTAACGGATTGAGTTAAGTAAAACAAGTCATTAAATAATTTAAATGATATTTTTTAAAAAAAAATAATTTTAAATAAAAAAATTCATGTCAATAAATTTTAGTGAAATGGAATAAGAGAGGCTCAATTTTATTAAAGGCAATGGAAATAGTAAGTAAGGTTAAACAGGTTACTTTAATTTTACTCTTAAAAAAAAAGAAAAGGAAAAATTATCTAGCTGCACATACATCACTACCATATATACTATATTTACCTCTAGTTTAAAAAAATTACACATACTATCACTTTTAATACTTATATCATATAATTTAAAAGATTTAATCAGATACACAAATTCCTTAAATATGATATTAAATAATTATCTTAAATTTAAAGTCCTTAATTAGTGGTCCATTCACAAATCAAACCTCCCCACACCCTCCACCAGCCCTCTTTCTTCCATCTGCCGATGCCCCCCACCCCTCTTTCTTCCATCTGCCATTGCCCCCACCCAGCCCTCTTTCTTCCTTCATCTTCTCCCTCTTTCTTCCTTCATCCTCTCAATGCATATTTGCATGTTCAAATCAACATTATACATATATGTTTGTTTTTATTATTTTATTATTCCCATTTATCTTGATTTTGTATTTGAGTTAAAAGTTCATAATATTCTGAAATTCAATTTTAAAAAGTTTAACAAATTAGGTTTTGTATTTTTAATTTTGTTGTTTCTCAAACACTTTAATGGCTGACCATTCTCGAAATTGGATTATTCTTGTTAAAGGTACTACGCATTAACAATGTTGTACTAAATTAAACAACTTTTATTTGCTTATTTTCACTCATGAATTTCTCCTTGCAGGGACACAGACTCTTCGTCTGCCAACATTCAAGCCGAGAATAGATCTAAATATAGAAACGACCCAATCAAGATGGAAGAATTACGCCAAAACTTTAATTAACAACACAAATACATCATTAGATATACATAAAGTGCAACAATGTTGAATACATATCAGGTGTATATATATCTAGTTAAGATTTCATGTATCTGAGTTAAAATTATATGTATCTATGAGAAAAAAATTCAGATGCTAGAAAAAAGGAAAGAATTTCAAATTTTTTTACTTTTTTTTTTTATTAATGATAAGACAAATACTATACACTTGTAATTTATTCTTAAATTCATGCGTTTGAATTACATTCCATATTTAGATACACATAATTATATGTATAAGCTTACTATGCATCTGAGATACATATTTTTGAATATAATGCATGAAATTAATACTTGATACATCAAATTAATACTAGATACATATAAAGATGCATGAACTTAAAATTAGATCATATAGATAGATACATAAAATTAATATTAGGTCATATAAATAGATATATGAAATTAATAATAGACACATATAATAAATACAGAAAATTAATACTAGATATTTGTATGATACATATGAATGTACTTGATACTCATGTATCTAAGTGTTTAATTTGTTGGATACATCATATATTGATAATAGATACATCAAATTAATGAATTTATTACTTCAAGAGTAATAAAATGAAATTGATCAAATTATATGACCAAGATATACATATTTTTTTGTCTTTTATAATAATATTAATGAATTTATTATTTCAAAGAATAATAAAATAAAATTAATTAAACATATATGCACTCCTTGATTTCCACCTTAGATTAAGGGATTTGATTAATTTAAATTTCTTGAATTAATTGTCCATGTATTCTGAAAAAACTCAATTACTCCTCTAATTAAGGAAATCAGTTACAACCAATTAATGTAAATAAATAAAATACGTATCTCAGTTTTAAATTCGACAAATACATGTATCTCACAGATTCAAACTCGTGTATCCTGAGCATGAAATATGGTAGAGGAAATAATATTTGAAACTATTGGGATTCTTAGTAATTAGGACCTAAACTAGTGGGATTTATGTAGTTTGCCCCCAAAAAAAAACTTAAAGTGGCCCATATAGACCATAAAATAAACAAATAATAGAGTAGGGATAAATCCAATTACAAAAAGCAATTAAAAAAGGAGAATTTTCGCAAATAGTCATTATATAGCTATAGCCTATAGTTTGCATATTTATGGATTGTAGCTACAGTTAAGTTGTCTTGTTTGTATAATTTGCAAGTTTGTATAATTTGCGGGTAAGTTTGTATAAATCGCGGCTACATTTGTATAATTGAGCTATTTTTATATAAACTCGAAATAACGAATTTATACAAACACAAAATCTAAACTTTAAATAGTTATACAAATTATATTATACAAAAGTTACTACAAATTATATTATAGGCCTATATAAATTTTGAATTATACAAACTTGAAACCTCAGCACACGTAATCATACTGAATATTGATCATGAATGATAATTAACTAAAACTGTAATTATAATGACTAATTAACTAGTATATGCTTGTTTAACCATATAATTTTTCCAATTAAAAAAGGAACATATAGAGCCCAAATGACCAATATACGTATCAGGAAAAAAAAAATTAGATGTTGAGTCGAAGTCCATCTCTCTACTCTTCAAAAAAAATTCAGCTCACTTGTTTCTTAGTGGGTTAAAAATTGGAAAAATTGTTGAAATACATGTCTTATGTTTCCTTTATTTATAATATTCCCTTTTATTTCTAAAAACCTCTAAAGTCCCATATTTTTTTTAATGTATCCAAGCTACATATTAATGTGTTCAAGCCAGTATTTAATGTATCCTAGCTACATATTATGTATTCGGTTTATTTTATAATGTATCCGAGCTAGTTTATAATGTAGTCGGTTTATGCTATAATGTATCCGAGATGCTCTTTAATGTATCTGAGCTACATATTATGTATCCGGTTTGTGTTACTTTTTAAGAAATTAATGTAATTACAAACTAAAGAGGGATAGATTGTAATTTCATATTAAAACTATGTGATTCCTAAAATTTACCCTTAAAAATATCAAATAAATGTATTGTTTTTTAGACACGTTTTTTTTTTTCAAATGATGATTTTTTAAAAATAAAAAAGTACTTGTCTACTTCAATTCGAAAAGGTTAAGAAATAAAAATATTTTCTATTTTATTAAAAAAATTAAATTATCATTATGTAAATGAAAATTAATAATGAGTTACTATGATCTTATATGTATGACTTATATAATCAGTCTAAAAGCTACATAGAGTTATTCTATTTTAGTTATTAAAGTAAGATTCAGAAGAAATAAAATATGTTTTCTACTTATTTATTAATTAAAGTGATTTTAAAAGAAAATAAATCAGAATTGAGGTTTTAACAATAATATTATTTTCAAGAATAGAATATTTTAAAGAGTATAAATTTTATATATATATATATATATATATAAAATTTATTTTTAAAAAAAACAATTTTGATCCATTGGGTTACATTTAACCATAAGGGTAATTTAGAGCAAATTATTGACAGTATGTGCAAATGGTTGTCACTATCTAGATAGCCCTTTAAACTTGGCATAATTTGTAAGATTGTCACTCAAAATTAGTTAATGACCAAATAAACACTTATATTTGACAGATGTGTATCGATTAAACACAGACATACATAATTAGTGAGGGACTTTCTAGCGTAAATAAAATTTTTATTGGACTCCAACATGAGTATTGAACACTGATCGAAAAACAAAACAAAAAAGCAAAGTGCATCAAACACATTTGCTTTTGATGTATTGCATAGACCAATTATTGAATGATGTGTGTAATTTAAACATATTTTTCGATTAGTAAAAAATTTACACCAAATCATCATCATTTCATAAATTATCATTATTCATATTCAATCATAAAACATATACCATAAAAACAAATAGTGACCTCCGTAATCTTTAAAAATTCTAACTTCGTCTTTTTCTTTCTATAATATTTCACCCTATCAGGAAAAGCTTGTTCGAGATCCTCTAATAGAAACCCTCTTAACCCTTGAATGTATCTACTTTCCCTTTTAGTAATTTGATTTTTGGCCATACAAACACAAACTTGGTAAATTCATCTGTATTCTTTCAATCATCAATTAAGTTGAGAACTTCTATTACCTCTTTAATACTATGACATTTTTCTCCTAATTTGACCATATTATCAAGCTCAACCACAAGATTATTCAGGAAGCGCGATCGACGTCATAAGAAAAAAAGTTGATGAAGAATTTCTAGGGTTTTTTCTATTGAATTTATGACTTGATTAGGAGGAAAATATAAAGAAATGAAAGAGCGCGAAATAGGCGGTGTTTTGTTTGGAATAAGAAAACTTTGGGATTAGTAGAGAAAGTAAATCTGGCCATGTTTTGTTCGGAATAGGAGAGGTTCGATCCCGATCCCAATTCCAATCCCATTTAAGTAACATTCTTTGAGGGGCTTCTTCCTTTTATATTCTATTAATACGAATCACATTTATAGTATATGCTTTCAAAGTGTTTTTAGGATCCTTCGCTTAGATATTCAAACAACATTTTTTATAACATCTAAACCACTTAGCTGATTTTTTTAATTAAAATGTACTCACATCAAACTTTTATTTAAAATACTAAATTAAATAGATTAAGAGCATACTGAACATTACAGTTAAAACAACTTATTTTAGACGCACTTTTCTAAAGTAGCTTTACAAACAATGTTTTTGAAAAAAAGTAATTTGTGTATGATTAATTCATTTGAAAAATGCTTTTGATAAGCATATTTTGTTGGTCTATTTTTTTTAAAAAATATTGTTGAGAGTCAAATTACAAAAAATGACAAGTATCAATTTACTTTTAATATTAAAATGATCGTAAATATATATTATCAAATTTTATTTTTATTTTTATTTTATTAAATTGAAATGTACGTATTAAATTTTCAATCAATATTATACATAGATGAATAAAAAAATAAATTAAATATTGATATACTATTAATATGATGATTTAAATACAAGGGTTATATTGGTAAATATGTATATGACAGAAATATTTTGATTTTAAAATAAATGATTTTCTGCTTATTCTTTGCTTTATGTAAGAAGCATAAATCTTAAGCTTCTTTCTAATAGAGGAAAAAGTACTTATACTTCCACTTAAAAGTAGTTTTACTGATTAGCCAAATACCTACGTAGTGCTTACTATCTTAGTTAACACGCTGAATAGCCTGAGATAATCAAGATCGTGTTGATATTTATTTAGTTATCACAAACAATGGTGCACACATGATTTTTTTTATAAGGGGTGTCACTTTTTAAATGAAAAACAATAAATAAAACGGAAAAGGGTCAAAAATACCCTCATACTATTCGAAAAGGTTTAAATATACCCTTCATCTATCTATTGGGCTAAAAATACCCCTCAATCCACCTTTTTGCCCTATTGTTACCCTTAAAACTTAACAGATTTTTTAAAATTATTATTAGTATTACTTATTACGTGGTGTCTTCCTATTGGATAAAATAGAATCCCCAACTCACCAATTTTTTACAATCTGCCCGACCCATACTACATTCCTATGACCCAAATCCAATAAAACACAAGTGATCCAAATTTAATACCCACCCTCTTCGTCTTTTTGTTTTTGGAGCAATTCTTTAAAGGAATCCATGAAGTAGAGGCAGACACATAACCCCCAACTTTCTTCGTAGCCGTGGCCATTAATTTTTCACTTGTTGGACCCATTGACCACAGTGAAGACTCGTGTTAACAGCTATAGAAAGGCAAGTGCTCTCATCCAACACGAGGGGCGACCAAAATCCTCTTCACAATATCAGGTGAAGTTGACACTAGGGCAATTGAAAAGAGCACTAAGATCGAGTTGGTTGTAGCCCTCAAGCCATGAGTCTGTTACGATCTAACAAAAAAGTGAGTGAAACAGTTGTTGAAATTTGTTAGAATTTTGTTTTACTTTTTTCTTTTTAGCCTAAAAATATTTTATAGTATTTAATTTCCTTTCAAATCTAGGATTTACATTAATTGCAAAATATTTAGTTTTATTTCAGTTTAGTATCTAGAAGGATTCTTCTTAAGAAAGATTCTCCTTAATTATTTATAAATAGGGATGTACTCTTCTATTTGAATCAATGCAATAATCAATACAAAGAGTTATCATTCATTCTCTCTTTAATTTCTCTTTCTAGTTTCTTCAATTCTATAACAGTGGTATCAGAGCCTTAATTGATCTTAATGGATCTGTGAGTTCATTGAAGAAGAACTTTCAACTACTTTTAATTTATACCTATTTTCAACCCAATTTTAACCCATGCATTTATTTTTAACACAGGGCTACTTTTAACCAATTTTTAATCTATACTATTTTAAATCTTATTTTCAAACCATGACAAGTAATACTTTTTCTTTCAATGCCCCACAAACCTTCAATGGTGAAAATTATCAAATTTGGGCCGTTAAGATAAAGTCTTATCTCAAGGCTTATGATTTGTGGGAAGTTGTAATGGAAGACAAACCCTTACAACAACTCTCTAAAAAATCGTCTAATGCTGAAATCAAACTTCACTTAGAAGAGAAAATCAAAAAATACAAAGCCAAAATTGTAATTCAAAATTCAGTTACAAATTCAATCTTTTCTAAAATCATTGCATGTGAGACGACAAAAGAAGCTTGGAAAAACTTGAGAATGAGTACCGGGGAAGTGAACGAGGCAGACAAAATCAAATTCTGAATTTGAAAAGAGATTTTTAATCTCTTAGGATGCAAGAGGGTGAGACTATCACTAATTATTCTGACTTTGATTGCTAACAGAATCAGATTGCTTGGTGAGGATTTTAAAGATAATATAATAGTTGAAAAGATTATTGTAACTATTCCCGAGAGATTTGAGTCTAAAATTTCTGCTTTGGAAGAGTCTAAAGATCTCTCTACCATCTCTCTTGTGTAATTGATAAGTGCTCTTCAAGCGTTAGAACAAAGAAGAACTTTCAGACAAGATAGAATTGTTGAAGGTATCTTTTATGCAAACTATCAAAAAAGAAAAGTTGATAATCCTCCTTGCAAATATTGCAAAAAGAAAAACACACTTGGAAAAATTCTGTTGGTGGAGATCTAATGCATTGTTTGAAAGTTGCAAACAAACAGGTCATGTTACAAAAGTGAGCAAGTTCAAAGACACTCAAGATAAATCACAAGCATTATTAGTAGAAGAAGACTATGAGGATGAATTTTATTAACTGCCACAACAAAATTAAGTAGAAGATATTTTTGAAGAATAATTAAGTGTTCAAACTCAAGTTAGATACACCAACTTGAGTTTTGAGGGGGAATGTATAAATTTGGTAGAATTTTTTTTTTACTTTTTTCTTCTTAGTCTAAAAATATTTTATGGTATTTAATTTCATTTCAAGTCTAAGATTTACATTAATTGCAAAATATTTAGTTTTATTTCAATTTAGTATCTAGAAGGATTCTTCTTTAGGAAGGATTCTCCTTAATTATTTATAAATAGGGATGTACTCTTCTATTTGAATCAATGCAAAGAGTTATCATTCATTCTCTCTTTAGTTTCTCTTTCTAGTTTCTTCAATTCCATAACAACAGTGTCATTTTGTAAGATCCAGAGTAATAAATCAGATAGATTCATCATAATGGTTTTTGAGGATTGATTAATCATGAATTAATTGGGTAACAATGGATTGGGTTCATTATTCACGTAATTAATTTTTGCTTTCTTTCAATTGACACTTTGTAATCGTAATTATGATGAATTGAAAAATCTCTCTCTACATAGTAACTTTCTCTTGCAGAAATTTCAAGGCAGTTGGATACTTTCTGATCTTCCAAGTTTACAAGTATAAAAAGAAATCATAATGTCAGCATTATAGCCTAAATATGCTCCCTTGAGTTTCTTACCCTCTGCTCAGAAGTCACATCCTTTGGCTCATGAGGAATGAAAACAGCAGATGAATTAGAGGAGACACTTATCTCTTTCATTGTATCAAAGTATTGGGTGATCAAAATCATGTCCATGACATCCTATGTTGTTGCCCCTGGAACACTAGTAGAGAAGCCAATCACACTTTCTTTTGAGCCCTTCTACAATAGCTTGATAGCTTGTCGTTGCTGCTGGCCTCTGCTTCATGGATTGTTAAAACAAATTGTTGCTCCAAAAAAAAAAAATGTTGTTCCAAGAAGAAGACGAAGAGGGTGAGAATTGGGATTCCTTGTGTAATTGTGTTTAATGGAATTCGGGTCATGGAGTTGTGGGTATGGATCGGGGTGGGTTGGAAAAAATTGGTTAATTGGGAATTTTATTTTATCCAATAGGAAGACGCCACATAATATATTATATTAATAATAATAATTTTTAAAAATCTGTTAAGTTTTAAGGGTAAAAATAGGCCAAAAAGATGAATTGAAGGGTATTTTTAGATTAATAGATGGATGAAGGGTATATTTAAACCTTTTCTAAAAAGTAAATTATTTGTGTCCAATAATTGAGCTTGCTCAAATATAACATTATTGTTCAAACTTGATTTGAACTATATGGCATAACACATTAATTTCATCATATCCTAAATCAACCTCTTCTAGTCGTTAATTTTGTTAGTCTTCTTGAATTGTCAATCGTCATTTAATATGTTTAAATTCTGTAGTGTTTGTACAAGCTAGGAACATTTAACAACCAAAATCCAGTCCATATAGGACAATAATATTATTTTCTTACAAAAAAAAATTTATGAGCTTTTCAGTTTTTTTTCCTTCAAAAATTCGCAAATTTAAATAAGTTATTTATTTATTGGCAGAACAGGTCAATCAAACAATTATTTTGCAAAAGCTAGGAAAACGGGTTAACTTTTCAATTTCTTAGAAAAATCTCTTGGCGTGCGAATAAAGTTTCATTATAGACTAGAAAGAAGGCATAATATTGTTAATGGTACATATTAGATGTTTCGAGGAAAATAATGTGGACTTGGCCCAAACTCATATTAAAAATATTTTTGACTTGTGTTAACAAAAGGATTAATATTGTACTCAATGATTTAATGAAACAAGTATGGAGACGTAAGAGTCGACTTATATGTCTTTGCCAATCTACAATTAAGTTTGTTATAATTATCCAAACCTTCAAAGATGCTTACATAGCTTTAGTGATCTTAAATACTCGACTGATGTGGCTGATACACAATTAATTTTTAAATTAATTCCTAAGTACATTATATAAAACTTAGTTCAAGGAAGAGATTGTTAGTATGAGAATAAAGTCTTATACCAACACCTGGAAAAAAATAAATAGAAGCTATTAAGCTGAAAAAAATTATACATTGGAGTTGGAAAAAAAATAGAAGCTATTAAGTTGAAAAAATTTATATAACGGAGTTGAAAAAAAATAGAAGCTATAAAGTTGAAAAAAATTATATATTGGAGTTAAAAAAAGAAAAAGAAGCTATTAAGTTGAAAAACCATTTGAAAAAAATTGAAAAACTATATATGCTTAATCTAAAGCGTATTAATTTGAATATATTGGAATTGAATATTATTGATCGATACATATATTAAAGTGGAATAGTCAAAAAAAATTCTTCTATAAGTTAGAAACGTGTTTACATATACTATTTCTTGAAAAAACACTAAATAATTATTTTGTTTTATTAAAGAAGTAAATGTTACCGGTCGATATTTCTTTAAAAATAATACCAAGTAAATGCTAATTAATTTGGTATAGAAAGTAAAGTTTTATATATAGGTACCATAATCCCACAGCTAAATTCATCTTTACGTAGGATTATGACAGTAAAAGAGATATTTAACCCCAAAAAATAGTGACATTTTCAGTCAATATTTCTTTAAGAATAATACGAAGTAAATGTTAATTAATTTGATATAGAAAGTAAAGTTTTATATATAGGTACCATAATTTCATACCTAAATTCATCTTTACTACGATTATGACAATAAACGAGATATTCGCCCTAAAAAATCGTGTGTACGCTACTAGTCTGTGTTGATGCTATCATCAATTTATTATTAGGCAAAACAATTATTATGGTAGATCTAGAAGTCTGATTACAGATTCACATGAATTCAATAATTTTTATTAAGATTTTTTTATGGGCGATCAAGTGTATACAAATCATATCCTTATATAAATATACTAAATTTCTATAAATATTCTCTATTTCTCGTGTATCTCATTCTATACAACTATTAACTAGAGAATTTTTCAAAAACGTCTCACACTATATATCTTAAATTTGCCTCTATATTTTTTCCCCCTCACTTTGTTCAAATAGCATAATTAGATGTGACATGATTAATATTGAATGAAAATAATTCTAGAAGGTGAATGGTACAATATTGTGGCTGTGTGGACTTTGTCGTATCATCATAAACAAATGGCAATAACCATGAAAGTGGCCATTAACAAGTAGCTCAATCCACATTAAGGTATCTAGACTTTAATTTGCCATTGTGTTCATAGACTTATTAATTAAGTGGACCTGGTAAAAGGTTCCAGAAAATGGCAATTCATGTTACTCTTTCCATCCCATTTTAGGTCCGAGTAGGAAGATTAAATTATGTATTTTTTTTCTATATATTTGAATATAGAAATTTCAAGTCTTTCGTTATAAAATTTATGCTTAGAAATAATATAGAAGCACTACTATAAGTTAATTTTAACATAATATAGTATTATTTGTTTTGGATCATGTATGTCTCATTTTTCTTCAAAAGTCTCACACTATAAATAACGTAGTTATGACTTTTTTTTTTCAACTATCAATGTGAGACGCTTATACTTCATTTCACATGCTCCAATAACAACTTCTTCCTTGGTCTAAATTCCACGTATTACCACCAATGAGTGAATTTGAAAATTAACCTTGTGTCACATATATCAATCAAATATTTATTGCCCAAAGATATTTTTATTAATATAGAGTAATACTTTTATGTTTTATCATTATCAATAGTCGAGAATCTTTGATATCTTAGATTTGGACACATGGATTGAGAAATTCACTTAAAATACCCTTAATTGTGATTTTCTTTCCATTTCTTATTAAGTCTACATCATTATCAAGGGGATATGAAAATGTATCCAAGGTAAATTTGAAAAAAAAGGAGGGGGAATTAAATACCTTCTTAACTATGTGAAATGTTAATTATTTTGGATTGGTGGGAATATTTATTTCAATTAAGAAAAAAATAAATTCCAAAGTAATTATTATTTTAAAAAATCAAGAGTAAAAAGTTGTCACTAGTTTATAATTATACCATTAATAATATTAATAAGAATGTAAGTATTTAAAAGAAAAAAACAATCTATTTTTACTAAATAGAGATAATTGAATAAAGTATACTTTATATATATTAATAGGAGTGAAAAGAGCCAAAAATTGGCAAATAAAATAAGAAGGAAATAGTGAGATTAAAGAGGAAAAGGAATACTAATTTTCTTAATGAACGTGAAAAGAGCTGGAGTGACAGATAAAATTATAATTACATTTATGTGGCCTTCCAACATAGCAACATCGATCCTGGTGGCTTGATTGCAATGTATAAAAAAGGAAGAAATTTGATTATGTTAGAGTTATGATCCGTTATTTAACCCAATGTGACTCAATCCATGTTCGAAGATTGTAAAGAGGGAGAAGTGCCTCTCTAATATTTCTCTCTTCTTTCTTTTATGTTCACCTTGATATACAATAGTGCGAAAATTCTTTTTATCCCGCTGATCTTGATACTTTAACTAATCAAAATCCTCCAATCAATCGAACAACAGACCTAACTTTATAAACCGTATGTCTAAAGTGGATATACGTGTAATTTTTTTAAAAAAATATGAATACGGATTAAATAACAATGTCAAAACAGACTATCCCGTGATAACCACAAATTTCTTATCTTAGAAGGGGACATAAACCACACTCCACAACAGAGTTTTGGCTTTGATCTCTCAGAGATCAGATTTCCCATTCATTTCCTATCAGTTAATCATGTGGAACTTTCATGACCATCAGTTGGATTTTGTCACCATCCTCCAATAGCAAAGGACGAATCTATCATTGAAGTTATGAGTTCGACAGAATTCAATAGTTTTGTCTCACTCCGTGTATTTGTAACGATAAAATAGAGAAATCAAGAGATACTTCCTTCTAGTCTCATTGTAATGTGACAATTTGTATTCTTCTGAACTATGTCTTGTGACTGACAAGTGACAATTATATATCATCCTCACAAATCCAAGTTCATAATGCTAACCACACAGTAGATAAAGCTGAATATGTTTATGTTTGCTCTTACATCATCACTTTACAATGTATAAATTAAGAAATGTAGAAATCATAGTGTAATAACTTGAAATATAACAAAAATGACTGTTCCCACAGTGCAGCCACATTTTGTGTTGTTTCCTTTCATGGCACAAGGGCATATGATACCTATGATGGACATTGCGCGTCTATTGGCACAACGCGGAGTTATAATCACAATCCTTACTACGCACTTGAATGCCAACAGATTCAAGAAAGTCCTTGATCGCGCAATAGAAAGAGGACTAAAGATTCAGGTGGTTCATCTCTACTTTCCAAGCTTAGAGGCTGGACTACCTGAAGGGTGTGAAAATTGCGACATGCTTCCATCGATGGAATTTGGGGTGAAATTCTTAGATGCTACGAGAAGACTTCAACCCCAAGTGGAAGAAATGTTGCAAGAAATGAAACCTTCGCCGAATTGTCTAATATCTGACATGTGTTTCCCATGGACAACTAATGTTGCACACAAATTTAACATGCCTAGGATTGTTTTCCATGGGATGTGTTGCTTCTCTTTGTTGTGCTTACACAATTTGAGAAATTGGGAGGTGTTAGAAAAGATTGAGTCCGATACAGAGTACTTTCAAGTGCCTGGATTATTCGACAAGATTGAACTAAACAAAGCTCAGCTTGTGAATATTCTGAGGGCAACAGATGAAAATATGAAGGAGATTATGGATCAAATGAAGAAAGCGGAGGATGAAGCTTATGGGATAGTGGTGAATAGCTTTGAGGATTTGGAAAAAGAATACGTAGAGGGTTTAATGAATGCGAAAAAAAAGAAAATTTGGACCATTGGCCCTGTTTCACTCTGTAACAAAGAGAAACAGGACAAAGCTGAAAGAGGTAACAAGGCTTCAATAGATGAACACCACTGCCTGAACTGGCTTGATTCTTGGGAACAAAACGCTGTACTCTTTGTATGTCTTGGAAGCCTATCGCGCCTTTCCACGTCTCAGATGGTAGAGCTAGGGCTCGGGTTAGAATCATCGAAACGACCCTTCATTTGGGTTGTTAGACACATGTCAGATGAGTTCAAAAATTGGCTAGTTGAAGAGGATTTTGAGGAAAGAGTTAAAGGACAGGGACTTTTAATCCGCGGTTGGGCGCCACAAGTACTAATCTTATCTCATCCTTCAATAGGTGCATTCTTGACTCACTGTGGATGGAATTCGAGCCTGGAAGGTATAACTGCTGGCGTGGCGATGATCACTTGGCCAATGTTTGCTGAGCAATTCTGCAATGAGAGGCTAATAGTGAATGTACTCGCGACAGGAGTGAAGGCCGGCATGGAGAATCCAGTGATGTTTGGAGAAGAAGAAAAATTGGGAACACAAGTAAGCAAAGATGATATTAAGAAGGTGATTGAAGAAGTGATGGGTGAAGAAATGGAAGGTGAAATGAGAAGAAAAAGAGCAAAAGAATTAGGAGAAAAGGCAAAGAGGGCTATGGAGGAAGAGGGTTCCTCTTACCTCAACTTGACACAATTGATTCAAGATGTCACAGAGCAAGCAAATCTTTTAAAAGGTTGATTGAGGAGGTAACTATGTATTCCTTATAGTTCAAATCAAGTTTTATATTAATGTTAAAAGTTCACTTACTATAATAAGACACAGATAATTTTATTGATATTATTATGGTGAGTAAAATTTTGTGACAAGTTTAATGGGCTACCAATGTATTAAGATTTTATGTCATACAATATATCTATATATATGCTTACATCAGCAGAAAATTCTGCGTGAATAACACGTTTATTTGTATGGCATGAGAGGGAGCATTTAAGTTCAATTAATCACGTAGAAGGGTGTGTTTAAGAGTGTCAACAATGTGAAAACAAAACTAATAATTCATGCCGAGTCATAAATATTTCAATACTTCTCTCTTATAAGAATGATACACTTCCTGATAGTATCATAGAATGGAAATATTTTTATTCTTTTGAACTACATCTCATTGGTATAAAAACTCAAAATAGTTATTTATCTTTGGGTTAAAACTCAAAATCATCCTTAGATTTTCATATAGAGCAGTAATAGTCCTTTATGTTTGTAATATTGGTGCACTTTTAGTCATCTCCCACACTTTTGCCTATTTTTTTAATATTGATTTTGTCCAAATTTTTATGTATGGAATGTTCAATTGTTTTTTTAAAAAAAATATGTTTAGATGAAATAATAACTTAGAGAACAACTTGTGTTGTTCAATAGAAAATATTATTACAGCTAAACTAAGAACCTATCATTGATTGTCGAACTATATCAATTCATTGTTGAAATATGACATCGCAATGGTACAAAAAAATATTTTCTTACGTCATATGTCAACAATAAATTGATATAGTTAGACAATCAAAGATAGGTTCTTAGTTTAGCTGCAATAATAGTTTTACTGAACAAAATAAGGGTTTTTTTTTTCTCAACTTCTCTTATATAGAGTTATTGTTTCTACTAAATATATAAAAAGACGATTGAACATTCCATACATAAAATTGTGGACAAAATTAAAGTTAAAAAATAGGCAAAAGTTTGTGGAGGACCAAAAGTGCACTAATATTAGTATAACAACCTTAATTAGTATAACAAAAACATATATCCTCTCATCTTTCTACTAAAAATATGGATGTTCCAACAATGCAACCACATTTTGTGTTGCTTCCTTTCATGGCACAAGGTCATAAGATCCCTATTAATAATATTAATAAGAATGTAAGTATTTAAAAGAAAAAAACAATATATTTTTACTAAATAGAGATAATTTAATATATATATATATATATATATATATATATATATATATATATATATATATATATATATATATATATATATATTTTATATGATCCTAGTGGCTTGATTGCAATGTATAAAGAAGGGGGAAATTTGATTATGTAAGAGTTATGATCCGTTATTTAACCCAACGCGACTCAATCCATGTTTGAAGATTGTAAAAAGTGCCTCTCTAATATTTCTCTCTTCTTTCTTTTATGTTCACCTTGATATACAATAGTGCGAAAATTCTTTTTATTGCTCTGATCATGATACTTTAACTAATCAAAATCATCTAATCAATCGAACAGTAGACCTAACTTTATAAACCGTATGTCTAAAGTGGATATACACGCAATTTTTTTTTAAATATGAGTACGGGTTAAATAACAATGTCAAAATAGACTATCCCATGATAACCACAAATTTCTTATCTTAGAAGGGGACATAAACCACAATCCACAACAGAGTTTTGGCTTTGATCTCTCGGCGATCAGATTTCCCATTCATTTCCCATCAGTTGATCACGTGGAACTTTCATGACCATCAGTTGGATTTTGTCACCATCCTCCAATAGCGAAGGACGAATCTATCATTGAAGTTGTGAGTTCGACAGAATTCAATAGTTTTGTCTCACTCCGTGTATTTGTAAGGAAAAAAATAGAGAAATCAAGAAATACTTCCTTCTAGTCTCATAGTAATGTGACAATTTGTATTCTTCTGAACTATTTCTTGTGACTGACAAGTATATATAATCGTCACAAATCCAAATTCACAATGCTAACCACACAGTAGATAAATCTGAATATGCTTATGTTTGCTCTTACATCATCACTTTACAATGTATAAATTAAGCAATGTAGGAACCATAGTGTAACAAGTTAAAATATAACAAAAATATTCTCTTGATTTTTCGACTAATAATGGATGTTCCCACAGTGCAGCCACATTTTGTGTTGCTTCCTTTAATGGCACAAGGCCATATGATCCCTATGATTGACATGGCACAACTACTGGCACAGCGCGGAGTTATAATCACAATCCTTACTACACGCTTGAACGCTAATAGATTCAAGAAAGTCCTTGATCGCGCGATAGAAACAGGACTAAAGATTCAGGTGGTTCATCTCTACTTTCCATGCTTAGAGACTGGACTACCTGAAGGGTGTGAAAATTTCGACATGTTTCCATTGATGGATTTGGGGCTGAAATTCTTCGATGCTACGTGAAGACTTCAACCTCAAGTGGAAGAAATGTTGCAAGAAATGAAACCTTCGCCGAGTTGTCTAATATCTGATATGTGTTTCTCATGGACAACTAATGTTGCACACAAATTTAACATCCCTAGGTTTGTTTTTCACGGGACGGGTTGCTTCACTTTATTGTGCTTACACAATTTGAGAAATTGGGAGGAGTTAATAAAGATTGAGTCTGATACAGAGTACTTTCAAGTGCCTGGATTATTCGACAAGATTGAACTAAACAAAAACAGATCGCAAATGTTTTCAATCCAAGCGATGGAGATTGGAAAGAAATCGCTGATCAAATGAAGAAAGCGGAGGAGGAAGCTTATGGGATAGTGGTAAATAGCTTTGAGGATTTGGAAAAAGAATACGTCAAGGGTTTAATGAATACTGTTGACACCCAATTTTGGCCCTCCACAATATGAATTAATCATCAAGCTTCTTCGATCTCTAACGATTTAAAATAATGAGTTTATAAAATTTTCAAAAATAAAATAAAATAAACATAGTTTGCAAGTTATTTTAAATAGTTTTCTCACTTTTTTATAATATATATGTTTTATTTAGTTATGTATATAATTAATGCATTTTATGAGTATTCAAAAATCATTGCTAAAAGATTTTATATTTTTTAAATACGTTATTAGTAGTAAGGATCGTAATTTTAAATTAAGGAATTTTACGAAATTCAAAATACTCTCAAGATATTTTAGAGTAATTTTATCACTTTAAATAATTTTAATAATAATAATAATAATAATAATATATATATATATATATATATATATATATATTTACAATCACATTATTTTATAAACATTTGAAAATCATCACAAAAGATTTTACATTTTTTAGTTAAATGTTTCATTACTTTAAATTATTGCTAGAATTTAGAGCTAATTAAATTAACTATTCTTATAATGAAAATAATTATTATATTTTGTTAAGATTAAGAAGCTCGGTAATTAATTAATATTAATTCATTTAAATTAAACCCTTTATGTTTATCTCTTAAAGGATCTAAATTTTTTTATTTATTTATTTATTTTATTTTGGGCCGATTCCAGCCCACTTCCACAAACAACAAACAATTCCCAGCAGAAACCCAGCTGACTGGCCCACTTTTACAGCAATACAACAACAACAATTCCAAACAGCAAACCTATATGCCCGACCCTTTTCACGTTCTTCTTCTTCCTTCAGCTGCTAACCAAACCAAGTAAATTCCCAGCCCAAACAACAACATACAGCAGCAATCATACGCCCTAGCCCACTCCAATTCCCATTCAATAACCCATACCAAATTCCCAATTCCAATTCCCACAAAGAGACCCGACCCCTTATCTTCTTCTTCTTCTCCTCTGCAGCAACGTCAACAACGCCCACAATCATTGACAATTGCACACAAACAGCAGCAACACGTGAACAGCAGTGGCAAAATCCTCCGCCTCACCTGCTTCCTGCAACAGCCACCGTTTTTGATCTTTTCACCCGGATTTTAGGGATTTTGGTTGAAATTTTGTACAATCAACGGTGCCTTGGTCTTAGGAAAAATTTGAATTGAAGATTGGAGGGGGTTCCCATTCCTATATAAAGCTGGTGTTCTTCTTCAGTGAAAGGGGGTTGAAAAAATTTTAGAAAGGATTTTTGAGAGGAAAAAGAGTGAGCTAAGTGTTAAGAGGAGAGAAATATATATAAACTAAAAATCTTCGAATTTGTTCGGATCAGTCTAGACTCTTGCTGGTTTTGTTTTGTTCATTCTAGTTTCTCGAAGTCGAGTTTCGGTGCGAAAGTTGCTGCTCATTCTTGCTCGTCTCGTCCTAGTCTCGCTGCTCCGAAAAAAGGTACAGCTCTATACCTTTAATTTTCCCCTTGTTTGTTTCGGACCAAGAGTGTTATGCATTGTTGTGACTGAAATAGTGAGCTGCTAGTTTGTATCAGCTTCTTAGTTTGATATGATGGGATCGGGTTTCTTAAAGTTATGTGTGTCTCCTTTTAGTTTGTTCAAAATGGTTTGTCGTTCATTGGGTCGCAATTTTAAGTGGGCCTGCTATGTGTTTTATCATTCTGTTGCTCCACTGCTTATCTGCTCTTTGGTAGTTAGTTTCGATTTGATCGTGATAGCCTTCCATCTGTGTTAAAGGATGCCATAGAATCTTCTTCGTAGGAGCATATATGATGTCTTGTGTTTCAATTTTTATTACGGTATGGTTATGTTAGTAGTTCATCTTGGAAAATTGGCTCATGAGTTTATTTGATAGCTCGTCCTTCATTGTGTCTACCTCTTCCACCTGCTGGAATTGCTCCGGGTTCTCAAAACGGGGCTGTAAAATTTGGTTGTTTACCTTTCTCTCCAAGTGTGGCTCAGTTCTGTTTTAAGTGTTGTTCATTAGTCAAAATATGAAAATTTTGCTCAATCTTGTAGGTATCCTATTCTTAGGTATTTATTTTCATGTTAATAGGCTTCTTTACAATCTAAAGTGTTATAGCATTATAAGATTAATTTCATTTTGGCTTGAGTTACAGTGTGTTCTTAGTATGTTTCTTTACGCATCTTGTAACTTAGTCGTCGTATATCTACGTCTGTTTGCTCCCAAACAATATTTGATGATATGATGCTTCAAATTCTAATGTTAAATTTGATTAAAAACAGTTTGTCTGGCCCCTGATTTTGTTTGAATTTATATTGGTACGGTTTGAATAGTGAGCCGATAACATTATCTGATGGATTTCGCGGCATGAATCTTGGTAGAATAATTACATGAGTTGCTAGCTTCTCTTCCATCCAGTTTTGCTTAATCTTAGAGTTGTCTTAGGCTCTTCGAATTCATAGTCTAGATTTTAGTTTTGGTTATATGCGCTCATAATTGTTTTGCTTTAGCTACTTGTCAACTTGTTAATAGAAATGGGAGGTTGGCCGGAAGCGGTGTGTAGTTGAAGGTTTTGATTAATTTGGTTTGTTTTACTTATTTAGCCATCTACTAACTTTTTGCTCAATTTTTTTTTTAGCTATTGTTAACTACCTTGATATGTTGCAATTGTTCAATGCTCCTTATTGTTTAGACTTATGGTAGAAAGATTTTATTACCGGATACTAATTCTAGTTATTTTTTGTTTTATGGCATGCAAAAAATCTTCCGCGAGTCGCTTTTGGACTCAAACCCCCTTTCCTTCGCATTTCATTTGGGCCACGAAGGTCCAAATTCTTTTCTACTCGTGTCAGCCAGCAGGGAATTGGTGAACAGATTGGAGGCAGTCAACGGGGCGGGAAATTTAAATCCAAGTGCCCGAAAAGTCTAAAACGGACTGTATACATACCATATATGACATTTATACATCGATATACAGGTGCGGAGCAGCAAACCTGTATTAAAAAATAAAAATACAGGTCAAAAACGTGAAAATACAGTGCAGGGGCGAAATACAGGTGTTCGGGAGCGAGAGATACGTGAAAAGTGCTGATATACATGCTGATATGCAGCCAGTGTATACCAAAAAGGGGATTGGACAAAAGTCTAAAAAATCCCAATGAAATAGGCCCAAAAGGCCCAAATTTAATTTCTCTCTCATTCTTTAATTATATATTTGCGATTATTTATTGTTTGTTCCTTAACTCTAATTGTAGAATTATTAACTAACTTAATTAAATTTCCCAAAGACGAGTTATTTCCTTTGTGCCGGTTTAGTTTTAATATGTTCCAATGTTTTAGTGGTCATTTATTTTTCAGATAGGTTGGTCAGAACTTTTTTTTTTTATTACTTAAAAATGATAATAATAATAATTATATATATATATATATAGTCGTTTTTGCAAAAAGGGTTAGTTAATCAATTTAAAGAATGATTTCCATACTCTAACTTATTGAATTAGTTTAAATTATTAGTCCAAAATAAATTAAGCGAATTCTAATTAATCTAGCTTTATTAATATTCTATTGCATGCAATTTAATTTAATTGTTTCATATTTAGGTCCCTTTTTCTAAGGATAAAATAAAATAAAATGCGTCGTTTATTTATTTTTCTTAAAGTTAATCAAATATGGTAAATTATTAATTTTATGTTGAATCATTTTCTACAAAATTAGTCAAAATATTTTAGTCAAGTTGTAGGTCAACCGCATGTTAGGGGGCACTTCGAATGCCTAAACCCTTCTCGAAGTGTAAATTGAACCCCAAACCCTCTTTGGTATTTTCAAATGATTTTTTCTGTTTAAATCTTCGAAAATTATAAGTTTTCTTAATTTCTTTAAAAAATTAAGTGGCGACTCTTTTCTAAGTATTTTTCTTAAAATGTTTTATACTTAAAACATTTCAAAAAGTAATTTTTTCTACGGATAGAAAAATTACGGCACAACAAATGCAAAAAACACTAAAGTTTGGACCATTGGCCCTGTTTCACTCTGTAACAAAGAGAAACAGGACAAAGCTGAAAGAGGTAACAAGGCTGCAATTGATGAGCACAAGTGCCTAAAATGGCTTGATTCTTGGGAACAAGACTCTGTTCTCTTTGTCTGTCTCAGGAGCCTATCGCGCCTTTCCACGTCTCAGATGGTAGAGCAAGCGCTGGGGTTAGAGTCGTCTAAATGACCCTTCATTTGGGTCGTTCGACAGTCAGATGAGTTCAAGAAATGGCTAGTAGAAGAAAATTTTGATGAAAGAGTTGAAGGACAAGGACTTCTAATCCACGGTTGGGCGCCACAAGTACTAATCTTATCTCATCCTTCGGTTGGTGCATTCTTGACGCACTGTGGATGGAATTCGAGTCTGGAAGGTATATCTGCTGGTGTGCCGATGATCACTTGGCCAATGTTTGCTGAGCAGTTCATTAATGAGAGGCTAATAGTAAATGTAATCAAGACAGGAGTGAAAGCGGGTACGGAAAGTCCAGTGATGTTTGGGGAGGAAGAAAAATTGGGAAAACAAGTAAGCAAAGATGATATTAAGAAGGTGATTGAAGAAGTAATGGGTGAGAAAAGAAAGGTGAAATGAGAAGAAAAAGAGCAAAAGAAATAGGAGAAAAGGCAAAGAGGGCAGTGGAGGAAGGGGGTTCCTCTTACCTCAACTTGACACAATTGATTCATGATGTCACTGAGCAAGCAAATCTTTTAAAAGGTTGATTTAGGAGATCACTATGTATTCCTTATATAGTTCAAATCAAGTGTAATAGTAATGCTATATGGTAAAGTTCAGTTACTTTAATGTAACCATAAAATTGGTATTATTATTATATAAAGGGGAACCCATCGGTGGCCGCCTAAATTTGGCATCAATTTTTATTTAGACACCTCAAGTAGGCTTTGTTCATTTTAAACACCTCAAGTAGGGGTCAGTTGTATAATTTTGACACTTTTTGCATTTTCAAAATCGCATATTAAGTGCGTACATTCAGACGCAAGAAGAAGAAGAAAAGAGGTGAGGTCATGGGGTTTGGGATCTGAAATAAAGGAAAAAAGAAAGTAAAATTGAGTCTTTAAAAAATAATTAAAATTTCTACGTGTCACATATTAATTCGTTTATTTTTCCACATAAGAGCGTTTGGATGTACACACTTAATATGCGATTTTGAAAATACAAAAAGTGTCAAAATTATACGCCGGACACCTACTTGAAGTGTTTAAAATGAACAAAGCCTACTTGAGGTGTCTAAGTGAAAATTGGTGCCAAGTTTAGGGGGCCACCGATGGGTTTACCCTTATATAAATAAGGCTATCATTGTATTAAGACTTTATGTGCAAATTTTCATGATTCACATTGTCCTTAAATTTAAAGGCTGCTATCTTAGTATGTTTGATCTATGATATCATCCGATAGCTTATCCAAATCATGGGTTTCTATTTGATCTTGTCTGTGCATTTTCTTCATGTTTTTATCTTGGTTCATATAAAACATAAACGGAATATCTAGATAGCCCTTTAAACTTGGCATAATTGGTAAGATTGTCATTTAAAGTTAGTCGATGATCAAATACACACTCAACTTTGACAGAAGTGTATCTATTAAACATACACATTGGGGACTTCCCAGCGCGATCCGAATTTAATTAGGCTTCAATATGGATATCATATATTGGGGTAAAAGAAAAAAATTAAGGCAAACACACTTGCTTATAATGTATTGCATAGACCAATTATTGAATGACGCATGTAATTTCAAACAATTTTGTCAATTAGTCAAAAATTTATACTAAATCATCATAATTCTTATTCAATCATAAAACATATATTATACAATAAAAAACATAGTAGCATCCACCATCTTTTAAAATTCTAAATCCGCCTCTGTCTGTAATCTTCCACTTCACGAGGAAAAGCATGTTCGAGATCCTCCAATAGATGCCATCTTAAATCCTTGAACGCATCTACTTTCCCTTTAGTAATTTGATTTTTGGCAATGCAATTGTTCAACACATCCCTAGTGAATTCATCTGGATTCTTTCCATTATCAATTAAGTTGAGAACTTCCATTGGCACTTTAATACTATGATATTTTTCACCTAATTTGGCCATATTATCAAGCTCAAACACAAGATTATTCAGTTGAGATGCAACGTCGACGTCGAAAGAAGAAAGTTGATGAAGAATTCCTAGTGTTTTTTCGATTGAATTTATAGCTTGATTGAGATTTTGTTTTGATGAGCCCATGGATTATGTTTGGAATAGACAAAATAAAAATTTAGAGGCAAATATATAGAGGTTAGAGTCGTGTTTAATTAAGGAAACTTTAGGATTAAGCCGTGTTTTGTTAGGAATAGGAGAGGTACAATTCCAAATCTTAAAGGAAATGGAAAGGTACATTGTTTAATTTTACTTACCATAACAATATTTTTTTAAAAAATTGTCTTACTAAAGGGATTGAACTTTATATATAGAAAAGGGTTTAATACTATGTGAAATTGAATTATACCGTACTCGATTAATAGTTTGGTTTAAAACTGTTTTTTGTTGTTAATAGTTTGATCCAATAGTATTCATGTTATTACTTAATGGATTAAATATACTTTTTTTTCCACATAAATATATATATTTTTTGACACCTTCTTTTCCTAATGATGATTTTTTAAAAATAGAAAATACGTGTCTACTTCAATTTGGAAAGGATTAAGAAATAAGAATATTTTCTATTTTATTAGGTGTTTTTTTAATCGTTATTTTGATGAAAACTAATAATGAATTACTATAATTTTATATATATGACTTATGTTATCAGTTACTAAAAAGGTACATATAGTTATTCTATTTTAATTGTTAAACTAAGTTTAAGAATGAGTTTTGTTTTTAACTATTTATTAATTAAATAGATTTTAAAAGAAAAGAAGCAAGAATTGATTTCTTTAATAGTGATTTTTTAAAATTAAGAATAGAATATGTTTATTTTAAAAATACTACTATACTAGTTAAGAAAATGACATTTTTGACTCATTAAGTAACAATAGGGTCATTTTGAATCAAACTATTAATAATATAAACATTTTAAAACCAAACTATTAATAACAAGAGGATTGTTGGACCAAACGACTAGTTGACAACATTTTTATCCAATTTCACATCATTTAAAAACATTTTTTTACCCTTTCCGAATAGCTATAAGACCATAAAATTAATTGTTACTCCTATATTAAAGTAAGTGAACTTTACTCAAATATAACATTATTGTTCAGACTTGATTTGAACTATATGGCATAATACATTAATTTCACCATATCCTAAATCAACCTCTTGTAATCCTACATAGATTTTAAAAAATTTGCTTGCTCAGTGACATCTTGAATCAATTGTGTCAAGTTGAGGTAAGAGGAACCCTCTTCCTCCATAGCTCTCTTTGCCTTTTCTCCTAATTCTTTTGCTCTTTTTCTTCTCATTTCACCTTCCATTTCTTCACCCATCACTTCTTCAATCACCTTCTTAATATCATCTTTGCTTACTTGTGTTCCCAATTTTTCTTCTTCTCCAAACATCACTTGCCTCTCTATGCCTGATCTCACTCCTGTCTTGAGTACATTCACTATTAACCTCTCATTGCAAAACTGCTCAGCAAACATTGGCCAAGTAATCATCGGCACGCCAGCAGTTATACCTTCCAGACTCGAATTCCATCCACAGTGCGTCAAGAATGCACCAACCGAAGGATGAGATAAGATTAGTACTTGTGGCGCCCAACCGTGGATTAGAAGTCCTTGTCCTTTAACTCTTTCCTCAAAATTTTCTTCCACTAGCCATTTCTTGAACTCATCTGACATGTGTCTAACGACCCAAATGAAGGGCCGTTTCGATGATTCTAACCCGAGCCCTAGCTCTACCATCTGAGATGTGGAAAGGCGCGATAGGCTTCCAAGACATACAAAGAGTAGAGAGTTTTGTTCCCAAGAATCAAGCCAGTTCAGGCAGTGGTGTTCATCTATTGAAGCCTTATTACCTCTTTCAGCTTTGTCCTGTTTCTGTCTGTTACAGAGTGAAACTGGGCCAATGGTCCAAATCTTCTTGTTTTTCACATTCATTAAACCCTCAACGTATTCTTTTTCCAAATCCTCAAAGCTATTCACCACTATCCCATAAGCTTCCTCCTCCGCTTTCTTCATTTGATCAGAAATTTCTCGCCATTCTTCATTTCTCGGCCTGGCAGTATTTCCAAGCTGATTTTTGCTTAGTTCAATCTTGTCGAATAATCCAGGCACTCGAAAATACTCTGTATCAGACTCAATCTTTTCTAACCCTTCCCAATCTTTCAAATTATGTAAACATAACAAAGAAAAGCAACCCATTCCATGGAAAACAATCCTAGGAATGTTGAATTTTTGTGCAACATTAGTTGTCCATGGGAAACACATATCAGATATTACACAACTTGGTGAAGGTTTCATTTCTTGCAACATTTCTTCTACTTGGGGCTGAAGTCTTTTCGTAGCATCGAAGAATTTCAGCCCCAAATCCATCGATGGAAGCATGTCGAAATTTTCACACCCTTCAGGTAGTCCAGCCTCTAAGCTTGGAAAGTAGAGATGAACCACCTGAATTTTTAGTCCTATTTCTACAGCGCGATCAACGACTTTCTTGAATCTATTGGCATTCAAGTGTGTAGTAACGATTGTGATAATAACTCCACGCTGTGCCAGTAATCGCGCAATGTCAATCATAGGGATTGTATGACCTTGTGCCATGAAAGGAAACAACACAAAATGTGGTTGTACTGTAGGAACACCCATTGTTGGTTGAAAAATGAGAGAATATTTTTGTTATATTTCAGGTTGTTACACTATGGTTTCATCAACATATTGTTTAATTTATAGACTATAGTATATGTTGATTGTAAAGTGATGATGTAAGAGCAGACATAAACATTTTCAGCTTTATCTTAATGATGAGGTGATAATGTATGATTATGATATTACGAAATTGAATATGAGAGGATGATATTTACTAGACAAAATGAAGTTTCTAATTTTTGTAACAAACAAGCTTTTTACAGATATATTGCTGTATTTTTGTTTAAAATTTTCTTGGAAAAAACACCAAAGATAAGATTATATTTACTCCATACAAGATAGATGCAGTTCACAAGAATACAAAGCGTCCCGTTCTTATAACTAGTGGTGTATATGATCGGATTGGTTTGAGTTTTTTAAATATTAAATCAAACTATTTGTGTAAAAAAATTAATATATAAATCAAACCAAACTAATAAAATTTGGATTTTTATGAGTTTTTCAACCTCGGGTTGGTTCGGGTTTTTTAAATACCAAACCAAACTATTGTGTCGAATTTTTAAATTTATAAATCAAACTAAACTAATAAACCCCAAAATTTTTCAGATTTTTGGATTTTTTCGGTAAAGTTTGAATGCAAACATATAATTAACTTGTGTTCTAAATATTCCTTTAGTCTAACCAAAATACAATTATCTAAGGTGTTTCTTAAGAAAATAACACAAAATATGAGATGAGTACTGATGACACTAAAATATTCAATAAAAAATAATAATGAAATCATCATATAAAATAAATATTGCAAAGTCAAAATGAAAATGATCATAATTTAAAAGTACTAAATCATGCTAAAATAAGTTTAATAAGTATTAGTTACATTACTAAATATTTAAGAAAAATTAAAATTAAATTATGTATTTTAATTGTCTAAATCAGTGTAAAACTAAATAACAAATATTCAATATTATTGTCATTCTTAGTGTTGAATTGATTTTCTTTTTGCATTAGTATTAATTTGATGTTGATTTAAGTTTTATTATAAGTATCAACATCTATGAACTATAATCTTTATTGGACCATTCTGAATTCTAAGTTTTAAACTTGAAATAATATATTAAAAGATAAAAATTATGAAATAGTATAAGAAATATTTTAAAATTATATCAAAGTAAATATTTTATGTATAAAAATAAATTTTAAAATTACATATATAATGTTGGATTGGTTTGGTCTTGGGTTGACTTTTTTTAGTTAAAACCAAACCAACTCAAATATAGTCGGATTTTTTTTTCCAATACCAAACCACTAGTCGGGTTTTTTTTCGGTTTGACTCGGTTTATGGTTTGGTTTGGTTTTGTACACCCCTACTTATAACAAACACCTTTCACGCAGTGGTGTATCCAAGATTTCAGAAGAATGGGTGCACTATTAATCTACGATATAAATTTGATTTGTTTGATTTTCACGTTCTTAACATTGAATCGTTAACTTTTAAAAATTATATCTCCAACGTATATAATACTACAAGTTTTAAATTTTAATATACACATTAGATTTAATTATATAAAAATTATACTGTGTTAATTTTTTTTTTTTTTAGGAATTTCCAATGTTACACACTTGAAAATTTTGAAAGATTAAAGCAAAAAAACAAAAGAAAAATTGATTGAAACATCAAAAGTGTTACTGATAACCACTTGGAGGGGTGTTACTTACAAAACAAGATAAATATAAGATTTAAATTTCTATCTTTGCTTAGAGAAGTGCACCCAATCATCATCATATTATTATATGCTACTTTTAACGTAGGTTAACACCTTTATATTTAAATATTTTAAAAAAATTATAACACTACTATATATAATCTAGAGAGAAAGCATGAATTCACTTGAACCTACAAAACTCCCCTAGATATACCTCTGCTTTCACATATACTATCGTCACATAGGTAAATTCAAAATTTCAACAAGTTCATAAATTTTAAATTTAAAATAAAATTATTAAATTCTGCTTAACACGCAACTTTTAGTGATTGATCTGTCCTCGTTTTTGGAGGATGATGACAAAATCAGATTGATGGTCATGAAAGCTCCACAGGATTAACTGAATGTGGGAAATCTGATTTCTGAGAGTTCAAAGCCAAAACGGTCTCTTCAATGTTTTTTGTCCGCTTCTTGTACCTTCTGTTGCCGCCTAAGCATAGAAATTTATTTAAACATTGATGTGAAATCATAATTTAAAATTATCATATGAAATTTCATGCACAGACGCAAGCTTAGACGAAGTCAAGAGATCAGTATTACTATGTTGCATGAAGTTAAAAAAATTATATTTCACGTGAAATCATAAAAAACGACCAAATTATTAGTTGCAAATATTAATTTTGGTTTGGTGTAAAAAAATGATTGACGTGGCAAAAGGGGTCAGTTTCATTGCTAAATTGATGATGTAAGGGCAAACATAAGCATATTAAAAAAAAAACATATTTTATGTCTTACGATAGACACATGAACTTGGTATGACATAGTTGCAGTGACCGATATATAATTTTAAGGCTGTGGGTGCTTTGAAAGTGGCAGAATAAAAAATATAAAAAAGATATGTTAATAATGAGATTCAAACCCGGCTCAACAACACTAAAAGAACCTTAAGCATCCACTCAGAGCGAATGGATCAATCAGATCATTTGTTCATTGAGTGTTCTATGTTAATTTTATACAAATATCTCTTAATTTATATATAGATATATGTATTTCAAGACGAGATTAATGGGTGTTCAAACATTCGATAGACTTAACGTGGGTCCGCCCCTGCATGGATGATGTTGAATGATCACACGTTAATAGTCATCTCCACATTAAAGGATAATTAGAGGTTAAAAAATGAAATTTTAGTTAGAGATTTTTCAAACTTTTTTAGAAGCAAAATATTATTTAAACTTGAAAGCAAGTTATGGTTAAACCAACTTTATTATATGCACCGGATTTTGGTTAGTTAAAAATCTCATATTTAAAAAATGAAGGTGATGGAAATAAAAATATAGAGATAGATGTATGATCAGTTTACTATGATAGATATGATTAAAAATGAGGAAATTCGAGAAAGAAGTTAGGGGATAGAGTGATTTTGTTTCTCTTGAAGCACAAATGAACTAATTTGATGTTTGTTTCAATGGATTTTTAGCTTTTAATTTTTGACTTATTTTTATTATTTTAACTTAAAATTAAGTACTTGTAAATATTTTTTAATTACCCAAATATTTAAAATGTGTTTTGAAACTATTCTGATTTAAAAATACTTAAAATAAATTAACAGACTCTTAACTTCTATTTTATAGAAGTAAAGAAATTGTGAGCCTTTTTAAGTATCATACATATACTCTTATAGTATCATTGACTGGTGAGTAATTCTGAACAAGAAATCATAATGATACCAATACCGTGTTTATATATATATATATATATATATATAGACATACATACACACACACATATTGATTTAATTTTTTTAAAGCGAAATTATCAGCCTTAATTAGGGGTGTTCACAGTTTGGATAAAAATCGATCCAATCTGAAAAACTGAACCAAACCGATTAAATAAAACGATTTTATTTGGATTTGGTTTGATTTTATATTTTTAAACATTGATAAATTTTGGGTTGGTTATGATTTTGTTCGAAAAAACCAAAGAAATAATTTTATTGTTATACATACATAACATATTATTTTTATAAACATTTTTAAATATCTTATATCCGTTTTCATCAAAATTTATTTATATTTACTTATGAAAGCGAAAATGTCCAAAGTGAGAACATTTATCTTATTGACTTCATGTATATTAGTGTCTATGACAATTCTTTGTGGGATTGGAAATGTCATTGTCTCTTCCTTCTAGGCCAAAATAATGAATTTTAAAGCTTTATTCGTAGTAAATTCAATAATTGAAAGTTATGTAATGTGAGTCATTCTAACTATTCTTCGTTTTGATTGGATTTTTGTCACTTTTTTCACGCTTTGAATGAATTGTTTCTTTTATTTTTGTATATGGTTAATAACCGAACAACCGAACCAAAACCGATAACAACCAAACCGATAAATATATATTATATTTGATTTTGATAATTTTAAAATCAATTAAATTGGTTTGGTTTGGGTTTTGATCAATAAATGATCCAAACCGACCCGTGGACACCTCTAGCCTTAATGATACCAATACAATATATGATATTGATTTAGTATCAATTAAGCGAAAATTATCAACCTTAATGAATTGGGTTTGGATATGAACTTATAATTATTTTGGGTTTTAGGGCCCATTTACGTAGTTTTTCCGAATTTTTTTCATGAAAATTGAACCAAAAGCCCAAATCCATTAACTGGTTGAGCCCAACAAATTTGCCTCTTTTGTAGTCTCTCCCTGTTCCTATATTTTGCCAAGTCTCTGCAATTTCCTCCATTATCATCAGGGTTTAAGAGCTTCACCATCACCATGAACACCTTAAACCCTTTTCCTCTTTCTGCAAAATCAAACAATTTTAACAACCAATTCATTCCTTCAGTGTTAACTCAACAATCCCTCAATTCTTTTTCCTTCAAAACTCCATTTCCATTATCCATTAAACTCTCTAAAACCCCTAATTCTAAACCCTTAAAATCTTTAATTCCACTCTCTTTTCTCAAACCCACATTGATTTCCACCATTACTGCCACTGCCCTTTTCTTTACAGGGTTTAATTTCAACCCCAAACAAGCTACTTGTTGTCCTGTTTCGCATGTGCCAACCGTGGACACGAATGTGAGAGAAGAAGTTTTAGAACAGGAGGAAACTGAAATGGCGCCAGAAAATGTTGAAATATTGAGAAATTTGTTGGAAAATCGTGTTAAGAATAGAGAATTAGACGATGCTCTTAGCATTATAAACAAGTTGATTGAGCTGGAGCCTGAAGAGATCGAATGGCGTTTCTTGAAATCGCATTTATATGTTCATAATGGGGAGGTTGAATTAGCTAAATTGGGTTTTAGAGATGTTATATTAAAGGATCCTTATTACGTAGAGGCGTATCGCGGGCTGGTTGTGGCAGCATCGGAAGATGATTCCGTGGAGGAAATGAAGAAAATTGAGAAACAGGTTATGGTGGGGATTAACATGTGTGAGAAGGAGGAGAAAGAGAGTGAGTTGAGGGATTTAAAGCTTATTCTTGCACAAATATGGGTTATTGGAGGTAATTATGATGAAGCATTGAAGGTTTATCAAGAGTTAGTGGATGAGGAGCCAGGGGATTTTAGGCCTTACTTGTGTCAAGGCATGATATATACAGCGTTGAAGAAGAACGACGAGGCTGAGAAGTATTTCGAGAAGTATCGAGGACTGCTACCTCAAGATCATACTAATGCTAGATTCGAGTTTATGATGGCGACTTGATATGTGATCATTGGTTTTCCATGGAAGCTGAGATTCTATGATTGAGGTATGATAGAAATTGAGTTGCATTGTATTGTTGTAGATTGAATATATTGTGCTTATTAGATGCTTAGATATACTTTTCTCTCTGGTTTGAGAAGGTAGAGGCCTTTACATAGAGTTGTAGCACTTAGGTTTAAATTCAGACGCCAAGATGATTTTTTTTTTTTTTTAAAAAAAATTTAGTGGAATGGAGCTCGAAGGTATTTAACTTCATATCTGATGGTATTTTGAATGGCATGATGAACTAAATAAGATTAAATTCAATCAAGAATGCGAACAGAATTATACTTGTGTAATGCAATCATTCCTGCGCAATATGCCGCGAGTCTTATATGTTGTGAGCTCTGACTTATGAGACGAAGATTACATGGGAATAGTTTGCTGCTACCGATATGTGGGAGCGGTTACAGATACGTTTGGTCATTTCAACAAGTCTAACCTTTTGTGCTCGCGTGAGTTAAGTTATTCATACCATACTACACTTGCAACCAAGAACTAAGAGGGAAATCTGAGTTCATTAGAGATTAAATGACACCAGTCCGTAAACAATGTTGAACACCATTCGTTCTGAAACTATCCTAAATAAATAGTGATCATTCAGACTAAATGGAGATTAAACTCAACTAGACCAATTAAACCTGTGTTGTTTTGCAAAATGAATTCAAGAATCTATCTTTAAAAAAGAAAAAAAAGTATGAGTGTTTGTTATGTAGTTGTTTTGTTTCTCAATTTTAGTTTTATTATTTTGAAGATGTATTTAGAGGTAGGTAGGGAGGTCTTGACTAGATCCCTCTATAATTATGTTGAAGATTTGCAGGATTACAAGTTTAATGAACATAATATGAGCATCAGGATTTCATCCTCTCTTTTTTCGAGCATCAGGATAGATCATTTCATGTTCCCTATAGTTTCTTATCTGGTCTTTGGAATGATGTTGCTCGGATCCTCCAAAATATGCCTCTGCACTCGTGTCGTATCCACCATAAATGAAGAACTTTTGGAGGATCCGACACACCCCCGACAATTTAAGGATATGATAAACATAGCTTTGGAATATAGGTTAGGAGTTCATTAGTCGATATTATGTTGATCTTCTCCTACATGTAGTTTTCTGTGATTAGCCCACGAGTACTACTTTTGGTTTTAGGCCAGTTAATGTGACATCATGAACTTCGTGTAGATCACAATCGAGTTCAATGATGCTCTTTTCTCTTCATGCCTTGAAGTTTGTTGTTTAGATTGAATCTAGTTATGTAACCCTTATGAATCTAGCTTGCTGCAGCTGCTTCTTCTTGCTTCAGTTTGATTCGGAAAATTCCTAATGTACATGTAGTACAAACAACAACAACAAAAACTCAGTGTAATCCTACAAGTGGGGTCTGGGGAGGGTTAAGTGTACACAGACCTTACCCTACCTTTTTTGAGAAGGTAGAGAGGTTGTCTCTAAAAGACCCTCAGCTGCACAAACAGTGAAAATATACATGTAGTACATACAACAAAATCTAAGCATTCTCTTTAAAACCATTGGAAATTCTCTTGACTCAAGAGTCACATAATACCGTTTATATGAAATTGTATGACAACAATATATGCATACTTTACATCACAAAATTTTCAATACACAGAGTTACAGACTAAAGTTTACATCCTTGTACATATTTGTAATTAACAGTAGCAATACACTGTCATCGACTAGTCTTGACGTTACTCACATACCTAAAAAGCGGATTTTTTCCCAGTTTATGAGATCCAAACTTAGTTTGATCCAGTTGAGATGGAGTCCACATATGTTGAAATTGTCGCAGATACAAATGTGGGCACTAAGACGAATGGTAAAGAGTAAATGTTGCAGGACCTGTGGATTCATCAAATTTGAACCTATTGAGAATAGTTTGGATATTTGATTCAATATGTATGGCTTAGTTGACACAAAGAGAGGTAGCTTCATCCCTTTTTTCCTTTCCTGGCAGCTGAAGATGCATTTTTCAGCCTTATTTGTATGAAGAAAATTTTGGAACAACGATGAATTTACGGTAAAAATATATTCATACTCGATGTTTGTTCCACGAAAATGAATGCAAGACACTTGCACGTTGCGCGTCTTGCATATTAACTTTGGTTATGTGATATATATATTTTCACTTGCATTTGTGACATGATTAAATTGCTAAGTTTGGCGTAGATATCCGGTACCGGTAAAAAAAATTTTTGACAAGTTTAGCTACCCAGGAAACTTCACAGACCTTGAAAATGAGTGATCTTGAAGCTTTGACCTCTCGCTTGCCTCATAGGCAAAACTTCAAGGTTAAAAACCGAAACTTGAAGTTTTGCTTTTGGAGCAAGCGTTATCAAAATTCAAGACCATCCATCTCTAAGATCATTCTTGTAAATTTCGTGCTAAAATAGGCAGCAAAACTTTTCCATGAAAATTGAGAAGTTCACAAATACCAGAAAGTGAAATCCATCAGGAAGCTGATAAACCAATCCCAAACTAAAATTCCATTTCTCTAAAGTCTTACTAAACCACAAAAAGTTGATTTACATTAGTTGAATTGTTGTTGTAGTTGGAGTAACATTTTCTATCTTTTCATGAGATGACACCATCTGCTTGTCATTATTCTTCAACTCAGAATTACTCAAATTAACTTTGGCTGTAGGGACAGAAGATGCCAGTGTTGGTGTCCATAACTGTGCATTTTTCACCTTGGAAATGCTTGCAAGAACTCCTAATGGTGTCACATCCCCAGTTACTGTCACCTTCTTAGCAGCAAAATCTATGTTGAAAGATTTCACACCTGACTCATGCCCAATCAAAAGTTTACGATTAATCAACGAGTTTAAGTTATATATATGCATCGAACGGTACAAGAAATATTGACACGATTAAGTCGTTTATAAGGTAATAAGAAGTAAATTTCTATGATAAGCATCTAAGTGGTAACATGAAAATGGCAAGTAATTTTGCCATAGTAAGTTAAACTACACTTGTTAACACACACATACTAGCCATGAGCCATCAGCAGAGGGGAGTTTTGGTACTTTTCACCTATGTTGCTCGAACTCTTGTTGCAGCCATGTCGGGTTCTCCGAAAATGCACTACTTCTAGAGTATTTGACATACACCCGTTTACATTTTTGAAAGCTAATTTAGCTTTTCACCAGTCTCAGATTCATGAGGACTCTTAAACAAGGTCTTACATGATATAAACACCATGCTGACTAAGCCTCTAGCACACTATCAATGAATTTTAATGTGTTATAGCAGGTAAATTATCTTTTTTATCGGTAAGTAGTGGTAAGTAGTCCATCCTTAACCAATGATCTCGAGTTCTAGTTCCTAAGTCACCTTTGTTAGAGAACACTTTACCCCCTTATGTAGACTTTCCGGCGTGAATCCAAATTTAGTCGGGTTCTAATGTGGGTACCGGACACCAAACACCGGGTGAGAAATAAAAAAAAAAACATGGTCGTGTATGCAATGAGCTTTACCTAAAGTCATGAGGACTCTTAAGCAAGGTCTTACATGATATAAACATTACATGCTAACTAAGGTAAATTATCTTTTTATGAATATAACTTAAAAAGGGATAGTCTGATGCATGAATCATTCGTGTTCAGCAAAGTCCTGGGAAGGACCACATAAGAAATTTACCTTGACACAAACATCAGTATCAACTTATTCCACGGCTTGAACCCGTGACAAGTTATTGAGAAATTTTCAAAGTGGGCATTATGAATGGTCCCCAAAAAGAAGAGAGAGCCACACATACCTTGCATTCTAGAGATGTGTTTTCTCATCTTCCTTTCACATCCTCTGCAGTGAAGTGAAACTCTAAGAACAACCACCTGCAACAAAATTTTCATTACTCTGTCATTTCATTTATGGACCACTTTTTTTCTACAACTAATATATCCTTCTACTTTATTATTATTCATATATTCTAACAAACAAAAGATGATGTTTAACCTGTAAAGTATCTTTTTTCTTCACTATATTATAACAAGAATGGTTTTTTCTCTATCTTTCTGAAAAAAGAAATTAAAATAAAACACTTTATTACATTAGAGTTGAAGTTTTTTGCTACTTCATAAATATCAGTACAAATCCTTTTCAATTACTCTCTCTTGTAATCCAATGACACTCTTTCCTTTTTAGTCTCGGAATCTTTAAAAATATCATGACATAGGCATGTTAGATCCTTCAAAATTAATGCATACATAGGTACGGAAATATTTTTGGAGAGTAAAAGTAACATTGGTTAAAATCTAAAAGATTAGAGTATTTTTATATATTTGTGAAAACTAAAACTTCATATTTCCCTCTGATAGCTATAGAAATCTTGAGTATCATAACGTCTCGTGTTCAAATCCTGTCGCAAACAAAAACAGACGATAATTTCTTCTCATATATCCGAATTTTGTTGGACCATTACTAAAAATCACTATTTTCCCATTTAACATCTATTTTCATTAGATATTTTTCCGGTGAGCTGGTTCGATTTATAATATAAATTTGTCATTGAATAGTAAAAACCTCTGTTTCTAATAGTGAACAGATTACCACCCCAAACATATGCTGCCTTGAGTTAGTTGAATTATTTATGTTCAAGCTGATCTGAACACTGCGATTATTAAAAAAAAAAGAGGAGAAGAAGAATTGAGGAACCTGATTAGCAGAAGCAGAAGGTGGAGGACAAGATTCATGGGTCTCGGTTTTCACATCTTCCACTACAGAGCTACTACTACTAGAATCAACCAATTTGAGAACAGGTTCAAAATCTGATAAAGCATCCAAAATATTCTTCTCACTCAAAAGATATCTAGATGAACCAGGTGGAGTTATAAATTCACCAGGTTTTTTACAGCTCCAACTACTTGTCTTAAAAATATTCTCATTTCCTTCACTAACACTGCTCTTCCTTTTCTCATCATCCTTTTCTATCAGTAATTTTTTTGAGACGCCTTTTGATCTCTTCGATTCTTTCGAAGTTGATTTTCTGCTCTTGCTCTGTGGTTTCGGAGAAATTGGCGAACGAGCAGAGCAAGGTGCAGATATGGATTTAGGACCTGTTCTTCGCGAATCTCTTATTATTGGGTTGTACCTGAAAAAATTGAGAAAATCAACTAATTTGCTTAAACAAAACTCCTCAAGTTGATCATACAATTGAGATTTGGTCATGAAATAAAAATTCAGTACTACATACATAAACTAAGTTTTGTTATTAGCCGTTTTTAAAATTCAAAACTCATAAAAAAACTCAAAACTCATAAAGTTAAAATTCTGACGTAGTATGTACCGATCAATTGCGCGGCTGCTGGAGATGCTTCCGCCGCCGAGTTGTATAACAGAGGAGGAAGAAGAAGAAGAACCTAATTCTTCCATGCTAAGACATATTGCTGTAGCAGCTTGTGATGCACAGAACATATCTTTCATTTTTTATTTTTATTTTTTTTGTGAAGGAAAATAATGGGAATTTGAATGCCAAATGGTTTATTTAGAGAATGTGCATAAAAAACTTTATGTAAATTTATGATTGAAAAGTGTTTTTTATTTTATTTTTTAGAGAAAAGGGGATAAGAAAAAGAGTTGAGTTGTTACATGAGAAATATTGATACTATTGTACTGTTTTATCTGTATTTAAGTTCACATGTTGTGCTAACTTATCATACAGCCTGGACATAAATTCTTTTCAACTTCTTTATTTACTATCAAGATTAGTTTCTTTCGGATTCTCTAAAAATGTCGACAGGTTTGTGTCAGATAAAATACAAAACATATGAATAGTGATTAAAAGGTCACGTGTTCAAGTCTTGGAAATAGCCTTTAATAGAAATATAAGGTGAGACTGTGTACAATAGATTCTTGTGGTTGGACCCTTTTCCAAACCCTATACATAGCGAGAGCTTTAATGCATCAAACTTTTTTTTGATAGTAAGATCAGATAGAAAAAATAAACAACTAATCATCGTGGGGAAGAACTATGACTTTAATTATATCAAAATCCTCATTAAAAGATTCTCAACAATGTACCTGCAAAGATCAAGATATTATTTTTTTAAAAAAAAATAATATACAATATTTAGTGAATTAATGATTATATAGTGGTATTTAATAAGTTAAAATGTTGAAATGGTGACACTCGTGGACTGTGTTTTCTGAAAGATTCAGTGACAGTTTTCCTAAGAGTGCGCTTCCGCCTCATTTTTTAAAACATTCAACTCTATAAACATTACTATTGTTTTTACTGGCTCTCGTTATTTTTGTATGACCTATAGATATGAGTTCAAACTATATAAGTAATCGTTGATTTTGTCATCCCGGTAAGTTGTCTATCATTACGTTTTTAGAGATGTTGGCTCGAGTCTTAAAATCTTGATAGTTGCATCAGAATAAGTTAGTTGTCCATGTTACATCCTCATGGGATGCAGTCCATTTCTGAGCCTAGCGTGAACGTTAAACGCTTCGTGCACCGAGATACATATTAATTAGAGGAATACAAAATTGGTAAAAGTAAACTACTAAAAAAATATTCTCTTTTGGCATGACCTACAAATCTTATACTCCTTCCGCTTTAATATTTTTTTAGCTCGTTTAAAAAAGAATATTTTTTATTTACTTTTAAATTCTTTAATTTCATTTTTTCACGCGACATGTTTAAAACAACAAAATTATTCAGCATATTTAAAAATATTTATTACTTTTAAAAATTTTGTGCTACATCAAAATAAGACAATCGAATTAAAACGGAGGAAGTAACCAAGTCTCTGAGCTGAAATTAGCAGAGTTTGCACGAGAATGAGACAGTGCAACGGCTAAATAATCTGTGGACACCCAAATAAATAAAAATATTTCTACTTATAATGATACACAAAGTTCAGATTTCATGTGCAATTGTTCACTTTGTTTGTTACAAAAACACAGAGTTTTTGTTTTATTCAATTTATGGGGTTTTAGCAAAATGCCAACTTCATTTACTGTCTTTTCTAAATTAAAAAAAATAAAATTAAAATCGGAGTGGAGTTCTTATCAACAAAGTAAAAGTTAAAATTAACTGAGCTAGAAATTGTACTTAAGTAAAACGTTATCCTGAATTTTTTGGTTGTATTAGTCTTGGGAAATTAAGATGAAAATTTGTGATTAATTAATGCTCAAATTTCATGTCATTTTATCCCTTTTTTTGGGACAATATTGCCCCCAATTAATATTTTTGTTTTTACTATAAAGTATTTGGTGTGTGAAAGACGTTGCAACTTTAATATGAGGGGTCTGAAGGTAGTTCAATTTTGTTGGGTCCTGCCTTGCGTAAATGTTTCTTTTTACTTAGCTTATTATTTAGAATTTATTTTTATTTTTTAAAGAATTATGCAAATACAATTCTTGAAAAATTGCCAAGCAGATAATGTTAAACTCGGATTTAATGTTTGCCCATATGTTGTTCAACCTTATGGACAAAATATTAAACCATTATTTAACGTTTGCAACTAAAATGTCCATACTCATGAAAATTTATGATCTTGCTCTTGTTCTGATGATAAACATCCTCCATCTCCAATCTTAACATTATGAATTTAAGTCATCAAAGAAACAAAAGTTGCAAGAAAACTAAAAACAAAATCGTTTACTAACAAGTTGTTCCAAAAAGGGACAACTCGTGAAAATTCTTGATCTTACTCTGATGGTAAACATCCTTCATCTCCAAACTTAAGATTGCCGATTCAAGTCACCAAGGAAGCAAAAAAGCGAGAGCAGATGAGTAATGGAGAAATTGTAAACAAAACTAAGGATACTTTTGAAAATGCCTATATGGTTTCACTTTTTGCAATCCATTGAATTAAGTAAGAATAAGTGAGAAAGGATAACACTTTTATTCTTTTGTTGTAGAATAAGAATATAAGAACCATATTCATATTCTAAAGTAACATATGCCTTTGGAATTTTCTTTTTTCATATCATGAATGAATGAAAGAGAGCTCCATAGAATCAGATACCTTCATAACACAACACATAAAGTCTCTTTTCCTTCTTCTCTTCTTCCATTATTCAGATACTTCATATATTCTTTTACAGATAATTAGTGTTTTCTATTTTACCAATTATTGCTGCCCATAGATATGTTCTCAAATGATCGGGTGAATAGAATCTCTCCATCCTAAACCACCTTGAAATCGAGAACTTGCTAGGGGGGCTTTACCCCCTTGCGGGGTCTACCCTGAGCAAGTAAGTATTATGAGGCCAAAAGATTAAAAAAAATGAACCATCATTCAAAGAGTGGTTCCACATAACAGTCTCACAAGTAAAGTTCAAAACAGTACCTACAAATATTAAATGCAAGGCCAGGAGAGCCACAGTAAAAGACCAAATTACTTGTTAATTTGAAGCTAAAAGCTCAAAATTTTCTCCCTGTAGAATTACATGATGTGTATAGGGGAAAAAAAATTCAAAACAAATAACCGGATACACGAAGCATATGCCTAGAGTAGTGGCTGATGACTGAGCATTCCAGTTAGCTATTGATACAAAAATGAAGAGGGGAAAAAATGAACGAATATCAACTTTGTATGTAAGCAAAAACAATAAACAGTACACTAAGCTTGGTCTATACAACCTAGTGTTGTTGCCTACTACTCTTTATTAGTTGCCTTTTCCTTCATCTTCATTTAAGATGCGATTGCGGAAATCATTGACCATAAGAGGCAGCCCGTCCCTCAAGGGTACTTTCGGCTCCCAGTTTAGCAGTTCCTTTGCTCTGCTGATATCTGGTTTCCTCTTGTGAGGATCATCAGCTGTGTTAGCTCTGAACTCAATAGTAGCACTTGGATCAATCACTTCTTTGACCACCTGTATTCCCAAATGAAACAATTTTAGGTTGTTTGATAACATAACTATAAGTAAAACCAGGTAACTGAATATACATTAGGCATACTTTGTAGTCGGGGGAAAACAAATGTAGTCGAAAAACTAGTGTGCCAAGTACCACATCAAGATGACTGGACCTATTCTTGGTGGATAAGTTCATATTTGAAAAGACAATATGCAACACTTTATCACTTAATTATTTCTAATGTCGTAGACCTACTTCCACTAAGCATGGATAATACACTAGATACCCAGCCCAGTCATGTATAACAATAAATCAATGTTCTATACTTCTACCCTTTGGGATGGCCCAGTGGTTTGGGCTTGGGACTTCCATGTTGGAGGTCTCAAGTTTGAAACCCCTTGCCCTTTGCCTTCTGGGTCGAGCTCGTTGCAGCGGGCTTGCCCTGTGTGGTTTGCGAGCTATTGCATAGGAGCTGGGGTTTTACCCTGTGTGCACCCAAAATATGTAAAAATGAAAGAGAGAGTGAGAGGTGGCTGGTGATGAGGGAGATAAGCTGTTGGTTGTTGTGAGGTGCTTGCTGGTGTACATTGCTATTGGAGTTCGCTTATTTCAAGAATTGAGGAGGATGTTGGTGTTAATATATCTGTCTTTTTCATGAGCTTTGAAGGTGGTACAATATTTTAAAGCAGGAGAGTCGGAGGATGATTTTATGATCCTGGGTCTTGGAAGACAGGTGGATGATAAAGTATGAGGATAAGAGAAAAATGGAGTCATTTTCTATGGAGAATATGGACTGTGAGTGGAGGAGTAAGGTTTGTGATATAGAGAGAAGCTCAGGGGGGATGAGTTTATGTCGTGTGCTTTCCATCGCTAAAGGAGGACGTAGCGTGGTGGTGGTGTTTGTCAAATCTGAAGAGCAAGAAGGAAACACTGTGATGCTAGCATACTTTACAGATAGTGAAGATTTAATATTTCGACACTTGAAAATGTTCAATGATAGTTCTATCAAATAGCCACAGAAATTTTTTTTTTAGACTTGCATCTGTAGTAAGAACATAAAACTGCAATCAATTGAGCAATAATGGTAAAATGACAGCAAAATAAGAAAAAACTTGTGAACTCAATACAAATATTGATTCTCAACGAGCAACATTCACTAAATGCCCGTGCAGGTAGCGCCCAAAATAATAGTGAATAGGCAAATATGTATTACAGCAGAAACCATAGCTTACCTCGGCAAGCTCTAACATGGTAAACTCTCCTGGGTTTCCCAAGTTGAAAGGGCCAATGTGCTCACCATCCATTAAGGCCATTAATCCGTCAACCTTTCATCAACAGAAATTAATTGTTTTAGTATCATTGTTTGCATTCCAACAGAACTATAGTTTCTGTTATGATTCTTTAACCAGGCATAATAAACAAAAAAGCAAGCTGGCCACTTGGACTTTTAAAGTGGACAATCCACGGCATTTTAATGAATTTTTGATACACAAAATTGAGATGCAAAATAACAGGGTAATGCACATATAAAAAGCTTGTTACACAAACATGTACACATTTAAAGCAAGAAATGTTCCTTGTTTCTTTCTTCTAAACCAGCTCATACGAGGAAAATAGCAACAGGTGACACACTCTGATCAAAGCTTTGCACACTAGTGCAAAATTCCATGCTCAGTCAGTTCGATGACACCATAATATGTCACCCTATTAGCATCTCCTATGTGTATCATTAAACAAGTCATTCTGTTAATTGATGAGGAATAACTAAGGTCTCCTTCACAAGGTATTCAGTTGAGAAATTAATTGATTTGTACTTCTCTCAACCAACGACTAGCAAAGATTATTAGTCTTCTAAAGCATCTTTCTGGACATACTTACAACTTGGAAATATAGCCACATTAGGAAGTTTCACTTGTCAGGCGAAACATCTAGTGGTCTGCATTGTAATTCTCACAATTGAAATCCAATAAAGCAATATGGCAAATAGTTCTCGGAATTTTCAAAATGAACACAGAAAACTTGAGAGCTGTAATTAAGGGACTATCTCTCACCACCATCTTACATATGAAAAAGTAGGCACAAAAATTCTTTTCACAAGGAAAGTCCATTGCAGTAACAAATGACAGCATACCCTAAGTAGACCACTCATCGGGAATAACATCTTGCTCTGTGTCTTGTGTTCACATAGACTCATATTATGCAATTAGCTGCAGGCTGAGAGTTCTCAACTGAGATTTGTAAGGTCAAATTTTATATGGGCACAGGGCACTTATCAAACTCAGACATGCAGATGATACTTATTTAGGTAACAACATTAACTGAGAACTGAGCATTTAATTGGACAAAATAGTGGCTACTTGCCACAACTAATGATAACCCCTCTATCTTTAACTAGACATTTGGTTCCTAAAATACAGTAGGAATGACTGGAAAACAACTTCCAAGTATTTCCTTTACCCCATTTAGTTCTTAGTATTTTAATGAAAGCAATGTCTGCTTTTAGTATTCGAGTTAGATCCTCCATATCCAGCTATAAAGCATGTACTACAAGGTGCTAAAAAGCACATAATCATAACTCCAGATGCTTCCACCATAAGAATCTTAGAGAAGATTTTTGTAAAATATTAATAAAGCTAGACAGTAAAAAGCATGATGCTAGATAGATGTCATCATGCTGAAATAGAAAAACAAATATCTTAGAGAGAAAAAACGTGTACTCCCCCTCATGATGTTTTGTTTGACCTACATTTCATTTTAATCCGAGGAGTAAGGATTTGCGTCTTTCTCAAATGGAGAAAATGTCAAATGCTCTAAAAGTCAAACCTGTATATAATAACATCGTGTTATAGCATCTTGAGTATGAGGAGACACCTTCACACTCTTCATATCTTCAACTAATATTGGATTACACAAGCTCAAGCCTATCTCATTCAATCTTAATATCTGCTAGCCAAACTAGGTAGGTCAATTTGGGACAAACGGCGCAGAAATTCCAAATATTGGTAAAATACCTAGTCCATTAAATAAAACAAGTTAAAGAAGACACATAAATCTACTAGATACCTGATTTAGAATTTCACTTTACAAGCTCTTTGAATGTTGTCTATAGCATGCACCACCATTTTCTAATTTTTCGAAAGGATTAACATTTCCAAGAGCTTAAATCAAGTTTGCAGGCACAACTACCACAGGTAGTCAACCTAACACAGAACTACCACTTTTTACATTCTGACCTTTAACTAATATCATCTACCGCACGCATCTACCCCATCAATCATTAGATGGAGTGAAGACAGTGAGGGCATACTAAAATGGAAGGGTAATTTATTAATGTCTTACCAAGTCAGAGACATATTGAAAGCTGCGTGTTTGCTTCCCGTCACCATACACTGTCATTGGTTGTTTGCGGATGGCCTGCAAACATGGTTTTAGAAAGAGAAAAACAAATGCATCGTCTAAAGGGAAATTCGGTTTACAGCACTGATGTTAATATAAGCTGAGACGACAAACCTGGGCAACAAAGTTGCTTACAACACGTCCATCATCGAGACACATGCGAGGTCCATATGTATTGAAAATTCGGGCAATGCGCACCTGCATATGAATATTATGGGTCGTAAACTCTGGGTCCTCTATGATACACTGCTGGAGAGCAAGTCTAATTTGATACTAATTACAGCTTATAAGGTCATTTTTGGTTTTGCTGTCATAAAGACGAACGTGACAGGGTTAAATACCAAGTCATAAATAGAAACTTATTAGGATGGATTCTTAAATCAGGAGCAGAAGTGGAACTAAAAATATGTCTCTCTGTCATTGCCTCTATGCCATAGGTTTGCTCTCTCTCTCTCTCATGATCATCATAAGGTGAAGTTTCTTTGGGTCAAAATTTTGAACTGCAAAAAAGTACTTCCATGACTTCAAATATAAGCAGCTTCCAAATTTATCTTTTGAACAGCTGTGCACTCATTACTTCAACCAGAAGAGTTGTTTACACCAAACTAAATACTCATTACACATATAATGCTAGACTTATGAATGGTAAAGTACATTCAACTGCACACTAACATTCAGCATCAAATGTCATAACAATCTGTAAGAAAGAAAAATCACTCATTACCTCAACATCTGCACCACGATGGTAATCCATAGTCAAGGTTTCAGCAGTCCGTTTTCCCTCATCATAGCAGCTCCTAACACCTAGATATTTCAAGACACTCAAACATCACTAAAACGATCTGACAGAACAACTTACTAACAAAACTGAGAATAAATTATTGAAGCTGCTACTCACCTATTGGATTCACATTTCCCCAATATGTTTCCTTTTGTGGATGCTCGAGTGGATCACCATAAACCTCACTTGTACTAGTAAGCAAGAACCTTGCACCAATTCTCTTGGCAAGGCCCAACATGTTAAGAGTACCCATCACATTTGTCTTGTAATCAGAATTAAGGATCTCAAGTACATCAAAATAAAAAGAGAACATAAAAATGCACCTTAAACAGTCGGAAATTCCTTTTTGAAATGGATAAACATATAGAAAATTCCTTAACAAGCAAACTCATATGCACTGACAATGCAAAGAACAAACAATCTAACTATGTAAAAACCAATTGCAAGTAACTTTCTATAATAATGATGGATTGATAACTCGCAAAACACGTAAAAATCGCACTACAACCTGTAAATCCATGCACGCCCCAATCGCAAAGAAACAAAAAACATGCTTTTATACAAACGAATAACGAAAAACAATCCAAATGCTAATGTAGACAAAGGATATAATAGTTTTGACGGGATTATACTTGTAATGAACAGGCGAAGCAGGGCAAGCCAAATGATAGATCTGATCCACTTCCAACAAAATAGGTTCAACGACATCATGCCTAATAAGCTCAAATCTATGATCCCCAAAATGATGCATCACATTTTCTTTCCTCCCAGTAAAAAAATTATCAATCACAATAACATCATCACCTCTCTTAATCAACTTATCAACCAAATGACTCCCCACAAAACCCGCCCCACCCGTAACCACAACCCGCATCCGTTTCCTCCCAATCCCAACAGGCACCCTCCCTGCACCCCTATACGGCGTCGTAACAGTAGATGTATGGGTAATTACACCAGGAACTGAATTGAACCCATGATAAGATTGGGGTATTGGAGAAGATGGGGTAAGGAGAGATAGGCTTGGTTGAAGGATGAAAAAAGTTGAACCAATGAGAATACCCACAAGGATAAAGAGAAGTCTTTGCTCTTTAAGAAGGTAATTGATGGATCTTGGAAGAGATCTGGGATGTTTGAAGGTCTTTGGTGATGATGGTGGGGTGTTTTGTGATACTGACATTGTTGTTTCTTCATCTCTTCTGTGATTCATGCTTGATTGGGTATGCAATTTCATGGTTTTCTTGATCTTCTTCTTCTTCTAGGATAAATTTATGGTTTTTTTTGGGAAATTTTCAGGTAGAAACAGAGTATAATGTTTGCAGAATCAGAAAAAAGAGATTTTTTTTTTCTTGCATTTGTTGTTGTCTATAAGGTAGCAGACAAGATTAGCTCAATTTTACCAACTTTTCCATACTTCTTGGAGAAAGCCAAATATTTTCCTCAAATTTATTTGCCAAAACAAATACAGAAAGAAAAAAAAAAGTTCCTATTGGAAATACGGAAAATGTGAGCTAGCTCTTTTTTCTATTTTTGTAAAAAAAAAAAAAGAAGATAAATTTGGAGATAAAGATCAAAAGTACATGTGTGAATTGTTTTGAGAGTTTTGTATTTTATGGTAAGCTTTGAACTATTATTATTTATGTATTAAAACGCACATGGTTGAGTTAGATGGTAATAGTTAAGATAGAAAAAGAAAATAATGGTCAGTTAGACTAGTCAATTTTGAGGTTGTGTTATAGTATGATGATAGCTCAAGACTAGAGGCGAATCTAGGATTTCAAGAAGACAGGTACAAGAAAGGAATGTAAACAAATACTCAAACGAGTGAGCCATCCAATTATTTGTAAGCACGGGTTCATTCAGTTGCCATTTGATATATTTTATAAATTATACAAGTAGTTATATCGAATTTTGTCGGATGACCACAGTTTCAGGTGACCCATTTTTTGTACTTAAAATTGCCCCTGCTCAAGACTCAAGTAGAATTAGAGAATATGGTGATAATTCAAATAGAAAAGGGAATAACGGATAATCAATGTGTAAAATTTTAGAAAAAGCGATAGTTCATATATATTTCTAATCACAACTTCTTATCACATGTCCAAATTCAAGCTAAGTTTATAAAATTTGTAAATTTAGAAGTTTCTAAAACCCAACAATTTTATATTAAAATTTTAAAGATTTGTGTTTGAAATTATGATTTAATTAAAACTAATATATTATTTGTGCAAATAAACTTCCTGACATACATATTGAAACTTACTTATTCAAACTTAAAGGTAATTCTTTTAAAGTTTGAATTATAAGTAAGCTTTGTCCAATTCATTATTAATTATAGATATAATACTATTTATCATACTTACGAGTTTAAATAGGCTAAAATACGATTTCTCCTCCTTTTAAGAAAAAATAATAAGTATATTAGGGTTGAATGAGGAAAAAGATATTAGCTATTATAAGATTTAAACTCTCCACCTCAATTCAATTATCGAAAGCAAAAAGCTCACCAAACGAACCAACCCTCAAGCTCCATTTTCTTGTCAAAAACATACTTTTCCCAACGTCTTTTTTAGCCATATTAAAAGAACACTATTTGATTACTTAGTAACTCAAAAATAAAATCATAAATTCATATGCTTTAAATTCTGATTCCAACCTCTGAAAAAGCTAACATAGACTCATAATTTTAGTGACTAGAAGTGTAATCATCAAAGGCACTATCTTCACTTTGAAGATAACAAATGTCCACGTGAATAAAAAGCCTTGCTTCATGCAAAAGCTTCTACCTTTCCAAGACTAATAATGTATAGTAATTTGTATGCTAAAATGAATTTTCTTTTTTAATTCTTAATTAATTAAGGTAGACAATGGACCAAAACATTTTATTATTTATATAGAAAATAAAAAAATAATCATTTCAATTTTATTTTATCCACTTATAAAATAGGAAAAAAAATCAAGTGCTCTCATAAAGGACAAACAGAAAAAAAAAAAAAAAAACGACCACAGTGGGAGTCGAACCCACGACCTTCTGATCCGAAGTCAGACGCGCTAATCCACTGCGCTATGCGGTCGGATGTTTATTGGACTACCATTTAATTATATAACTTTAACTTTTCAAACAATTTTTTTTTTAAAAAATATATTGGAAAGTACTAAATAAACTACTTAAAATCGTTCATGAGTTACATGTGTTAGAATCGGTCAATATTTCATATTATCAAGTCTTTAGCATGCATACGACCTTTACTTGCTAAAAATTTTACATATATATTGATTCGCCTCTCCAGATATGTATAAGAGAGTCTTTGTTGATTTCTAACAAAAATTCGTAGTCTTCAATAATGCCCTAAAAGAATGAGACTGGATGCTATTTTCTTCAATAAGATGTACTGCAAGTAGACGGACTGTTTTCACTTTTAATTTTATATATTTCATCATTTTTACTAATTTTATTCCTTATTTGATGTTCCACAGCTCTATAATGAGAATAGATGTCAAAGGGGGTTATTCGTTGAAAAATTACACTATTTAAATATATATATTTTTTAGATATATATAAATTGTTGAATCACCTTAGTATAAGAACTTTTCTTTTTCAAATTTTTGGCTTCACCACGGCAAGATATCACTACCCTCATATTCATATCTTCATGAAGATGTAAGGACAGAATATAGACATACAATAAAGAGTCAACAATATGATTCTTCACAAGAATAACCAACACTAAGGCAGACAGTAGTACATTCATCAACTTCCAATATGTTGCTAGCAACATTCATCTATAGCTAGTCATTCTAACATTAAGAAAGTTCTTCATTCGAATCAAAATCAAGAAAAATTTCAGATAGGATCTATCAGAATAAACGAAGCTCTATATCGAGCATTAAGACCTGTAGTTAACAGTCCAGCGGGAACAAAGCAATTCTTCACCTCCATCAAGATTCAACTCTATGTCATTGATTCTAAAAGCATTTGTACAAACAGAGCAATTGAAAGCTTACCACGAAAGGGTCCCCTATCATAAGATGAAACTTATTCGTATAACACTAATCAATACAAGTTTTATCTAACTCTATTAGCATCGTGCTAACATCCAGGAGCACGATGTTGATTAAATAATATACTATAAAACTGAAAGAACAAACCATATTTCCGTATACATTTTATTAATGTGGCACCAAACTAGGGATGCCTCCCATGTACAAGTGACGTATAAGTTGTATCATTGGAGACCCTATACAACAGCATCCTGCTAAAGATGTATAATTACCCTCTGACAACATGAATTTGCCTACAAAAACGCAAAAGATAAACAATGAAATTTCAATGGCGTTATGATTTCTGTACACTTCTCTCCTCATCTCGGCCTTAATACTTGAAAGAGTCGAGGAATAGACCAAGAGTCAGTCCAGTTTTCCAATAATTGAACATAATGATGATGCTCCTTACCCCATCAATTAAAGGAATAGATCTATACATGAGAGCTCCAATGCCCTCTACCACAGCGACAGCTAATCCAGAAGAAATAATATCCCAATCACCTGTCTGCCCTATTACAGTGGCAAATGCGGTTGCACAATAGAAACCCACTAAGAAAAACAGCAACTTCATTGGTAGGTTTTTTCTCAACACCTTAATTCTGGCATCTAGTTTGGCTAGAAGAGCTTCTATGGCCCTAATAAGTCGAGTTCCACTGCTACCGCTGGTTGTAGGAGAAGAATCTAGTCCGCTACCATCTGCAGCACTTCTTATAGACCATGCCCGCCTCCTATATTGGAATTAAACTCTGAGATACATGAGTTGAAAAGTCTCATTTATAACTCTCTGAGCAAGGATCTAGCACTAAACAAAGATCAGCATATAGTAAATATCATACGTTTTCTTACAAGCCCTGGCAGGAACTTTCAAGGTACTTAGCTATTTGAACAAAGTAAAATAGCTCAAAAGACAGATTTTTTAATTTTCCCAAGTAATTTAGGTAACTAGAGCTCATCATAACAAACTTGGATTAGACAAGACAAATGGATATTTGGAGAAGTTGTTCAAACGTAAACCACCCATAGTCAATATCAGTTACTTTGAGCAGAAATTTACAAACAAATTATTTAGAAAATGACTTCCACTTCACGAAATGATGTTAACATTCTTTCTATCTGGGTGCTAAGTTTCTTGTACTTATGAAGAACGATAAACAAGAATCTTAACTGTCTTTAATCCTTATACTGCAAATTGACAAACTACGTAATGGAGAATCCTAAATATCTGTGTGTATTGTTGCTTATTGAAAAAGAGATTTTTTTGTAAGGGAAATTAAACCTGGGAAAACCTGCTGATATCATACATGGTTCCTTGTTATGCATGCTATCCATTTGTTGTGGAGGGGAAGGGGCACAACCATCAAGCTACATCAAAGTTTCACAGGACAGAGGGAAAAACTCACTTGAAATTTCTGAAAGAATAAGGCTGGATAATATTAGTAAAAGATAGCTGGAAATGCATGATTCTGCCTAATGAATGTGCAGCTTTCCTAAGGCAGACAGCTCCATTAAATCTTGATCCCATTTGATCAGCACTCAAATGCTTAGAAATTGTGGGACAGCTTGGTAAAGGCAGTTTGGCAGCCATGTCTTGTAGGAATCTGTTAAAACAAAACACAAGGATCAGCAAGAACCATGAAGAGTTTTGGAAAATGATATATTCCGTATGTGTTTCTTACTCCTGGAATGATTCAACATTAAGGATTATGTAAATGAGACAAAAGAAACATTTACCCTCCCATTGTTATGTAACACACTTATATTATTTTCCTTTTTTATAATAATGGTGTCTAAGACAGCTGAGTAGACCAACCCACAAACTAAAGAAAATGAGCTCATGTGTGTTCCAGCTTCGACTCAAACCTTGAATCTCCAGGTTGTTACTCCTATATCTCAACTACGGAACTGTCCAAGGATATTCCTTTCAGTTTAATGAAGCATACCAGCCCATACAATTTACAAAATTGAACTCCCTCCTATTACACCTATCATAAGTCCTATCTGGAATTGGAAGAATGCAAAACAAAGATACTTCATCACAAATTCACCAGGAAAGTTAACGCTTGATGAGAGACGGGTGTTAAGAGACAATCAAATGCAAATTGACCACAAAAATCTCATCAGAAGGTAGACTAACCATGGATGGAAATATAGAATTGATGGAATATTAAAGCTTATAAAAAAGCTTACTTAGATTTCAATTATAACTTCAAATCAGTCTTGTATTACATCAATGTGGCAAGGCTTCTGTAATCAAGAAACAATCTTTTTTCTCTGTCCTGATTACATTAGTGTCTAAATCATCTTCTTTGCACCTTGACTGCTCCCACCAACACAGGTACCGCGTACAAGAAACAATTTCAAAATGGAAAGTTTAAAATAAGCTTGATGACACTGAGCCACTAATTTATCAGAGAGCATAATACTGAGCAGATACATTTACAATTCTACAATTTCACGATAATACTAGTTTCTGGATCTTCGACAATTGCGTCTTACGGCTATATTGAAGACACACCACCATTTTCTTATCTTTTCATCGGTATCTACTATAGTTACAGAATCTAAATTTGCTCCCATTACGGCTACATCAATACATTAATTAACAACAAATGCAAGTAATTAACCATAAAAAATACATAAAAATGAAAGCAATTAGCTGTCCTTAAAGAAACTTAAGGAATTGAGAAATGATAAAATTAGGGTTACTTTTTTTTCCAGGGGAAAGATGAAGAATCAGAAGAAGAGCTTAATACCTATCGGCTTCTGATTATCTCCGGTCAATTTCCTCTGGCGCCGCCGGTGAGAAAAGCCGCCGTCCGTCGTCTCTCCCGCCGACCAATTATACAGTCGGAACAGTGTCATTAGTTGCCATTTTGTTGAATTCTCCAAAATAGTTACCGAGACGAGAGATTATACAATTTTAATTATATAATCCACTTTTATAATTTTATTTTATTTTATATAACCTACATTTTAAATATTTTATAACATAAGAAGTAATCAATTATCATCCGTTAAACTGATGAGCTGTCCATACTTTCGCTCTAATGATAAGGTTCAAATCTCTAGATTATCGTAAATATTCTTCATTTTCAATTTTAAAATTGTGAGTTAGAATCACCAAGGAACAATATAAATGAAGAATTCATAGAAAAAGATAAAACAGTGGAGAAAAATGAGTAATATAATAAGACTAGAGATTATATATATATATAAAGTATTTTATAATTATCAATTGTTTTGTTATATCAAATAAAGAACATCTTTAAGAAGAAAATTAGAATAATTTAAATGGGCTAAATAGTTACATCTCATCCTATTTTTTTATTTTTTTTTTGAAATTGAAATTTTGTTTGTTTGACTTTCTTTTATAATCATCAAGACGTTTGTGTGAGGAGATTTTATAATCAACTCCAAATGAATTTTAAATTTTTTTTATTGAAAGCGTCATCTTCAAATAAATTTTGAGTATACAATTTAAAATTCATCAGAACTCCAATCGAATTCTGAATACGTGAGACTTTCCATTGATATACGGAGCTTAACGTAGTTCAATGGGAGACAAAAAAAAAAAAAAAAATCACTCACATTTACGAGTAATAATATAAGCGGTTACAATCATTTCGATATATATGGTTTGTAAAACTTTTTCGCTATATTTTGAAAGTTGAATGGGCAGTATTGTTAGTTATGATAAATGTGAATTAATTTTTGTATATCTTTATTTTTTTTAAAAAAACAAAATTTAAAAATTTAAAAACATAATAGTATTGTTAGTTATAAACAAGTGTCTGATGTGATAAGTTGTCTGATCAAATCAAATTAATTCGATTTTTCAATACAATTTCAATCCTATTTTGTTCTTTTTTTGAATTTTCATGAGCTTAGATTTAGAGATTCGAAGAACCAAAATTTTATTGCTTGTCTATTTCATTTCTGATTTGTTAAAGTTTGAAGTTACGATTTAATTTATTAAATTTGTATTATAATTGTATGTTGAATTTGTATGAAAATGATATTTTAAGTTTTGCATATGTTTATAGTTGTATTATATTTGTATAAATACTTTATGAAAGTTGTATATACAATAATGTTTTAATTTTATATTAAATTTCCAAAATACCAACATGAGCTTTAGATAAAATTTATATGGTTCGAAACAATGTCGCTTTCCCCCAATATCTATATAATTCTCTCATGACACCATCTAAACTTCAAACCTCCTTTACCCTCAAATCTTTTTTCACATTTTTTTTCCTCTTTCCATCAACAATGAACTACTCAAATGATGAAGAGTACATAGAAATTGAAGTAAACTCTTACTATTACTTTTCATCAGCATCTTCTAATTCTTCTTCCTCTCAAATTACCAAAAATAATTCCCAACTCTTTGAAGATTTAGAAGATAGCTTTTGCATAAATTTGTTGATCACTCCAATTGGTTCACCATCACAAACTAGCATGGTGAGTTTTGAACTTAATCCAAATGAGCAAAAAATAATTAGTCCTAAGAAATTATGGTCTAAGCTCATGATTAAACCTTCTTTAATCAACCAAAAGTTCAAAGCTTCAAGGGCATTTCTCAAGTCTTTGTTTAGCAAATCTTCTTGCACTAATAGCAATTGTTGTTCTAGTAAGGACATGAAAATCTCCAAGAAAAAAACTAGTAACAATGAATGTTTGTCTTCAAGGTGGCAATATTCTTCCACAAATGGTGGCTCTTTCTCATCATCAACTTCTAATTCTTCCTTCAACTCTAATAATGGTTTTACTTCTGAGGATTCAATTGAGGCTGCTGTTGCTCATTGTAAAAAGTCCCAACAGTGTGGCTGGGTTTATTATAAGGACAACAATAATTAGCAGACACACACGTCCTATGTTAATCACGTAGAAGACAAGTATATATCTACTTGTGTGTATCAAAGTTGAAGGATATAAATGTGTGTGGAAAGTTACTAAAAAGTTGCAAACACATGATTGTGTGCCCTATATCATATACCCCTTATTGGTGTTATTATTATTTTATTATATATAAGGTGCAATAATTATAATTTTTTATTGGTGTAAGGCCTTTTTAAGGAGCAAACGCTCTACGAATTTGACTCAAATCGATTAGTAGTGTACTCCCTACGTTCACTATTGTTTGTCAGGATAAAATCATGTACAATCCTTAAAAAAAATTTAATATAAGGTGCAATTTGACTAATATAACCTACTATCAATCATTATTAAAATGGTTTCTACTTTTTGAAAACGGTAAAAACAACTTTTTTCACATTAAAGTCTCTTGTAACTTTAAAATGATTACTTTTTGAAATTAGTAGTTATGTAATTATTAAGGGCAGAATTAGAAAAAAGTAACTAATTGTCTTTTGATTGTTTAAATTGATAATTAATTTTGGATAACTATTTTTAGTATACCTGACAAACAATAGTGGATGGAGGGAGTATCATACTAAAGTCTAAAGTAGTAGCATTTTTTTCTCTATTTTTGGCCAACTTAATCGACCAATCAAGATGCTCCTTTCGAGCACCATAACTTGCATAGCTTAAAGACCTTATCCCACTGCAAGATGTTGACGATCCTATATATGGTGAAGCTCATTTGGTATAACAATTGGGTATTCAAAACTCACTGATATGACTAATTTGAATTGTGATATAAGATTATTGAAGGAAATTAAAAACCATTTTTATTCGATTTTGTTTCATTCTTAGAATTCAAACACGAGACTTATGATTAAGAATAGAGAAATTCTATCCATCTCACTGCAATCTTTAATCATACGTATATAAATGCATCAGAATGACTATTCTTACCATCTTAACCACAAGGTAAATTTTAATGTAGCATCAGTGCCTGTAGTTAGTAGGCAGATTCAGTTCATATGATGACTCAGTAACTTTTGTTCAAATTCTATATTTCTATTAAAATTATTATCCTATATTAACTTAAAATTACTATAGAAATTCATAAACTAGAAATATAGAATCCGTCTCTCATTACTACATATACTTGATATTTCCCTTTTGCAACAAAAAAAAACATCTGAGCATGAAATAGTTAATTTTGTAGTTATAAACCGTTTGAATTGATTTTCTGGCGTTACATGCATGGCTTTTATTCTTTATGGGACACTATATTATATTATTTGTTCATTTTTCTTCTTATAACTAGATATGGACATCCATGCCAGCACGGATCCAACACATGTTACTTTTTTTGTTTTAATTTATGTGACACAATTGAAATTTTGAGAATTCTTTAAAAAAATAATTACAATTTTTTAATATTTTAAGTTATTAATTATTGTGATTCATAGTAATTTTTTAAATAATTTTCAAATAATATATATTACTCTCTATTTTTCAATTTACTTGACACAAATAATATTTAAAGAGTCAATCAAATTTTATGTGTTTTTTAAATATTTGAAGCTGTTAATTATTGTGATTTATAGTATTTTTACGTCATTTTAAAGTTTTTTTATTTTTTAATTATTGTTATTTTATAGGTCTTTTTACGTAATGTTTTAAATATATAACATATTAAAAAGAAAAGTAATATAAATAAATTAAAATAGAGAAAGTACTAAACTCGAGTATAAATAGACATCTTGAATTTGAAAACATCGTTTGAATATGTGCACAAATTAATGCACGAAAACAAGACAAAGAGATTTGTAAAAGATATATGAAACTGGAAATATAAATTAATTTTCAATTTTTCTAATAAAATACCATATATATTTTATTCCTAAAATATTACTTATTTTATTTTAATTTATTTGATCTACTTTTTGTTACTCTATTTAAAAAAGAACAATTTTATCTCATTTTAATAATTTTTTTAGTTCTAACTTTTCACGTAAAGATCTCAAAATTTAAATTTTTCCTTCTTAAACTTCATACCAAATTAAAATAAATCAAACACTTTAAAACAAAATAAATATAATCTTTTCTCTATTAAGTTTCATAGATTAAATACTAATTAATGAAGTAATATTATATTTGAAGCCATAAGGTAAAAACTTGAAAAAACGGATGAAATAGAAAGAGTCGTGGTAATGGTGAATGGAAGCTGGTGGGATCCACAACTGTTAAATTAATACACAACACAACAGAAATGAAGAAGAATTGGTTTATATTAGAATGAGACAGTTTTTATCTAATTTGAAAGTCTAAAATGCTTTCATTTGTAGACAAAAAAATCCCTTAATGTAATATGAAGCACACATGTTGACGAAGACATGAGTGCTTCAAGACTCTTCTACTATCGTTACATGCATGGCTTTTATTCTTTATGGGACATTAAATGATATTATTTGCATTTTTCTTCTTATAAAAGCTTTCATGTTTCTAGACCCCCCGATTTATTTAGAGAACACGTATATCTATAACTGTTTAACTACATTTATATTATGGATATACATGTTTCATTTTGGGGTGCCTTTTTTTGGTGAAAATGATATACTTATGTTAAATAGATTTTAGGTCTAACTTAAACTTTAAAGCTAGGTCGGTGAAACAAAAATTCGGGGAATTCTGGGGCACTGTCCCACCACAGCGGGCCAGATGCCACTATGGCGGCGGCGCCAGGGTGGGATAAGTTGGCACCATAGTGGGATTGGTGAGGCAGAACGTAAATTATGAGAAATCTTATTTTCTCCATCTTCCTAAAATACCTAAATGAGTCGTAAAACACCCTAAAAATCTCAAAAAAGGTGCTCTAAGCTTGGGAAGGAAGGAGAAGGAGATTTCTAGTGTGAGGATGGGGAAATCTTGCGGATTCTTGGACAAATCCACCATCGCAAATCCCAGAAGACCCGAATTGAAGTCAAAACTCCGTGCAACTACTTGGCGCCCAAATAGGCTAGGTTTTATGAATTGAGTAGTTTAAATATGTGCTCATCACATGATATATGTAAATCAATGGTAGGGTTTATGTGTAGACCTTTGCGCACCGAGCGAATTCCTTGGGAAATTCTTAGAAATCAAGTAATTAGGTTTATGCCTTGAGAAGGAAAATCGATGATTTGTTAGAGCTTCTAGAATTGCTATCTTGGATAGAATTGTTTCAAGAATAAGACAATGAAATCTTGAATGAAACTAGATTTATGAACGCTAGACTATAAATTGAGGTGATTGATTGAGGAATTACATTAATGGTAATTAAACCCTAGAAAGAAGCCTTAGATGATGAACTAGGGCTAAGCATGACAAATTAACGTATGTTGATAATGTTGCATTGTTGATCACACTTGTTGTGAATAAGATGGGTGAATTATCATTGACATGAAATCATGACTTAATTCTATGATCTTGAGGATATACTTGTGTTTGTGATTGTGATGTGTTGAATGGATTGATTGCCACATTCCGGCATAACTAACTTGGATAGGTTGCCACATTCCGGCATAACTATGGGATTGATTGTCACGTTCTGGTATAACTAACTTGAATCGGTTGCCAAGTTTCGGCATAACTAACTGTTTGGGTTTGGGTTCCATGAGAGGACCAATGATGTGGCTTAATTGTGTGACTTTAGAAAGGTGTTAGTCGTTCGTAAATGTTGATGATATTGTATATGTTCATTATACATGTGATTATATTGTTCATTGACTTATACATATTAGACTTATTAGGTATAGTGGAAGGGTTGAGTGTTTAAAGGGGCGAGCAATAGATAGTAATGGTAGTTCGTGTGTTGTAATGGCGAGAAGTAAGGGAGAGCATGATGTAATGTATTATGTGACTATGGTTGGGTAATGTGACGAGGAAGTAGGGGTGTGACGTGATTGGTTAGTTAAAATGTTGGTGGTTGTATTTGGGGGAATTTCTCTACGTGTTAGTATGGTTAGGCTAAGATCAAGTACCTGTTAGGTATGTTGATGAAGAAGGATGTTAATAGTCAGAATACTAGTGTATATTGGAGGTATGTCAAGAAAGGGGTAAATGTGGAGAAACAAGTGTTTATTTCATAATCTTATTAGTTGACTTCTTATATTATGTGGTGGGCGTCGTGTTGACTGATGATGCCTACTAGTATGCGTGTTTTGTACTGATACTACTCTTGCAATGTCTTTGACATAGTCTGGATGCAAGATTTGTGACGTTTCATTAGGTGAAAACGAAGACAATCTCCAGCAGCTTATATCCTTCCTTCCGCATGGTGGGAGTTGTATCTTTTATTTACCAGTTGAACTCTTAGTAGCTCTCGTACATGTTTAAACTAGATCCATGGGAGTTGTTTAAATTACTTACAAGTTTAACTAATAGTGTGACCAAGGATATTATTTATAAAACCATAGTATTGTCTTATTTATTTTTGTTTTCTTAAAATTTCTCACGTTTTTACTATTAAGATATGAGGATTCTCCTACTTAGGTGTTAGAGTGGGTGCCTGCACATTCCGGTAGGTTGGGTCGTGACAGTCGGAGAGTTGCTAAGTCATATAAGAAGTTTCAAGAATCTTTATCTTGATCTGATTATGGACGGAACTAGAGTATAGTTTATGAATCAGCTGAATTCAGTAGTGTTTGCTCAAATTTTATATTTGTCTTAGACTATGATTTAGGTTACATAAACTTTATATTTTGATTATGTCTGAATTCGATGTGGGACATTTCTTTCAACACTCCTCTCTCCGTCTCCCCCTCACACGCATACATTTTTCAGACTGAGGTGTGCACAATCATGAACTAGGAGTATATATATATACACAATTCTTGCACGAAATTTAATGGGTCTAATTTTGATATCATGTTTTCAGAAGCTAGCTCATAATGAGGAGATGATTGTTAAAAATCATATAAAAAGCACGCATTCATTCGATGTGGAACTCTTCAACATCATGTCTACATCTAGAGTGTGGACAAATTAATATGGGGTGTAACATCGATGCACAAGAGTTAGAATGATATTTATATTCTAATATATCATGTTAAAATGAATCTTGGTCTGAACTCACACTCCAAAAATTAATTAAAAAAGAAGAAGATTGTTCAAGTCAAATAAAAATTTCCAATCCGACGTGGGATATTAATTTCTTTTAAAAACAGTCATGAATGCAATATGATTGTACAGATGGATAAAATGACTTACTATTTTGTATTAAAAGGAGTCTAATTCCTTAGTATTTGAAGTTTTAATTATACTATAATCACTTACTACTTCAAGAGATCAAATTTGATTAGGTATATAATAAGTTTAATAAAAATATTCTTTATTTGTTAGAAGTGAGTATTTTGTAAGAAGCATATTCTACATAAAACGCCATTTATTTTGAAAATAATATTAGCTAGTTACTTCTATAGACTATAGTACCCAAAACACTACTAACATTGGAAGCCTGGCTAGAGAAATAATTTATTATGTCGGTTTAGACTTTATAATGTCTTTTGGATTGTTTCTTCTCAATATTTTTCGAAAATTATTTTTTTTTCATACCTAACAATTGACATACATTCGAAATATCTAAATTTTTAATCTTAAAATATTATATTAATTATTTCTGCTCCAGCGGTGAATAATTCCATATATATATTTGTAGGTGTAGGCCAACAACAATATGTTAATTTAATTAACAGTGATCATGTTCCTATAAATAGCCCCTAGCTAGCCGACTGTATAACTATTTGTTGAAAATGACAATATATTTACGTATTAGGTCGAGTAAATGAAATTTATAGAATCAATATAGAATATCAACTTCAAAAATTATTTTATGGAGAGAAACTATTTTAAATATTTATTAATTATTTTTAATAAAAATATGTATATTTAAATTTTCAATCAATATTATACATATATAAATAAATAAATAAAATATTAATGTAACATTAACATGATGACTTCAATATAATTCAAAATATCAGGAAAAATAAATTTAAAAATTATTCCACAAATTAAATCACTCTATACAAAAAAATTTACCACAAAAATAAATAAAATCCTTCCTATTTTTAATCCTACAAAAATGTTGTTCTGATTTTGTAAAATAAGATGTAAAATAATATATAAATTATAAAATAATAGCAGTATATAAACATAAAATAAAAAATAATAAATAAAATTCTTGTATGAAACTTAACCAAATTTATGATATATGTTAATTAATTACTAAGGGATATATTGGTAAATATATATATGGGAGAAATATTTTAGTCTTCAAGAAAATAATTTTCTGCTTCTGCGTCTGCTATTTTTTCAAAAGTAGAAAATTTTGTTTTCTTTCCAACAATAGTAAAAATGCTTCTGCTTTTATTTAAAAGTAGTTTTGAGAATTTACAAAACACTATTTTTTTCAAAAAAATACTTTTATTGAAAAAAAAAACACTTTTAACCTACCAATAACAATGCCAAACAAGCTCTGAATAGTAATCGTACAAACACTTAAAAATATCTTTCCTATTTTGTAATATTTCTAACACTAGACCTATCAATTATCATTATTGGGGAGTATATTATTTTCCAAGACGATGAATTGTCATTTGTCAATATAATAATTAAATAAGATTGGACGCAATTTTAATTTATGTGAGTTTGTCTTCACTTGCCACTGAGGGCATGTTTGAATTGGCGTTTTGGCTTTTGACTTATAAGTCAAAAGCCATAAGTTAGGATTTTTAACTTATGATTTTTGATTTATTTTTGTTATTTGGATTTTAAAATAAGTGCTTATACACACTTTACATAAACACTTCAAAACTGCTTAAAAGCTATTTTAACTTAAAAGCATATAAAATAAGTCAATCCAAACGGGCACCAAATAACATGCCATGGCTTTTTTTTCTCATTTTTTTTTTCGTATGCCAAAATTCAGGACTTAAATTTTTTTTTTTTTTTTTTTTACTATTTAAAGTCTATTTTTCGATTTGCAGAATTGCGTATATATTTAAAATTAGTTTGAGATGCAAAATTATTTCTTTATTAATAGTAGTACTTTATCTGTTTCAATCATTTGTCCATTTTGACTTGACATAGAATTTTAAAAAGTAAAGAAATTTTTTGAATTATATATATATATTTTATTTTTTTTAAATCTTGTGGTCTTAAATATGTTATGTGTAAAGTTAAAATTAAAAAAATAAAAAAAAATAAAAAATTATTTCAGAACAAACTAAAGAAAAGTGTAACATCTCGCAATTTGAAATAACTAGAAGAAGATAATAATTGGAAATAGTCATTTTTGGAAAGAATGAAAATCTAATGAAATTTGTTTAAGTTAGGAAAAGTTGAGGTTTGGTCAAATTCAAATGGTCATAACTCCTAGCTCAGGATGAGTTAGGTGTACTTCCAGATATGGTTGGAAAGCTCATGGAATGATCTTTCTAACTCCACTGAGTTTGCGCGATTCCGAGTTCGTATGAGTAAGTTATGCCCTTTGGAAGTTGAGTTGTTGGATTAAGGAAAGCCTAATCCGGATTTTGGAAGGGTAATTTAGTCTTTTCCTTAGCTAATTATTCTAATTCATTTTTAGGAGTTTAATTGGGGTAAAGTTAGATTTTAGTCAGTTTTAGAAAAGTGAATTTCACGCTAGGGCTTGGAGAAGAGGAGAAAAGAGGAGAAGGGAGAAAAGAAATCAAGATTCGTCAAGATCGTCGAGTTTAGCTTGTGGATTTCATCAAGGGGTGATCCCTACGAGGTATGTGAGATCACATAGCGTTGGGTTAGTTCACCCACGCTCCAACCATGATTCAATTCAGCGAATTTAAGTTTTTGAAAGTTTAGAAATTGAGTTCTTGATGAACATTGTTGAAGGTTTCGTTTGAATTCTTATGAGTTGTGTTGTTGAAGTTTCTTGCACTTTGTTTCATGTTTTTCGGGTGTAATTTTGGTTTAAATCTATCATATATTAAGAGTATAAATGATTCTAAGTGTTTAGGGTAAAAACTAAGTGAAATTAAAGGGTTTAGAGTTGAAAAATGAAAAAGAAAATTTGAGATTTTCTTGGGAAGGGCCTGGGGCGCCGCGCCTCTCAGCGCCCCCCAAATCAGTCTCTGAATGTGGGGACCTGGGGCAACGCGCTAGCTAGAGCACCCCAAATTGTTCTCTGAATATTGAGGGCTGGCGCCCTACACCTCTCAGAGTGTCAGGGACGTCAGTTCTCCCCATTCGTTCCCCCTCTTTTCGTACTTGTTCTTTAGCAATATATTTATGTTTTCTAGTTGATTTCAACACTCTAAGGTATATCTAAACATCATGAAATTATCCATAAACATGAGATTATGAACCTTGAATTCATAATCCAATTCAAGAAAAGTTAAGATCAAAGTCAAGAGAAGTTAAGAGTCAAGTCTAAAAGTTAAGAAGCAAGTCAAAGCAAAGTTTATAAAGTTTTCAAAAGTTTTTAACAAACGTTTAAGTTTATTTTAAGACTTAAGTTTCAAGCTAAGTAAAGAGTAAAGAGTTGACGTTATTTCTCAAAAAGCTATAAGAAAACTAAGTATTCCTAAAGAGTTTATAAATGTTTTCATATTTGAGCAAGAAAATAAGGGAACATCGATTCCAAGAGAAATTTTAAGCTAAGTTTTGAGTAATTATCTCAAACCAAAGAAAGAAGTTTGTTTTAAAAACATATGAGCTAAGTATATTTTGAGAGTATTATTGAGTACCGATATGGAGATGCGAGTTCATATTAACTCAAGTCTACATAAACCATGTAGCTATCATGGGTAGTAAATGATCATACTTTTTAGACGACTCTTTAAGATGCTTTTAGCATAGACTAGTGGATCCACTAAGTTAAGAGTTTTGTATGACGACAAAGTATAAGATAGTTTTGGTAGCGTGGGCAAGACGTTGTATCACCACTTAGGCTCATAGTGGTAGTTGTCGGTTAGAAAATCTCCCACAGAAACTATATTACTTTGTTATATGAGTAAAGTTGAGTTTGTTATTGCATTTTCTTTGACAAACTAAGTTGTTTTTACTGTTTTATAAAGCTTTTCATATATTGCATGTGTCTTATTGCTTTATTATGAGTTGAGTTATTCTTGAGTTGAGAAGAGCCAAGGTAAGTGTTTCTTTCAGAATCTTTTCAAACCCTTGTATTGTTTAGCTTTCCAACTTGCATACTCGTACATTCAATGTATTGATGCCAGTTGGCCTGCCTCTTATTACAATGCAGACGTAGGTAACCAGGATCAGCATCCAGTGCCTCGTTGTTCCCTTAGGATGTGTATAGATTACCGCTAATTGAATAAGGTTGCCATCAAGAACAAGTATACTCTTCCAAGAATTGATGATCTTTTCGATCAACTTCAGGGTGCCTCTTGTTTTTTGAAAATAGACCTCAGATCTGGCTACCATCAATTGAAAGTAAGGGAATGTGATATTCCCAAAACAGCATTCAGGATCCGTTACGGTCATTATGAGTTTTTGGTTATGTCGTATGGTTTAACTAATGCACCTGCAACGTTCATGAACCTTATGAATAAAGTTTTCAAACCTTATTTAGATATGTTTATTATTGTCTTCATTGATGACATACTAATCTATTCAAGAAATGAAGAAGATCATGCTAGCCATCTCAGAATAGTTCTTCAGACTTTGAAAGATAAGGAGTTGTATGCTAAGTTCTCGAAATGTGAGTTTTGTCTTGAGTCTGTGACAACCTTGGGCCATATAGTTTTTGGTAATGGGATTAGAGTTGATATTCAGAAGATAGAGGCAGTGCAGAGTTAGCATATACCACATCTCCAACTAATATTTGGAGTTTCTTGGTTTGGATGGATATTATAGAAGGTTCGTAGAGGGGTTCTCGTCTATTTCGTCCCCTTTGACCAAATTGACTCAAAAGACAGTTAAGTTTCAATGGTCTAATGCTTGTGAGAAAAGCTCTCAAGAATTGAAAAAAAAAGTTAACTACTGCCCTAGTATTGACCTTACCAGAAGGTACGCAAGGCTTTGTGGTGTATTGTGATGCATCTAAAGTTGGTTTGGGTGGTGTATTAATGCAGAATGACAAGGTTATAACTTATGCCTCCAGACAATTGAAAGTTCATGAGAAAAATTACCCAACCCATGACTTAGAGTTGGCTACTATAATATTTGTTTTGAAGATATGACATCATTATTTGTATAGGGTTCATGTTGATGTATTCACTAATCACAAGAGTCTTTAATATGTGTTCACTCAGAAAGAGTTTATCTCAGACAAATGAGGTGGTTAGAATTACTCAAAGATTATGACATGAGTATTCTTTACCACCCAGGTGAAGCCAATGTTGTTGCTGATGCCTTAAGCAAGTTGTCTATGGGTAGTACCACCCATGTTGAGAATAAAAGAGAGAGTTAGCAAAAGATGTGCTTAGACTTGCATGCATGGGAGTCAGACTTATGGATTCCACAAAAGGAGGAGTAATGGTGATGAATGGGGATGAATTATCATTAGTGTCAGAAGTAAAAGGCAAGCAAGACCAAGACCCTATTTTACTTGAATTGAAGGCAAATGTTCATAAGCAAAAAGTATTAGCTTTTGAACAAGGGTGAGATGGCGTACTGAGATATCAAGTTAGATTGTGTGTACCAATAGTGGATGGACTCCAAGAGAGAATCATGGAGGAGACTCATAGCTCCAGATATTCCATTCATCCGAGTTCCACAAAGATGTATTGTGATTTGAAAGAGGTATATTGGTAGAACAGTATAAAGAATCTCATTACATAATTTGTTGCTAAGTGCCCAAATTGCCAACAAGTTTAAAGTAGAACACCAAAGGCCCGGTGGTTTAGCTTATAATATCGAACTTTCGTAATGGAAGTGGGAGATAATTAATATGGACTTCATCACAGGTTTACCAAGGTCTCGTAGGCAGCATGATTCTATTTGGGTGATTATTGATAAAATGACAAAATCAACCCACTTTTTATCAGTAAAGACTACTCATTCAGCAGAAGATTATGCTAAGTTGTATCTTCAAGAAGTGGTGAGATTTCATGGGATTCTGGTCTCCATTATTTCAGACAGAGGTGCTCAATTTACTGCACAGTTTTGAAAGTCATTCCGAAAAGGCTTGGGTTCAAAGGTGAACTTGAGTATTGTTTTTCATCCTCAGACAGATGATCAAACAGAGCTCACTATTTAGACCTTAGAGGATATGTTGAGGGCATATGTGATTGATTTTAGAGGTAATTGGGATGATCACCTACCCCTTATTGAATTTGCATACAATAATAGTTACAACTCTAGCATTCAGATGGCCCCATATGAAGCTCTTTATGGGAGAAGATGCAGATCTCCTATTGGGTGGTTTGAAGTTGGTGAAATAGGGTTGATAGGACCAGATTTAGTTTATCAAGCTATGGAGAAGGTGAACGTGATTCAAGAGAGGTTGAAAATGGCAAAGAGTCGTCAGAAATCCTACACTGATGTTAGGAGAAGGGAGTTAGAGTTTGAAATAGATGATTGGGTATATCTAAAAGTCTCACCCATGAAGGGTGTTATGAGGCTTGGCAAGAAGGAGAAACTTAGTCCTCGATATATTGGACCTTATTGAATATCTAAGAAGATTGGAAATGTAGCTTATAAGTTGGAGTTACCACAAGAGTTAGCTGCGGTTCATCCGATGTTTCACACATCCATGTTGAAGAAGTGCATGGGAGATCCTTTATTAATCATACCAACTGAAAATATTGGGATCAAGGATAACTTATCTTATAAGGAGATTCATGTTCAGATTCTAGATCGCCCAGTTCACAAGTTGAGAACAAAAGAGGTAGCATCAGTCAAAGTCCTTTGGAGGAACCAATTTGTTGAAGAAGCTAGTTGGGAAGCTGAAGAGGATATAAAGAAGAGATATCCACATCTCTTTGAGTCCGGAGAAAATGCAGACCAAAGTACTAATTTTCTTCTTAGTACTCTTTAAATTATGAGTGAACATGTTGTTTGTTTGCAATTGCTTGTTGGGTGTTTGAACTTGATATTACACCCTTAGCTTAGTAAGAATAATCTCATTCGAGGACGAATGTTTCCAAGGGGGATATATTGTAACATCTCGCAATTTGAAATAACTAGGAAGAAGATAATAATTGGAAATAGTCATTTTTGGAAAGAATGAAAATCTGGAGAAATTTGTTTACGTTAGGAAAAGTTGAGTTTTGGTCAACTTCAAACCGCCATAACTCCTAGTTCATGATGAGTTAGGTGTACTTCTAGATATGGTTGGAAAGCTCTTGGAATGATCTTTCCAACGTTGCCGAGGTTGCGCAATTTTGAATTTTTATGGGTAAGTTATGCCCATTGGAAGTTGTGTTGTTGGATTAAAGAAAGTCTAATCCAAATTTTGGAAGGGTAATTTAGTCTTTTACTTAGCTAATTATTCTAATTCTCTTTTAGGAATTTAATTGGGGTAAATTCATATTTTATTCAGTTTTAGAAAAGTGAATTTAACGCTAGGGCTTGGAGAAGAGGAGAAAAGAGGAGAAGAGAGAAGAGAAATCAAGATTCGTCAAGTTTAGCTTGCGGATTTCGTCAAGGGATGATCCCTACGAGGTATGTGAGATCATATAGCGTTGGCTTAGTTCACCCACGCGCCAACCATGATTCAATTTAGTGAATATAAGTCTTTGAAAGTTTAGAAATTGAGTTCTTGATGAATATTGTTAAAGGTTTAGTTTGAATTCTTATGAGTTGTGTTATTGAAGTTTCTTGCGCTTTGATTCATGTTTTTTGGGTGTAATTTCGGTTTGAATCTATCATATATTGAGAGTATAAATTATACTAAGTGTTTGAGGAAAGAACTTAGTGAAATTAAAGGGTTTAGAGTTGAAAAATGAAGAAGAAAATTTGAGATTTTTTGGGGAAAAGGCTGGGGCGCCGTGCCTCTCAGCGCGCCCCAAATGAGTCTTTGAATGTGGGGCTCTAGGGCAACGCGCTAGCCAGAGCACCCCAACTTATTAGCCAGAGCGCCCCAACTTATTCTCTGAATATTGAGGGTTGGCGCCCCGCGCCTCTCAGAGCGCCAAGGACGCCACTTCTCCCGATTCGTTCCCCTCTTTTCGTACTTGTTCCTTAGTAATATACCTATGTTTTCTAGTTGATTCCAACATTCTAAGGTACATCTAAACATCATGAAATCATCCATAAACATGAGATCATGAACCTTGAATCCATAATCCAATTTAAGAAAAGTTAATATCAAAGTCAAGAAAAGTTAAAGAGTTTTAAGTGTAGAAGTTAAGAAGCAAATCAAAGCAAAGTTTATAAAGTTTTCAAAAGTCTTTAACAAACGTTTTAACTTTATTTTAAGACTTAAGTTTCAAGTTAAGCAAAGAGTAAAGAATTGAGTTCATTTCTCAAAAAGCTATAAGGGAACTAAGTATTCCCAAAGAGTTTATAAATGTTTTCACATTTGAGCAAGAAAAGGGAACATCGATTCCAAGAAAGCTTTTAAGCTAAGTTTTGAGTGATTATCTGAAACCAAAGAAAGAAGTTTGTTTTAAAAACATATGTGCTAAGTATATTTTGAGAGTAGTATTGGGCACTGATATGGGGATGCGAGTTCATATTAACTGAAGTCTCCATAAACCATGTAGCCATCATGGGTAGTAAAGGATCATACTTTTTAGATGACTCCTTAAGATGCTTTTAGCATAGACTAGTGAATCCACTAAGTTAAGCGTTCTATATGACGACAACGTATAGGACAATTCTGGCAGCATAGACAAGACGTTGTATCACCACTTAGGCTCATAGTGGTGGTTGTCGGTTAGAGACTCTCCCACAGAAACTATATTACTTTGTTATATGAGTAAAGTTGAGTTTGTTATTGCATTTTCTTTGACAAACTAAGTTGTTTTTACTGTTTTATAAAGCTTTTCATATATTGCATATATCTTATTACTTTATTATGAGTTGAGTTATTCATGAGTTGAAAAGAGCCAAGGTAAGTGTTTCTTTCATAATCTTTTCAAGCCTTTGTATTGTTTAGCTTTCCAACTCGCATACTCGTACATTCAATGTACTGATGTCAGTTGGCCTGCATCTTATTATGATGCAGACACAGGTAACCAAGATCAGCATCCAGAGTATCGTTGATCCAATTTGAGCACTCAGAGTCTTGTGATGAGCCTCCTTGCTTTCGGATGGTCCCGTTTATCGCTTTCGATTTTATTATTAGTTCATTAGAATGTCATGGGCCTGTCCCGACATCCATCTCAGTTGTTTAGAGGCTTCATAGACAGATAGTCAGTTAGTTAAATTCATTTGTTGCTACTTTATTATTGGCTTATGTTTTGAGACTTGAGGTTGTCATTGTGGCTAAGTTTGAATGTTTATTTAAAGACATTCTAAGTTATTTCACAAGTCCCTTTTTAGACCATTTCTTGTTTTTAAGTCTTCCGCTGAGTAAGTAAGCCAGGCCAAGGGTTCGCTTGTGGCCAACAATGGTTCTCAAGTGCCAGCCACGTCCAGGGTGTAGGCTCGGGTGGGACAAAAAGTAAGACAAATAAATTAAAATTAGGCAGTATATTTATTTTCTAAAAAAAAACTTATATTAGTTCTGTTGTTATGGGGAATCTTAGTAGCTTAGGTGATTGATTAAATGAACTCCCACCTTGTTAGTGATGGTTTGATTTCCCATATTTTAAACTAAAAATAATAAGAGAAATACTAATATTATTATTATTATTATTATTATTAGACGCCTCGTTTTCAAAGGCGTTTGAGCCACTCAGTGTCCAATAATTAAAATTATAAACTCAAAATAATCTACTCAGCAAACTAGTGCTGCATGAAAAATATTGTTCAAGTGTAGGAAATTTTCAACCAAAATGTAGTAAAGACGATCAACAAAAATACAAATAATATCAAGGCTACATTAACACCTTATTTAAAAGCATGGCTGTTATTTGTTGTATTATATTATATAGTGTTGTTAGTTTAAATATTATATTTATTTTGATCACTATTTAAATTTTATTTTTTAACAATCAATTTGGTACATATGATCGCAATGGTACCTAAATAGTATCTATTCTTATTATTTAATAATCTTATTTTATCGATCGATCTTTACCCTATTTTCTTATAATATTCTTATCATGTATCCTACTTTTTTTTGCAGGTTTATCATTGAAATTTTTGATGTGTGGCATTATGTAATAATCTATTTAAACATTATATTTATTAAAACAATACAATATATATAATATATTATATATAAAATAATATGTGACAACCATTCAAACAAAATATAATATAATTTTAAGGATCTTTATGCTAGTCAATAATGTTACATAATACGATTCGTATGAGTAAGACATTTTAGTTAGGTGAGAGTTAACCAAAAAAAAATAAAAGAGCTAAATATCTCTAGAATGTGTGTCATAATGTCATTTACTCTTGTGATCTCAAATATATATATATATATATATATATATATATATATATATATATATATATAAAATGTTGAAATCAAAAAGTTGCTAAGGTAGGAAAGAAACATTATTTTTGAAACGGACTAAGAAAAAAATCATGTGTATATATGTATGTATATATATTTTGAGAAACTGTCATAAACTAGGATATAATTAATAATACATACACCCATAAGAAGCATAAGAATGCCCTTGTGCTGCTGGTACAAGCTAAAAGAATCACCCGTGAGATTAAAGTTTGAATCCAGCTAAAACTCGTTTTTATTATTTTTATTTTAAGTTTAGCTTAAAGCTCATCACAATAATATTTGTGTATCCGAAATTTGCAAATTTTAGATTTGCCTACATTAGTGTTTATATTAAATCCTAGGATGCCCCTACTACCTAGTTTGGAACAAGTTTTGTATGTATGCATATTTCTCAACAGCTAACTGTTAAATTAGTTATATTATTAATTGATACATGTGGGCAGACTTTTTCTTCTTTCTTCTCCTTTCTTCTTTCTTTACTGAAAATGACATATCTAGGCACTTTTTGGGGGACTTTTGTTGACATATTTATTATGTACGATTGAACTAATTTATACTTAATAAGTAATATTCAATTGTTTTTTGTATGATTTTTCCCATAATAGTATTGTGAGTTTGTCTTTGACGTGGAAGTGCCATGGCCGTTTGACGTTATTATTTTAAACTTTTTTTTTTTCTTGTTTAGTGCTTGTTTGTTTTCTTTATTTCTTTATCATTGGGATTTATAATAATTCAAAATTAAAAAAGAGAAAGAAGAAACTAGAGAAAGAAAGATTCTTTTCAGCTAGAAAAAAAGGTCATTCAAAACTTTTGGATCCGGTTCACCTCCGGTAGTTGATCCCTTCAGTGGGCTGTTGAAATTACGACACCTGTCCTAATAACAAATCTAGTTAACCTACTGTGGTTAATTGTTCACTCTCTCCTATTAATTCTCAAACAACGTAAATGATCGTAAAAAACAATACAGATTGAAACGAGCAAAAGTAGGAAAAAAAAAAAAAGTGATATCTCAATCAATAGTTTGTTCTGGATTATAAAATCTTAAGATAATTTGCAGATGTATAACGGATTTTTACCTCTGTGTTTCTGTGGGCTGCCATTGACATGCTTAATTATTTCTATACCATGAAAGGAACTTCAACAACTAATTAACTAAAATTCTCATCTTCATCACCTGCTCAGGGGCGAATTTATGTACATTTTTGGGTCGCCCGAACCTGTGGTCATCCGACTAAACTTGATATATTATTTCTATAATTATTAAAAAATATATTAAATTAAAAATTGTTGAACCCATTCTCAAGATAACTGAATGGTTCACTGGTATGACTGCAAGATTTCAACACAAAGGTCGCAGGTTCGATCTCAAGCAGCTCCAATTTGCTTCAATTTATTTTTGCCAACTAAAAACACGTTTTTCATTAAAAAAAAAAACTAAATTAATTTTTATGTATTGCTTGCTTAGTTATTGTTATTATAAATTTTTTAATCCTATCTTTAAAGCAATGGTACATCCGTTTTCTTGAAATTCTGAATTCGCCTCAAGCCATTACTTTTGGGAGGAGAGAGAAAGTCTTAGGTTAATTAAATAAATGATCTGCACCATTTATTTGTTATTGGGACAGGTGTCGCAATTGAAATGGAGGGATCAGTAACTACTGGAAGTGAGCCGGATCAGCTATCTTTAAAACGGGGCGGACTCTTGTGTGGTTTGGAGATGGACACGTAGGAACATGATAATGAACCAAAAAGTTGTAAAGGCTATCAACATTGTACTTTCTTTATTTCAATTCTGACATTTCCTTTTTGTTTTTTTCAGAGTCAAGTTAATTAACTTTTGAAAATAAATTAGATTAAATTAATTTAATATTTTAAAATTTAAATTTAAATATTTTAAAAAAAAGTACTATAAATTATAATCTTTCTCATGCCAATATTAGTTAAAATTAATATACTCTCATAAATTTCAAAAAAAAGAAAAAATATCACAAAATTTAAAATATAGGGGGTACGTAATCCATATGAAAAGGCTATCATGCATGCTGTAGAGGCTTGGAATTCAGGCACTTCGAATTGTTGATTAATTGTCAGAGATGGCTTAGAATCAATAGTTCATTATCTAATGGATCTTTTCGTTCTAATACTCTATCCGAAAGTTCTCAGTATTTATCAAATATGTTTCTATCAAACGGAATGCTATTGGACTAAGAGGCGATTAGAACTTCTAGAATATGAGAAAAAGTTTCCTACGCTGAAGATATCGAGAATGACTGGAAAGGTGGAAATAAGACTAGATCAAATTTGATTATTATGAACAAATCCAAAATATTTATAGATAGAGAACTTCAAATTGGATTTGAAAATTTTATAACCAAACATTCATCTTGAGATAATGTAAAAAACAAAAGAATTAGAAAACAATTAATTATTATGGTCAAATGGTTTTTTAAACTTAAAATATATTATGTTATCTTTAGTGTATTATTTATAGCTACACAAAATATTGTCTATCGCTTGTTTTAAATTTAGACTAGTATAATTGATAAGTTGTGTGACAAAGTGAAACAAACTTCAGTTGATGAAAAATTGTCTATCGCTCGTTTTAAATTTAGACTAGTATAATTGATAAGTTGTGTGACAAAGTGAAACAAACTTTAGTTGATGAAAAGACTGTTGTTAAAGTGTGTCTTCAAATAGTTGATGAAAAAGTGGACATCAACATGACTACAAAGGTTCATTTTCTACTTCTATTTTTTTTTCTCCTTGGATGTTCGGTGTTCACATTAGAATTCGACTAGAATCGTATCAGAAAATCCTACATTGAGGTAAAACACTCCCTAACAAATGCAACTGCGTACTCAGAGAGACTCAAACCTGAAACCTCTGATTAAAGATAATGAAAAACCACTTACCACTTGGTCACCACCTTTATTGATAAGGTTCATTTTCTTCTATTATAAGTTGATGACCATTTTCACACATTCATTTCCTTGTAAAGCTATTATTCTTCATCTTTACTCAATTATATATTCTCAATATGTTATGATATTGTTCGTTATATATTCTCAATATGTTATGATATTGTTTGTTTTAGATCATTTACTACCTTATATATAGTAAGCTATTATTGGGTCTTAGTTCGCATAAACAACATCTTGCAATGACAAGGCACAGAAAAAAGATATCAAAATCTGAAAAAAAAAAGAACAAGTCAGTTTTTGTAATTGCAAACTCAACTCAACCTCAAAAAATATTATTTTCCTTGCAAGATATATGCAGAATATTCAATTACGAATAGACTAGAGATCCGAGCTCTAAATGATTCATTTTGAATCTAAAAGCAAGGACTTTGCGATTCTTATAGATCTTGAATTGAAATTTCATCCAATAAAACAAAGTACTATATAAATCTTCAAAATAATAGATATAAATATCTCGTGGTGAGAATTGATCAAGACCAATATGTAAGTAGACAAACAACCTATTTCTTGATCAATATGAGACTTAACCATTAACACTCCTCCAAACGTTCAAGAGCGTGATCAATAACATAACATGAGAGCTCAATATTGAGAAACACAATATATAATAGGGAACCTTTAACAATGACCTAATTAAGTAGACAAACAACCTATCTCTCGATCAATATGAAACTTAACAATTAACACTCCCCCACACGTTCAGGAGCGTGATCAATAACATAACCCCAGAGCTCAATATTGAGAAACACATTATATATAATAGGGAACCTTTAACAATGACCTAATTAATTAAGCCAAGCCACACTGTTGGGACTTTTTACAATGAGAAATAGCAGCCTCAATTGAATCCTCAACAATCTCTGAAGTAAAAGTATTATTGGAGTTGAATGAAGAATTAGACGATGCTGAGAAAGAGCCACCATTTGTGGAAGAATTAGATGTTGTTGAAGAATGCCACCTTGATGTTCTATTACTAGTTTTTTTCTTGGAGACTTTGATGTCCTTATCATTTGTGCAAGAAGATATGCTAAACAAAGACTTGAGAAATGCCCTTGAAGCTTTGAACTTTTTGATGATTAAAGAATGTTCAATCAACTTAGACCACAATTTCTTAGGACTTATTATATTATGATCATTTGGATTAAGTTCAAAACTCACCATGCAAGTTTGTGATGGTGAACTAATTGGAGTGATAAACAAATTTATGCAATAGCTATCTTCTAAATCTTCTTCTTGAAAGGTTTTTTGGTGAAGAGGAAGGAGTTTGCCTCTATAGAAGAGTTCATCAGCAGGAGAAATTGTGTTTTCTTTGGTATAATTTGTAATTTGAAACTCAAATTCTTTGTTTTGAGGAGATGCTGATGAAAAGTAATAGTAAGAGCTCACTTCAATGACTATATATTCTTCATCATCTAAATGATCCATTGATGATGGAAGAGAATTTTTGGCCATTTACTAGGGGAAATGTGTATTTTTCAAGATGCTTATGGGAGCAGTTGAGTGTAAAGGATCTTTGATGTTTAGATGGTGTCGAGAGAGAATTTATAAAGATATTAGGCGAAAGAAAATGAGCCATCGCGCGCACAAGTAATTTTTTTTATTTTTTTCATGTCAACAAAAAGAGCACGTGATTGCTATAACAAATTCTCTGTGTCCTGTGGATTTTTGGGCAATACAAATTTTATCATTGAAAAATAATAAAAGTTATCAAATATATACTCCTTTCGTTTACTTTTATTTATTTATTATATTAACATATACATTTTTTATTTTTACTTGTTATTTCTCTTTTTTTCTTTATTTTATCCTCAACATTGATTACTTTTTCCCTAAATTTTTTCTCAAGACCTAAGGTTAAATATTTATTAATATAAATGTTGTGATAAATTTTATATTATAGAGGCCAAGATTTCAACATGCCTCTATAATATGGCCAAGAGAATCATGCTAATTAATATAATCTGCAATAAATAATTATTATTGAGGGTAAAATAATTTCATATTCATATTATGAGTATTTTTTTTAAAGATAATCTTGATATATTAAAAGTGAAAAGCAAAATTAATTTTTTTTTAATATAATTGTAACGATTGGGTTCCGTCTTTATAGAAATGCCAACGGGGGAAAATTTAGAGCCAGAAAAACTTTTTCATAGTATTTGTATTTTCCCAACCTTGTCTAGATTTGGACGAAATCAAAGTCCTTGAGATGTGGAAAAATCTGATAACAATCGGGTGAGTTATTTTTTATTTTGATTGCATGAGTAGTTAGATAACGTGTTAAGGAAACCGTACAACTTTACGAAACTGAATTCGGGAGAGTAGAACTCTCGAAATCGATCTTAGCGCAAAGGGTATTTTCTGATCGACGTGGGTTAGAAGTGTGTTGTGAAAGGGGAATTTTGGAATTCTTTAAATAGCTCTCTGGTTTCGATTGTACCGCCTTGGCGGGAGGTTGGTCACTATGGTGGGGCCATTACAGCAGGATATGAGGCGCTGTGGCGGGTACGACGAGACTTAAAATCATAGGTGAAAGATGGATAACTTACTGGTTCAAGAATGCTGCTCTGGCGGGAATTTGGGTCGCTCTGGTGCCGCCGCTACAGCGGGGTGAGGACTGTTGTGGCAGGCCAGACGCGACTTAATGTCGTTAATAAACCCCTAAAACCATCTTATTTGGCACTTTTCGACTTTTAGAGCTAAGGAACGATTCCCAGGCGACTCATACTCGTTTTTCACCATTCTTGAGGCTAAAGATAAGTTTTTCACTCCCCAATTGGTTTCTCGATCTGTAGAACGTAATAGAATGGGTGAATATTATTAGGGGAGTGTTTTGTTATAAATTCTATGGAGGAAACAACCCTAAATTGGATAATTGGGATCATTGGTTGATCTAGAGTTCATAGAATTGTTAGTGATCCAGGTAATTAATGATTGTTTGTTGATTCTCGTGCTATTATAATTGTTTGTAGACCAAGAACAAGCGAAACGAAGTTGGAAAGGGAAGGATCCAGTTTCTTAGGATTTCAAGCTTGTTTCGAGTTAGGTGATAGTTTTGATTTTATATTTGTGTGATGTATGTTTGCTCTTGCTTCATTATGATACTTGTGTATGTATGAATGTTGTAATATTGATCATACTTGCTGTAAATGAGATAGATGAATATCATTGCCATGAATTCATGACTTAAACGTATGATCTTGATGATGTACTTGTGTTTGTGATTGTGGTGTGTGAATGAGATCGGATTGCCACGTTCCGGCATAAATTTGGGATCGAATTGCCACGTTCCTGCATAAATATGGGATCGATTTGCCATTTTTCGGCATGCTAACTGTATGGGTTTGGGTTCCATGAGAAGACTAATGATGTGATGATAAATGTGAAATGTATTGTTGATTCTTCATGTAGATGATGTTGAATATATTGATATATATGCATGTGATTATAATGTTGTTTGATTTGCTTATGTTGCACTAGTGGGATAACCGAGTGATCCTACCAGTACACTGTGGTTGTGTACTGACTCTGCACTTGCTCTTATTTTTGTTGAGTACAGGGCATCTTCACGCGACTATTGACAGACCTAGCTTAGAAGATCAGTGATCGTCATTTCGAATTCAAGGGTGAGCTAATTCTTTCGGGCTGCCATGAGATTCTCTTTTGTCTATGTCCATCATTTTCAGACTTAGATATTTGTTCTAGTTAGTTGATTAGTTCATTAGTTGGAGATGTATCCCTTCTTGTTTAGACTTGGATCTTTTGTTTAGATGTTTTGGTACATTGACTTTCAGATTCTAGGTTGTTTGTTTCGCATTTGTTTAGTTAATTAACATGCTTTCGTAACTTAATTGTCTTAGTCTTGTTTTAGTTGCTTAGTTTGGGTTGTAGTAGTGATTCTCCCACCGGAGTGTTAGTGTGGGTGCCAATCACGACAGTCTGGGTTGTGACATAGTTAGTATCAGAGCCTAGGTTCGTTGATCTCGATATACCGAAACAAGTCTAATAGAGTCTTGCGGAACGGTACGGGATGCCTTTACTTTTCTTCGAGAGGCTATAGGACTTTGAGAAATCTCTCTGTTTGACAATACTGGACAAATAAAAGTAAGCGGGGAGAGTATTTGACAACTTTCTACTATCTTTCAATGATAATATTTACTCAATAATTCAAAAAAAAATTGTTAAAACAAATGCGTGTTCTTTTTGTTGACATAAAAAGGATAAAAATTTCTTTTTGTCTTTTTTATTTTTTTCCTGTCCCTATATTTGTCCTCAGTATTATCAAGCTATATAAAATAACTATTAAATTTGACCGCATCACTTACATTTTTCTTTACATATAAATAGTGAAAATAGAAAAAAATAAACACAAAAACAAACGATAAATTAATCATGAAAGAATGAATATTAGTTTTTTTTTTAAGTTAGTAACCTTTTTTTTTTAAAAAAAAAAAAAAAAGGAAGGCTCCTTCTGACATGAGCCTTACCCCTTTGATTTTAACGCCATTAACGACTTAATTCAAGTATTTCCCTTTGATTTGAGCCTCAAATTATTTGCCCTTTAAAAATTTTGATCAATTATATTTCTCTTTTGACTCCAAACTCTCTTATTAATAGTAGTAAGGCAATTATGGTAATTAATAATGAAAAAATTATTGTATATATATTATGAGAAAAATATTTAAACAAAAATATCTAATATATATATATATATATATATATTAAATTCCTAGGTAATTTTTCTCTCCTCCCCTCTCTCATTCACTCTCTCTTTCTGCATCTTTCAGCTCTCTTTACCACTCATTCTATGTCTCTTTCTCCCCTCTTTTTGCTTGATTTATGATGCTTATTAGTGTATATTTTGATACCAGATGTGTATTTATGCACGAATATATTGATGAATGTATCAATGCATGTTTTGATGCTAAATGTCTGGTATCAAAATACATGTATACTAAATATTTAATATCATAAACACTGATAAGGATATATGGAATGAAATTGATAGCATGGATGAAGTTGATTTCGGATACACATATATATGAAATGATAATGGATACACAAATACATAAAATTTGTGAAATTCATATACATTCTAAAATACAAAATACATAGGGAGAGAGGCGAGCGAGAGAATTAGCGTATCACAAATACATACAAATCACGGTTGGATATAATGTATTTTGAATAAATTACACGTAATTTGATATATATATATATATATATATATATGAGATACATATATTTGTTCCATCCTATACATGTATTTGAATTCTTAATGACAATTCTAATTGCATGAAAATATTGTCGAAGTGTAGTTAGCTAAAATGTTATTTAATTTTATAATCTTAAACATATTATATATAAAAAATTGAAACTAGAGAGTTGTCAAAAAGAAAAGAAATATTTTTTTTAAAACGAACTATAAGGTAAATCAAACAAATTGAAACGGAGGAATATATGTGTTCCTTGAACAGTAGTGATCATATTAATTCCTCAGATGCCCCTACTACTATTTTGAAGCAAGCGCTTTTTTTTTTTTTTTTGTATTTATGCATATTTCTCAATAGCTAACTGCTAAATTATAAATAAAATTGACACATGTGGCCATGTGGGCAGTTTTTTTGCTGAAATTGGCATATTTATGTTCTTGAATATACAAGTAGCTAGTTATAGTAAGATATTTAAATATATGGGAAAAGTGGAAAATATCTTCAATTTTAAATTATGCAAAATTGAAAAAGAATATCCTAATTAAGTTAATAGTGTGATCTAAAACTGCTTCTATTTGTTTGATAGTAAATGTAAATATGATCATTAACCGTCAAATCAATACACCTAAGAGCATCTAACTATACAGTTATCTTTCGTAGAAGGGGACTATGTATGTTAAGCCTCGAACGTATATCTAATTACATGATAAATTGTTGAGTTAAATAGACGCACCTTTGGCCTTTCCTTGTCTTTCTAACTAAGTCTAATCTAGCATTGAATCTGTGTAATTGTTATATCTACATTTTTTGTCAACTTCTTTTATCACTCTTTGGGATAGTATGAAAATAGATCCTCAGAAATATGAATAGAAAGTAGTATCGAGATAATCACCTGCAACCTCTTGCATATGACAAATGCTTTGGATGAAGCTATTTTATTTTAGTTGATAAAATGAGATTAAGAAGAAAAAAATGCTTTCTATTTATTTATTAGTTAACGTACTTTAAAAGAAAAGAAAGAAGAATAAAATTCTTTAAAAGCAATGTGTTTACTGAGAAAAAAATATGTTTAAAAAGAAAACGACGGATATATCAATTCGAAAAGGAGCATTTTTAATCTATTAAACAATAATAGGAGCCTTTTTAGATTAAACAATTAGCGATAGAGACATTTCTAAATGAAGCTATTAATCACAAGAATATTTTTAGATCGAACTATTAGTACATTTTTATTCTTAAATATATTCATTTGCTTTGGTGTGATATTTCCTATAGGGAAATGCTAAATGACCAGAAAATTTGGTCAGGATTTTAAAAAAACTATAATATTTTTTTATTTTAAAACAAACTGATCTTTTTTCCATTTTTTAGTTAAAATGTATTAAAGTTAAAAGAGTGAAAATGTTTAAAAAGTTAAAATAACATAGAAAAAATATCATAAAAAAAATTATTCCTTTCCTATAATATTATTGTGAGTTTGTGTGGACAGGAAAGTGCCACGTCAGGGTCACTTTTTCATGCCATGTTTATTTGGTATTATTGGTACCTTTTTAAAAACTTTTTGTTTGTGTTTGTTTAGTCGGTACTTCCTTTTTAAAACTTAGTGTGTTTTCCAATAATTCAAAAGTTGAAAAGAAACTTAACTACTCAAGCTACGTTTCTGTTATTTGGAGATGCTCAAATGGGAACATGATTATTAACCAAAAAGTTGCAAAGGGATGTTGTGGTTTCTTTATTAGTGACTCCATTCTTATTTATATGTCATTGTTTTAGATTTTACGTATATTAAAAAACTAAGTAAGTTTACTATTCTATCTTTATTTAATATTTTTTTGAAGTCAAATTTTCAATCAATGGACATGAATGATTTACTTAGTTTTTCTATGTTAGTCAAATGTATATTTCAGAGCTAGTAATTCATAATGGTAAAATAGAACAACATAAATATGTCTTCTTGTTTTATTATCCAACAGGTGAACAAATTCATTCATTTAGTTGTCAAGCTTCAGTTTCCTGATCTTCAATTACCCATTGGTTGGCATCAATGTTATGATACAGTGGAAAACCTCAATCATGTTATTCATTCACATGCCATTATCTGGCAAAAACCCAAGAGTGGTTGTAGCAATAACTCAGCAGAAGCCATGGCTATGCTAAAAGGTATTTATGTACGCCTCAACAATGGACTCACCAATGTTATAGTAGAAACTGACTCAATCATCATCCTTAATTGTTGGGTATAACAAGAGTTAATGAAAAATAGAGGGAAGATGAAAAGAGGAGTTGGAAAAGATTCTCTTATGCTTTAAGAAGAGGCATTTCTCCCTCAGTGGTAGTAGAAAGAAAAATTGAAGTGTTTAAATAGAGAAACACTTCTACTAATAGTTAAAAGGGTTGGAAAGAGGGACCCCCTCACGCCATCGTCGTCGTCTTTACGGTGATTATCAAGCCCACTGATAATGTTACATGTTACGATGGCTCAACAACGGGTATTTTTCTGGCTCCTACTAAGTGCTTTAGAGGATGACTTATATAATGTCGCTGCTGATATGTCAAACAGAGAAAAGTTCATGATTATCGAAGCATGGAAAGATGCATGCTTGAAAAAGTTTGTGGTTGTAAAGTTTTTTGACTATAAAATGTCAGATAGTAAAACTGTTGGATCACAAGTGCAGAAACTTCAACTTATTTTCCATGATCTGATTGCTGAGGATATGATAGTAAATGAAGCTTTTCAGGTGGCTGTAATGATCGAGAAGTTTCCTCCTTCGTGGAATGACTACAAGAATTATTTAAAGCACAAACGTAAGAAAATGAAGCTTGAAGATCTTGTGATTCGGCTCAAGATCGAGGAAGATAACAAGACCGTCAGAAAGAAGCCTCGTGGGAATTCGACAATCATGGGAGTTAATATTGTTGAAGAAGTGTTGACACCCAATTTTGGCCATCCACAATACAAATTAATCATCGAGCTTCTTAAATTTCCAACGATTTGAAATAATTAACTTTATAAAATTCAAAATATTTTTTGAGTCATTTGAAGTAATTTAGTAATTTTTTATAATTTTTAACTAATATATATATATATATATATATATATATATATATATATATATATATATATATATATATATATATATATAATTTGGTATATATTTATTACATTTTATGAATATTCGAAAATTGTCTCAAAAAATATTTTAGTTTTACTTAAATAGTTGGTTGATTGATTTAGTTAATTAATACTTATATTTTCAAGTTATTAGTTTATAATCAAGTCAATTATTTTATTTTGTTAAGATTAAGAAGCTCATTAATTGATTTATATTAATTCGTCTTATTTAACTTTTAGTCGAACTCACCAATTAATTCAAATCGGCTAAGTTAGTAATTTCCATCTGGCTATAATTGCAATCCATTTAGCCATTTTGTATTTGCAAATCTAACCCTTTCTATTACAAATTTTGACCCACCCTAAACCCATTTGGACAAACCAATTTTGGGCCTTTTATTTTGTAATTCCAGAGGCCCAATTTCATGCCAATTCCCTCAACAATTTGCAGCCCACCAATCCAACTCCTTTTCGAACCGACCCATTCTAATAACCAACAGACCCCTGCACGCGTTTTCTTCTTTCCAGCGAAGAACGCGCACATCCCAAACTCCAGCAAATCGCCAAATCCAGCAGCCAGACGCGAACCCGAGTCCAGCATCTCGACCCGAAACGTGTCCTTCTCTTCCTCTCTCCCTTTTCTCCATTTCGAATCTCATGGTTATTGTACTCGATCTAAGTTTGGTTTATGCATTTGTTGATCACCCAGACATTGTTCTGTCTCTATTTTTGTATTAGTTTTCTTGTTTTGGTTATGTGTTTTGAAGGTGTCAAAGAAATTATTCTATTGTTTCTTTGTATTTTCGGGTATTAATTAGCAAGTTTTGTTCACATTAGTACAGCTCCGTTTGTTATTGTCATCTTGTAGTGTTAATGTTTTCCTTTTCGATATAAAACCCTCTGTTATGTTTCTGCTACAGCTGTTGCCTCTTTGATTTGTTTTAGTGCCTGTAGGTTCATCCATATTTTATTTTTATTTTTTTTAAAAAAATACTTTTCTTTGAGGAAGTGGATGTGTTGTTTAACTGTGGTTGAAGCATTAAGTCTCCTTAGTGCAGCATGTCTTAAATGAGTTCTTATTGCTTCTTTGGTTATGGGTTCTGCAAAGGACATCTAATCGTGTTTGTTTGCTCGTTTGCCTTGATTAATTATTGCGTTGTGTACTAAAATATTTCATTTCAATATTTATTGTGTTTAGATTAATTCATGAATTAGAATTGATGTATTCTATTTGTCCAGAAAATCGAGTTAATTGTTGAGCATGAAGTAGCACATTTGTTTGTGTTCTCTTATTCTTTCACTTTGGTTATTGTGGTGCCACAATACTAATTTTTATTTTTTATTCTTATTTATGTGAAATCTATCCGAATTCGCCATGCACTCCTCTCCTTGCATTTTTCTTGTTGAGCCACAAAGGCTCAAACCTTTTCCTTTGAGTCGGCCAACCCTTGAAACTGACGAACAGGTGTCGGGAAAGCCATACAAGGCTGGAAGCTGACTTCTCAAGTCACAAAAGCCCAAAAAAGGGGCTATATATGTGATGTATACCTGCTGTATATGCTAATATATGGGATAAGATACTGAAATACAGGTGTAAACGCAGCAGAATACATAAAAGAAAAGAGAAAACATAAAAGATGTTGAAGAGATTAGGTTGATATACAGCTTAAAAATGACTATATATTGTGTGATGCACTTGGTGTATACAGCAGGGTCAACAAAGAAGAGGAGGGATGATTTGACCCAAATTTGCATCATATTTGGAATTTGAGCAAAAAGCCCAAATTTGTATCTTACTCTTCCTTTACTCTTATTTATTTATTTATTTATTGTGTTAACTAACATTTTATTTTGGTTGTTGGTTTAATTTAATTAATTTTCCAAAGATAGTCATTTCTCTTTTTATGTTCAAATTAAATTGTTTATAGTTTTTATTTGTTACTTGTTTTGATTTATTAAGTTATCTGGTAATACTTGAATTATTTTCTTAAAGTTTCCTTAATTTATTTCCCCTCAAAAAATAAGAATAAAATAAAAAATGGATTTTTTATTATTACTTAATTAATTTTCTAAAATTAGTCAAATATTTTAAGTCAAATCGTTCCCGCAAGTTAACGGACATTTCAAGGGCCTAACACCTTCTCGAAATGTAAATCACCCAGACCCTTTTTATTTCAATAGATTTTGTCTATTTAAAATCTTTTGAAATATCTATATTTCTTTATTTCTTTCAAAAATTAAGTGGTGAACCTTTTTGAACATCGATTTTTCTTCAAAACATAAAGTTAAATTGATTTTTTGAAGCTTTAGTCATTTTTATTTCGAGTAAAACAAGAAGCTGACCAAAGACAAGAAGAGAAAGATGTCCAACTAACAGAATTCAGAACAGGCTAAGAAGAAATTCAAGGGCAACTGTTAAAATTATGGTAGTCACAAGTTTTCTGACTGTCGTGTTCCAGAAAAGGACAAGAACAAAGGCAAAAAGTCAAGCAAACATCGTGGAATAGATGGAAGATGCAGATGACATCTGTGCAATGATCTCGGAGTGCAACTTAGTTGGAAATCCCGAGTGATTTATCGACTCAGGTGCCACTCGACATATTTGCTCTACAAAAGAAGCCTTTGGTATACTCCTGGTGAGTTCGGTGAAAATCTATTCATGGGGAACACAACAACAACAAGGATTGCAGAAACTGGAAAAGTAATGTTGAAAATGACATTTGGCAAGGTGTTGACTTTGAACAATGTTCTGCACGTTCCTACTATTAGGAAGAATTTAGTTTCTGCTGCACTGCTCGTTGAGAATGGGATTAAGTATGTCCTAGTTAGTGACAAAGCTGTAATAAGTAAGAATGAGATGTTCTTAGGAATTGGCTACCTCACTAAGGCCCTCTTCAAACTGAATGTAATGGTTATTGACAATATTAATAAGAATTTTGCTTCTGTTATTGAAGTCAAATGATTTAATGGCATGCCCGTTTGAGTGTGTAAATTACAAAGCCTTGTGAAAATTGATTACTTTAGATGTATTGCCTGATTTCAAATGTGATGAATCGAAATGTGAAATCTATGTGGAATGTAAGTTTGTAACATCCTTATAAGTCTGTTGACAGGAATTCTAAATTTTTAGACTTAATTCACACAGATATATGCGATATGAAGTCAATACCATCTCGCGGTGGGAAAAAGTATTATAACTTTTATTGACGATTGCACTCGATTTTGTTCTTAATACTCGATTGATGCATTTAAACAATACAAAAATGAAGTGGAAAATCAATTGAATCTAAAGATAAAAATTTATTGGAGTGATAGGGGGTAGAGAATACGAATCTCCTTTTACAGAGTTATGTTTGAAATGTGGTATAATTCATCAAACTACTGCACCCTACACTCCACAGTCAAACGATTTGGCGGAACAAAAGAACAGAACATTAAAGAAAATAATGAATGCCTTGATAATCAATTATTGTTCACCGCAAAATTTGTGGGGGAAAGCAATCCTTACGGCTAACAAGATACTCAATAAGGTACCCCGTAGCAAAACGCAATTGATTCCATATGAGTTATGGAAAGGAAGGAAATCCAACTTGAAATATTTCAAAGTGTCGGGGTGCCTAGCCAAGGTAGAGGTTCCTTTTCCCAAGAGGGTGAAAATTGGACCCAAAACAGTGGATTGTGTATTTTTTGGAAATGTTGTAAACAGTAAGGCCTGTCGGTTTTTGGTTCACAAATCTAATAATCCAGAAATTTGTGTTAATACTATAATTGAGTCAGATAACGCTGAGTTCTTTGAACACATTTATTCGTATAAATTTAAATGTGATTCAACAAGTGAAAGACCTAAACGACCACCTGAAGATTTAATGGAAAATACACAACCTAATGAGGATCCTAGGTGTAGTAGTCACCAATGGAAATCCATTTCTTTCTGACCAGATTTTATCGCATTCTTGCTTGAAAATGAGCCTCAAACATTTAAAGCAATTATGTCTTCGTCTGAGTCAACGTATTGGAAAGAAGCAATTAATAGTGAGATTGAATCAATTTTAAGTAACCATACTTGGGAATTGATTGATCTTCCTCCAGGAAATAAACCTTTAGGATCAAAGTGGATCTTTAAAAGAAAAATGAAAGTCGATGGAAATATTGATAAATATAAGGCTAGACTAGTAATCAAAGGATACAAATAAAAGGAAGATCTAGACTACTTTGATACATACTCTCCAGTAACAATGATAACATCAATTAGGATGTTAACAACACTAGCGACAGTGCATGATCTTAAAATCCACCAAATGGATGCCAAGACAGCCTTTTTAAATGGAGAATTGGAGGAAGAAATTTATATGAAACAACCTGAAGGGTTTGTAGTTCCTGGTAAACAAGAAAAAGTGTGCAAGCTTGTGAAGTCGTTTTATAGGCTCAAGCAAGCACCCAAACAATGGCATGCTAAATTTCATCAAACAATGTTGGCAAATGGATTCAAGATTAATGAATATGATAAGTGTGTTTACATTAACAACGTTCCGAATCATAAAGTCATTGTTTGTCTGTATGTTGATGACATGTTAATAACCAGTAAAGATATTGACGATATAAATGCTACTAAGCACATGTTGTCCAGCAAGTTCTATATAAAAGACTTAGGCGTTGCTGATTTGATCTTAGGGATCAGGATTCTCAAAACTCCTCAGGGACTAGCATTATCTCAATCTCATTATATTGATAGAGTATTGGATAAGTTTAGGTACTTGAATTTCAAGAATGTCAAAATTCCAATTTATCTAGGCTTTACATTTCAAAAAGAATGAAGGTGAAAGTGGCTCTCAATTAGAATATGCCAGAGTGTTGGGAAGTTTGATGTATATTATGAATCGAAAGCCATCAGATTTAGCATGTGCTATTAGCAAACTGAGTTGGTTCACTAGTAATCCTAATCAAATTTACTGGATGGTAATGAAACGTGTGTTGGGGTATTTGAAACATATACAACACTATGTTTTGCATTATAATAAATATCCTATCGTGATTGAAGGATATAGTGATGCAAATTGAATCTCCGGATCAAATGAAGTAAAATGCACAAGTGGTTATATATTTACACTTGATGGAAGAGCAGTCTTTTGGAAATTGTCCAAATAGACATGTATCGCTCGCTCCACAGTAAAATCTGAATTTATTGCCTTAGATAAGTCCGATGAAAAAGCGGAATGACTCCGCAATTTCTTAGAGGATATTTCATTCTGGCCTAAACCTGTGGAACCTATTTGCATACTTGTGATAGTTAATCAGCAATAGATAGGGCAGGAAGTGTCATGTACAACGAAAAGTCTCGTCATATACGACGGAGACATAGTATCGTAAGACATATTCTCTCTTGTGAAATTATCACAATTGACTATGTGAAGTCAAACGATAATGTGTCAGATCCACTAACGAAAGGCCTAGTAAGAGAGGCAGTTGAAAGATCATCTAAGGGAATGAATTTATGGCTTAGGACAAGTCATCATGGCGGTAACTCTATCTAGTAAACTGGAGATCCCAAGAGCTAGATTCAATGAGAAAAACAAAGTTGTGACTGACGGTTCAACATTGTCAATCAACTCAATCCATTCTCATGATGAAAACAATGTTCAGGAACAAGGTTAAAACATTACGACTTGTTAATGAGTTAATAAAGCTTAAAGTTTTTAATGATTTTCCTAAGTTTGGCAGATTTGACCAAATAGTGTATTTACGAGATGACAAGATTAGAAATCACCTATGTGAGTGTGAAGTGTAAGCCGCTTCAAAGAGAAGTTTTTGTCAAAAGCCGATTCTCTATACACTCATGAAACCAGGAGGTGTTCATGACTGAAATGAACACAACCGTAAGAACCATAAATGGTAAAGGGTTAATTGTGTGATATATGATTGTTTAGGTTCAAAGATATCACATCTATCGATTTATCGAGTATATACGACATATGTTCACTAAGGAAAGTCCAAGGAGAAACCTACTTATCCAGATGCAATTGATCCTTGCTTGTAAAGTACACACTCATCCGTGCATTCCTTTATGTTATGGCAATCCCCTATTAATGCAGGGGATTGTTGGGTATAGCAAGATTTAATGGGAAATAGAGGGAAGATGAAAAAAGGAATTGGAAAATATTCTCTTATGCTTTAAGAAAAGGCACTTCTCCCTCATTGGTGGTGGAAAGAAAGATTGAAGTGTTTAAATAGAGAAACACTTCTACTAGTTGTTAAAAGGGTTGGAAAGAGGGACCCCTCTCGCGCCGTCATCGTTGCTCGCTCGGTTCGACTTCGGCTTTGATCGATCGAGAGATTATTTTTGGACAAAGTTTGTTTTAATTATTAATTAATTAAATTAAATTAAATGGCCAAAATGTTTCAATTATTTAGTTAAATAATCTAAACGTTCCAACCCAACTCGAATCCGCATGACCCATTTTATTTAAAACACTTTTCCATTTTATTTGAATTTCCTACAGTTGGAGATGACTGTTCTGAAAGGTTGCAGCTATCAGGAACAGCTAGGACCATTTGAAAGGTTGCAAACTTTCATAAATGGTCATGTCGTTTCTAAAAGGTTGCAACCTTTTGGAACCAGTTTCTTTTGTCTATAAATACCTTTATTCCTCAGATTTTTTTCTTACAAAATTTCTAAATTGTTCTTCTTCTTCTTCTGCACAAAACGTAATTGTGTATTTTACTGTCGTTGAGTGGCTCGCTGACACCAGAGTTTTAGGTATCAATACACTGGTGATTGAGATCATTCTATCCTGGGAGGACATATTCCAAATTAAACCTCGGATACTAGAGGGGAATAATTTCCTTAAGGAGACACTGTGCATTCAGTGGGATTGATCTTCATTCCATTCTGTCTTTCAGATTATGGTACGTTTTTACAGATTTCAGTTTTGTTAATTAATTTATGTTCTTCACTGGTTTATCGAAACTTTGGTAACTTCGTGTTTCTGCAAAGTTTCTGATAATCAGTAGTACTATTTAAACACAGATTGGCTAATATTAATCTAATTCAGAGGATTAAAAACCTCTGTGGAAACTTCAGTATACAACCAATCAAATTTTGGATATCATCAAGGAGGGTAATTTCAACTTTTGCCATGTTTTTAGAGAAGGAAATAATACGGTTGATATACTTGCAAATCTGGGACATGATTCAAGGAGACTATCTAGCTTCAGAGAGGTTGTTTCTCTTCCGATCAAGGTTAGAGCCTCAATGAAGTTGGAAGGAGATGGTGTTTACTAACTTTCACAATGTTCTGGAGGCAAAGGTTTATGTCCTCCTCCATGTAATTATAATTTTTGGTAAATATACAGGTTGGAGTCATGCCTAACTCCTCTATCGTACGGATGGATCTATTATAAAAAATCATTTATGCATTGATTTTGTGAAAGAATGAATATTAAGGACAATTTATTTTTAATAAACACAACATATAAAAAAGGAACAAAGGGAGTATAATTTGTAAGTTGAAACTCAAATTCTTTGTTTTGAGGGTAAGAAGAATTAGGGCATGATGACTTCAATGTGTATGTAGTCTTCATCATTTGAGTGATCCATTGATGATGGAGAGGATTTTTCTGTGCATGTATCGTGATAAAATTTAAAAGACCTGTAAAATTCAAAGCAAACAAATAAAAATAAACCGAGAAAATACAAGATATAAATAGACACTATAAAAAGAAATTCATAATGCAATCAAATGTGAATAATCCTAAGCATGCACATTAACAGTCTCGTGCCTACTTTGGAGCATTTGCTCCATATCTACAATCTAATTTGCTCAGCAACTTAAAGGTCAGCTCAAGTGATCTTGAAAAGAAACAAATTAAAGTAGTCACCAAATCTATCATTTTTTCTGTGTAGTAAGGTAGTAACTACAATTTACTATAGAATAAATTGAGAAATTAAACTATCAAGTAAACTATAGGTTATGTAACTAAATTGCACTTACCTAATGACCTATATTATATCATTACAATTATGATTTTGTTAAAAACAAAAAGGTAAAAGAATATCTTGAAACTTTGAAAGGTAAAATTCTGTTGATACTGCTTGTATTCATGAATTATTTCTTTAATGTTTTGCTCATGTAACATAGGATATTCAATGGATGTTGGAGATAAAAGCTGGATGGATCTCCGAAGATCCATCAATGAGTATATACATGGAGTCAATGATTTCCTAGATAAGGCATTTGAACCAGTTTTCCAAGGAGATGAAATATTATGTCGTTGTAAGAAGTGCTTTAATAGTTATTGGCATTGTCGAAATATGGCAAATGATCACTTGATTTGTCATGGGTTTGTTCATGGATACACCAAATGGGTTTTCTATGGAGAAGGGTTTTCCTTAAGAAATACGCCATATCCAACCAATGATGATGAAACATTCGACAAACAAGACGGTATTGATAAACAACTTCAAGATACTTTTAGAAATGTAGCAGATGACAAATCTGAAGATGCAAAGAGATTCTTTAAATTAGTGGAAGAAGGAAAACAAGAGTTGTATTCGGGGTGTAAGAACTTTTCTAAGTTGAATTTCACCATTCGGTTATACTTGTTTAAATGCATTCACAAGTTGAGTAATGTAGCCTTTTTAGATTTGTTAGACTTGATAAATAAGGCATTTTCCTTTGCTTAGATACCCGAGTCTTTCTACAAGGCAAAAAAGGTGATAAAAAATTTAGGTCTTCATTATGAAAAATTCATGTATATACTAACAATTGCATGTTATTCTGGAATGACACTGCAAAGTTAGACAAGTGCTCAGTGTGTTGATCTTTTAAATGGAAAAATGTTCGTGATGACTTGACAAATAAGGTCACTAAAATTCCAGCAAAGGTTTTAAGGTACTTTCATTTAAAGCCTAGTGTCACGGGGCTAATTCCACAAGCTCCGCTGGACAACACAACGGGAACTACCACTGCTCCTCCGTATGCTTCAGTCCCTGCACAATAAACAGCTAACACAACAACAATACGCAGCAGCCAAACGTCCCAAAGAGAGTCCACAAAATAGCCAAGAAAACAAGGAAGAAAAACGGGAATTAAAGACACAAGGAGTTGGGAGGCAAAGCCAATTTTTCAATACAAATTGTAAGGAAGCTTTACAACACTATTTCCTCTTCTTCTCTTACAAGTGTTCTCTCTTCTAACTCTAAGAATACAAATATATGAATATCAATGAGCCAATATTTCCCAAAGAAAAGGTTACAAGCAATGTACACAAAAGTCAACAACTTAGTGGGAAGTAGTTGTACTTGTTCTTACAAGAAGATGACTTCTCCCTTTCTCTTGGCCCCACTTGTTCATGAAAGTCAAGGCTTCCATGTGTCTCCCAAAGGAAATTTAAACCTATTTTCGAAGTCGGAATAAATTTGGAAAACAGACCCGACGTTCCGCCACACGTTGGCCCTGCTGCCCCGGAACTGCTGCTGGCCGCCTCAACTGTTCCTGCGGGACTGCTGCTGCTACCCGTCTCGGCTGTGCCCTCGATTTGGCTGGAATTCAATGATGATCCCGTGGAGGTGGGACACGCTCCCCCATCTAAATTGGCGACGACCCTGGCGCCACACAACCGCAAGTATTCTTGAACCTTGTCGCGAAATTGCCATAGGTCTTCATACTTCTCCCACGTTGCTTCCTCTGGACCCGTTCCTTTCCAATGGACAAGGAACTGTGAGCTTGAATTGTTCCAACCTTTGCCGCGAACCAATTGATGATCGATAATGACTTTAATTTCCTTGTCTACGGTTGGTGGAGTGGAAAATATTTGAGCTCTTTCGGCCTGGCCCCTATTCTGGTCTTCTAAGTCTTCGAAATATGGATTGAGTTGTCTTGCATGCAAGCCCGAATAAATCTTCAAGTGATGAGGCATATCGACCTTGAAAGAAATTTTTCCAAGCTTTTCGACAATTTCAAACGGTCCCTCATAACGACGAATCAAGTTTTGATTCACTCCCCTTAGTGATTTGAATTGCCGTGGATTGAGCTTCACCATAACTCGATCCCCAATTCTATAATCAACCTGTCGCCGCTTCCGATCCATAAACTTTTTCATCTTCCGGGCTGCCTTATCAAGATAGGAACGGGCAAGGTCGACTTGCTCTTCCCAAGCTTTGGCTATGTGATAAGCCCCCGGGCTCTTCATATCGACATTGACTGACAAGGACTGAGGAGTATTGGGCTGCTGCACCGTTGCTAATTCGAAGGGACTCCGTCCCGTTACCTCGCTCCGCTGCAAGTTGTAGTAGAATTGAGCCGTGTCTAGCAATCTCGCCCAATCTTTTTGATTGGCACTAACATAGTACCACAAATAGCATTCTAATAGTGCGTTAACTCATTCTGTTTGCCCGTCCGTTTGAGGATGAAAACTTGTGGAGAAATGTAACTCGGAACTAAGCAAACCGAACAGTTTCCTCCAAAACGCACCTGTGAACCTCGGATCCCGATCACTGATGATGTGCTTCGGGATGCCCCAATGCTTGACAACGTCTCGTAAGAACACCCTCGCTGCCTCTTTGGCCTTGCAGCTGGCCGAAGTGGCTGAGAAAGTGGCATATTTTGAGAAGCGATCCACTACGACCATGATTGTTCCGAACCCTTTCGAGTTCGGTAAACAAGTAATAGAATCCATAGTGATGCTGTCCCACAGCTTCTCTGCAACTGGTAAAGGTTCTAACAATCCGCCCGACGCCTTCGTCTCCACCTTGTCTTGTTTGTCAACAAGACAAGTGCGAACATACACTTCGATATCCTCTTGCATTCGCGACCAATAATATGAAGACTTCATCAATGCCATGGTCCTCTTATGTCTGGGGTGACCGGCAAACAGAATCATGCCCTTCCTTGATCAGTTTTCGTCGGAGACCAGCCCACTTTGGGACATACACCCTTCGGACAGTGGTATATAATATACCGTCCTCTTGCCAAAATTTCTTAGTTTTGCCTTGTTGAGCTAAAACAAGAAGTTGATTGGCAACCGAATCATATTGCATACCCCTTTTGATGTCTTCTATAATATTGCTGCACGTTGTACTCACAATAGCAGCCAAATCAACCTTTTGGCTGAGTGCATCCGCCACAACGTTAGCCTTTCTCCATTTGTATTCGATCTTGAAATCAAACTCGGCTAGAAAATCTTGCCAACGAGCTTGTTTGGCAGACAGCTTCCGTTGGAACTGGAAAAATGTTGTTGCAACGTTGTTCGTTTTCACAACAAAATGAGCCCCTAACACATAATGTCGCCATGTCCGAAGGCAATGGACAACGACAGTTATCTCCTTTTCGTGGGCTGAATAGCGTCTCTCAACATCATTCAGCTTTCGACTTTCGAACGCAATTGGATGACCCTCTTGCATCAACACACCTCCAATTGCATAGTCTGAGGCGTCGGTGTGCACTTCGAAAGCCTTAGAAAAATCTAGCAAGGCCAAGACCAGCTTCTCGAAGGCTACCCGACACGAATCATCCCACTCCCATTCTCGACTTTTCTTCAATAAATCAGTGAGGGGAGCGATGATGGCAGAATACCCATAAATGAAGCGACGATAATAATTGGCGAGGCCAAGGATGGACCGCAACTCGGGTACCTTCGTTGGGGCCTCCCATTCTCGGATTGCCTCGACTTTCCGACTGTCCATCCTTATCTCTCTGTGGCTGATAATATGCCCAAGGAATTCAATAGTCGGCTGAGCAAAACAATATTTCTCTCGCTTCACATATAAGTCATTGTTGCACAACACCTTGAACACTTTGGCTAAGTGCTCAACATGCTCTTCTAGGCTGTTGCTATATACAACAATATCGTCCAAATAAAGGACTACAAACTGATCCAAATAAGGGTGGAAAAGTTTGTTCATCAATGTACAAAACATAGCCGGTGCGTTGGTTAAGCCGAATGGCATGACCAACCATTCAAACGCACCATAGCGGGTGACACAAGTTGTCTTTGGCTCGTCCCCCTCGGCAATGCGGACTTGGTAGTAACCTTTTCTCAAGTCCATTTTGGTGAATACCTTCGCTTGTCCCAATCGATCAAATAAATTCGCAATCAAAAGAATCGGATACTTGTTCTTTACCGTGACTTTATTAAGTGCCCGGTAATCAATACATAATCGCAAAGATCCCTCCTTCTTCTTTTGGAACAATACAGGTGCACCAAAGGGTGCCTTCGACGGCCTAATATGTCCTGCATCAAGCAACTCTTTCAGCTGCTTTTGAAGCTCCTCCAATTTTGGCGGTGCCATGCGATAAGGAGTCATGGCCGGCGGTTTGGCTCCTGGAACTAACTCGATCTGATGGTCAACCTCCCTTCACGGGGGCAACCGCTGAGGGAGTTCCTCCGGCATCACATCCCTATTTTCTACAAGGACCCTATTAATGCACGGGGGCAAAGCCTCTGCCTCTACAGCACTCCCAACATTGACCAAAGTTGTAAGAAAAGTCGGTTCTCCCCTTTTGAACCCTTTGACAATTTGCATAGCCGATAAATACATGCCATTTTGTGGCACCCGAATAAGGGGCACGACGGCAGACCCTTCACTGTCGCTAATATGAAGTTGGTTGAGACAGGGTGAAATAAAAGCATTCACATCGTACCAAATATCAAGACCCAAAATAATGTCAAATACGTCCATTGGTGCTATCGTGAAATTCGTTAATCCTTTCCATTCTCCTAATTCAATGGGGACCTTAGGAGCAAAGCCAAAAACATGAGTGGGGAGAAAATTAACGGTTTTCAATATAATATTATTAGCAACATAGGCCAAGCCAAGCTCTTTGTCCTTTCCCTCCAATATGAAATTATGCGTCGCCCCGGTATCAACCATAATTCGGACAGTTCACCATTCAATTTTGCATCAATAAATAAAGACTCTCTCGATCTTACACAAGCAGGTTTGGCAGTCAATTCATCAATATACATATGATTAAATAAGGCCATGTGATTGAACATGCCAACGGCAACATTCTTACCTCTTTCGGCTGCAGTAGACGACCCAACTTTCTCTCCTGGCGGGACTCCAGTCTGCCCAGCAGTTTGCTCTTGGTCCTTCTGAGCAGCAACTATCGCGTTCAGCTTGCCTAAGGACGGGCAAGATCGAGCAAAATGTGTGGTCTCACCACACAAATAGCAGTCATCGCGACCTGAATTACCCTTCTTCTGTTCCTCATAATTTTTCCAGAAATTGGAAGGTTGTTGATCACGATTATTGCTCCTTGCTTTGCCATCTCGATTGGGAGCAGGCCTACCCTTGGCCCAGCTGTTGTCCCACTTAGGAGGGATAGTTTTGCCCCTGCTATCTCTCCCCTTTGCTGCCTCATTTCGGAAATCAGTGAGAGACTCGACAATCACAATTGCCTTATCAACGTCATGTACCTGCCTTCGTTGTAACTCTTGTTTGGCCCAATTTTGGAGGCCATCCAAGAAATAGAATAACAAGTCCTCACTTGTAAGGCTTGGAATTTGGAGTGTCAACCTTGTGAATTCTTTCACATATTCATGGATGGTTGACGTTTGTTTCAACTTCCTCAATCTCCGACGGGCCTCATGCACGACGTTTTGAGGGTAGAATTAGCGCTTTAATTCAGCCTTGAACTGATCCCAATTCTCAATAGAACAAACCCCTCTCTCCATATCAGCCTTCTTCCTCCGCCACCACAGTATGGCGGTGTCGTTGAGGTACATTGCTGCTGTTCGTATCCTAGCAGCCTCGTTGATAATACACACGTGCTCAAAATATGCTTCCATTTGCCACAAGAAGTTTTCTACGTCTTGTGCATTCCTCTCACCCCGAAACCCCTTTGGCTTGGGAGCTTCAATCCTAGTTTCTCGGACTGTGACGGGTGCAGCTTGTCCCGTCCCGGCAGATTCTTCAACTTGCCGTTTCAGCGCCTCAAACTCTTGTTGAAGAGAAGAGAGGGCTTCGGTGAGTTTAAGTTCGAGGTTGGTCAGTGCCTCCTTACTCACCTCTTCAAGATCAATAACATTACTCTTGACTTCATCAAGTCCCTCAAGAGTAACCGATTCAAGAGAAGAGAAATTATTTTCGAGAACAATAACTCTCAGATTTAACGCCACTAACCCGATCTCCACTTCAACAACTCTCTCATCTAGTTGAGAGACGTTGGAGGGATCCTCTTCTTCTCCCACGTTGCTGCCAGCAACGGGAAGACTAGAGGAGGCCTCCCGTACCTTGCTACGATCCCTTTTCCTAGCAGTCTCCTTACGAACTTTTGGCTCCCTGTCTTGACCACCTTCCTCACGTTGAGACTTCGATGCCATTGCTATGAATGCCGAACTCTGATACCACTTGTCACGGGGCTAATTCCACAAGCTACGCTGGATAACACAACGGGAACTACCACTGCTCCTCTATATGCTTCAGTCCCTACACAACAAACAGCTAACACAACAACAATACGCAGTAGCCAAACGTCCCAAAGAGAGTCCACAAAATAGCCAAGAAAACAAGAAAGAAAAACGAAAATTAAAGACACAAGGAGTTGGGAGGCAAAGGCAATTTTTAAATACAAATTGTAAGGAAGCTTTACAACATTATTTCCTCTTCTTCTCTTACAAGTGTTCTCTCTTCTAACTCTAAGAATACAAAAATATGTATATCAATGAGCCAATATTTCCCAAAGAAAAGGTTACAAGCAATGTACACAAAAGTCAACAACTTAGTGGGAAGTAGTTGTACTTGTTCTTACAAGAAGATGACTTGTCCCTTTCTCTTGGCCCCACTTGTTTATGAAAGTCAAGGCTTCCATGTGTCTCCCAAAGGGAATTCAAACTCATTTTCGAAGTCGGAATAAATTCGGAAAACGGACCCGATGGTCTGCCACACGTTGGCCCTGCTATCCCGAAACTGCTGCTGGCCGCCTCAGCTGTTCCTGCGGGATTGCTGCTGCTACCCGTCTCAGCTGTGCCCCCGATTTGGCTGGAATTCAATGATGATCCCGTGGAGGCGAGACACTAGGCTTCATAGGATATTCATGTGTTCTGAAACATCTGTAGTTATGAGATGGCATGATACTGAACGACCCAAAGATGGAAATTTAAGACATCCTGCTGATGGGGAAGCTTGGAAGGATTTTGATTCCTTGCACCCCGACTTTGCCAGTGATGCTCGTAATATTAGTTAGGTCTTTCAAGTAATGGTTTTAATCCATTCTGAACTATGAGCATTTTTCATAGCACATGGCCAATTATGTTGATGAATTATAACTTATCACCATGGATTTCATGAAGTCGGAGTATATTATGTTGTCAATGATTATTTCAGGTCTATCATCTCCTGGAAATGATATATATGTATACTTACAACCACTGATTTTAGAGTTGAAGGAACTCTGGAAGTGGGAGTGGAAACATATGATGTTGTAACTAGTCAAACATTTATGATGCGTGCAACTTTATTGTGGACAATTAGTGATTTTCCAGCATTGGCAATGCTTTTTGGATGGAGTACCAAGGGGAAATGGGCATGCCCCACTTGTAATCATAATACTTGTTCCTGATATCTCAAACATAGTCGTAAGATGTATTATTTGGATCATTAAGCATTTTTACCTCATGATCATCCATATAGAAGAGATAAAAAAATCCTTTAATGATAAAGAGGAGCATAAAGTTGCACCTACTCCCTTATCAGGTGTACAAGTTCTTGAAGAGCTTCGTGAATTCAATAATGTTTTTGGAAAGAGCCAAAAGAAAAGAAAATGAAAGAATGATGGTCCATGGGAAAAAATAAATATTTTTTGAGTTACCATATTGGGCAACCAACAAATTGAGGCCCAATCTTGATGTAATGCACATAGAGACGAATATTTGTGACACTTTGCTTGGGACTTATATTGGATATACTTGGAAAGTCCAAAGATCATATAAATTTTCGCTATGACTTGCATGAGATCGGGATACGCAAAGAGCTTTAACTAGTAAAAGATTGTGATACTGAAAATATTCATTTGACTAAATCTTGTTTCTCTATAAAACCAGAGGCGAAAATGTTATTTTGCACTGTTTTAAAAGATGCCAAATTATCAAAAGGATTTGCCTCTAATAGATCAAGTCATGTGCAAATTGAAGATATGAAAGTATCAAGATACAAAAGTCATGATGCTTATTTCATATTACATTACTTGCTCCAGGTTGCTGTCAAAAAAGTGTTGCCCAATAATGTGTCTTTGGTCTTAATTAGGCTAGGAAATTATTTTAGAGCCATGTGTAGTAAGGTTATAAGAAGAGGCGATCTTGAGAAGATGAAGGCTAAAATCATAGATATAGAATGTGAGCTTGAAAAGATTTTCCTCCATCCTTTTTTGATATAATGACACATTTGTCTATTCATTTAGTGGATGAAATTAAGCTTGGAAGCCCGACTCATTTGCGTTGGATGTATTCTACTGAAAGAACTATGTGTGACTTCAAGGGGATTGTTCGTAATCGAAAAAATCCAGAAGGAGCAATAGTAGAGGGTTTTTCAGCTATAGAGTGTTTGACCTTTATTTCAAGATACCTACCTGATATGGTGAAGATAACATTTAGTAGGTATCAAACCGAGGATGATGAGGACAATGAATCAGAGGAAGGTGATGCTTCACCTTTTATAATGACCCTCATAATTATTTCTGTGTTTTGCCTTCTGTGTGTCGTTCAGAGCGTTCCTATAGCGACCCCAAGTCATATATGACTTGTTGGGACTGAAAGTTCAGTCACCTGGTCGTTCGTCTGGTTATTGTGCGAGTTTTAGTATTTTGAAGCTTATGAACCTTAAACGATCATTTTTTATCAAAAGTTCAAGAAGATGACATCTGAATCCAATTCTGACAATTCCATCACTCCGAAAAGGTCATTTTAGGCTAGTAGCATGGTCAACTTGAATCCCGAGGTTTCCAGTGTGAGCCGGTGCGATTAGGCGTTTTAACTTTAAGTTTAAGTCTAAGTTTGACTTTAGTCAACATTCTGAATAAACAAGCTTGGATGAGAATTTCGTTAGCGCAGTTAGCTCCGAAATGTCAAGTTTGATCTAGATTGACCCTTTTTTTGTGTTTCGAGGTTTTCGATATTTTTTTGAGCCCTTTTATGATTTTTGACTTAAAATGGCAATTGGGTGTGGGACCCACTTTTTGTCAAGATGACCTTGTATGGAAATTTAAACTGCGTCATTAAGTCCGAAATATCAAATTTGATATGGTTGCATTCTCGTTTGTGTGCACGGGGTTCCGAACGAGTTCGGAGCACCCCATCCGAGTTTTTAAGTTTCCGAAATTTTGCTGAAATCTGCTATATAATGCAGAAGAAAAAATAAGATCCTTTCATCAACTTTAAAATCTCCTAACTCTCTCATCTCTCAACCGAATTAGGAAATTCGAAGCATGGGAGCTTCGTATTTTCGGTGGCTTCGATGTAGAGTGTTCAAAAGCTATCAGGTGCGCATATTTCAAGGTATATTTTGCGATAAACCTGATTGTTGTACCCCTTTTTTGAGCTTTTGTTATTGGCATTCTTGTTTTGGTCATATTTCCCCCGTTTTAGCTCGATTTTGGGTGATTCGAAGTCTCACGTTTTGGGAATTATCGTGGCTTTGTCATGGACTATTCAAGGAGTGCTGGGCACCTTGTGATTCTCGTATATTTGGAGTTTTGACGGCTGCATGTTTTCGTTTAAGTTGATTAAAATGTGATTTTTCTTGTATGTTGGGTTTTGCTGCGTTTTGAGCCTCGAATTGTGTTTCATTTTGGAACACAAGTGCGGGGAACTTTTTTGGGTCTCTTGACAGAGTCAAATCCGGACAGTTCGGTGCGGGTCCCATGATTCTCGTTTTGACTTCAAAATTTACCTGTCTTCATTTATAGTGATTTTGATGCCTAAACAACCGTACTAATGTTGTGATCCTACTTTTGATAGAGCGGCAGCGTTCAAGGATCGTTTGGAAAGGAAAATCTACGGCAAAGTGATATGGAGCGCGTGTGATCGGCCTTAAGGTAAGCTACGACTTCCTTTCTATTAGATTGAGCTTAATTGTGTAAAAACATGTCGATTGGAGTGAATTGGGGGTGGGCACCAATTTCCTACTTTACTTTGATTAGATACCTCATGTTAGGATCGATTGGCCATATTTTAGGTGTAGTATCATGTTAACCGATTTAGTAAAGTTGCATGCTTATGTGTTAAATGTTATTGTATGCTATGCGTTGTATGTTTGTTCATCCTTAACCGATAACATGATTTCCTTAGTCTAGGTTAGGCTAGCATTGCCTTAGACTTATGACCCGGGTGGGCTGGATGGCCTTGACTTTCTGCCGACGTCATTCGGATGACGTAGCTTCTTGTAGACTGGAGTAACAGACTTGAGTTTGATAGTTTGAGCCTTAGATTAGGCGATATCGCTGTTTGCTACAGTTCTGTATCTTCTCCCTCTAATTCTGCGGTTTCAACCCATTTTCGAAGATTCGGTACATCACTAGAGGCGTAGGACTGAGATAATATAGGCTAGGAGTCTTTTCTGTGATTTCTTACAGTGGACGACGTTCCTTGGTGGTTGTTGTTGGATTGGATCCTATCGGAGATACCATCACCCCCAGGATCGTTCCTTTTAACTGGCTCGAAACGTATCGTTGGCTGGGTAAACTCGGTGATTTCGGCGATCGCTCTCGGGCCTCTCTTTGTAGCTGGGCTGGGAGTGTGTTGCTGGCTGGGTGTCCCCGGGTCGCTCTTTCTAACTGGGCTGGGAGTTGACTGCATGGTAGGACGATTCGCGATATCAACCTCACCCTCGAGCCCCTCTTTCGAGCTGGGCTGGGAGTGGACTGTTTGGTAGGGTGCCCCCTGGGGTCACTCTTTCTAGATGGGCTTGGAGTGCATTATTGGTTGGGTGGAGTCTGATGGGTTATCTTGGTTACTTTGGGCTGGGAGCCTGGTTTTCTTCTTTCTCAGTAGACTTAGCTTTTTTGTGTACCTGTCGGGATTATAGGGGTCCATTCAGGTTTTATTTAAACTTGCGCACGAGTGTACCTTCTGGGCTTATGGGGGTCCAGTTAGGTTTAGTTTAGTTGTACTTAGTTATTTCTGGCATGCTCGTGTGCTTCATTTTCCTTTCTTCTTATTCGTGTTGACCTCTCTGTAGCTAAACTCTATTCTTTCTTATTGTTTTTTCCCTTTTTGCTCAGTCGGCCTTTGATGCCTACTGAGTACCTGCTGTTTGGTACTCATGCTACGCTCTGCATTTATTTTATGATGCAGGTCCCAATACCAGTTACCAACGGTGAGTAGTTTCATCCTTCTTTTGCAGCTGTGATTCGGAGACAAGGGCGAGTTCTTGGCGTTTTGGGTTTGTCATGTCTCCATCTTTTGTTTTAGCTAGTCTTGTTGCCTTTGAGACACGTTTCTTGTGGTCCACTTTTGTGACTTGTACTCTTTATTAGTAGCTCTGTACTAGTGACTTTCAGGTTCTGGGAGAGATTCTGTATATATTTATTTTGGGTTGCTTTTGCCTTGTTGTCCTTGTTTAGACTTTTGTTTTTGCTAGTTTCTGCCCTTACGCTCATTGCTGATGTTCTGGGTTATGAGTTGGCTTACCTACTGATAGGGTATAGTAGGTGCCATCATAATTCAAAAAATCGGGTCCCGATACCTTTATTTCCTAAGACAGGTCATCCAATCGGAAGTATGAATTAAAGAAAAGGCAAAACTTTTAACATGGAGCATCATGAGTGGTTTAAAGCTCATCGATATGCTTTGTTCAATACTGGAAATTAAAAACTAGAGACATTCATCAGGTAAGATAAAATAGTCATTTGTTTTTAAAAATCATTTAAATTTTATGGTAATGTGTTTTAAATTCCATTAATAAATATACATTGATTAAATTGCATATCATGCTTGTAGGGAGCATAAGAATTTAGTTGAAACCAGAGGAAATGAATGGGTAAAAACACAGATCCATAGTAGAGAATTCAGTAATTGGTTTAGGGATAAAATTAAAAATATTGAAGTGTCCAATCACTTAAGATGGCTAGCTAAATGGCCTAATTTTGTGGCAAAAAGATATACTGGATATTTCATCAATGGATATAGATTTTATACGAAGACATGGGATGACCCTTAAAAGACTCAGAATAGTAGAGTGACTTTGTCAGCAACAACAAATTGTTTTTCTAGTGCTAGGACCAAAATCCTATCGATGGAATGATTATCTATTATGGAATTATTCAAGATATTATTGAGATTGATGATGAGTCCATAAATTGAACTCATTTAGGGCTATATTTTAATAGAAGTTATGTCCTCAAATGCTTATTTTATCTCAATATCTGATGAAAATCCTTATGTTTCAGGTATTTGAAGTTTAAAGGAAAGCATGAGCATTACGTCGCAAAAAGGAATGAAAAGGCTAAAAAGAACGAAGAAATAAAGGTCTGAGAATAGTTGAGTCCACTTGTCGAGTCGCCGAAGGTTCTTACTTCTCCTTTTGTTCCAGTGTGCTGAGTCCTGAGGGAAAGGATCAAGTCAGCAGAAAAAAAGAGCAGTTGGCGCATCGACGAGAAGTTTCGCGAAGAAGTACCATGTCGCCTAATGACCCAGAACACGACGATGCTTTAGGATGGTGCAAGATGGTGATGAACTGCACCAAAAGGCTAATCGTCGAGTTGATTGGCGATTCCAACTAACGACGTCGAATGATCCGTTACAACACAAATCAGTGAAAATATAAAAACTAGTTAGAGTTGTAGTTTTAAGAGTTGAACAATTATTGTAATTTTCATATAGAATAGTACTTCTTATATTTTTGCTCTAAGTTTGAGAGGGTTTTGAAAACTTGAAGAAGAAGAGGGTTTCATCTCCAAGGATTTGGACTTGGGTCTCTTGGATTCTTCATTATTGGCTTGTAAAAAGACTTAAATCTTCATACCCATTTGAATGCAAGCTCATTTAGGTATAAATTTCTATCTCTTGATGTGTGGCTAAAAACCTCAATTCTTGGGTGTGATTTTGTGAATATGGATTAGATTAGTTGTTAGGTCTTGCTTGCTGATAGTCTATTCGCAATTTAAATATGATTTCGTTTAGTATTTTTGGATGAACTTAATGAGGTTGTAGTTGCAAATATAGTCTCATATATGTGTTTTTGGCTTGCTCGAGAGAGAGGTCGTAAAACTAAGACCACTAAATTGATGGCCAGTGCGAATGGATCAACATGAGGTTCAACTCCAGAGAGTGAACCCTAATCCCATTCCACACACTCAGCTTGAGAAAGTGAGTGGATTAAGGCAGATGCTGTTCTTCATACGGCAAGTGGGTGATCGAGAGGAACCTGCTTGAAATGGGGTAAGTTGCTCGAAAGAGAGCTTATCCCCTTTAAAGTCTAGCCTAGTCATAATTACTCGACGAGTTCTCTATCAAAAGCATGTACCTAATGATTTAGTCTACCCCGTATTCCATTCACATTCCAAGAATTCCCCTCTCATTACTTAGAAATCCTTGTTTATTCTGCCCTTTTTTACTTACTTGTGACAAAATCCCCATTGTTAATTGACACCCTTGTGTCCCCCTTTAATTTACAATATTTTTAATCGTTAATATCTTTAGCTAAGACTAGTTAGAACTACATTTTATTTCTCTATTAATTCTCAAAACCACTCTCTTGGGAACGATCCCAACCCTTGGTTGGGTTACTAACTATTGTACGATCGTAGACACTTGCATCGAAAGTTGTGTTTTGATTACGCAAACATCAATTGATTATTGGGGTTGCTTTAGTGTTGTACTTTTTAGATGTGATTGGTTTCATAACGAAGTCGATGAATATGGATTGACTCGGGTATACTTCAATAAAAAATGCAGCACCAATGATCCTTTTGTACTAGTATCTCAAGTACATCAAGTTTTCTATGTGGAAGACCTAATTGAGAAAAATGTATATAATGCGAGAAATAAAGTCTCGATGGATTTGTATGATTTGGAGGAAGAGAATTGTCCTAATATTTAAGAAACATTTTAGAGACAGACTAACGATGACATTTGTTTATCAGAAAGAGTACTCAATGTAGATGTTAGATGGTCGAGAGAAGATCTCCCAGTTGATATCATTGATCTGCCTGCCCTTGCACAAAATTCAGAAGATGTAACTATGGAAACATCAGAAGAGGAGGATGACTTTAATGATATTGATTGGGATTGGATAGAGGCTGATAATTGACAAAGGATCTTCCGAACTTGTTCAAATACATTCTCTTCTTAACTTTTTTGTAGTGAGTAATAAATACCTTTTTTGAGTTGCATCATATAAAGTATGAATGTCGATTGGACTCTATTTGGATTTCTGCCTATTTGCTACTGCTAGTTGCTTGACTTCTGCTTATTTGTTCTGTAATATTTTCTTGCTAATGTTGGTACGTACTATAGATATATTAGTTATTAAGATTCTTTATTTATTGCTTTGTTATACTTCTCTTTGCATCTTCTGCCATTTCTTTAAATTCCCATTGAGTAGCAGTCTCTCGAAAGTTAGATTTCAAACTAGTTAACATATAAATTAGTTAATCAACTTTCGCTTGAATCCATTACTTGTTATTCATCTTCCCCGACCTAGAATTTTCCTTACTGAATGGTTGAAAAGTGATCTCTTGACCAACAAATTTTTTCAAATAAGAAACAAGAGGAGCCTTATTCTTGATAATATACTTCAGCTACTGATCCTATTGTTGTTTGTTCTTCTCACTTTCATTGTTTTTGTTCTTCACATTTGAAAATTCTGCACTAAGAGGCTTTTTCTGTCACGCCCCGAGCCTACACCCCAGACGTGACCGGCACTTGAAGACCATCGCTGGCCCCCAAGCGAACCCTTGGCCTGGCTTTCTTAACTCAGCGGAAACTTAACTCAACAGGATAACTCAATGCAATGAAAAGTTGTAAAACAACTCAACTGAAAGTAATTTGCCAACAAGGCATCTCAAGTCTCAAAATAAGATATTTAAATATATACATGCATGAGAGACTCCAAATTAACTGACTGACTGTCTGACTGTCTATGAAGCCTCTAAATACTGAGATGGATGTTGGGACAGACCCCGCAACATCCTAATAAAACAAAAACTAAGAAGACAAAATAATTGAGTCCTCCGGAATGCAAGGAGGCTCACCACTGACTCTAGAGTGCTCAGCTGGATCAACGACGTGCAGGATGCTGATCCGGGGTACCTGTATCTGCATCATAAGACGATGCAGGCCAACTGGCATCAGTACATGGAAGGTACTAGTATGCGAGCTGGAAAACTAAGCAACAAAGGCTAGAAGGAAATTTGGAAGAAACTGAAAAGTTTACCTTGTTCAACTCAACTCAACCTGACTGACTTCTTTCAATATAAGGCAATTTAAAACAAGTGTGATATAAAGAAAGACTGTTTAAAACATGCTATAAACTCTGTGTGTATACAAGGATACAATAAGCCTGAGATGTATATAGAAATACAATTGAACTGATGTATATAAAATACAATAATTTCCGTGTATAAAAAATACAATAACTGCTGTGGGAGTTTCTCTAACCGACAACCATCACATAAGAGCTAAAGTGATGATACAGCGATCAACCTCACGCTGCCAGAGCATCCTATACCCGGCCAAAGGTATAAGACCTGAACTGCCTAATGGATCCACTAGTCTAATATAAAAAGGATTCATCTAAAGAGTATGATCCTTTTCTACCCATGGTGGCTAACATGGTTCTATGGGGGCTGTGGGTTCTTTGAACGCTCCCCCAATTCGGTGCTCGATACTACTCCCAAAAAATATACTGGCTCTTATGTTTTTAAAACACATTTCTTCCTGCTGACATGAGATAATTACTCAAAAAAAAACTATCCCGAAGGCTCTTTGGAAATTTCAGTTTCCAACCTTGTCTAAATGTAAAGATAATTCTTTAAAACTTCTTTGGGAATACATAGTTCCCTAATAACTTTGAAAAAAATGAACTCAACTTGAAACTTGAGACTCTTTACTTAGCTTGAAACTCTAAGCTCTTTGCTTGACTTGACACTTGAGTCTAAAAATAAAGTTAAAACGTTCAATAAAGACTCTTGAACAACTTTACAACTAGCTTGACTTACTTAACTTCTAAGCTTAACTCTTAATTTCTAACTTCAATTGACTTCTAACTAACTCTCCTTGAATTGGAATTTTGGATTCAAGGTGTTTGCTCACATGTTACGGATGAGTTCTTGACTTTTAGAAGTACCTTGGAGTGTTGGAAACAACTAGGAAACATAGGTATAATACCTAGGAACAAAATAAAATACAAATGGGGAATTAAGGTAACGGGAAGGATTGACGTCCTTGGCGCTCTAAGAGGCGCGGGGTGCCAGCCCTCAACTTCAAACGGGACTGCTGGCCACTCTGCCTTCTACCAGCCCTTTTCCCAGAAAAAAAAAAACGATTTTTCTCCCTCTTTTCTTCAACTCTAAACCACCCTTACTTCAATAGGTTTAACCCCAAACACTAGGGATCATCAATCTCTCAACATACAATAAATTACAACTCAAATACACAACCCAATCATGTCCCACAACCAACAATAACTTCAACAACACAACTAACAACATCAACAACAACTAACAATTTCAACAACAACTAACAACTTCAACAACTTCAACACCAATCCAATCTTTTCTCAAATCATAAAAAAAAGAGCTTGGTGTGTAGGGGAAAGGATCAAACCACACAAAGAACTCACATACCTTGATAGGGATCACCCCCGACGAAAATCCACGACGGAAACTTGTTGATCTCCTTTCTCCTCTTCTTCTCCTCTTCTTCTCTTCTTCACTCTCAAGAACCCTAACTCTTTCTCTTTTAAAATAGGATAAAAATGATCCAGAAATCAGCCTAACACACAATATAACCTCAAAAGAAATGGCTAGGGAAAAGACCAAAATGCCCTTAAAATTTCCGGACGGATTCCCTGCCAACTGCCCAACTTTCAATGGCCATAACTCGCTCATACGAACTCGAAATCGAGAAATCTCAGTGGCGTTGGAAAGATCATTCCACAAGATTCGCAACCATAACTGGAACTACTCCTAACTCATCCTGATCTAGGAGTTACGACTGCTCAAAGTTGGCCAAAAATCACTGATTTCCACACTTAGCCAAATTTTCCAGATTCTGTATTTTTTTCCAAAAATGGCTACTTCCAATTTCAAGCTTCTTCATAGCTATTTCAAATTGTCGGATGTTACATTTTCTGTCTTATTTTTACATAGATTTGGATAGTCATGAGTCAACAAGAGTCTTCAAAAAGAAACAAAAGAGCAAAAAATAAGACATATGCTAAACCCGGATCATTATCATTCTTGGAAAATAAAAAACGACGGTTATTGACAACAAATGAAATTGTTCAAGCTATAGAGTCAGAGAAAGGACAACTGCTTAAATTGATTGAACAACAACCAGTAGCACCACAATCTGAAGCTAATAGATAATCTGTAGAGGAGCAACCTTTTGAGCAGCAACCTATAAAGGAATAAGTGTAAATGAACATTGTTGCTCCTCCAACTGGTAAACAACCTGAAGAATAAGGTAACATATAAACTTAGAAACTTATTAAATTCATCTATGAATTTTAATTTCTTATACTTTCTTATAGTTGAAAGTGTTTCCAGTAAAAACAAAAAAGGTCAAACGTAAATGCATAATGCACATGCACAAAAAGAGCGTAAATTGATCTTATTGAATAGGTTAAATCAATCGGTTGGTCCTACTGAAGATGTTGTGACAGAGTTAAGTAGCTTCCCAGGTACATTGGCAAGAAATGTGACTCTTTGCCCATTTGATATATTTGATTGGAGGAGCATGGATACTAAAAAAGGATTTATGCGATTATACTAAGGTTTGGAGTTTCCAACATTTAATTTCTTGTAAAATTATTTTACTTCAATTGGCGAACTAAATGACACCAAATTGTAGGAGAAATACATTATTCCTGAAGCTGCAAAAGATTGGGCTTTGGTAATAATTCGAGAGGCTTGGAGAAGGAATAGACGTGACTTGAAGATAAATTATTACGATCCATATGACAATGATGAAATTCGAACGTCTAAAAAGCCTGGTCATATTCTAGAATATCATTATAGATAGCTCCTTAAATATTGAAAGTCTGAAAAATTCAAGGTAAAATGTGGTTCAGAATCTCAAACATCCAGCTTATTCTTCTCCTGATCTCTTTTGTGATATAGTTGTTGCTGCAACTTTATTTTTCTTCAACTTTCTCTTCTGCTTTTCTCTTCTCTGTTGCAATATTGTTGCAACTTGTTACTTCTTCCAATGTGGTAGTCACAAATATAACAGGATAAATTTTTTGACTATGATTGAATTAATTAGTTGTTTGACATGTTGAGGTTTATGAAATGTTGTTGGGAGTGAGACATTAGGAAGGGTTTTTCATCCCTTTCTTATAGGAAATTGCAAACACATCAATAAAAATAGTGGTTATCAGTCATTTTTTCATCTCTTATCTTGTTCCTATGATCCTATCTATATCACACATTTGCCAAATTTGCATAGGGTATCTTCCTTTTCAATATTAAATTATGATTTGATACTGATGTATGAAAAAGGTAGCAGTATCTTCATCAGCAAAAAGATAGTTGGTGACTATTATGTTTTGACTTGAAGAAGATAAATGATTGACCAAAGGGTGGTTGTAACTGTTATTATCTATGTTTATCACATTTTCTTTGACTAAAAGATATGCTAGTAAGTAAGAAAGAAATAATCAGTGAATGAAGACAATCAAGGATAATCAGACAAATATAACATGCGGCTGCATTTTCATTGAGGGGTGCAAGGCTTCAAAGAAAGTGAATCATCCTAATTTCTTTCCTGAAGGGGAATCAACTTTAGAACGTGAACTGAACTCCTTTACTATTCTCTTCTCTGTTTCATAAAGTTTTATTATCCTCAACATATCAAACTCAATAATTTCATTTAGAAGTTGATAAGATACAAATGTAACAGGATAAAAAGTCACGTGTTCAACTCTTTACTCAAAAAAAAAAATCTTAAGAACTTATTTATTAGTTAAGTTTGATCGTTGAGATTTGCATCAAGGTTTCACTAAACTAAGTGCCCTTTTGGATAAACTTAGTTTGATTGCTGAAATATGCAGATTGATTTTAGCTTCATATGACGGTAGCATTCGCACTTACAAAGCATATTCTTTAGTTGGATTTGTTAAAAAAGAAATATTGAGACATTCACCTCGTCTATTACATTATGTAGCACCCATATGCATTTGGTTAACATTATTGATTCATTTATTTCCAGAAAATGTCTGAAAGAAATACTAAGAATCAAAAAAAGCTGATAAATTCACACACAGCAGGCAAAAAGAGTTTTGCTTTAATCCGCAGTAAATTGGTGTGTTCTCTTATTTATTATCTAAGCTTAACTTTCATTTAAGAAATTCCTGATATCTATTTTTATGTGACTAGAAAAAAGAAAGGAATATGTATCTGCTAAGGAGCTCTTTGTGGTCACAAGAACAAGAAAACCTAATCGTTTGTACAAGGCATTGAATGAGAACACAACTAGTAAAATTATACGAATACTTCTAATATAATTTTTATTAAGACAAATTATTTATTCTAAATTTTAATTTACAAGATTGCTTGTTGGATATGTTTTGTTAGGCTGAAATGGAGGAAATTGAAAAGTAAATCAGCACAAATGGTCAGTCTGTGGATGCATTTTCAGCTGTCATGGGTCCTCAACATTCGAAATGTCTAAGACTATATGGAGTGGGGGTTGCAAAGACAACTCTGAAAAAGAAAGTTGACAATTCTAAACCAACTTTAAATGCAACAAATGATGTAGTGCAACAAATGCAAGAAAGGATGCAAAAAATGGAGAAACAAATGGAGGAACAAAAGAGAACTATGCGACAAGAAGTTATTGTTGATGTAGTTGCACAACTTCAGCATACATCATTAATTGATCCTAACATACTAGCAGCGTTGTCCGTTCTTTCACCAAGAGAAGCTATTTCTGCTCAAACAGTTGAGCAAGGATGGTGTCGCTAAATCTCTGTTTAGACTATTTCTTCTTCTACTATTACTACTTTATCTTTCTTTTGCAACTCTACTTTCTCTTGACAGCAGAAAACATTAATACTCTTGGCTACACTTAAAGTGTATTTTCCGATCTCCTGGTAGACTAGTTTGTTAACTGAATTGATAGTGATTTGAGTTTTGTAAGCCAGCCCTCCTGATCATTGCCTAATGAATCTCGAGACAATTTCATATTTAGATTATATTACACGTACTTTTATAGCCTGAAAACTCTTTCTAGTGATTTTTTTTTTGAAATTATTGTATCTCCCCTAGCAAAGTTCTCTATTGTTGATTCTTTTTCTCGTTATAGCATTTTAATGTTTGTTAGACTGCGATAACATTTATGTTATAAGGGACTATTGAGTACGACCTTGTCGATTTTGTTATTACCTATTTATTCTGATTGTGACCTTGTCGGCCATTTAGTTAGCTGAGTATTTTCTATGATCAACCTAGTCGGCTATGAGTTGTTAAGTATGAGCTAACATCATTCTATATACCACTGTTTTAGGAGATCTCTCATTTGTCATTTGTTATGTCTATTTCAGTTCATTCTATCAACATATAGGGCCTCTAGAAATGTTCAGCTATTGAAGTGTTAGTGATGTACTGATGCTATTCATGAAATATTGTAAATTGTATCGTGCTATTCTGTAACCATCTATAATTTGTTGTCCGACAAAGGATTCAAAAATGGCTACAAACTGAATACTGTCGATGTGGACTAGATTTTTCAGCCTGTGAATGACCTTCTATGATCTAACACCTCTTATGTTTTAGAAAAGTGCTTCTGTGTTGATTTTGGAATGTGTTACCATTTTTTTGTAAATGGTTTGTGTTAGCAGACACCTCTTGTGAATTGCCTGTGTCATCATTTTTTGCTTTTCTTTTTTGAGAGGGTTGATTTTGGCTTATGTGTTTCCTCCCTTTTTTCCTAACCCTACTTCTTCCCCTACTTTTAGTGTCTAGCTAATATGAATCAGATTTTCCTGTAGCTTCAGTATTGTAACAATTATCCTATTCATGAAAATTGGTTTATCCTATCTGTGGACTGCTTTGATTGCTCTTGCAGCTAAGATTCCACCCCCAATAGCATACATACATTCTTCCGTCATCATAACGTAGTAGTCTTTTGATTTGAAGATGATTGCAAGCATTCCATTGTGTTTTGAATGTCTTGCAATCACTGCTTCTCTTCTATGGCGTACTTGGTTAACATGTTAGTCATTATAGGCAAAACAATGACATTGGAAATATGGATGGCAGGTATTGACTGTGTTTGTAATGATGGGGGTTAATAAGGATGAAAATTTCATCCTTGTACAAAAAGTGCCCTATATATAGACTATAAGTTTGATGTAGCTCGAAGATAGGCACACATCTGAGATAACATATCCCTGAAAGGTATTAAAATAACTGGAAAAAAAAGTGCATAAATACATGTTAGAAACTGAAATGTCCTTTTTTAATTCTGATCCTGAGATTAGGCCTGCCATCTAGATAATTCTTCAGTGCAACTTTCACTTGTCTAGGCAAACAAAACACCTCAGTAAAGAATGGGTCATGCTTCACCATGACTCCAACATTGGCTAGTAAATTAGCGACTTCATTAGCTTCTCTGAAACAGTGAGTTATTCTAAAATTGCCAGTCTTCATGATCTGTTAATAGTTGGATTTGCTCTTTCAATCTTGCTCAGTCTTCATGATCTGTTAATAGTTGGATTTGCTCTTTCAATCTTGCTGCACAACTCTTTCCAAGTTCCTCAGAAATTAAGACATAGAAAGTGTTTGTTAAGAATTAGAATCATCAATCTTTTTACCGATTCCGCAATTCTGTAAGTAGAAACCTTTGAGCCTTCAAATCTCGCTGCGCATCTAGTCTTCCAAATCTCCCAGCTCAAAACTGTAGGGAGGCATGCATTCTAAGACATGAGCAAATAGATATCACTTAACATGCTGGTCTATCAAATACTATATGATAGTTGCACAGACCAGTGATGAAAAGCCGGCCATGCTCTGTACTTGAATAGAGACTCTAGCTGGTATAATTTCCAGAAGCAATATACAAATATCTCCTGGAACTATGCTATTTTCTTAATGTCATTTGAAGCTTATTGAATTTGTATGCATGTTGTAGATATGTAGTGATAGCTTTAAAATATATCACTAAAGTCATTGAACATTTGCAACAAAATTGCTAAATTATTTTGTATTTTCATTAATTGTATGTAGGTGATGATATCGAAGGAGAAGAAAGTAGTACTGAAGACTTGACATAGGAGCTGAATTGAGTTGATGTTAACTTTACCTATGTTATGGAAGTCTGTTATTTTTGAAGATTGTGTGGTTATCTGTACATTTCGCCCTTTTTGAATGGCTAAAAATGTTTATATGTTTTGCTTTTATCGTTACTACGTACCCAATTGCAACCATGAGTCTTAGATTATAATTTTGGTAATGAAATATAACTTTTTCCCATGATCTTTTTATGTGTATTTTATGCTACAAAAGTATTGCAATAGCTCAATTAATAATATATGTGAAACCCATAGTACATATATGTTGGAATAGCCTAATATTAATCGTTGCAATAGCTTGATATTAATTGTTGCAAAAAATAAAGAATGTTGCATCACCCTGTAATAACTGTAGCAATAGACATTGAGCAACAATTATAATAGCTTAAAACTGATGCATTATCATATAATAATTGTTGCAATAGAATAAAATGGTTGTTCAAATAATTGTAGCAACAACCTATAAAGAACTGTTGCATAAAAATCTATCATGACGATACATAACCGTACCAATATGATGTTAACTGTCGGCAATGGACTGGAAATAAATGTGGGATTAAACTTTAGTGTGACGGTTCATAATCGTACCAATATAACTTTAACCGTTGGCAATTAATTAAGGACAAATTACAGAAATCCCATACTTTTAAGGCAAAATTACAATCTATCCCTTAAAAGTTTATAATTACAAAAATCTCTCAAACGGATATAATAATATAAACGTTGATACATTAATCTGATGCGCGAGATACGTTAATTGTTAAGTAAGATACATTACATTTTATACATGATACACTCATCTGATGTACATTTTATACATGATACACTAACTTGATGCGCGAGATACACTAATCTGATGCGCGAAAATGAGGAATTTTGGAGATTTATAAAACTTATAGGGGATAATATTAATAAGTAAACTAAAATGTGGGATTTCTGTAATTTTTCCATTAATTAATCCGAAAATTGTCGCAATAGGGCCATCTACTACTACAATTATTGTAACCGTCGGAAACAACTGTCGCAATAGATCTATTGCTACGCCATCTGTTGTAGCGATTGCCTAAACTGTGGCGTTAGAGCTACAGCAACAGTAGATAAGCCTATTGCTATGGTAACTTAACAGTGCCATTAGATCATATTTCTAGTAGTGTAAATACATATATTTGGTATCAAGATACATGCAAATATGCATAGATACACTAAATATTTGATACAAGATGCACAAGATCAAATTGATATCAGATACACTAGATTAGATTAACTTTGGATGCATAGATATATGCAATTAATATTGGATACACAAATTTATGAAACTCAAATACATTCTAAAGTACAAATACACAAGAAGGAAGGCAAGTGAGAGAGTCAGTATATCTCCGATACATATACATCACTTTTTCCACAGAGTATATAAAACAAATTATACCTATTTTAACCCGTATGTAACTGAGATACATATATGTTTTCCATCTGATACATGTATCGGAGAAGCAAGATTTTCCTGACAGAAAAAATTTATAATTAGCATCATTAATAATGTGTTTTGTGTTGTTTCCTCATATATTATTATTTAATGAGAACATTTCAGAATTAACAAACATAATAGATATAATAAGGCTCTATAACTATGATTTTGATAATTGCGCTTCATAGCTATAATTTTGTTTGCTATGAAGGTTATGGTTTGTATATTTCACGTAGTTTTTATATTTCGCTTGCCTTTGTATATTTTTCTTGTGAGTATACAAATAGGGTAAGTATATACAAATTCTGAATTTATACATTTAGAAATTTTTAGAACTCTGTTGTATATTTCACTTGCCAATAATAAACAGAGTAATTTTTTGTGAATTTTTCATATATCATATACAAATAGATAGGGTAAGCATATATAAATTTTAGATTTATACAATCAGGAACTGAATTATACGAAATTTTGATTTATACAATCAAGCGAATTATACAAATTAGGTGAATTATATAAATTAAATGAACAACAAAATTTGGGAAAATTATGGTATGAATCACAATTTTCCAAAACAGTTGATATAGCATTTTATATCGTTTAAATGTTTACTATTCTGCACAATGTTTTACAATATAAGACACTTCTTTTCTTAGCTTTTAGCCCATGCCTTTAGATGGATCAACTTGAATTGTGCCCAAATGACTATGTGAGTCCATTCGGCCCACCAAATTAATCCTTATGTCTTAAGAGGTTTGGAAAAATTATTGAAATATACATTTTATGCTTCCCTTATTTCTAATATTTTCTTCTATTTCTAAAAATCTCTAAAATCCCTTATTTCTCTCCTAATTCTAAATTATTTTATAATGTATCCGAGCTAATTTTTAGTATATCCGAGCTAGTTTTTAATGTATCCGAGCTACATATTATGTATCCGGTTTATTTTATAATGTATCTGAGCTACATATTATATATCCGATTTGTTTTACTTTTTCAAGTATTAATGTAATTACAAACTAAATAGGAATAGATTGTAATTTCATATTAAAATTATGTGATTCCTAAAATTTATACTTGAGTAAATTTGGGCTTATTATGAGCTTCATCTTAAATGTAGCCCACATATCTTTGTGTCTAGAAGGAATATTACTATGTTCATAATTTCTAGGTATAATTTTTGGTATAAATTTCTTCTTCATGTGTAGTAATAGACACACATACAATATTTTTTTATTGATTTTTCATAAACCCTTGATCTTCAACACCTTTGGATATTTTTGAATATAATCATATAAATAAAGGACTTGAGAATTATATTGTACAGACTTCAAAAGAAGAAGAAACTTATTCTATATTGCTCTCTTCTACTATATTGTTTCTCTCATTCTTCACATTATTATTTGGACTTGAATTATCAAAAGAGCATCATTTTTATTAAAATTTTAAAAAACTAAGGATGTATGATTTTGATCGTAAATAAATTTGAAAATTTATAGTTGTCACATAATTAAATAGGTAGTGGAAACATTTCTAGGAATAATAACCATAGAAATTAATTTGATAAAATTAAGTAACTATTTTTAAAAGGCAAAATAAAAAAATAAATAACGACTATGATGTTCAATGATTAGAAAGGTAGAAACAGAGTGACCATCTAAATTTTTAACTATTAATATTATATGGTGATACATTCTTATTATTAATCTTTTTAACTATAAATTAACACATGATTTTTAGGGCCCCAAATTTCTTTAATTGATGAAATCTGAACTTGATGATCAGATTGAGAAGAAATGGAGAATGGAGAAGAAGAATAGAGAGAATTGATAACTTCTCTTTAGGAAATCTTCACATGTATTGAATGAATTACTGTACATACTATTCTCACATGTATATAAACACATCATATCTAACTAACTAACATGATAGCTGGCCTAACTAATTAACAGCTAATCTGTAAGTAACTAACTGATTTAGCTACAACTAATTACAACTTGTAAGTGAAATTAAGTTATGTAATTCCTGTAGTTTCAATACTCCCCCTCAAACTAGGGCCTAAGAAAACATTCAGAACACCTAGTTTGGATAATAGGATTCATGTTGAGCTCTTCCCAAAGCTTTAGTCAATAAGTCTGCCAGTTGTTCATGTGAAGGAACATACACTGTCTTGATTAAGCCCTGCTGAATCTTCTCCCTGATGAAGTGACAGTCTATTTCGATGTGCCTAGTCCTTTCATGAAACACCGGATTTGCTGCTATTTGGATGGCTGCTTTGCTGTCACAGTATATAGATGTTGGTCCTTCAACCTGAATCTCCAATTCCTTAACCAGATTAGTAACCCAAACTACTTCAGCTGTCAAGCCTGCTAAACTTCTATATTCAGCCTCAGCTGAGCTTTTAGAAACTGTTGCTTGCTTCTTGGATTTCCAGGCAATGAGTGATTCACCAAGCTTGAGAAAATAACCTATCACAGATCTTCTAGTGTGTGGACATGAAGCACAATCAGCATCATAATAACCTGTTAGTCTCATGTCCTTTTCTGATGACATTAACAATCCCAACCCTGTTTGAGTTTTAATATACCTTAGGACTCTTAATGCTGCATTCCAATGTTGTATTGTAGGTCTCTGCATGAATTGACTTAATGTTTGCACTGTATAAGAAATATCAGGTCTAGTGATGGTTAGATAGAGTAGTTTTCCAATCATTCTTTGGTATTGTTGTACATCTTCAAATAGTTCAACAAACTCATTTCCCCCATTACCATCAATCATCTCAGCTATAGTCAGCTTCATGTTACAATCCAAAGGAGTTAAAGCCACCTTGCCTCCTGTCAGACCAGCTTCTGCTAACAATTCTAGAGCATACTTCCTCTGATTCATCAGAATTCCCTTCTTAGACCTGCTGAATTCAATTCCCAGAAAAAATTTTAGTTCTCCCAAGTCTTTAATCTTGAAGGACTGATCTAGCACCCTTTTGGTATCCTGGATCAATTGTGTATCGTTACCAGTGATGAGCAAATCATCCACATAGACCAGTATGATTACCATCTTGTTCCCTTGCTTCTTAGTGAATAAAAAATGGTCTAAAGGACTCTATTTATACCCTGAGATTACCAATGCTTCCGTTAGTTTGAAGTTTCATTGTCTAGATGCTTGTTTTAGTCTATACAAAGACTTAACAAGCTTACAGACCATATGTTTCTCCCCATGAATCTTCAAACCTTTAGGTATTTCCATAAAAACATCTTCCAACAAATCCCCTTAAAGAAAAACATTCTACATATCCATTTGGAATAAGGGCCAATTTTCAGCAGCAGCCAATGCAATAATAATTCTTACTGTCACCATTTTCACAACTGGAGAAAAAGTTTCTTGATAGTCAATCCCAGCAGTTTGATTGTATCATTTAGTGACGAGTCTTGATTTGTACCTTTCCACATCACCATTAGCTTTGTATTTGATCTTATATACCCACTTGCAACCAATGACTGAGTGACCAAGAGGTAAATGAACCAGTTTCCAAGTCCTATTGTCTTCTAGAGCTTGCAATTCTTATTTCATAGCATCAACCCATTTTGTATCTATGACAGCCTCCTCATAAGTGGAAGGTTCAATTCTTGTGCATATTTTGGCTATGTATGCATGATATGGAAAAGAGATATGCTGGTAAGAAACATAGTTTGCCATAGGATGAGGAACTGATTTGGTAACTTTGGTGCCAATATGATAATCCTGATGCCATCGGGGTGGTGCAGTGATCCTTGCTGATCTTTTTGGAGCAACATAAGGAGCAGGTGGAGGCAAATCTGATGGAGGATTTATATTTATGAAAGCATCTCTTGCTGCACTATCTTGGGATCTCTCATTATTATCATTGAAGTCTACTGAAGGTTCATCATGAATCAAGGTCTCATCCTCACTTTCATCCAAATAAGAAGGGACAGTAGGCAAAGTAGAAGGATAGAGTAAATTCTGTGATGATCCACCTTTAAATGGAAACTCATTTTCATAAAAAACTACATCTCTACTAACAAGAAATCTTTTGTCATGTAGATCAAAAAGAATATATCCTTTTTGTGTTGTGGAGTATCCTAACAAAGCACAAGCAGTAGCTCTAGGTGAGAATTTGTCAACTTTGACGACTTTAGTTGCATAGCACAAACAACCAAGTACTTTCAAATGTGCAATTACAGGTTTGTGTTTATGAAACAACTCATATGAAGATTTTCCTTTAACCACTGGTGTAGGCAACCTGTTTATCAAATAAATTGCAGTTAGAACACATTCACCCCAAAACCTGATAGGAATAACTCCTTGGAATCTGAGAGATCTAGCTACCTCTAGTATATGTCTATGTTTCCTTTCCACAACACTATTTTGCTATGGTGTGTGAGGACAACTACTTTGATGTATGATTCCTAAACATTCAAACAAAGTGTTGCATTCTTTATTAAAAAACTCACTCCCATTGTCAAATCTAAAAATCTTCACAGAGGCTGCAAATTGAGTTTTTATCATTGATAGAAACTTCTCCAAAACAGTGATAACATCTGATTTCAATCTTAGCAAATACAACCATGTCATTCTGCTGTTATCATTCATTAATGTCAGAAAATATCTAAAACCATTGTGAGTAGCTGTTTTATAGGGACCTCATACATCCAAATGCACCATATCGAAAGATACTACTACTTCTAGTACAACTCAAAGAAAATGGTAGCCTAGTTTGTTTTGCCAGAGGGCATACTTTACATATATCCCTAATGATGTTGTCCTGTCCTTCCAGTGTCAATGACATCTTCCTGAGAACATTCATAGATGGATGACCCAATCTTTTGTGCCACAGCATGTCTTCTCCAGCATTTTATACATTAACAGCCATTAACTTTGGTCCTTTATTGGTGTCATGATGTTTATTGTTGTTTAGCAGAATGTAAAGACCTCTAGTTTCCTTACCAATCCCCTTCACTTTCCCAGTGAAGAGGTCCTGAAACACACAAAATTCAGGGAAAAATCTGATTGAACACTGCAATTGTTTAGTGAGTTGTGACACAGACAATAAATCATACTTAAAATTAGGCACCACCAACACATCTTTTAAGACATCTCTACCATCCCACTTATACTTTCCAACATGAGAAATTGTGGTGGTTTGTCCATTAGGTAGATGAACTAGCTTTCTATTTGGCAATACACATATGTCAAACAATGCATTTAGATCTAAGGTAATATGCTTAGTTGCTCCTGAATCCACTATCCAGTGTCTGTGAACACTATCATTATTACTAGCTACCATAAAAGTATATGCAATACTTGTCATATGAGCTTCATCTTTTGTATCGGTTAGTGGTTCTTTAGTGCACTTCTCCCTACTCAACAATTTCAGTATCTGACTATACTGCTCCTCTGTAAATACAAGCTGCTCCATGAGATATTGCATGTTCTGCACACCTTGGCCTTGCACAGTTGCACTAAAAGGATCATCACAGTCAACAGCATGCGCCATCCTTGTTCCACCAGACTTCTTCCTGAACTTAGGATGACCAGGAGGGTACCCAACTACTCTGTAACAAGTCTCCTTGGTGTGCCCTTTCAATTTGCAAACCTCACATTGCAAGGTATAGTTTCTTTTGTTCCTTTAAGAAACATTCTGGATGTTGTAATCAACATTATTCCCAGCTTGCTGATAACAACCATAACCACTACTTCCTAGATTAGTGTTTTGTGAATTATAGTTAGATCTACCAGAGCTTGGACTTCTTACATAGAGAGCAGTCAATGATTCACCCAATTCAGTTTCTGAATACGAACCTGCTATTATTCTTTGACTTTCATCAGCAATGATCATTGAGTAGGCTTTATTTAGGGACGGTAAAAGGGTTATCATCAGTATTTGAATCCTTTGTTGGCAATAGGACTCATTCAATCCCATTAAAAAAAGCAAATAGACACATATACTGCAGATGACTAGCATACATCTTCGACTTATCACAATCACAAGAAGGTGGAGGAACAAGTGCGTCAAACTCATCCCAAAGTACAAGCAATCTGGTAAAATAAGCAGATACAGATGAAGTACCTTGAGAAATTGTACAAATTTTTCTATGCAATTGATAACCTCTTGATCCATCAATTTTGTCGAATCTCTCCTTCAAATCAGCCCAAACAATTGTTCCATCTATAGCATACACAATCCCACTCATGAGCTCCTTTGACACAGAATTGAGAATCCAGGACAGAACGAAAGCATTACATTTCTCCCAATGCTCTTCTAAATCGCTTCCATAATCACTTTTCTTACAGGTTCCATACATGAAACCCAGCTTGCTTTTAGCTCGGAGTGTGAGAAGCATCGATCTACTCCAAACTGCATAGTTTTCCACTCTTGTGAGCTGAATGCTTGTCAACAGTGATCTTGGGGTATCAGATTGATGAAGATACAGGGGATGATTTCGTTGTTTCTCAATAGTCTCAATTGTGTCTTTGTTCCCCATGATTTTGTGAAAATTGCAGAGATGTTTTAGCAAGGATCGATAAACAGACTTGAATCAATCTTCAATTCTCTGATACCATGATGAAATCTGAACTTGATGATCAGACTGAGAAGATATGGAGAATAGAGAGAATTGATAACTTCTCTTTAGGAAATCTTCACATGTATTGAATGAATTACTGTACACACTATTCTCACATGTATATATACACATCATATCTAACTAACTAACACGACAGCTGGCCTAACTAATTAACAACTAATTTGTAAGTAACTAACTGATTTAGCTACAACTAATTACAACTTGTAAGTGAAATTAAGTTATGTAATTCCTGCAGTTTCATTATTAATGTAGAGATTTTTTTCAATATGTTTTTAATAAAATATTATTGAAGCATTTATAGCCGCTATATTCTTGTTAAAAGTGACGTCTTAAGGATTTAAATATCTAATCAAAATACTAGACTTGTTATTCGTTATCATAGATATTTTTTTTTTAAATGTACCTATATGACAACATAATAATAATATTATTATTTATTATAAAAAAGACGTATCATTGCTAAAATGAAAATTAAGAATTTCTTGTCAGGTGCTATCATCATATTATAATGTTTATTTCGACGTCAGAGTAGACGAAATTAATTATCTTTCTGGATAAATGAACTGTTCTTTCACCTCGTTCTACTTTCTTAGGAAAATGAGAAAGATGACAAGTAGTCTCTACTTCCGGCCCTTAAAATTTGAGTAAAGCTAAGATAATTTTAGAAAAGTATATTATCTCTCAACTCTTAAATGCTAATAAAAAAAGTATCTAAATTACAAATCAAACTTTCACTCATTATATACTACGTACCCAATCGATCAATATTTGATATATTCTATGACAATTTAATTTAATGGTGTACACAGATTTTTGCGTAATTATAATTATAAAACACAGATGCTGTCACGAAACCACTAATTATACAAACCCTCTAATACATTAATCATATACTTTTTGTTGATTAATCTCCTTTACCACTTTTTGGTTAATATTCATTTCCCAACTTGCATCTCCATGCAGTCGTACTAGCTTGAGTGAGAATTTTGTTTGTTCGAATTATTGGAAAACGCATTAAAATTGAAAAGGCCATGACATGGATAAAGTGTGGAGCTAGAGAGGGGTCATTTGATTCAAAAAAAATTTGACGAAAAATTATATTATTTATATACGATTAAATTATTTATCATGTATATATATTATATATGAATTTCTTTTGATTTCTTTGAATATTTATTTTTTCATATTTTAAATTTCTTTAGTAAAAATACTAATTCCGACACGTATTTATCACAGCTAAGATCAAAACAGGACCCCGACAGTCATACGTTGAACTCCATGTCAGTACAAACTCACATATGTAAAAAGTACGTGTAACCCTGTTTAATGATATTGACTATTCATCGTTTTGTAGTCCCACGTGTATTCAAAATCGTAATACATAAATATGTCGTTCAATTTAATTTTTATTAATATTTTTTAAAATTTTAGATGTGTATAAAGTTGAATAACAAGACACAATGTCTTACATGACATATATAAATCGGTTTGAGTATGTATCTTGCACGAATTGTTACGTAGGATGCCACGAAGGACGTGTGTTTACATGTTGATCAATTTTGTATAAATAAACACTTAAATGTGTATAAAGTTGAACAAATAAACACCAATGTCTTCCCTAACATATACGAATCAGTTCGAGGATATATCACGCGAATTCCTACATAGGACACCACGAAAGACGTGAGTGTTTAGTCTTTACTTGTTCAACTTTATATAAGCTAAGTAGACACTTAAATTTATATTTATAAATTTAAACAAACAGACACAAGTAACATCTTACATGACATATACAAATCAGTTCGAGTGTATCTCACGTGAAATATTGCTACGTAGGGCACTAAGAAGAACATATGTGTTTACTTGTTCAACTTTATACAAGTTCAAGTGTCTACAATCATGCATATCTATAATCGAAAGTCATATCTATATGTCAGTTAAGATCAGGTTATAGGACATATATATATGCCGATATATATTCTAACTGTACAAAAGTAACTAAAGTTGGCTATGTACTAGGACGTACCTTATGTCGTGGTAGTGCATGAATAATATATAGTAGTCATTCTCACAAAGTGACTAAATACAGAACATGTTTTAAGTCCATATCCAAACTAAAGTTATTGCTCTTGGCCTGCACCTAACCATTCACATATATACATATATTGGAGTACACAACATGTCCCATGTAGAATAAAAGTCAGGCATATAGAGACATAAGTAACTATTAAGACTCAATTCAACGGCTTATAACAAGAAAAAGAAAATATGGAAGTGCCTATCCTTATAAACGGAACATGTAATGTGTGAATTTGAATTTAGTTAAATCCCGATATAAATACTAAATATCAAGTGAGAAATAATCCCCCTAAACTTACACATCCTTAATTAAATCCACCTCTGAGTTTCATCGATAATAGGAGGCAGGTGTTCAATATCGCATAATCTAGATTCGTATAGCATAAGATTTCATTTGGGGGAAGCGCTTCGCCTTGATCTTGCCATACGAACGTAATTAAGTAATTGTCGTTCTATAAGACCATAAAGAAAATGCAATTTTTTTGTTTTTCCTCTAGACAAATATGATATATGAGATTTTTTTCTGAAATATGATTGGTTTCTAAGACCACTTCCATTCCTAGGCTTTTTATTAGTTAGTCCTAGTAAAGCCCCCTGGCATTATTTCTTTTTAACAAGGTCCTCAATAATATAAAAACTTCTTATTTAAGGATATTTTCACACTCAAGGCTCGAATTTGAAAATTGAAATCTCTAGTTAAGAAAAACGTAGCTTCATCCACTATATCACATTTGTTGATAATATTATGAATATGTTAGGCGCCAAATGAAAAATATTTTTTAGAAAATATTCGACAAGAAACAATCCAAAAGTGGTCTAAAGATACCCTGCCGACATAATAAATTTACCTAGCCTTCAAATTAATTCTAGTAAATATTTTGTTTACTTTTGATATATATCCAACTTAGATGAGAGGTAAAATATACTAGTACTACTATGTTTCTTGATAATTAATACCATTAATTAATCAGTCAATGATGTGCTAAGAATTTAAAATAATTCATGAGTACGTAAAAAAGATTACAGAATAATATTGATCGTAAAAATATAATGTTTTATATTTTTGGTTGCTTCTCTACTTGGTAGTGACTTTATTATATAAACATGTCTCTTCTATTAGATCGAGATTAAACTCTGTGATTTCAGTCTTAGTAATATAACTAATTCTAAGTTATGTCAATGTTTAAACGTTATTGTTGACTTGATCATTCTCGCTATCTTTATCTTGCATATCATCTAAGATAGTTTGAAGATTTTAAGTTTATAAGACATATAATTATGAATTGATCGAGAGAGGGGAGAAAGATGAACTAATTATTTTAAATATTTTTACTTTGAAAATTTTGACTCTAATACGTACTATTCATAGTATTTTGCAACTTTGAGTGAATTGTTTTAAGTTTGAATTATTGGACAGCTCATGACAAACAAAGAAAAGAAGACAAACACTAAACCAAAAAATAATACAGTAATAATTAAAAAGGTATATATTATCAACTTGCATGACATGCATTTGTTAAGAAAAAGGAACTCGTCCTCATATTAGAAGTGCATGTAATTCCCTTTAATGATATTGACAAATCATAATTTAATTTTGAGAAATATCATAGTTCAAAAGATATTTTAAGCGTAAGGACAATTAACTTTATGTTGAACTAAAAATAAAAGTATTTGAAGTTGATAATATCATTATTGTGTTTATTCAACTCAGGTACAAAAGTCACTTAATTAAATATACAAATACATAAGTGGGAATATTCATGGAGAACTTACATAAATTCTATTAGTTTAGGAGCTAATTACTTATATACACTTTAATTTATAATATTATATATTTTATCAGATTTTGGGTTTTTCATATACATTCAGATACATACATGGGGTCAAATTTAGATGTAATTTGTTCTAGATATATTGTATCCAAGTGGATTCACATGTATCTGGGATACATAACGAATCTCGCTCGCCTCTCTCCCATCTCGCTTGCCATTCTCTCATATATTTGGTATTCCAGTACATATGAATAACGCCAGATACATACAAATACATGTATATATCTAGTATGTATCTAGTGTGATTCACATGTATTTGGGATACATACGAATCTCGCTCGCCTCCCTCCCATCTCACCCACCTATCTCCCTATTTTTATGTATTTAATAGCAAAAATACATATATATAAGTGTATTTTCCTCAATATATGATAGAAAACTCTTAATCAGTGTTAATATACGTAATATTTTGAAAATATAATTAATAATAGTATATATAATAGTGAAGTATATCTAATTATGTAGTTTTTTCAATATTCATCAATAGAAGCTCCCTGACCGTTTTACACAAAAGGGTCATGACGACATTCATCTGTTTCATGACCTTGCATGCCTAAATGAGAGGCGCAACGTTTAGCTGGATCAAAATAATAAAACATATATATGTCATGTTAGATGGGTTATACTGAGTTCTAAATTAATAATTTTTAGATGTCAGATGAAATTTATATATATACTAGATAAGCCTCGCCGTGTAGAGTACGGGTCTAACATTTTCAATTTAAAGATATTACATTTTGGTTTGTATAATATGAAAATTTTATGACATAACTTTAAGATTTGTCTCATTTTGAAAAAAATATTTTTTGTGTCAAAATATGATACTAGCTCTATTTCATATTAAATGAATTTGTGAGGCAATACATACATATTAAGAAAAACATTTAAGGACATAGTTTAAAACATATTTTCCATAATTTCCCTTTTGTGAGATCATATACATAACTTTGTAAATAGTGTAATTTATCTCCTATAAAATATAAAACATCTTTAAAGGAAAGTGCAAATATTAAAAAGAATGAAACATTTAGCTTAAACTTTGAATAATTCAATTATTTTAAATAATAAAAGAAAATCCAAAAATATCACTTAATATATGATGGAGGGAGTAGTAAACTTGGTGGATTGTCCAAAGTTCTAATGAATCAGCACTTGCACAAAGTCCTATACATATAAATCTCAAACAACACACCTTAACTTAATTTAAGTCATATTATCTTTCTAAATTATTTTAAAATGGAATAGATACACCTAAATGCTGACGTTTCATAGAGAATGTGCACTTTCTCTTGAAAGCAAGTGATGAACAACAACAAAAAAATAGACACATATCCTTTTATAATTGATTTATTTACAACTAATTACGCATAATTATTGACATAAAAACTTATATATTTTAATGATTTTTATTTTTTTCTTTATTAAATATTTTAATTTCCCTCTTCACTTTAATTTTTAATTTTTTTTCTCTTTTATTAATTTTTTGATCTTGTCAATTTAAATTATGAGATCTAATCTATGGCATTGTGTAACTATCTATTTTGAGATATTATTCTTTTAGAGCAGATTTGACGATATGCTTTACGTAAATTAGTCTAACTGGATAAATTTGCTAGTTTTTAAAAATTAATGGACATAAATTATATTTAAAAATACATTCAATTTAAATATTATTTTTATAAGAAATATGATCAAACACAACTCTAATTTTAACTTTAAAATTTTAAATAAAATCAATGGTATTTAATTTTCATAACTAAGCGCTTTTAATAAATATCATATGCTATCCTCTTTTAAAATTGAATAAGAGAAATAGGCAAGTTAAAAAATAGAGAAAAAAAATTGTCAACTAACATACATGGGGTCAAATTTAGATGTAATTTATTCTAGATATATTGTATCCAAGTGGATTCACATGTATCTGGGATACATAACGAATCTCGCTCGCCTCTCTCCCATCTCGCTTGCCATTCTCTCATATATCTGGCATTCCAGTACATATGAATAACGCCAGATACATACAGATACATGTATATATCTAGTATGTATCTAGTGTGATTCACATGTATTTGGGATACATACGAATCTCGCTCGCCTCCCTCCCATCTCACCCACCTATCTCCCTATTTTTATGTATTTAATAGCAAAAATACATATATATATATAAGTGTATTTTCCTCAATATATGATAGAAAACTCTTAATCAGTGTTAATATACGTAATATTTTGAAAATATAATTAATAATAGTATATATAATAGTGAAGTATATCTAATTATGTAGTTTTTTCAATATTCATCAATAGAAGCTCCCTGACCGTTTTACACAAAAGGGTCATGACGACATTCATCTGTTTCATGACCTTGCATGCCTAAATGAGAGGCGCAACGTTTAGCTGGATCAAAATAATAAAACATAAATATGTCATGTTAGACGAGTTATACTGAGTTCTAAATTAATAATTTTTAGATGTCAGATGAAATTTATATATATACTAGATAAGCCTCGCCGTGTAGAACCACAACAATTAAAGATTAATAAAGCATGCACAAAAAGTGACTCATTTCTACCTATCAAAATTTAGAACCAAAACAATTAACTAATGGCTCTAACCATACATGTTGATACCAACTTTCTAACTCATGCTTCTATATAGGTAGAATATATAGAGGTAGTCAAACAATTTTTACTACTATGAAGTTAATTAGATTCCTCAGTAGTACAATGAATTTAAATTTATATACAAGCTAGTAATACTATACAACAATCTATCAGCCTTCTATAGTTAACTAGCTCTTCAATATTATCTCAATATATTAATCATTCCTTTTCTTTTAGTATATATGTCAAAAAAAAAAATCATAACATGTTTTTATTTTATACAATTTAGAAATAATTAAATTTTAAATTTCTTATTTTATTTTTAATGATACTCAACATTTTTAGTCACACAAATATAATATATGTCCTCTAAATTAGTAATTAATTAATCTTCTAGTAGTTACGCTGATGAATAATCGACAACACTGAATTCTACTTTAATTAATTAATTGATCATTGATAAGTTGTGTGAGAGAGTAAAACAAAGTTAAGTAGATGAAAAGACCGTTATAAAAGTGATTCAAACTTTTATTGTATTCTTTTATATTAGTCATCTAGATAACCTTACGGATTTTAGGAAACAACCAAACACTGAAAATAAACCAAAAATAGGACTAATTGCAATCTCTGTAAATTCTACCAATAAAATATCTGCATAATTTTAAATTAATGTGATGTGACATTATCTTGTTTCTAGTTAAATCCACACCATTCACACAATTAAAAGCATCCATATACTTTATAGTTAGCTCGCTTATTTTTATTATCAGCTTCCAATATGAAATTTTGTTTATAGATCGAAGATTCTTTTGTCAAACTAAATACCATATGAGACCATTATCAGAAAATTCATGGACACTTACTAGGAAATTTTACAATTTAACATCTTTATCATCCGTATATTTATGGCCACCAACGTCATTTAAAATCTTCAAATGAGATCGTTCTTGCACTCGGGATATAAAGACAAGCGATAAATTTAGACCTAACTCAACCTTAAAAGTTATTATTCTCTTTATCAAACATGCATATCCAATTACGAATGGACTAGAAATCCAAGCTCTAAACGATTCATTTTGGCTTCAAAAGCAAGGACTTCAAAATTTCTATATATCTAATTCATTGAAATTTCATCCAATAAAATGGAAGAAGTATAAATTTCCAAAATAAAAAATAGAAAAAGCTTAAAGTGAGAATTAACCTAGACCACGTAAGGAGAGAAAAAATCTTTCTCTCGATCAATGTGGGACTTAACACTCTTCCACATGTGAAAAGGCGTAAACATAACACAAGAGCCCAAACATTGAAAAAAATACAATAGTAGGCAACAAATAAGATAGGTCTATTTTAATACAGCAATAAAGAAAGAATAAGATAGGTCTATTTTAATACAATAATAAGATAGGTCTATGTTAATTGGTCTATTTTGCATTGAAGGTTCAGTTTTCCTAGCTCAAATACAAAAGCTACCTCGTGAAACAAGAATTGTCCAATTCCAATTACAGAGATCATAACTCATTTCCTTACAACAAACTCAATTGAACTTCCACTTGAATATCCTTGAAGACAAACTTCCAATGTTGTTTATTGCACATGATGTTCCATTAATAGTATTTTTCAATGATGTTTTTTTCTTGATAACTTTTAAAATATAGTACCCTTTTAAAGTACTTATCTAGCTAGATGACCGTAAGTATTTTAGGAAACAACCAATCATCATATCATATATAACTAAAAGTGGAAACAAAAAATATTGAAAGTTGAAATATCATTTTGTTCCAACACCAAATTAAAATATAATAAATATTTAGTTAATTACATGTTTAAATATTAGTGACAATCAATTACTACATTGAGTAAATGGAGAGTTACATGTGTTCAAAGGATGATTTTTCACTCTTCTAGATTATAATGGAGGTGCATTGCATAGATTTAATATTTTTAAAGTTGTTCTCTTTTATCTATTTTGGCCCTTTGAAACCTTCAAATATTTAATTTAAAACTTTGTGATGTCTTTTGATATTTCTCTATTTTTATCTAATATAAATTCATCTTTTTTATTTCATAAAACTCACATCCAAAAATTATCCTTTTCATTTTATAGTTAAAATAGTGAAGTCTTCAACATCTAAAGTATATGATATCTACCTTAGTCTGATTATATATCACTTTATGAAAATCAATTGATTTTTCTATTTGATTCAAGCTTTAGTCTCACTCGATGAAAAAGACTTTTGAATTTTGATTGAATATGAGAGGTGTCGACAAAAACTTGGAAAATTATGTGCTGATTTTTTATTTCTTTTTCCATTTATATAACGTTATGATTAAAGTCTTAAGAAGGATGCGTATGTTATTTTTTTCTTCTATGTTTATTTTTTTTATATTTCTCTATTAGTCTTCTTTAATTTATTTTTCTATAAAAAAAAATTATTATCATAACATTTATTTGAGATTGTTGCATTTTAGTAATCATTACAAATTACACGCATGTTTTCATTGAATTTTAATCGTCCTAATGAATTTATAAAATATTGCATAGGACACACGTGCAACGCACGTGTTCAGAAACTAGTAATTAAAAATAAAACAAAAATAGGAATTAAAGCATTTCTTACCCATTGGCACACAAGATTATGGACACTCAAATAAATCATCTGATCATGGAATAATTGCAGGTCAAATTCGCACCATTCACATAATTTAAAGCATCCACATACGTTGTAGTTACAACTTATTTTTCTTATCAACTTCCAAAAATAAAGTTTGTTTATAGATTCAATGATTTTCTCATTGAACTAAGTACCACATGGGATTAATTTTCAAGAAAATCATGGACTTATGTGAAAGTTTATTGTGTGACATCCTATCATTCTTATATTTATGACCACCAACGTCCCCACTTTATATGTACATAGTTTATTTATCTTATCAATTTCTAATGTAGGTCTTTGTTTGCATAAATGCATCTTCAATTCCAACAACAAAGAAAAGAAAACAGACATTTATTCAAAATCTTCAAATGAGGTCGTTCTTGCAATCGGAATATATAAATAATCGATAAATCTTGGACCTAACTCAATTTCTAAGGTTATTATTGTTTTTATCAGACATATGCATATCCAATTACGAACAGACAAGAAATCCAAGCTCTACGCTATTCATTTTGGATTCAAAAGCAAGGACTTTGCGATTTTTATAAATCTATTTCATTGAAATTTCATCCAATAAAATGGAAGAACTATAAATAACCAAAATAATAAATAGGAAGAAAAAAACAAGGTGAGAATTGACCTAGACCAAGAAGAGAAACATTCTTTCTCTCAACCAACGTGGCACTTAACACCTTCCACATGTCCAAGAGCATGAATAACATAACACGGGAACCCACCTAGACCAAGAAGAGAAACATTCTTTCTCTCAACCAACGTGGGACTTAACACCTCCCACATGTGCAAGAGCATGAATAACATAACACGGGAACCCAACATTATTAAATACAATAATAAGTAATGATGTGTCAATTTTTCATTGGAGTAAGATAAAGCGATGTGCTTTTACTAAACTCGTTATAAAGACAAGAAATAAACCATCACCCTAGCTCATGAGATCAGAATTGCCCAATTTCAGTTACGGAGATCAAAACTAATTTCCTCAACCAGTATGAGACTTTTTACAATGAGCAACAGCATCCTCAATTGAACCTTCACTCTCTGAAGTAAAACTACTTCTCTTGGAGAAATTCAACTCATAATTGGAGTTAAAGGAACAATCAAATGATGACCTTGAAGAAAAATTAGTTGAAGAGAATGACCTTGAAGAACTTCCATTTCTTGATTTTTGTTGCCACTTGAATGACCTCGAAGACACACTTTCAATGTTATTAGTATTTTTTAATGGGATTATTTTCTTGGAAACATTCATGTCTTTACTAGAACAACAATTCCCATTTCTACAAGAAGATTTACTAAACAAAGATTTGAGCTTTTGAGTGATTAAAGAATGTTTAATGAACTTAATCCACACTTTCTTAGGACTTATTTTATGATCATTTGGACTAAGTTCAAAAGATTGTGATGGTGAACTAATGGTGAAATTGATGGTGGAGCTCGCGAGTAGGTTGATCCGTTTGCCAGAACCAAGGGGTCTTTCTGTAGAAACCTCCACGCAAAAGCTATCTTCTAAATCTTCAAAGAGTTGTGTTTGAAGGATTTTTTGGTGAAGAGGAAGGAGTCTGCCTCTATAAAAGAGTTCATCAGCAGGGGAAGTTGTGTTATAATTGGTAATTGAAGCCATTTGGAACTCAAATTCTCTGTTTTGAGAGGCAGAGTTTACTTCAATGTCTATGTATTCTTCTTCACCTAAGTGGTTTATTGGTGATGGAAGAGGATTTTTGGCCATTTTAATAGGAAAAAAATGTGTGTATTTTTGAAGTTTAGATGGTGTCAAGAGAGATATTGGGTGAATATTAGTTTCACCCCTATATATATATTGGATACGTGGAAAACAAACGAACAAGAAACAACAAATAAACAAAAGATAAAAGAACAGAACAATAAGATAGGATTTAATTGACAAGCTGAGCTCAATGACAAAAGGCTCTGCCCAATCCTCTAAAGTATATGGTGATTGGACGAGTTATAATTTCATCGATTACTTTGACACTCCTAATCATAATGAACGATTTAAGTTGAGCCGATTCGGAAGCTTGTTATACACAAATATCTTATGGACATGTAAAACATATTATGAAATAATATAATGCAGTTTTCTCTCGAAAAATAAAATAAAATCGAAAGCGTGTTTGTTGAGTTTCAAGAGGTTTGAAGAAAATTTGGGCTTATTGTGAGCTATGCAACCCCATTTACCTTCAGCCCATCACGCTTAAATATCTCTCTCAAGCTTTTAGATTGAGTCTTTTCTTTGAAAACTTACGGAAATCTCACTAGTTTAGGAGTTAATTGCTTAGATACATGCTAGCTTAAAATATTACGAATTTTATCAGATTTTGGTGCGTTCAGATACATGTATCTTAGAATACGTGGATTCAAAATTAGGTGTAATTTATTCTAGAAACATTGTATCCAAGTGAATTTGCATGTATCAGGGATACATAACAAATCTCGATCGCCTCCTTCCATGTCACTCGTCACTCTCTTATGTATTTGGTATCCCAAATACAAGTGAATCACACCAGATACATACAGATACATGTATCTAGTGTGATTGACATGTATTTGTGATACATGACTATCTCCCTCCTCGTCTCGCTCACCTCTCTCCCTATTTTAGTGTGTTTAGAAGAAAAATACATGTATTTAGGTGTATCTTCCTCAATATATGATAGAGAACTCTCACACTATTACTATTTGTTAGACGTTGAGGGTATATGTGCATCATTTGTTAGGTGGTGCAAATATATATGTACACCACCTAATCAAACTAAGATACGTAAATCTTTCCATCTCTCTCCCATTTTTTAAATTTACGTATCTTAGTTTGATTAGTACAAAGTTCTAAAAAAAATTAAAGAAAGACTTTAAAATTTTATTTTCTTAAGCTTAAAAAAATGCGGCTTGCAAAGTATAATCTCGATAATTAATTTATAAATACGCTTTAAAGGTCCCCGAAGTATAAAAAGCACGTGAAATAATATCAAAATCCCACAACTTATCATAATGTATACCAAATATACCTTTTATGTTTTGTTTGTTTTAAATTAGCAACTTAGGATATTAATCGTAAATAGTTATTTCATTTCTCGTAATATATGTGAATATGTTTAACTAGACTCAGAAATTTTATTTTATTTTAAAAAACCTTTGGTACTTACTGTTTAAAATAACCAATAGAAATATATGTTTCATTAAGGTTAAATTGAAAGTTTAAAATTAAATTGTTATTAAATATTTAAAAAAATGTCATTTTATAAGATCGGCTCTCGAAATCAAAGAGTATCACGTATGTTGTGATGGTGGAATATTAAATATACATTTATGTCACCTCAAAAAGCTTTGAATCTAATTGGGAAAAAAATTGATCTGAATTTAAATCAAATTCATTTGAACATCCAAAACAATAACATTTTTTTACTAATAGACCCTTTAATTATCAATCTCAAATTTCAATCAATCAACTACATCTCATATGTATTCTCAATTCTATTAATTGTTCAATCGCCGATGAATCAACCTTTTTCTCTTCAAAATTGTCGCCGGCACCGACATGACAATGATGTGGAACGGCGGCACCTCTTCTTCTTCTCTAAGAGAATAGTGTCCATATCCAATGATCTCCATTAATGGTAACATCACTTTCTCTATTCATCCCCTCCCTTTCCTTCTTTCTCACTTTTTTTACTTTGTTTTTCAGATCTATCGATGGGCAAAGCTTCTTAACAAGTCTCATCATCATTATTCACCAAGATATTTGGATTTTACAATAATGTTGAAAATAGGTATGGTGAAGATATAGGAGGAAAGAATAAAGAATAATAAAAAAAGTTGAAAAAAAAATATAATTTAATGAAATTTTCAGGTGTCAAGCACATGATATTCACATGTCTAACATAGATGTGGTTATGGCTTTTTAGGGGTGTAATAATTTCAATTTTAAATACTTCAGGGGTGAAAGGACCCCATAAAATTAAAGTGTGTAGTTGGAAATTCAAATATAGATTGAAGGGGCTTTTGGCCATTTTCTCTATTACAAGTATGAGAATAATTTCGAATAATTCCCACGTTCAAAGTGCAGTTACAAAATATACCCCACAAATTGTTGAAGGAATAAATGACTTTAATTATGAGGTAGTATTAATTATTATTTGATTTTAAAAAATTCACGAGGTAGTACATTTTTTTTTTGTGTGTGTATGTGTGTTTTAATAGTACTTTGCCTTAATTTACCTCTTCTTAGAATAGTGAGTATTACCATTTGAATATTTTTTTTAAAAAGATAATCATGTAATTAACTATAGGAATGTGTGGAAGAACAAATAAGGTCTACTAGCTTTATTTCAATTCTTATTCAGGGAAGAAGCAAATTAAAGAGAAAAATAAAATCTTGTTGGGAGTGTCACCTTCAAATGGATTTTACAGTGCGTAATCCGCATTTAGTGAGGGCTCCAATGTGGACTTCAGACACTAAGTGGAAAAGAAAAAAAGACATTGTAATAGTGCATTAAACTAATTAATATCCTAATTTTATCTAAGATAGTGCTTAATTATTAAAGGTGAGAAAATGGTCAAAAGGCCCCTCAATCTATATTCTAATTTCCAACTACACACTTCAATTTCATAAGGGTCTTATCACCCCTTCGAAGCGTTTCAAATTGAAATTATTATAATCCTAAATAGCTGGCAAAGTGAGTATATCTCACTCTCTTTGAGAGAGTGAACTCCAAAAGTAAATATTAAAATTTTATTTTGGATATCTTTTTAAAAAAATATATGTATTTTTAATTATTATTATTATTATTATTATTATAACAAAACTCACTTAAATAGTTTGGCTCTAAAAAAATGAAAAAAGCCACACAAATTAAAATAGAGGGAATATTTTTTCTCTCATAAGTGACAATAAATAATTATATTGACAAATATTGAGTTGCTAAATGTAATTCAGTTACTATGCATCATAACTGAAATTGTATCCTACACCTGAATAATTCGTTCGTCTTTTTAAAAAATTAAGTAATTAACTTTAATATTAATTTATTTTGACATAATACATATCACCAAGTTGACATGCATAACATTTAGAATGATTAATTAAGGGAAAAGGCATAGATTCCTCCTAAACTTATTTCGAAAAGTCAGTTACACACTTAAACTATTATGGTGATCTATTACACACCTTAACTATTCAAAAGTAAATTTATTACCATCTTGAGACGTGTAACACAACTCTCACATTATGTGGTGTGTTACACTCGCTGCCACATCAGCGCTACGTCAGCGTCATGTCATAAATTATAATTTTTTGTTTTTTTTCTTTATTAATTAACTTTTCTTTTGTTAACTATATTTTGTTGGGAAAATTACTACAATATTGATATTAGATTGAAATTATAATGTACTAAATAACTTATCACAAATACTGTGTCGTGGCAGGCCACTGCCTTAAAAGCGATTTCGGTTCGACTCCAGTGCAAATCGTTGTAGCCGGTCGCTCCCCAAGGTTCCACAGTTACTCTAAAACACGTGCACTCGTGGCTGAGAGTTTGGAGGCTGCCCAAAAATATTCTAAGGATAAGGAAAAAGGAGGAAAATGTTTTGTTTTCTTTTTTGTTGGTTTCTTGACATTCACAAAGGCACTACTTATATAGGAAATTTCTATAGGAGTTATTGTAGAGTCAAGAGTTAATTTTTGATAACGCATCGTGAATGTTAATGGCATTAAAGTCCATTACATCACATTCTTTAGAAACTCTTGTTTTGCTTTGAAACGGAAAATTTACTCTCTTTATAACATATTTTACTGTGTTCTTTGCATTACAATAAATGAATAAGTGAGAATTAATATCACAATCCCCCACTAATGCAAAAACAAAGGGTAAGAACAAATTTTGGACAAAAGGAAGGAACATGTACGTAAGTGTCAATATCTTTCGATTTGAATTGACACGTAGTGATATGAGGCAACAACTTAATATACACAGAGTGAAGTACTCTTGAAGTGAGTGGATATAAATTGAGACCCCCATAACACATACTATATCCTTAAATTTAAGCAACCTCCGTGATACAAAGTGTTTTATGGTTATGCGCACACACGTTGGGTCTTATGAGTGCTCTAGAAAGACGATCCAAGTCTTTTATAAAAGGCGACCACACCTTTACACTCACGTAGGTGATTCCATCAAGTCTATCTCAAATAGACCACCTTAAGGCTATAGAATCATTAAGAGCAGAATAAGCTCAACCTTATAAAACACTGCATCACGCCATAGGGATAGAAAATGTGGTGTGTATTGAGGCCTAACAGGTCCACCACATTACCTCAATAAATGGGCTTTAGCCCTATGCCCCTCGACGTTTCAAGGATTATTTTCCTTGTCAAGTCCTTGGTCATAGGATTCGTCAAATTTCTTTCGAACCTTACATATTCCAAGGAAATAACACCCAGTTTCAACAACTGTTTAACCGCACCATGTCTGATGCGAATATGTTTCCTTTTTCTTTTGTATACACTATTTTTGGCAATTCCAATTGCTTCATGTGAGTCACAATGAAGACAGATTGGTGAAGTTTGTCTTCCCCACAATGACAGATCCGCCAAAAGATTTCTCTGCCACTCAGCTTCTTGCCCTGCCAACTCGAGAGCAATGAATTCTGATTCCATGGTAGAACGTGCTATACAAGTCTATTTGGAAGACTTTCACGAAATAGCACCTACACCCAAAGTAAACATATAGCCACTGGTGGAGCTAACTTCATCATTGTCAGTTACCCAGTTTGCATCACAAAAACCTTCTAAAACAGCAGGAAATTTTTTGAAATGCAAACACCAATTCATAGTACCTCTCAAATACCTTAGCAAGCGATGAAGAGCATTCCAGTGTTCACTACTGGGATTATGAGTATATCTACTCAATCTACTAATAGCATAAGCTATATCAGGCCGAGTATAGTTCATGAGAAATATTACACTCCCAATTACTTTAGCATATTCAGTTTGAGAAACACTAGATTCTTTATTCTTCCTCAAGTGTATGCTAGGATCATAATGAGTTCTCACTGGAACTACATCAAAACAATCAATTTTTTTCAATATCTTTTCAATGTAATGAGATCGACACAAAGAGAAACCATTAGCAGTTCTTTTGATTTTAACTCCCAAAATCACATCTGCTTCGCCAAGGTCTTTCATTTCAAATTTAGAAGACAAAAAATTTTTGGTCTCATTAATAACATTCACATTAGGACCAAAGATTAACATGTCATCTACATATAAACATATAATCACACAATCTGAACCTATCATCTTAGAATAAACACAAGTATCAAATGAATTTACAAAAAGTCATTATCCACTAATGTGATATTAAATTTTTCATGCCATTGCTTAGGTGCTTGTTGTAGTCCATATAGGACTTTCTCAATTTGCATACTTTATCCTCTTGTCCCGGAATTACAAAACCCTCTGGTTGAGTCATATAGATCTCCTCCTCTAAATCACCATTTAGAAATGTTGTTTTGACATCCATTCGATGTACCACTAAATAATGAATAGCGACTTAAGCAATAATAGTCTTAATGGTCACTATTTTTGTCACATAGAATATGTATCAAAGTAATCAACACCTTTCTTTTGGTTAAAACCCCTAATCACAAGTCTAGCCTTACATTTATCAATTGTACCATCAGGTCTCAATTTCTTCTTAAATATCCAATTGCTACTTATGGGTTTACAACCTTTAGGCAAATCATACAAGTCCCAAGTGTGATTAGAAACTATAGAGTCTAATTCACTTTTAATAGCCTCTTTCCAAAATATAACATCTATTTATCACATCGCTTCATTATAAGTTTTAGGGTCTTCTTCTATTAAATAGATAGACACTAATTCGTCATTTAAAACATTAATATCAAAATTTTCAGTTAATAAAGTAGTGATAAAATCAGGACAAAATTATCTCAACTCTACGTCTTTTACTCCTACTAAGTTCATTTCATGCTCATTAGAAATAACATTCGAGGAAGGCACAACATGAGAATTAACTGACAAAAATGTAGAAGAATTATTTTGCACATCACTTGACACATTGATTTTTAAAGGAAAAATATGCTCAAAATATTCTGCATCTCTATATTAACAAATAGAGTGATCATTGAGAGACATAAATTTATACGGAACACTATTTTGAGCATAGCCAATAAAGACAGTATCAGAAGTCTTACAACCAATATTTACTCGTTTAAAATCAGGTAGACCAACCTTAGCCAAACACCACCACACTTTCAGAAATTTCAAGTTAGGAGCAAACTCTTTCCACAACTCATATAATATGAGGTCTTATCTAACTTCTTATGAGGGACTCTATTAAGAATATAGCACGCAGACAAGAATGCTTCTCCTCAAATATTTTCATATAGACCAGAGCTTAAAAGCATAGAATTCATCATTTCTATAAAGGTTATATTTTTCCGTTCGACTACACCATTTTGTTGGGAAGTATAGGGAGCACTGACCTCATGTATAATATCATTTTTCTCACAAAAATCTTCTAGAGTTTTAGTACTATATTCACCGCCCCTATCAGATCTAAATCTCTTAATTTTTCTGTCTAATTGATTTTTCACTTTTGCTTTGAATTTCAAAAACATGTTTTCAACTTCATTTTTAGACTTAAGAAGATATACCTTAGTGTATCTAGAAAAGACATCAACAAAAGTAATGTAATACTTTTTTCCACCTCTGCTAACAGTGTTCTTGAAATCTGCTAAATCTGAATGTATTAGTTCAAGTAATTCGGTCTTTCTACTAATAACAGATTTGAAAGGTTTCTTTGCATGCTTTGTTTCTACACACACAGTACATTTAGAAAACTTATCAGTTTTTATCATAGGAGTTAATTCCATTTTTCTAAGTCTTTTAATAGAAACAATATTTAATATGACCTAGTCTATCATGCCACAAATTGATAGACTCAACAATATAAGCAGAATTTGAAATACTTGCATAATTGGCAATCCCTTGAACAATGTTCAATACAAACAATCCTCCACTAAGATATTCCTTCCCAACAAAGTCTCCTTAATAATTATTTTATCAGCTTCAAAAATAAGTATAAGGCCTACTTTGTTGAGAAGTGCTCCGAAAACTAAGTTTCTATTAAGGGAGGAAACGTACAAAACATTGTTCAAGGATAAAGTTTTTCCAGAAGTTAATTTAATTAAATTTTTTCCTTTACCCATAACTCCAGCAGTAGTGGAGTTACCCATGTAAACACACTCTCCATCAGTGGACTCATCAAAGTCATTAAATAAATTCTAATTAGCACAAAAATGCCTTGAAGCGCCTGTGTCTAGCACCCAGTCAGTTTTGTTAGCCACCAGATTTGCCTCAACGACTATAGCAACAATTACTTCATTACCCTTAGCAAGATGAGCTTGGACATCACTTTGTCCTTCCTGTTTTGAATCATGCCCTTTTCTTTGATAGCATTTGGCAGCCCTGTGACCAACTTTTCTACAAACAAAACAAGGACCCTTAAATTTTTGAATTTGGCTCTCCAGATTATTGAATTCATTTTTCTTCTTCATATGTTTCTTTTTCGGGACTTTCTTCTGTTTGCCTTTGAACCTTTCTTTCACACAGTACCAGACGATTCAACAAGATTAGCTTTAGAAGAATTAAGAGAAAGTTTTTCCATCTTATCTTTGAGACAGTTCGCCTCTTCAGTCCTCATATGACTAATAAGTTCTTGGAGAGTTAAACTTTTTTTTCTTACGTTTTAATTGATTTCTATAATCACTCCAAGATGGTGGAAATTTTTCAAGAAGAACATTAGCCTAAAATATCTCACACATCTTCATGTCCTCGTTGAGAACATCAGCAGTCAAGCTCTCATATTCATGAACTTATTCCATTATTGGCTTATTATCAACCATTTGAAATTTAATCCACTGACCGACAACATATTTTTTCTTTCCTGCATCATCAGCACCATATTTATTTTCCAAACTACCCCATATTTCTTTAGCAGATTTATAGGTTAAAAATAAATCAAATAAAGGATTAGCCATATGATTTAGCAAATGTCCTTTCACAATTTTGTTATCCTTTTCAAAGTTCTTTTTAACAACACCATCAACAACCATAACATTGCTTGAATCAATAGTGGTGTTAGAAACATTCATAGAAGGTTCTTTAAATAAAACATAATTGACTTCTAATTGTTCAAAGAAAATTAAAAATTTTTGTGACCATTGTTTAAAATTATTTCCATCTAAAGGCTCAAGCTTTGACAAATTAGAAAAAGTTTTGTTCAAAGAAATAGTCATTTATCAATATTGTATGTTAGAAAATCACTTTCAAATTGTTGGGAAAAATACTACAATATTGATATTAGATTGAAATTATAAAGTAGTAAATAACTTATCACAAATTCTGTGTCGTAGCAAGCCACTACCTTAAAAGTGATTTTGACTCGACTCCGGTGCAAATCGTTGTAGCCGGTCGCTCCTCAAGGTTCCACAGTTACTCTCAAACACGTGCACTCGTGGCTAAGAGTTTGGAGGTTGCCCAAAACCAATTGCCCAAAAATATTCTAAAGATAAGGAGAAAGGAGGAAAATGTTTTGCTTTCCTTTTTGTTGGTTTCTTAGCATTCACAAAGGCACTACTTATATAGGAAGTTTCTATAGGAGTTATTGTAGAGTCAAGAGTTAATTTTGATAATGCATTGTGAATGTTAATGGCACTAAAGTCCATTACATCACATTCTACAGAAACTCTTGCTTTGCTTTGGAATGGAAACTTTACTCTCTTTGTAACATATTTTACTTTGTGTTCTTTGCATTACAATAAATGAATAAGTGAGAATTAATATCACACATTTTACTCTAACTAATTCCTAATTAATTGTTTTAATTCTCTAATAATTGTATCTTCTTCATCAGTAATCCCACCCATTTTTAATTCTCATTTCATCGGAAAATCATATCCGGCCTTACCTTCACTATTGATTTTGTTCTTCACCACCAATATATCACCTTCAATTCTTCTTCTTCGACTTTGTGACACAACACCAAATATCACCACCATCACCATCAATATTGATATTTTATTCGTCACTACCTTCAATTAGCTCTTTTAGTGTTTGTCACCCGCCACCCATCACCACCAAACTCATAAAGCTGCTATTACCACCAAAACCAAAAATTCTTTAACAAAGTCAAAAAAAAAATGAAAAAGATAGAAATAATCAATCAAAATTTTTCTACATAAAATATAATTATTCACTAACAAATCTATGGGAATTAACCTAATTGCGAATAAAAAAAAATTGTGCTTTAAGATTGTGATAAAAAATAAGAAGTGTGATGAAAATAAAAAATGAAAAAGAAGAGGGCAATGGGTGGGTTTCAAGAAGAAGAAGAGGCATGTGGGGTGGAGGGGAGGGTGGAGTGGAAAAAAGGATTCTAATTATTTTTTTTAACTTTAATTTCAAATTGACGCGCTTATTTTTTTATTTTTTTTATTTATTTGCCATTTCAGTTTTAGGGGGTAAGAAAATTCGCTTTTGAATAGTATAGGTGTGTAATAGATCACTATAATAGTTTAAGCGTGTAACTGACTTTTTGGGACAAGTTCAAGAGAAAATGTATACCTTTTTCCGATTAATTAATTTACATGACATCATTCATCATTCATTCAACTCGTCCAAATTTAATTAGAACAATTATCTATCCATATTTATATTAATCTTCATTTATCAATCTAAATTACTCTTGCCTTTACAAGTTATCTCCCCTTATTCCATTTACATATAAAAACATATTTCTATACAAAGTTACTTTTTTAATCCACTCTCTTTCTTTCTTTTATTAAAAAAAGTAATGTGCTTTTTCGTTCCTTTCGTTATTTCCCCAGTTAAACCTGCACCTAACTTTTAAAGATAAAAACAAAAAGATAGACGAGGCATTATCTGGGATTTCCTTTTAGAATATATATCGTTTTAAAAATATTTATGTCACTTAGCCTAACATACAATAAATTAAAATGGATTAGATCAACTCAATACTTTATAACTATATAGCACAGGAGATTGCTCTTTCAATAATCAAAGATCTCGAGTTCAAATCTTGAGTATTAAAAAAATTTGTAATAGCAAGCATTTTTCATCGAATCGGGTCATACTTAGAGCAAATTCGAAATAATCGAGTTCTAATACAGATATGTTGAATGAGAAATAAAGAAAAAATAAGGAGAGAAGGATTACGTGTTAATTGACAAATAATGTGAGTGTTAGCCACGTCATCTCTGATCATAAATCAGCAATGTGGGACCCAAATAGTACTAAGATCCAGCCCGCAATTAGTGGGCCCATTTCGTATGTGGTCGTACGTACGCCCACTTCATTAATTATGATAATAGCACTTTACGTCCCTCCTTTAGTGATTAATGCTGATTCTGGTCCTATTTATAAAAGATTTAATATATTTAAATTTTTAATTAGGAATTTTTGGCCTTTTTATGTAGTATAGTATCTTCAAATTAATATATGTGTAATTAGATGACTTATTCAATAGGAGTGGTCCTTTTATGATTTATTTTGAATAAATTGATTTGAATATTTTGAATTTTTTATTTTAACGGTTAAATCATTAAGATATGTCATAATAAATAACCGTTTCAATTCACTTTATAATTTGCTTCTTAAAGTGTATAATTTTCTAAAGTTATCAATGATTAAGATCACCTTATTATATATATCGTGTATTAAGCTTTACTAATGAAATGTTTTCATTCTTATCTAAATTAGTAGTAGTCATAATAATGATGATGATCGAGAATCCATAACTTCATCCTTTTATAATTATCATAATGATTTAGATTTATTATGCATTGCTATTATACTTTCTTCACAAAACAAAGCATATCAAGTGTAACAAATTTCATAACTCTTAATTAAAAGTATATTATTCTACCTTAGTTATTATTTAATTAGTAATGCATTAAAACTTAAACACAATCTTTAGTCTTTTTGATGCAGTAGAACTTGAATTTATATCTTTCCCTTCATCAATAACATAATAAATCAAAATATATACAAATACTAGCCCTTGATTCTATCAATCCATTTGCCATTAATAATCTTATGTTTATCTCCTTTACAAGCTCTCTTCTTACTCTATTAAACTACAAATTTTTAAAAAAAAACATCTTTTTCAACATTTGTCTCTTTTTATCCATTCTTCTTTTCTCTTTTATTGAAAAAAACAAAAACAAAATCACTTCCCTCATTTCCCTAGTTAAACCTTCCACGGTTACACCTAACTTCATTAAAGTTAGAAACAAAAAGGTAGATATGGCAAAGGTAGATGAGACATTACACCATACCATCCTCAAATTATCAAAAATTAGGGGCGTACATGAGTCGATTTGGTTTGGTTTTTTATTATAAAAAATCTAAATCAATTATGTTGGTTTATTAAATCTAAAAACTAATAAAACCACACAAAGTCGGTTTTTTGAGTTTCGGCTTTAGTCGATTCTTTCGATTTTTTTCGATTTTTTGATTTTTTACAACTATACGATATTTGAAAAAGAGATCAAATATTTTTTCACTTACCCGTGTGATAAGCTAAACTTAAAAAATGTTAAATGAATAGAAATTTTTGAAAAGATAGCAAAATTCACATGAGTACACAATATTTTTTTGAAATATCAATGTTCATTATGCTAAATTAATAAGATTAAAGGCTAGAGGTAAACTGAATACAAAACAAAATATTTACAAATTAAATTGTTAACTTCGAATTTGAAAAACTATAACAATATAATTGTAACTTCGGATCTTAATACAAAATAAAATATTTACAAATTTTACAAGCCCAAATTTAAAATAAATATATAAACATTGAAAACTATAAACTAACTAAAAATATATTAACAAAATAGATTATAAATAATATTTTTTATCTATAAATAAAATAAAATTCTATATATATATATATATATATTTTTTTTTTTTTTTATTTATTTTTTTTTTATTATTATTTTTTTGTAGGTGTGGTTGGATTCGGTTTGACTTTTTTTCTTTTAATACCAAACCAAACCAAAAGTGGTCAGTTTATTTTTCAACTGCCAAACCAACCAAACCAAACCATAAATCAGTTTTTTTTCGGTTTGATTTGGTTCATCGGTTCGATTTGACTTTACGGTTTGACTTGTACAGCCCTATCAAACACTATGGTGCAACGATTTAAATAAGCCTTTTTTTTTAATTAAACATTTCAACTCCAAAATCTTAATATAAAAAATATTAATAAAGAGTAAACGAGTCACATAATTTAGATTTTAATATAAATATCGAACATTCTGATTCGGTAGTGTGGAGAAGAGTCACTCAGAATAGCCACGTCATCTTAAATATCAGGAACCTGGGTGGGGGGCCCACATTACCACTAGTGGGGCCCATTTCGTATGTGGTCGTACGTACGTTTCCCTATGCTTTCGGGTACAAGTCTATCTAGGGAAGGTCTTTTCTGTATCATTCTAATAACTGATAATAGCACTTTTATAGTCCCTCCATTATTCATTAATGTTCATTTTGATCTGTTTAATTTTTAATTAATTAAAATAAATATATATTTTTTAATATATTTGTGTTGACATATGTTATGTTTAAACTACTTTTTAGTAATATAGTAACTTCAAATATGTAGTAGTAGTATAAATTTGAGATAAGTATTTGAAAACACTTCATATTTTAGTTTTATTCTAAAATTATTAATTATATTAAAGTCACTCCTCTTTTTAACCAACTAAATTTAAATTGATCTACCACATGACATAGGAAGCAGTTTCAAACCCTTGTAGGAACAGGAGACTGTTGAAAAAACTCTGACAAGAATTTAGGAATGTATTACACTCATGTTATAAGATCAATGGTGTATTTAAGCTCAATTAGTCAAATAAAATAATTTTTTTAGGCTGTCAATAAATCATAGATAAAACTAATAAATCGTGTCGAATTAGTGATGGTTTCTATTCTTAGCTAGATTTCACAAGGACCATAATTGAAGGACTAGAGATGCTATTAACCATAAAGTTTTCCTTTTTTTTTTTTTTTTTTTTTTGTTTCTGGGAGGGGAGGGGGTGGGTGTGGGGTGGGGAGGAGTACTAAAAAGGATAAAATTCTCCTAAGTTTCTTCCACCCATAAATAGTTTTGAATTTGTCTAGTATCTATTGAAGCTAATAAATTCTCTTTTTTCACATTTTAGAAATTTTTATCAAATTTCTCTTGAATTTTTTGAAAAATAATTAAGAGAATTATGGAGTGGGATTGGTTAAGAGATTTCTTAAAAGGGATGATTAAGCCTTTTGCTGCACTTGCTGTTGTGTTTATGGCAGTTGGATTATCTTATGTACAAAAATTGGGACTTGAAGGAGAAATGATTTATTCAGTATTTAGAGCATTTCTTCAACTATCCATCATTGGTTTTGTTCTTCAATTCATTTTCACTCAGAAGAATGTTGCTTGGATCATTCTTGCTTATCTATTCATGGTATGTTCTAATTCTCGAGTTGATTTCTCGTATGGTCATTCATCTAATACTTGTTATCTCAAAAATTGCCCTTTTTTTTTGTTAAAAAAAGGAAAAGGAAAGGTAAATTTATGAAATACTAATAATATTTAATTAGGTGATCATCTGAGAAATCAATCGTTTAACTTCTATTTTTTCTTGTTTATTTTGTTTTCAAATTTAGAAAATGATACCAGAAAATGCAAAAATATAGAATCTTTCTACATATGTGCCGGATTTGCTGGTAATTTAGTTTTCCAAATTTGTTTAAGAGAAAACTATTTGAGATTGATTTTGATATATCGCTGTCTATAAATGCATGTGTTCATCTGTAATATGTAAACACGAAATCATGATAGAATGTCAAAATTTAAAGTTTATAGAATTGCCTACAAGTGTAATTGTCCATATGTAATTTATAAATATGAAATGTTGAAGAATGAAAATATATATAAAAAAAAAACAAAAAAAAAAAAGGTGATGTAGACCTCATATAAATTTAGACGTGAAGTCAAAATTAAAGTTTATTGATTGAACATTTCTATTCCTTTAAATTACTGAATTTTATATTAATAACGTATACATATAGCTAAGACAACTATAATTTCTATGACGTGAAAGTAAACCTCATATAATTGCATATAACGTGAAAATAAGTTGTGTCGAGAAAACTATAATTTTAAGAATCTAGGTAAACTTAGCAAACAAAAATATGCGGTACATTTATAGAAGGAAAAGAAATTTTATAGGCTTATTCTATTAATTGAAAATATATTTTTGTCATGTACATTTAAATCAGGTCATTTGCTTTAGAAGTTCCATAAAAAAAAATTACTTATATTATTATTATTCTCTTTCCGTCTCAAATTATCTATCGACTATCGTAATTTATAAAATAATTATTTTAAATTTTTTGTTTCATTTTGAATAAAAGCAAAATAATCAAAAACTACTTCTAATTAATATTATTTCAAAACACATATAAAAAAATACGATAAATAATTTAAGATGGATAGAATGTAAGATAATTTACACGGACTAACATAATATTCATTTATCAAATACTCTCGATTTTTGTAGATCTTTTACTTCTTCCTCAGGTCAATAATTTACCTTTTCTGTTGATCAAGACTTTATGCTTCTTTTGACTTTCAGAAAAGAATAATTCCCAAGAAGAATCGATTTGATCAGTTGTAATGGAATATTTGTGATCCTTTGATTTTTAGTTAGAGATTTTGAGTTTGAATTTTACTTTAAAAAAAATTAAATTGAGAGAATCGTTATAATAAATATACCTTGAAATGCATAGATTCATATTAATTGGAGTATTGCTAATGTACTCCAAGTGAGAAATTAAAAAAACAAAATCAACAAGGGCACGCTCTTATTCTTATTATTGGCACTTCTATTTTATTTATGATATCATCAACAAATTGATTGTAGATTCCAAAAAAAAAATAAGTAAAATAATATTCTTCTCCCACTTCCTGATACTAATGTTGACTTTATTTTATTTGGCATCCATGTTCTCTATTTTATTTTATTTTCCATTTGGAGTATGGTTTCCACTTTCCATTCACTTAATTGATCTTTTAAATCATCTTTACTACTCTACTTGCACATAATAGAAAATTTTTAAAACCTCCTTTTTGGTATGACATCATAATATCATTTTTTTTAAAAATAGAAGACTAATACTATAGTTTTCATTTTTACGCATAATACATAAATATGCTCGTTAACTTGACTTCAAGTGACATATATATCCTTCAACTTTGAGTATACACAAGTAAACACTTAAACTTGTATAAAGTTGAACAGACACTAAAATTGTACGGATACTGAAAAATAGGCTTACTTTGCTAATATTTGTTGATTTTGTAGGTTACAATTGCTGGTTATACGGCTGGACAACGTGCTAAACATGTACCAAGAGGAAAATATATAGCTGGAGTTTCAATTCTTGCTGGAACTTCTGTTACTATGTTCTTGTTGGTTATTTTGAATGTTTTCCCTTTCACCCCTCGTTATATTATTCCTGTCGCGGGGATGATGGTTGGCAATGCAATGACTGTCACTGGGGTTACCATGAAGAAACTCCGTGATGACATCAAAATACAAATGTCCCTGGTACGTTTGAGTTTTAAATCTTAATGTAGGCATGAATCATGATGTGACAAGGTTTCTTTACTTTATGTGACAAAGTTTGAACAAGTTCGAAGTTTAAGAAAGTACGATTATTGAATCTTGTTTTCATAAACATGTCATTACATTTGTGTGGTTATAAGACGTTTCAAACGTACATAGTCTTAAACATTTCATAAACAATTGTGTCACTATAAAGGGTAAAATGAGAAGTTCAAGTTAAGTTATTTCTAAATTCAGAAAGTTGACATTCTTGTTTGAAATGTTAAAAAGAAAATATTGCCACATAAACTGGAACTGAAGGAGTAGAAAAATTGCCCAATTTTGATAGTACATTGCTATAAAATTAGTTTCAACTTTAGTAAATGGAAAATTTGGTCTATACTGAATATGTTGTTGTTGTTAGCAAATTTGGTCTATACTGAGTATGTTGTCGTTGTTGTTGGTGACAAATTTGGTCTAATATTGAGTATGTTGTTGTTGGCGACAGATTTGGTCTATACTGAGTATATTATTGTTGGCAAATTTGGTCTATACTGAGTATGTTGTTTGTTTTTGTTGACAAATTTGGTGTATGCATACTCAAAAATCTTCTTGTTTGGCTAGGTAGAGACAGCATTGGCTCTAGGGGCAACTCCTAGGCAAGCAACACTACAACAAGTGAAAAGATCACTTGTTATTGCTCTGTCTCCTGTGTTAGACAATGCAAAAACAGTTGGTCTTATATCACTTCCAGGTGCAATGACAGGGCTAATTATGGGAGGAGCCTCTCCACTCGAGGCGATTCAACTGCAGATTGTTGTAATGAACATGCTTATCGGGGCATCGACTGTTAGCAGCATCTTCTCAACGTACCTCTCGTGGCCCTCATTCTTCACCAAAGCTTATCAGTTAGAAACCAAAGTTTTTTCCTCAGAGTGAAGAAGGAATTTTGAGTTTGAAACTAATGAAGAAGAAGTTTTACTAGTGAAAACAAAGTTTTTTCATGTGGTATGTATACAGTGGCAAAATGATGATGTGGCAATGACATGTCATTTTTCGGTGCTTGAAATTTGACTTCCCAATGATATGTATTTTATGGGTTACTAACACATAGTTTAATGACTTTACTGTTACACAACACTAGTAATTTTGACTTGATAGTCATTTTTAGGACCTCTTTTTATCTCACCCCACCCAGCGAGGATCAATAAGGTTTTCTGTCACTCTCCACGTGACTCAAACCTCCGACCTACTGGTTAGTGCTCAGAAAGTCACCTTTCTTCTTGATTCTAATTTTCTTCAACAAAGAAAGTGACTTTTGAGATAATAACTATTAGTTGATGTTAGATTAAATGATTGATATTAATAATGCATTTTCAAATTAAAACGAGTTCAAATCAGAAAAAAATGTGAATTTCAATTTTTTTTAGTTGTACAGAAGCAGAACAATTGTTACATTCTGATCACACAAAATGTGTTGCATTGGGAGATCAAATCTCCCCTAATGTTGGAGCATCGCCATTAATCATGACGATGCTCCAATATTGAAATCAGAGATGTTTAAACCCGATTGTTTCTTCTACCTCTCCCACGTTGAGATTTTTGGGCTCGAAGGGCGTCTCAATGGAGCTGGTGATTTTACAGCCACATTATGTTTTCTTCCTCTACCACGTCTCACATTTCCAGTATTCACCGGTTTAGGTGGTAAAACTGGCGATGTGAGACGTGCATTGGCAGGTAACGCCACAGGCTTTACAGCCCCATTACGTTTTATACCTCTACCACCGTGACTCACCTGTCTCGGAGGTAAAACTGGTGGTGCAACACCATGCATATTGTTAACAGAATTCAGAGGATTAACGCCTTTTACGTTCCCAATAGGATCATACGAGCACACAACAATAGCGCCTTTTTGATCATCACAATATACAAATCCACTGCATCCAACTTTCGTGGTAGTACGCCATATAACGTTTAAATAATGCCCGCATTCACATCCAGCTCGTTCAGGCTGGCAATTGCATTGATTCGTCGCGTGGTTGAAGAATTGCTTTTCTCCAAACCATTTCTGGACAATGCTAGTTGCTGTGTTCTGCCTGTAGAGTTCCCAGAATATGTTCTCTCCGTAAGGGCTTGTTGAATGGTGCCTGTAATCGCACTGCTGCTTGCGCTGGTTCGCCCATGACTGGGAGAACGCAGCTAAGTTGGCGTCCCACTGTAAATGTGGGACGCCAACGCTTGATCTCAAATCATTATGTGATTTGAGGAATTCCTGTTGGACCCAGTCGAATTGGGGGACAACTGCTTCTGTAGATGAAATGAAAATGGAAAATAGCAGCAAAATTGCTGCTGTTGATAAGATTTGGGATTTTGGTATTAGCATTGACATTGATAATGACAATGCATATAAAAAAATGTTAAATATATTAATAGAAAAATGGTTTCCCATGGAATTTTGGGTTTCAACTAATTTACATCTTTTATTTTTGTTTTTTGAGTTTGATGTTAGTTGTATACGAAAAGAGCAGAGTTAAAAGAGGAGATAAAAGGTATGGTCATGTTCAAATTCATATTCACCTCAAAAGACAATTAAAAGGTACTCTCTCTAAGCCCAATTTTCTTGTTAATAAAATGATAATTCACTATATCACCTTTGAAGATAATAAATTTAAATTTTGGAAATAATTATAATTAATAACTAGGGTAAATTAAGAACTAAATGATAAATTATTTTTTAATTTTTCAAATTGAATAAATAAAACTGAACGGAGAAAGTATAGTTGATAAATTAACGGATAGTTAAACGCACCTTAAATAAATTGTTGTGTTCACCAAAAACATAAGTGGTTAACGCCCTGGGATAGAAGCAGCAGAAATCCCAGGACAATCCACAACCTTTGTCCTTTGAATGAACACTTATATATATTACGCTAAGCAATGCAACAAGCTCATAACTAAACGTAAATAGAAGCTAAATTCAATCTATGGAGTTGGAATAATGTTTTTGTTAGTTTTTCAAATTAATAAGTTGTCATATGTATGCGTACTCGAACCATTTGATTCTTAAACTGTGAGGGGTCGTTTGGTAGGCCGCAGTAAAATAAATGTCCATGTATTATGTATGGTATTATTCAGTATTATGTTTGGTAGGAAATTGGGTCTATGTATAACTAATCCATAGATTAGTTATACCTCCTACATGGTATTATAGGATGTGTTACTAATACATTTCATTTGGAAGTGTTAGTATTACATGAGATATAATACCATGGGATAAGTCTGTTAAAGACAAAAATATCCCTCAAATCATTTTAATTATTTTGTTTATTTTCTTAAGTTTATGTTTTATGTTTGTGCTAGTAAATTTATTTAAATAAATTAGCTTACAAATTATTTGGAGAGAGTTGTTTATTACTAAATAAATCCAATACAAATTATACAACATTTGAAATGTGAATTGTTTAACATTAACTAATTAAAAAGGCAAATATGTTTGTGCGGTTTTCTAATTATTTGTATTTTAAACAATTTATAAAATTGAGTGCATATTAAAATTACAACTTGCAATTTTTATGTCTAAATGTAGATGGTTTATTCAATTTTACTATCGTTTACCGACTTTTCAATTTTAAAGTTGATAGTTTATCTTTTTTTAAAAAAAATTGAAAATTGACATTTTGTAAATGATCAATTTACTGAGATGATAATTATTTATCCTCAAACAATTTAAGTGAAAAAAAGGCAAACATGACAACAAAATTGTTCTTCTCATAGCTAGTTAGAAGGCCATAAAAAGAATAATATTATCCAATAATTACATACCTTTACCCAATTGCATAATTATTCAAGGGTATGATTGGAAAGAAGTTTTTTTATAAAACTTTAATCCAAACACAAGATGAGGTGGGAAACAATAAACCAAACACTTGATAAAAATAATCCCTACATTACTAATCTCTACACATGCTATATATAAAAAATAAATGAATAAAACAAAAAAGAGTTTTTTTTAAAAAAAACAAAAATAAAATAACAGGTCAAACAAATTAAAACGAAGGAGAACAATTTCTTTCTTTATATATTACCTTTAGTATTAAATAACTACATAGAGTAGAAGTACTTAAAACTCGGAATTTTAAAGCATTAGTAAAATTACAATCAAGTTAACGTATATTATCCGTCTAGGCATCAGTAACAATTTTCCATTTGCATTTTGCCCGAAACAGTAGTTAGACAATCAAGTGATCAACTCTAAAATTTAGAAACCCATGATTCCTTGATTTCGAAATTACATCAAAGTTCTGTCCACTCATCAGTCATCAGTAAGCAGTATGAAAAACCCTTCCATCCAAGTTGAAACAACACATGTACTTGAGAATGTAAAATTTGGATAGAATGAGAATCCTAAAGAGGGAAAAATAAAACGACAGAAAGAAATGCATAAAATCATTGCCGATGGGTTTTACTGAAAGCTCAAAGACTAAAAACACAACTAAATTGGCATTGCTGTTTACAATTAACATAACAAGAAGAACAAACACATAACTAGATGTCTTCGTAATACATTAAACCTACTTCTACATGGACTTCGACTGCAGCCTACAAGATTTACCTGGAGATACTAAGTAGTTGAACAACACCTCCTTAGTGTCAATCTGTCCGAAATGACCCACATCAAAATTTTAAGAAAACTTGGAAAGCTCTTAAACCATTGAACCTTTCATAAGAAAAACAGCAAACCCAAAAAAGAACCAGTTTGAAGGAATGTGGATTTGACGACTTGACCATCATATAACTCCAGCAGTGTGCAAACAAGTTTCACAACCATGAGATGCACTAGCAAGTAGCAAATATATATCGCAACACATATAACTAGTCTTACCTTTCTAACTATGGAGAACCCAACAAGAAAATTGAATATAGCATGGCCAAACCATATGATGCATCAAAGAGAAGTACAGATTTCTTGGATCTTTAAGAGCAACATAAATGCTTATCTGCTAGAAAACACAAGATGCACTACACTTCCCACTTCAGCTATTAGAGTAATGAAGGGTCAAAAAGGTTGAATTAAACAGCCAAATCAATGAAAACCTCTAACCATGGGGAACATTTAAGTTTTAACATCAAGCAATCTCCAATCTACTCTGAACCACTTGGGTAAGTCAAAACTAAAAATCTAGCACTGGTTGATCCTTGACATGCAACAGGAGTCAATGTTTTTACTATGTTAAAGGGCAATGCATTACAATATAAACGTGACATATAATGCAGATTAATAACTTAGAGATTGATGATGAAGTCGTCAAATCAAACCCTTCAAGAAGGATACTTTGGTTGTAGTTTCATCATTTTTAATATTGATCATGGGTCATTTCCGGTAGTTTGATGCCAAGGAGGTGGTTGTCAATTATCCTAGTGCTCTCCAGAAACACATAGTATGCTATTTTAGAAGACCCAAAAAGCCTTCTGTGCAGTAATTCGAAAGCCAAAATTTATATAAACTACAGAGGTCAAAAACTTTAGTATCCAATCCACCAACCTGCAAGAATTGGAAAGAAGTGGTTAAAAGATGAGGAACTCCAACTCTGCAGTTAACAAGGCCCCTAACCACAACCCAACAACAGCAAACTATACAATCAAGCAAGTCTTACTCGTTGATGAAGTTTCGAATCATTCAGGTTCTCCAGCCTTGTCCACAGCAACAGTTTCCTGAATTAAATATATCCGTAGATTAGGAAAAAGCTATTACACTACATAAAGAAATTAGAGAAAGATCCCCACAGATGATATACACTAGTTGGAAATAAGTTTTTTGTCTTTGTTAGAACGTTAATTGTGAACCTATTGCTTTTGTAGATGTACTTGACCTTATCATAGATCTATCTATATGCCAGTAAAAATATAGAGAATCGTTGTTGTTGTTGTTATTTTTAATATATATATATATATATATTTTACTTATATTTCACTTATATTTTTATTTGGTATGATGATGACATGAGTTGTGCTCAAAAGAAGAAACATGGACAGTTGGAGTTCATATAGCTTATCCCAAATTGTTTGGGGGTGAGGCATTGTTGCTTGTAGAGGAAGAAAGAAAGAAAGAACCAAACAAAGAGGGATCCAGAATTTGAAAACAGTGAGTACAGAATCCTGATGGTGATAACCACTCAACAAACAAACAACAAATGTTTAATATCTATGGGAGTATATAAACAATTACTGAGCCCAAAAGAAAAAACCATTCACTAAATGTCAGTCACTACACTAAAGTAATAGTTTTTTTTTTTTAAAACTATGGTGTCCAGACCACTAGAGTAGAGTACACCTTGACTAACTCCATGGGATACATGCTACCTCCCACAAGCATACATATCAGGTAACTTCGTCTACCAAGGCTTGGACGGAAGTAGGTCAGGGTTCTCAACCCACTTCATTGACCACAATCATTTAAAATAAGTACCAACTTCACAATTGATCTTGATGTTTCGTCCTTTAAAAATGACCAACCTATATATGACACACTACACAACCACAAACAGGGTACATAAGAACTTCTCATCCAACACAACAAAGATGAAAAATATTGTTGGCTACAGGACTAGACATTGTTGTAATTCCCAAGAATCTTGAGCTCAAACAGCTTACCATACTCCGAAATCAGAGACTAACAGCAACTAACAGAGTAAGGAAACTGAGAATGATTTTGTGGAAACCTGTGTGAGGTATTTTACTACTACCCATTCAGCAGTGGATTTTTAAAGTTAAACTAGAAGACCCATGTTCACAAATATGGGTTTCAATACAAGTGTGCTTGTAGGGACCCAGGGTTAACCAAACCCCAGAAAAGGTGAACCCACTTTGGATTGTATCCAAAGATGAAGGGAATGATTTTAAAAATGAAAAGGGGCAGAAGAAGAAATTATAAGGAGTTGAAGGTAAATACTATAAAATCAGCCATCATTATGAGTTTAAAGAACGAAGAATCAAAAAAAGGAGATCCTTTAGATGGTTCTTTTGTTTGTTGAATCTTCCTTTTATTTTTGACCTCTTGCCTAGTGAAGGTTATGGAAGAGAAGCTAGAATAGCGTTCCTCTTCTTTTCTATTTTAGCATGGCAATCCAAGAGAGAGGAGCGAGGTCAAACTTCTGTTCCTATTCTTTTCTGTCTGAGACCCCCCACCCGACTGCACACTGCATTTTTGTGAGTTGGTGCACCTCTTTCCTTATATAATTCTTTTCTTGAGCTGTAAAAATATACAACAGAATAAAGAGAACTGATTGACAGATTGAGAGACTTGTATGGGGTTGTTGAGAGACTTATACAGGGTTAGCCATTCAATCTCAGGAGGCCTAAGCAATCGTGCGACGTGTTGAAGACCAAATTAAATAAAAGTTTTCCTCTTTAATAGCTTAAACTGTTAGGTGAGTAGGTGACACAAGATGTGCCTCTCAGATCATGAATACCAAGCGAATAATTAAAGTAAATAGCATTCAAATGCATAATGATGTCACTTCTCTTTTTTCTTTTGGGCCAAACCTTGTGCACTGCTTATAAAACAAAAACAAACCTGCTCAATATTTCCTTTGCCATTTGCTTGTGGTTGTGAACCAGGCTGGGGTTGTGAAAACCTATTATAAAAAAAATAGTACATGACTATCAGAATTAAGTCATAAATCTGACAAACACTCATTTATCCATAGATTCTTACTGATATATGGATGGAAAATATTGTGCAGATTCCAAGGTGTAATAAGATAAAATGAACAATTTTAACTTTTTACAACCTGAGAGCCCTAGCTTTCCTTTTATCTTCCTCCACTGGATCAGCCTTCCCTGGTGGCGCAAACCTTGTCAACCTAGCCTTCTTCTTCTTAGCCTCCTCATCAGTTGTGACAGATTTCACAATCCCAAACCTGAGGAACAACAAAATCTATGAAGAACTCATAACCAAACAGCAACAAACCCAGTGTAGTCCCATTAGTCCCATAAGCGGGGTCTGTAGAGGGTAGAGTCTACGCAAACCTTACCCCTACCTTGAGGAGGTAGAGAGGCCATCTCTGAAAAAACCTTGGCTCGAGAAGAACTCCTAACCAATTTAACTAATACATCTCAGATGAAGAAAACAGAAAGAATAGAAACCTCTCGGCCCTAGCCTGCCTCTTATGCTCCTCGGATTTCTTTAAAGCATCTGACCCTTGAACTGGGGACCCAGTGCCAAACCTGTGAAATACAATTTAAAAAACAGTCAAATCACAGTACTCCATAAGATACAGAAATTAAACCAAAAAGTGTGAAACACATGAATGCTATCAACATTTTTGTTTTTTCCTGACAGACTAAGAACTGCCATTCACTTGTCTCATAAAAGTACATGTTTGATTGCAGGTGCAACCAGATAGACACTTAAATCTCAGAAAATAGCATACAATACCAGAACCTCCGTTATTAGTTAAGTGTCTCGACCTCGTAGAATAAAGCTCTAAAACTGTTTAACTGCACATCTTCTCAATTAATCATTAGAATCAGGAAAAAAATTGAGTGAGATTGCCCAGCAATTTTCCTCACAACAACCAGAAATCTATCGTCAAGGCATATAACCACCAATAATGTCCACAACAATTCCTCAAATATGTCCAGTTGAACCTAATGGTACTGCAAAGGAACTACAATAATCGGATCCAAAATCCAGCTAAAAAACAATTAAGAATGTTAATTTCCAGCAAAGATCAATTACATAGCAGTTGTTTTGGGAACTAATCTCATAAAAAATACTAACAGTTTCTAATAGTATATAGACAAAGATTATATGTGCTGATATTTGCAACCACAAACACAATTGCATGCAACGATTTGAAATACCTCTCAGCTCGGGAACTTCGCTTCTCTTCTTCGGATAACTGAACAGGCATTCCAAACCGCTCAGCTCGTTTCATCTTCTTCTGAATATCATTACCCTGACAGCTGTCATCTCCTCCCGCCGCCTTGATTTCCTCCTTGGCACCATCGGATGGCGGTGATTTCGGTGAGTCGGGTGCGGAATCGGGAGGAGATACGCTTTCAGCCGCTGGCTTGGGATCTGACGGCTCATCTAGGGTTTTCATATGGTTTTCTGGATTCTGCTGCGCTGTCGTTGTGGTGGCCATACCTTAGGATTAGAGAGAATTTTGGAAATGGCGATTTCTTCAGTGAATTGCAAACGACGGAATGGAAGCGGCAGCTGCTTTTTCTGGGATTGGAGTTGTGCTTTATGGCTCGTTTGGTTCAGACTTTGGAGCCCGATATTTTCTAATTAAAATTCCCAAAACACCCTTAACTCATCGCTTTCTCGTGTTGTGTTTTAGATTTGTTTCGATAAAAAGTAAATAAAATCAATTTTTATTGTGAAATTTGAAAATATTAAATTATTTTTATTTAAGCACGGCATATGTACACTTCAATGGTACTGAGAAGCCAGATCTTTGAAGGCTTAACCAAGAGGTTTCGGGTTTGAATATTTTTGGATATGAAATTGTCTTTTTTAGGAAGTGATTTATTCTTAATGTGAGTTTTTCGGTGTGAATTCAGATTTACTCGGGCTCCAATGTGGGTACTGGACACCGGATGAAAAACAAAAAAAAAAAGAGGCGAGATCTTACCTTTTTTTTTCAAACCTTTTCATATATACAGTTTCCACGAAAGATCAAGTTGATGAGCGGTGTGATAGAAAAAAGTTATAGCTTAACTTTTTTGTTAACGGGATCTCCTACATCTACTATTAATAAGTGACGGCAAGATTCGAATCTTGAATCTCTATCTACTCTATTATGATAAATTGTGTGAACAGTTTCATCAGTTAAAAAATACTCTCAAATCCAATAATAGTTATCCATTATACTATTTTGAGATGTCTAACAATATTCGTCAATTTTATGAAATCAACAATGGACAAATACTATTAGATAAAAAGACTAAAAAGTTAAAAAAATACAAATTGTCTTTGGCAAGTTAAACCAAAGTCGAAAAACATAAATGGGATGGAGTAAATAAGTGGACAATTTGGGAATTGTGGTCACTTTTCTATCTAGGAATCGGATAGCAGAAAGTTGTCACAGCATTTTCATTGTTGGAGGAAGTAAAATAGCTCAAGAAGAGCCATGAATTTGGCTTCCATAATCGATAACAACTCTACTCAATTGCCTCCAAAGTTCATCTCCACCTCCCACAAGTTTTCCCCAATCACTTCGCCTTCTACATCCCCAAAATGGGTTCACTTTCAATTAGCTCATCTTCGCTCATGTGTAAACTTGTGTAGATTGGATAATTTGAACCTGAGATGTCGTGGTTCTCGACCCACTTCATTAAGCTGCATGTTTGGTGCTTGTATTTGTATATCTCCAATTCTTCAAGAATATTAGTATCTTTTAACATTGATTATGGTATTAAAGTTTCTTTTTTTGTTTGCAGTTGGGTGTAAATGTAGAGGAAGAAGATATAGTGCGGTGGTTTCCTGCTTGAGAAAATCTGAACAAGGGGAAGAGTTGTCTAATGCTGGTTAGATATTAGAATTCTTATTACTCTACTTGTTTTCATAAGTAATACACTCAAATTTCGCCTCAACTAGCAAGTAAAACTCTAACTTTGAGTCTGTACATCTAGACACATCAACTCTTGTACACTCTGTCAGTTGAATACTCCACAACTACCCGTCCAAAATTTATGTGTCAGATCAGTGTATGGTATCCACGAGACACAGTGGGGACGAGTTGGAGCGTTTAGGTGTTAGTTGAGACCAAGTTTTAAAGTATCTAGATGTGCACTCTCAAAGGTTGGAGTGGTTACTTGCTAGTTGAGGCCAAGTTTGAGTGTGTTTATCTATTATGCCAAAAATAAAAATGATAAGAATTTGGAAATTCACTATTGTGCTGATAACGTATCATACTCTATGAAGTTCTGTAGATGTGGGATTTCCCACCATGATAACGTAGTCACGTTCGGTTATTTTTGCTTAGGACATGTTGGGTTTCTTTCTATTGGTCTGAACTTGGAAAATGAAAATACTAGAATAAAAATTGTATCTTCGTTAAAACCAATATATCCAGTACTATTAACCAAAAGTCAGACCAGAAATCTATCTTTGCATAGTCGTGTATAATGATCTCCCTTTGTTTTTCCTTGTTGCTGTACCAAATCATGTCGTACAAGTGCAAATAAAATGTTACTGCATACATTCCCAGATTCATGAAATATTGCCTCACACTTCTTTTCTAGTAGTTTACATTTAGCATCTAATGCAATAGCATATTAGTTGCCAATGTTATGTACTCTCTTTCATTATGTTTTTTACTATGTCACATCTTTAGCTCTATAAGAACATCAGTTGTTAAAACTAATATGACCATCCTTGCTTCCATATGATTGATTTATATGCCAAACATACCCCCCCCCCCAAAACCCACCCACCATTCTGTAAAGAAGATAAATGGGGAACTTAGTTCAAGTTTCTGTCACCATTTAATTACCAGAGTAATGAATTCACCTGCAAGCTCTTTTGAAGGTTGTTATCCATTATAATCTTCCCCACCATATCATTTTAATTTGATCTCCTCTGGTTAATTTACCAAAATGGCTTCAACTTACTATCCAGCTAACATGAAAACTAAAGAAAAGGAGATAAATGATATCCATCACTTCATCAGTCTTGGGAATTTCTGTTAACATATTCTAAGGTAATTGGTTGTCAGTCCTTTTTCTGTTAGAATGTAATGTGTCTGGCCAAAAATAATTTGCAGAGGAGACCTATCACAGTCACATAATGGCACTAACAATATTAGGATGTTTCATAATACATTTGCTGTTTATGAAGCAGAAGAGAGAACTCAAGGATCTGGAACTTATGTGTCTTCTGTCAGGACAGTAGCCTTGTGTGTAAGTAATTCCTTGCTATGGTCATAACAGCGTTTATTGTTTGTCAGACTGATCTAGAGCACTCTAAATTGAAGGAATATAGTGATGGATTTATATAGGTGTTTTCAGCAGTGGCATTTGGTGTTGGCGTGGGGCTCACGGATGGAGTTAGCAAGTCATCTGAATTTTTCGCTGGGTAAAGAGTCAATTATTTTTTTTTATTTTTTTTTGATAACCGAGAAATCCGTCTGTGACCCGCTCTTTGGACCAATCACAGCCTTCTAAACTTGGTGGATAATGGGCCCGCCCCTCTACCCTTCTCCACTTAAATACCGGGCTTCGCTTTGCATGGTGTGGGGCTTGAACCTGCGACCTAAGCCACAAATCCTCCACCTTTTGCCACTTGAGCTAGGCCTTGGGGCCTAAAGAGTCAATTACTTTTCTCAGCATATTGATGATTTAAGCATATAAATTTTGGAAATACTTGAAGTTCTTTGTTGTTTTAAGATGATAGAACCTCTGTTGTTGATTGTTGTTGATTGCGACTGCAGAATGTGGAGTACTTTGAAATTATTCGTAATGCTAAAACGATAACAAGAATATAAAGCTATTTAGAATTTCCACTATATAATATCTCTGTGATTCAAGTGAGAAGAACTCTGGGAAAAAAATATGTGAAGTAGAGAAAAGGAGAAATAGTTGGGGGTGGGGTGACACAGAAAGTTCTTACAACTTCTAGTTATACAACTGCTTGATCCTTCGCATATCTTTACTGTATTTTTATTAGGCAATGTGGTAGTCACCAGGTAGAATAGTAATTTCACAATGTGTTTCAGTGAGAGTGAATATGTATCAGGGTTCATCCTAAGTAATGGAAGTAGGACAAAGATTCTGTAATTCAAAGTCAAAGATCTCATGTCTAGGTTATCAAACAGAGCAATAGTTCTATTGATTTGATACACACATTCAGGGGTGTGGCCTCTGTGAAGAGTTGATAAGGGGTCAGCCTAGAACAATGTTCTATCTTGGAGTTATTAACTGCGCCAGGTGAATACTTTACATGTTTGATTGGAAAAGAGTTTGTGGTCAGGAGTGAGGATCTCTGAAGTTTCCTTTCAACCAATTCACAAAATAAGCCGTGACTGTACCCTTTATCACATAAGTGCAAGATGTTGCATAGATGCTATTGGGCTGGCCATGAAAATTTGATTGTTTACAGAGATGTTCCTCCCGATGATAAACATGAAGTTTTCTCCATTGTAAAAACTAAAAGCCTGCTTTCTTTTGACATCTTTCTGTAAATAGTGAGCAAGCACTTTCTTGATGCTGCTTATGACGAGCAATAAAATTCTCATTTTGCCCTTAGAGTTGTAAATGTTTTAGTGCTGGATTGCACTGAGAATTAAGTAGTTTGATTTTTCTTTATTACTCAATTTTAGACATTGTGCTGCCTTCCTAGGTCTTCAAATTTTGTTCCTATCAAGTTCCAATGCTTTCTAGGCTTGTCTGCTTCGGGATTTACTGGTTTTAAGTTTAATTAATACATTTTCAGGTATCTTCTGGAGCAGAGTTTGTCAGTGGATAATTTATTTGTATTCGTTCTGATATTCAAATATTTCAAAGTACCACTTATGTATCAGGTGCGGTGCTAATCTTTCTGCACTTACTGTCCGTACTCGCAACGTTTGTGTTCATTCTGGCCCTACTTTTACTTTATATAAACTGGACAGTGTTTGTATTTGTCAATTAAGAGACCATGTTCATGATGCAAATGTGCGTATTGGGTCTACAGAACCGGGTGCTCTCTTATGGAATTGCTGGTGCCATAATCTTCAGGTTGTCTATCATACTGCTAGGAACAGCAACCCTGCAGGTTGGCTGCTAATTTCATTGCAAACATGTAATTACATAAACATGCAGAAGTTCCAACTTCCAAGTATATCCCCCTACCCAGAGAAGTATACATTATTCAGAGTTATTCACATTTATCATTTTATGTCATTTCAGAGATTTGAGGCAGTTAACTTACTGTTGGCAGGGATTCTTCTATACTCGTCATTCAAGGTGAATTCTCTTTTATCTACATTCATGTGAATTAGAATACCATCTTTGAGCTTCTTTTTGCTGATGCAATGTTTTTAAGAAGATAAACTTGTGTTACATGATCCTTAATATGCCTTGATGTAGCCATGTTGAACAATTGTGACATGAGTTTGGATACTTTGTATTAATTCTTCACATTAAAAAATAGCAAAGTACTTGTACCTTATGCTTGTACATACATATGCGGGATACTTACACATACACGTACCTGGTACTTAAATATATCTGTAGTGGATACATGTTCTTAGTTGAGTCCATGTAACATATATAATTTTTTAAAGCCTATGTAACATAGATAAGAACAAGCATGCCCCAAAAAATTCTGATACATGCACATATACCTGTGGCCATCATTCATGGGAGGTTGAAACAAGGGTGGGAGTTAGGAGTGGCAATTAGATACTTAATTTTCATGATCATCACTTTGATGCCTCAAAGAGTCTTCTCTCTGTTCATAACTGTGTTGCTCCAGTAATGCTTATGACGATTATTTCTGCAACTGCTATTTCTTGTTTAAATAAATTTTCTAAGGATCCTATGTAAGAACACGATGACCACCAAATTACTTGGATTAGCATATTTGTTGTTCTGAGAGTTGCAACGTTTTTATTTTAGTGCTGTTGCAAAAAATTTATAGGCAAAACTACTTAAATTTGTTGATTTGACTATATAATCACTTTGAGGATGTCATATCAACTGTCAGTTGTATCATCTGGCAGAAGTAACTAAAAATACATTGAGTGCAGTAAAAAGGTAGAAACGGGAGATTAAATCCTTGCTTCTCAATGACTCAACTAGGATAACTTAGTTGTTTTATTCTTGTAGAACCTATATAGACAGAATCCTCTTGCCATCACTGACTCCAACCTCTGCGTATGCCTTCTATTTCAAAAAGGAAAAAGAAAACAAGAAACTTAGTGAGATGCTATATGGTCTCATAATTGAGAAAATATAGATGACACTTGAGCCAAGCAGATCTGAAGGTACAGACCATTACGTGTTCAGTACAACTTATTATATCATTCCTCTAGTTTCTGCTCTTTAAAGATGTTATCTATTTCTAGTGGGAGTTGGTTGCATATCACCATGAAACTTCACAGAAATTGTTAGTGCTTTCTTTTAGTTGAAAGAGGGTAAATCATCATGAAGTACATGTCAAGAATGAACTTATGAACAGTGCACTGGACAGTTTGCTAATCATATGATGTAAATCTTACCCCTCCCTTCAAAAGTAGAGAAGAGAATGGATAGAATATCAAGAGAATTTTGGTGGAAAGGCAATAAGGAAAAGAATATTTGCCATCTAGTTAATTGGAGGCCTAGGCGGTAAAGCCCCGAGTAATTGTCTGTGAAAGTATACTTTGGAAGGAAAACTACTGTGGAAACAGGTTAGCAGTGCAAGCTGTGGACCTAAGGGCTGTTGGTCAGCTGACATGTCATACGCTCCTGTGGGATTAGTCTCTGTAAGAATGTAAGGTTTTATGAAATGATTTTGTTTCATACACCTACTTCTTGGTAATGGACTGAAATTCTAGCAAGATACCTGGAGTGGCCATACTCCTGTGGCCGAGCAGTTCCTAGACTTGTACAGTTTGGTAGTCAACCCTGATGCATTAGTTGCACAATGTCAGGGAAGCCAATTTTAGAGAAATTTTGAGGACTGAAAATAGTAGGTCTCTGAATTTCTGAGAATACTAGAAGATGCTAATATATCAGGAGGAAACATGCAGTGAGGTGGAGACATTAGAGAGATGGAAAGTACTTCCAGGTATGGTTATGAAATATTAACCACAGATTAAAATGGTCCACCGCAGTGAATCTGAAAAGGCAATGCAACTCCCTAGGTGGCCAATTTTTTCTGGATTGGTGCACATGAAGCTTGTCTAACTCAATCAAGTTTACGAAGTAGGGATTTCATAATGTGTAATAGATGCCTCATATGTGAAGGAAGTGAAGGAGAAATACATCAATTTTTCATACACTGCAGCCTTTAGAGCATGTTTTCAGTGTGTACAATTTAAACTGGGTATTCTGTTGGACATTGAAGGAACTGCTGTGGGGCTGGACTTGAAAGCAGATGGGAAGAGAGAACAGGAAGATATGGTTTGCTATCCCAGCCTGCATGTTTTGGGTAATTTGACAAGACTAGAAGACATTTTGAAGGTTTAGCCAATCCGATGTAACAAATTAGATATACAGCAAATTTTTTTGGTGTAGAATGACAGATATTTGATGTTAACATGCTACTTGTGTTCCTGAGCTCCCTAGACATTAAGGAGGGAGCCGGAGTTTTTGACTTGTACATATTAACACCTTCTTGGTGCTTTTAGTGAAATAAAAGTTTGACTACTTACTTAAAAAGAAGAAAAATGCAGAGCCATCCCTCCTACCACTGCAAATCTAGTAAACAGCGTTCAACATTTTCTCTATGAGGGATTGTCTATTATGCCATGTTTTCGAGTAATTTTCTAGAAGGGAATACCAAAAATATAAACATTTAAGAGATATCACTTCAAGTCATGCAATCAATGCTTCCAGAATTTTGAATATTACCAATCAAGCCTAAAAGTATGTTGAAAAGAGACTGCTAGATACTCATTGGAGTTCCCCTGGATGTAAAAATATATCTTGGTTTAGTACATTGACTCTTCTTTTTCATGTCATGTGAAAAATGGGCTTTAGTATACAGGCTTAGCATAAAGGCCCTCACCTGTTCCGAACTGTTGTAAGTTAACTAGAAGAGCACCCAGGGGATACCTAAATGGGCTCATATATTACTCTCTGATCGATATTGTTGTCCCAAAAACATTTTTGCAATTTAATTCATGATACCTATTTTTTTTATCTCATCATAGTTGTTCACTGGAGAAGAAGAAGATGCTGATCTATCTGACAATTTCATTGTGAAGACCTGCCAGAAATTCATTCCCATCACATGTAAAAATTTCTGTTGTCTTTTCATAATTAGGTGCAATATTTGGTTTCTAGTTGGTCTTATATGTTCTCCTGCAAATGATTGCTGTTTGAATTTTTTCTTATGTTGGTACTAATTTGGTATTGGTTGTTCTGGAGTAGATGAAGTGATCAAGTCCAACTACAATGACAACTGCTAGTTTGATTTATTCTTGTGATACGTTTTTCTAACTTTGCTTCCTATGCTGATTTCTCAATCCTAGCTTGTAGTTGAGAGCTTCGTGTAAAGTTAACAGAAATATCATTAAGTTGTGCAATGCTACAAACATGGGGACTTTAAGAAAGGAGTCCCTTTCTCTCTTCTTTCTTTTTTGCTGCCTCTTCTGAAGGATGTGCAATATGATTCTGTATAGCTGCATAATGCGATTATTTACTTAATATTTTCGGAGACATACTTTGTGAAGTAAGTTACGCTCCAATTTTTTAGTATTTGATAGTTCTCTTCCCTTCTAGGTTCCCATCAAAGTGGGGTTTGATACATTTTTTCTTTTTGAAAATAAAACTTAGAAGTTTATATATATGACATACTCCATGTTGTATACTTCTTCATTCAAAGAAATGGACAAAACATTCTTTATCAACGATACAGTTTTTGGACTTTACAGAATAGAGGATCATTTTTTTAGAACTTACTATTTCCAATTTAAAAAAAAGAGTATCATTTTCTCTGGGGGCATTAAAGGAGTGACGGCAAGACAATTAGGGCCAATGTCCTCTTGACAGACTAGAAATCACTTATAGAACAAAGATATGGTTTGGTAATACGACAAGAAAGAAATGCTAGAGTTTTTGAAGACAAGAAGGGTAATATAATTAATCTTAAGCTCAAGAGTACATCTTTACGTAATTTTTGGTGCAACAAAGCTATGGCACATGTGTTAGAGCCAGATGTGATAGTTGACTTTCTTAGTTCTTTATGGACATTGTAAATTCTCTTTTGGATTACTCTTGGCCCAGCATACCCTTATCGCTGTTCTGTGTTACATCAATAATATTCTCGTGATTACCTATTTTTGAAAAAAGGTACCCTTTGAGCATATGACTAAAAAGTACATACAATTCACCCTCATGCTATTAATCTGTTGGGTCTCACCAAAGTTCATGGTCCAGTGTAACTAAAACTCCGTATGTAGAAAATACTCCCTTTCCTTGCTACATATTTGCTTTGATTTTGCAAGGTTATTTGGAGTGCAAGGGTGGGCGGGAACCCATGAATTAGGTTATGTTTTTCCTGTCAGAGACTAATGTTCTTCTAGTTCCGTGATGTTATTCGAGCTACTCTTTAATTCATATGAATTATGATACATAAGTAGGATCCAGGAACGAGTTTCCTTAGGATGATGAAGCTCTGGTCTTTGTACATAAATTTAACCTTTCAGCTTTTGAAATATATGGTGATTTTTCAAACTTTTCTTGGTGTTGCAGCTGAATATGATGGTGACAGGTTCATAACTTTGCAGGATGGTGTACGGAAAGTAAGTCAACAGGGAGTTATTTTAGCAGTTGAAATTTATCTTTGTCCTAGCATGTCACCTCAATAATTTCATGCGTATATCAATTTATACTTTTAGGGGTCGTTTGATTGAGAACAAGTTATCCCAGGATTAGTTATACTGGGATAACTTATCCCATCACTATGATATAAATGGTGGGATAAGTTCATCCCAAACAAGATACAAAATTTTTATCCCATCACTATTTATTTTTATCCCTCACACCAAACGACCCCTTAAATTTCTGGCTTAACGGAATCCGGCATCTTTTGACCATCTATACAAACTAAAGCCTGTGTACTTGCTATATAGTTTTCTAGAATATTTTTTATATTAATTGTTCTGATTTTTAACAGCCTTTAACATTTTGGGCAGGCTACCCCTCTACTTCTGACAGTAGCGGTTATTGAACTCAGTGATATTGCATTCGCTGTGAGTTTTCTGTTCATGCTTGATTTGACATATCTTAAGGGCTAACATAACTGTTTGTTTCCGTCGTAACAACAATGTTGTGTTCTTCTCAGGTTGATTCTATACCAGCAGTTTTTGGTGTCACAAGAGATCCTTTCATAGTTTTCACATCCAATCTCTTTGCAATTTTAGGTAAAGCCTGTGTTCTTTACTTTGCTTCTTATTTAAAGTTTTTAACCACAAGAGCTATAAAAAAAAGCCAATTACTAATTGAAATGTGATTTCTTGTACCAAATTCGAGTTGGTTTAAACTAGTGATATTTGGCATATGTTGTTCTATGCTTTGTAAAGGACATTTCGTTGACGTTCTTTTCATCAACTCATATATATTGAGGACTCATGTGCATGGAGTTGGTTGTTTACGAAAAAAATCTGTCTTGTTTTTACTCATTCTGATTTCGTGAAGAAGTAGATATTTATTTATTACCCTTCTGCGAAATATGTTTTTCTTCCCTATAAACTAGGTGACCAACCTAGCTCTTCTTCTGCAGGATTGAGGTCATTGTACACACTCATTTCTGAAAGTATGGGGGAGTTGGAATATCTACAGGTGAGTATTGACTTGCTTTTATCAGTCTCTGCTTGCTGTATTACAAAGCCATTCACTCAATTGTCCCAAGTCGGTCATGATTGCTCAAGTTAGAGCTCTTGTTCTACAGACAATAGCATTAGAATATTTATATAGAACTAATCAAACTAGGTGCAAGTCTGTTAGTGTCTGTTCCTTAAAGTTCACTTCACTTTCATGGATGATAATTTTTAACTAAGATTCACTTTCTATTCAGCCTTCCATTGGTGTTGTCCTGGGATTCATTGGATTCAAAATGATCCTAGACTTTTTTGGTAAGTTTCTGCAAACATCAGTTGAGCTTTTTCCTCTTACAATTGAAATCCCCGGTAAGTGTCTTAACTGATTTCAAAATTCACGCAGGATACCATGTTTCCACAGAAGCGTCTCTTGGTGTCGTAGTGACATGTCTAAGCACTGGAGTCTTGCTGAGTCTTATAAAGAAATCTGATCAATGAGTTGGGATGCCTCAAGATCATGTTCTTTAGGAGGATAGAGGATATATCTATGGTGTTCCTTTTTTTTTTCTTCTCTTCGTCGTTGTCTAAATGTACTTTATTCAATTGATATGACAATGACAAAATTAACAATCTTTTAACATTTTTCTTTTTGTAATAATTTGATTTCTTAATGCAACTCAGGTTGGGATGAATTATTACAACGATCATCTTCTTGCCTTATCTCCATGGACAACACGTAAATCTTCTCTTTTTTCTCTACAATATGGGGAGTCAACAAGTCATTTCAATGAGACTCATTATATCAAATTGAACAGTAAACCGACATTAAAAGAAAAAGAAAACAAAATGTTCTTCTAGTAGCATTCAAGAGTCATATATGCTAGCTTGTAGTACTACAATTTTATGAGTTCTCGAAAATGTCATTTCAACTTATATAACTGCAGAAATAAACACAATCACGCGATTGTACATCATAATGAGCTATTCTAATACATACTTGCGCTCGTAAACACAAGTCATGTCTGTACAACAAAAATACTGGACCAGGATTTGGAGGTTTACCAAAGAATGACCAAAACCACAAATCGGACAAACGTAAATCACCTATTAATGCAATAATTAACAGGAACTAGCAGCTTCAATTGAGAAAGAACAAGGGAGGACCTCATAGTTGGTCTCACTTTGAGGGAAAAAATATTTGTTGCGCCAATATAGTTCAGATGATTGAACCTGCACTCTAGGTGCCACTGATTGTGGTTTGTTATCTGTACTTTCAACTTAGCTGATATTCAAGAGGTTCCAGCCTTGGCTCCCCCTTTTTTGATGATCTTGTTTTGTTCCCATCACCATCTAGTTCATAGCTCCACTTTAACCTTTTCGCAGCTTGTCACCATCGTTTCATTCTAGGTGAAGTAGCAGGTCCTGGCCGTGAAGTTTGGATGCCCCCCCGGGTTTCATGGTCAAATTTTTGTGAAGCAAGGTAAGTCAAAGCTGTGACAACATCTGCTATGACCGGACGCATGTTAGGTTGCTCCTGAACACACATTGCTGCAACCGCAAGAGCTTGGTACATGCCCCTTACTGGATACTGGCCTTGAAGCATTGGATCAGCCATCTGTGAGAACTTCCTCCGATCTTTGAACAATGGTCTTGCCTGATATACAGAGCACAACTATATAATTAGAAACTTGGTTCTCTTTATGGCTACCTGAACAATCTACACCCACACCCCCACACCCCACACACATATAATGCCCCAAGAATCTAACTCTAAAAATCTCTCCTTCGCTCCATTTGACACACAATAGAGGATCAAGATTTTCCTTAAACATCACATATACGAGACCTTGAAAGGAATTCTAGACTTCTGACACTGAATGTTCCACTACCTTCCAGCTGTAAACGGAGATTAACAGCACGTCAACATCAACTGAAATACCCAACCTAGCCCCTACCCCCCATAGTGAAGATACATTGCTTCAAGTGGAGTCATCTAACACCGTTCCATTGAACAGCACGTCAACATCAACTGGTTTACCCAGCCTTAAGGATGATAGCATATTTGTTATTTCATTCAGGAAAAAAAATACTCTAGATCTTCTACGAAAGATTCTAAAGTCACTCAAACGCATTTGCTTCCAGATAGTGCACTAGATTTTTCAAACCATATTAAATCAGCAATTACCAGTTTTTTAACTCATTCATTGAACTCATCTTATGGATTGCAGATAACTGTAGAGACATTTTATAACTGTCCGATAATACTTTTTCCCTTATATAGTTTTCAACTATAGAGATCATATTACATCAATGAAACAACAGGCCACCACTGAAAAAAGAGTTACCAAAAAGCTGTATGATAAGAAAATCTTACCCATATAACCAGATTGAAATCTCCTCCAGTTTTTGAACTTTCAATTGCTTTCCTGCCTGTAATGATCTCCAGGAGGACTACCCCAAAGCTGTAAACATCTGACTTCAAAGTCAATTGTCCCGTCATGGCATACTCTGGTGCACAGTACCCATAAGTACCCATAACTCTTGTAGAAACATGGGTGTTATCTCCTACAGGCCCCAATTTGGCCAAGCCGAAGTCAGAGAGCTTCGCATGATAACCCTCACCAAGCAAAATGTTGGAGCATTTTAAATCACGGTATATTACAGGGGGACTTGCACTGTGTAGATACTCCAACCCTTTAGCTGCTCCGGCAGCAATTTTCATTCTTGTGTTCCAATCTAGCCGTTCCTTACCTGGCGTTGGATCTGCAGAGCATACTTCAATTCCAAATTTAATCCAACTTTCAAAATAAAATGAAAAAGAAAGTCTACCTAAGAAAGATTACCATGAAGATGGTCCTCCAATGACCCTAATGGCATATATTCGTAGACCAGAAGTCTCTGATCTCCATCAGCACAATAGCCAATTAGATTTACAAGGTTAGGATGGTGTAACAGACTTAACATCAGCACTTCGACTAGAAATTCCCTGTTGCCTTGCAATCCATTACGATCGAGTTGCTTGATGGCGACGACCTGCACCATTAAAAGTCAACAAAAGGTGTTAAACTTCAGCTCCAGCTAGCAACTTAGAAGTGAGAAGCAAACCATCAAACATGATGCCAACACTAGAAGAAAAGGTAAATGACCCTAATCAATTATACCTTTGCCTATTTCAACTCGAACCCCACATATATGTGAGAAAAGGAGAATTGAGCCCAATTAGTTCAACGAATATGGTAAAAAGCACAAGAGAAACCAAAGTATCCATGAAATGTACATCACCACTTGTTAGAAAGTAGAAAAATATTTTCCTGATTTGAGTAAGGTCTAGCCTCACTCTGCAGATGCTAAAGAACAAAAGTAAAATTTACGTTTCAGATTTCTCATGTAACTACAAACTCAAGTGACCCACTGTTCCACTTTTTTCCAATTGACAGACTGGGAAGAAGTCCCAAGTGTTCACCCTCTGCAAATGAGCCAACTGATGAACTGAAGATAGCATAGCTATGCTCATCCGAAAAGGATTTTAGTCTGTGGTCGTGGCTCAGTAAGAATCAAAAAGAAAAATCAGTAAAAGACTGAAGATTTACACAACAACATTATTCAGAGAATAGGGAGTGCAACAGAATCTGGTAGATTAGAGGCAAACCAAACTATTGATTTCTTTGTTACATTTCACTATTAGCAAAAAGCAAAAAGACTTTATGAGAATTGACCTGATTGGACTCGATCACCCCTTTGTAAACTCTACCAAAGCCTCCTTCTCCAAGAAGATAATCACCTCGGAAATTTTTTGTTGCAGCTGCTAAATCGCGAAATATAAAAGTCTTGGCTGCAATTTGGCTGGACCCTGAATCCTTATCAACATCCTTTGAGCGTAATGAATTCTTTGGTTTCAACTTATCTGAAGACAAGAACATAAAATAGAAAAGTAAGCAAAAGCATGGCACTGAAGTGAGGCAACTAGTGTTCAGAAATAAGAAGGATGATTGACAAGAGGGAAAATGACATCTAAACTTTTTTATTGGTTCAACTTAGGGATGGGAGAAGTTGTTTGACGTTTGAACTATAAAGCGTCATTAACTGTAAAAGATTACTTGAAATTTGAACTATGAAATTTCACTAGCTGATGTTGGTTACACTAGAATTTTTAATATGGCATACGCTACCAAAAATAGCAAGACTTGACAAGCTCATGAATAATGGTACCAATAATGTATCTATGACAACCATTGTTCTTCAAAATTTTAGAAATGCACAATACATGTGGTCACCTGATACGCAGATAACTAGTTAACTGATAAGGTATGTTGAGATAAAAAAGTTTAAAAAATCCAAAATCTATATATTGTAAAATGGAGAAGCTGCAAATCTTTGGAGGTCAAAGTGTTTTGTCCTTTACTTATTTTGTCTTGGTGCTGGGGTAGATGTTCGGGGGGGGGGGGGGGGCCATCTTGCCTCGTCTGCAGAAGTGGAAGATTGGAACCAGACTTGAGGCTACCGAACTCCTCTAACATTTCATCACATCATGTTACAACGACCTTCCTTCTGGTTCTATGAGGCCATCATACAAAATGACATAATGTAATGATATCATTTGCCACTTAACTTTTTAGTAGATACTAATTGAAGGCACTAATTCTCTGACCTTTACCACTTCCATTCTAAAGTACTACCATTCAGTAAATTAACCATAATTTGTCCCAAATTCTAAATTTCCAATTGCAAATAATTCCTCCACGACTATGACCAAAACCTTTTCTTTTAAAATGACAGTAGTGCTAAGCCAGCTTATGCACACCACTTGATTATTACTTTGGATGCCTGCATTCCTTCACTAGACGATATTGATCAACGACTCTTCCCACCAAGGCATAGTCAGATATGACACGATCACCCAACATTTCATATTGAACTCTGATCTCCCAGGGTTCTCATTCCAGCTTCACCCCCTTGGATCCAACTACAACCTAGACTAAATTAACCAGAGGGAACAGGTCATCGCGGCACTTCCATAACATACTACCACAACAATCAAGTAGCATAGAATTTAAATTTTAAGTCAGTGATTATGATATCAAGATCCAGATCAAAGTACCCCAATGGTAAACAGCTGAATATCCAAGAATCAGAAGTAAAAACCCAAAACATCCAAAACCCACAAAAATTATACAAACATAAACCAACCCCATTTAACCAAATCAAACAATCAGTTGACTGTGTACACAAAAATTACAACTTTACAACTTGAATATCCAAGAATCAGAAGTAAAAACCCAAAACAACCAAAACACACAAAATTAAGCAAACATGAAGCAACCCCATATCACCGAATCAAACAATCAGTTGACTATATGCACAAAGATTTCAACTTTACAGCTTGAATATCCAAGAATCAGAAGTGAAAACCCAAAACAACCAAACCCCACCAAAACTAGACAAATATAGAGCAACCCCGTTTCACCAAATCAAACAATCAGTTGACTATACACACAAAGATTACAAATTTACAGCTTGAATATCCAAGAATCAGGAGTAAAAACACAAAACAACCAAAACACACAAAAATTAAACAAGCATAAAGCAACCCCATTTCACCAAATCAAACAATCAGCTGACTATATACACAAAAATTACAACTTTACAACATGAATATCCAAGAATCAGAAGTAAAAACCCAAACCAACAAAAAACACACAAAAATTAAACAAACATGAAGCAATCCCATTTCACCAAATCAAACAATCAATTGACTATATACACAAAGATTTCAACTTTACAGCTTGAATATCAAAGAATCAGAAGTAAAAAACCAAAACAATCAAATCCCACAAAAACTAGACAAATATAGAGCAACCCCATTTCACCAAATCAAACAATCAGTAAACTATATACACAAAGATTACAACATTACAGCTTAAATATCCAAGAATCAGAAATAAAAACCCAAAACAACCAAAACACACAAAAATTAAACAAACATAAAGCAACCCCATTTCACCAAATCAAACAATCAGTTGACTATGCACACAAAGATAACAAATTCACAAATTGACTATCCAAAAATAAGAAGTAAAACCCCCCCAAAAAAAACACCCCACAAAAATTAAACAAACATAAAGCAACCCCATTTCACCAAATCAAACAATCAATTGACTATATACACAAAGATTACAACTTTACAACTTGAATATCCAAGAATCAGAAGTAAAAACCCAAAACAACCAAACCCCCAAAAACTAAACAAAGATGATGCAACCCCATTTCACCAAATCAAACAATCAGTTGATTATATACACAAAAATCACAACTTGTGCAGATTGATAACTACCAGTAGAGTGCCGGCCCGAATCGACTGAATTTTTCTTCTTTGAGGTCTGTTTGGATGGTCCAGAACAAGGAAACCAACCCATTTTCTTCTCCTTTGCAACTTGAGAGAGGCGAAGTTTTTGCTCAGGTGATTAGCTGTCTAGAAAAGTGAAGACGGAGGATTAAACCTTTTCGTGGCTCTTTCTTTTCTTTTTTTTTTTTTTACCCTTTTTATTACAATAATTGTCGAAATTTTGTAATTTTTTGTTTTAAGGAAGAGTAAATAATTAATATGACTTCACTTTTAAAGTTGGTTGACTTGGTCAATTCAGACAAAAACCTTTTTTTTTTTTTTAATAAAAAAAATTATTTGAGTAACCTACTGCATCTTCTCCAAACATTGATTTTGATTTTGAAATTAAGCCGCCCTTTAATTAAAAAATAATATTTGGACAATTATAAGGACTTAAACATGTGAAATGCTTCATTATTTTTATTTTTTTTGAATAAATTCAATTAACTTTTGACATAGATGTAAAGTAATATTCTTTACTCATCATAGACATAATAACCTTTTCATTTGCACAGTTAATATCTCAAAAGATCATTCAACTTTGAAAATTTATTTAATAAAGTTATTAAACTTTATTTTATATCAATAAAATCACTGAACTTATGCTTTTGTATCAGTAAAATCAATCAACTAAAATTATTATTCATTTATAAATATATAAAATTATTTTTGTTGATCCTCAAACTCATTCATAATTCTACCCATTAACCCAATTAAAACCCCACACTTCTTCAACAATAGCCAAAACTAAATTCTAATTTGTCCCGTTATTCCTCTTCCATATTATCTACACAATTTTTTTTCCACTTCCACACAGATTTCCCCTCTACTGTTACACATAAATTCACATCCATATTTTATTCAGCTTCAGATTTTACTGAAGATTGTAAAATTTTCAGTAATAAAACCTAAAATCTTGAAATATAAATTGATGGTTCTTGAATTTTTAGTACAGATAATTGTCAATTTGTCTATGATGATAACGGGTTATGCAACATGTTTTCGTTATTGTCTGTGTCACTTCGAAACGGGTCGTCTATATTGCCAGTTTAATCATGCAAAAATTTCTGCAATTGAGACTTCTTCAGCAATAACTAAAACCATACTCAAAATGCTCATGCATGGAGATTGCAGGAGGATGAAGAAGTGTTGGGCTTTTTTAATTGGGTCAATGGATAGAATTGTGAATGGTTGAGTCTAATTGCACGTAAATCAATAAAATTAATTTTATATAATTAATTAATGATAAATTTAGTACAATGATTTTATTGATATATAAACATAAGTTCAGTGATTTTAGTGAAACAAAATAAAGTTCAATGACTTTATCAGATAAATTATCTAAGTTGAGTGATCTTTTGAGATATTAACTCTTCATTTGCATCATTCAAGCTCAAAAAAAAAATAATCTCAAAAGTTTTTATCATTTTAAACTTCAAATTTTATTTTATTTTAAAATTTAAATTATCTCTTTCTCAAATTTTTAATATCATAAAGTTTTATTAGTATAGATTTAAATTCAGAATATGAAATTTAATTTGTGTAAGTTTGACCTCTGAGATAATATTCTTGAATTTCGAATTGTAAAAAACTTATATCCGTAATAACATCGTAAAATTTTACACTCCAAGCCAATGTTATAGAGTAAAAAGAACACTTTTAAGGTAGTGTCCCAAAGTTTGAAAAAGAAGAAGAAAACTATGAAGAAGTGGACCTCTACTGCTTTCTAATTAAGAAAAAAAATAAGGACAAAATAATATTGTAATTGAAAATTGGTTTATTTTTAATTAATATTTCAAATGTTGCTTAAATTTCAATTACTAATCCTAAAATAGACTATAAACGGATTTGATAATCCATAAAGATAAGAATAAGATTCACATATATCCTATCCTTCTACATTTCACTTATGAGGTCATTGAATAAATTGTTGTCATCTCGTCATCTAAAACTCCATATTTCTCTATTAACTCCGCCCAAAGAGCTATTTTTGAGTCACTCCTCCTACCTTAAAATCTTAGTTCAAATGTTAAAAATTAGTAACAATAACATGTTTTAAAAAAACTTATTTACATATATTTAGAACTTCTAAAAACTCTTCAAAGATGCAAGTTTCAAGGTGGTTGATTATACTCTGTTAATTAAAGATATAAATAGATATGATCATTCTATCACAACTTTTATCGGACATATAATTGTAGGGTTTAATTTCTTTATTTTTGAACTTTTTTTACATATTAATGAGAAGAATAATGAAAAGATTCTTTAGAATATACTACTTGACAATGTGGAGGGAATCTTTTATTGATAGGTAATCTTGACATATCAGTGCCATATATTTCTTGAGGACTATGATTTTCTTCATAAACTCAGATTTTTTTAGTTATATGTATTAGGAATATTTTCAGTTAACTAATTTAGATTTTTTATTATGTTATAAGAAGAACAAAGTTTTATTTTGTTATCTTCATCCTATGAATATTTTCACATATAACACATTATTCTCGTAGAGTTCTAAGATTGGAACTAGGTGTTTCCAATTTGGTTTTTTTAATAGTATAATGTTTCAATTCGATCGATTAGTTTATTAAATTCGGGTTATATCATTATATTATATAATTAAAATTAGACGTTTTGAATCGTCTCAAATATCTTATTTTTTTTGTGTTGGTACAGTTCAATTATTTTTCATATTTTAAAAAAAAAATCATGTAAAGAAATACAAGTGAAAGTTAGAATATGAGAACGTAAAATTCATACTTGCATAAGACTTTAACAGAAATTCTATATTTTTTTACTTTTTAAAAACGATTAATTAAGGGAATATGAAATACTACTAGAATAGATATATACCCCATTATTTTACGGTGTAAAACAACTTAAGCAAAAACCAAGAATCAATTATATTTTTAAATGATAATAAATAATTAATCAAATACCACTTTGAAAAAATAGATGAATATATATAACTTGCCACAAAAATGTAATTTCTTGAAAATGATTTTAATTTTCTAGATGTCTATAGAATCAGAAATATTGCAATTAAAAAAGAATGTGGAGCATAGTCATCATGCTCACCCACCTCCTACAACTAAGAAAGAAATATTAATTTTCTCTTCTGATATTCTATTGGTCAAGAAATAAAATTAATTTTTTGAATGATCCATTGCCATTTGTCAAGCAACTCAGCATATAAATTTTATGTGTTGCAATTACATTTTTCTTGGTCTCCACCACGTGCTCATCTAGTTTGAATTCACATATAAAAACAATCTACTTTGAAGGATGAAAATTACTTTTTATACTCGGGTTTCAAACAGAAAACCTTTAAGAATAAAGAGATATTTACAACTCCATCAAAACGTTTTGTTGATAGTGTTTGTGATTAAAAAATACATAGTAAGTACGTGTGTGTGAAGAGAGAGATTTGAGAACCTTAGGTTTCATTTTAACTTTTAAGTTAATGACTATTATTAAATGCAATCAATGTACATCAAATCATAGTAGTGATTAATTACACTAAATAAATCCTACATTAACACCCTATAGATATGCACCACAGCACCAGCATTGTTAATTGTAATTAAAGTTGACTATCCATCAATTTAATACAAGTATACAACTAAATAGAAATGGTCATATAACAAAAGAGAAAAATCATTTTAACGTGGCCTGTGAGATTCTTGAATACCTAATAATAGTGATTCTTTGACCAAAATCTTGTTTATTAAACACTTAATTCTCAAATAAATTTACCAAATACAAATTGTTTTCCCCCTGATTTTGAAAAGTTAATAGTTTCATAAAAACTTTTTTCAAACAAACAAATTTATTTTTTTTTAGAAGCTTGGCCAAACATGCGGGTGCCTATAAGTTAGGCGTCAAGCACATGAATGCCATTTGCCAAAATCATAGTAAACTTGTACCTCAAACAAAAGCAATTTATGTAAAAGGTTGCTTTCGTTTGCATTATGGTAATCAACTATTTATAGTTCAAAGGGTACACTGAATTTGGCATAAGATGGGATCTCTAAGAAATGGGATAAGGAGATATACCAAATATAATTACGATATGAAGTCATCTTTGGTAGGAAACACTTTATCCCCCTGAGTAAAACTTCCCAGCACAAATCCCGATTAGTTAGATGCCTCAAAGTGAATACGAAATGGAAAATTTTTTAAAAAATAAAAGAAATAACATAATACACTAGGTAATAAAATGGTATATACCTTTTCTACCTCTTCTTCTTTCTTCCACCAGTATTTTGCTACATGTAATATATTTTCGTACCAATCCACAGATGAGATCCAATGGTAACTGAATTTCACAATGCTTACAATAACGATGACATACCCAATGTAATCCTACAAATGAAATCGTGGGAGGGCAGAACGTACACCTACCTTACCCCTATCTTTGTGGGGGTAGAAAGGTTGTTTTTGATAGACCCTCAGCTTAATGCTTACCAACAGACTAATTCCAGTGTCAGAACTCAGAAGGTCATAAACATAAATCAACCACCAACCAAATTCAATACCTGTAAATTTTGTTCAATAAACACAACTGGGGGCGAGTGTGACAGATTGTTATTATAGAAGGCAACTCACTGAAGTCTGAAAACCACAATCTCCTCCTTTAACAAGTCCCAATTACTGACACTACAATGGCTGATAAGAAAAAATATGGTTAAATCTGACTATATGTTACACAGTAGTAAATCCTCACAGTACAAGACACTATTATAAACAAACTTACTTAATGCATGAAAGACCAGGAAGTACAGTCTAAATGATCATTTGCAGTATCGTTTGGGTTGTATCTGCTCTGCCTGCCTCAGAAAATGTCCTCAAACACATGGCCACTGTTCTGCTAGTCTCGTTCTGTTTTAGTATTAAACCGAAATATACAATTCAAGGAAGAAGAGATTAACGCTACTACACCATTCGGATTCAAATGGATGGTATAGCCATTTGACTTCAGCAAAATAACAGAGAATGCAAAATTCTTGATTGTTGCATGCATTTTGCCGAATAGCTTTTAGGTCTTCAATTATTGTACTCATATCAGGTCAACCTCATTCCTTCTAAAGTTCCAACTCCCTACGTGTATAAGGCACTCCTATCTCTTTCTGAATGACTGCATGCAAGATACAAAAGGAAATTACTGAAACTAGAAATAGGTGTGTTCCCCCACGATCAACTGTATGATGCAGAGAGGTAGTAGACCGGCTTCAACTAGTTAGGATCCGTTGACTTGGAAGCAGATAAATCAGTTCTCTTAAAATTTGCTCAAGAGGTTCAGAAGTGACAGTTCAAGTATTCCCTGCCTGATTAAAGTCCATTTGCCTGCAACATAACAGTTTGAATCACAACGTTTATCAGTTTATTAACTTAAAACAAATAAAGAACATAGAAGGGCAACATTTGGCACAAATACGACCTTATTAGCATAGCAGTATTTGTTCTATACTAGAAGTACCTCACAACACAAGACAGTTTTATACTTCGTCGATGAAGCAAATAACAAGTGAGTTTAGATGCAATTTGGCGTAAACATGTTCATCTCCATCACAATTTACTTGCTATTATTCCTCCATCCCATTTCAATTCACTTGAATCCTTTCTTTAACTAAAATATTTCTCATTCCCAGGAAATAGATATTATTTCACACATTATTTACTTGATGTGGAATTTCTTCTATAATATCCCACTCTCATACATTTCTTCTATAATATCCCGCTTTCATACATTTTAAGAAATACACATGACTGGATCATCCGATTCAAGAGGGAGGGAGTTAAAAGTGCTTCCATTTTTTCTGGGAGAGCTACAGTTAAATGATTAAATATTCAAACTATAAGAATTTCGTATGAAGATTGTATAAGAAGAAAAAGGAAATGCAAACCTTGCCAAAAGACAGCTTTATGACTAGATGAACAGTGACAATATAAAATATAAGTCTCTCACTTTCCTCTCTTTTTTCTTGCCAAAGCTAACCAAAACTTCAGAATCCAATATTCAGGAGCAGCATCTTTTCCTCCATCAACACAACCAAATTTAGCCTCCTCAGATTAACAGCATCAAGTTAGAGTAGGAACACTCAACCCCTGAATTTTCTCCTGCCCTATCCTATCTAAACATGCTGATATTACAGACCTCATATTCTTCATCCATCCATAACCAAATTAAATTTTCCTCCAAATTGGCATCTCCTTCTTTTGGAATCTCTTGACAATCCAAAAGCCACTTGAATCGTTTATGCCCAACAGTGAACTGCTAAGCTACACTGACTGCATCCCAATCTGACACAGGTGAACAAGTAGAGAACCAGTGACAACGACTTTATAGGTTTATGAATTTAGACAGCTATACTTCATCATACTCCTCAATTAATATGAACAAGATCTCCAATCTCCGTGGACGTTAGGTTATTCCCAACATCAATGACCATTTTGTATTAGTCAATTCCGCCATATATTTTGAATACAGTGTATGCAAGTGTCCAACATGGAGAAAATTGGAACTTTGTGTTAAGAATGTAAATATTACCTATAAATTCTTTGTAAATATGGATTAGGCTTAAAAACCATGTAATTGTGCAATAATTAGGAGTAGAAATTACTTTCCTTTCCTTTTATGGATTACGTGTAAATATTATTTAAGTCCCAACATGCCTGACCGAATAATAAAGTAATTTACTCCCAAAATCTCTTTCTTCTTTTTTCTTTACATTATGCACATTAAAAAGTATGAATGTTGAGCATTGGTGGGGGCAAGGCAGAAAGAATTATGAGAATGTGTGAAAACACTTGTCTTACACATCACACCTAAGTCTTTTTATGTGAACACTTTACTATGTACATTATTTTGTTTCCCGATGTGGGCCCTAACATTAACATAACTATATGCACTTACCTGATTACATTTAACTAACGCTCTCCTCAGGCTGGAGCATACAAGTGGTACGCACCGAGTTTATAGCTTATAAGAACACCCGTGGAAGACTTGGTGAATATATCTTCCAACTGATCATTTGACTTCATAAATTTCATGATAATGTCTCCTAAGTGTATCTTTCTGCGAGAAAGTGTGGTCCTTCTCCATGTGTTTGGTTCTCATGAAGCACCAGACTCGTTGCAACATGAAGAACAACTATTTGGTGTGAATGAGTTCGCAAGTTACAATAATTATTATTTGATGCTCTTGCTTCTCACTGGATCTAGCAACCTAATTTGTTTCTTGATTTTCCAAGGCAAACTACTTCAAAGTAAAATACAATATGTAGAAGTTGAACGTCTATTAGAAGATAACCCTACTCAATCCACATCTGTGTATTCAGTATTTTCTCATGTCCTCAGTTCTCAAAGAATAATCTTCTTCTAAAATTGAATCTATGTATAAAAAAAATATAGATACTAAATTACAACACTCACAAAACAGAATAGACTATTGCATCCCAGTGAATCACATGGAGAGTCCATTAATTAGTTTACAACATTCACCAAAAAGGCAATATCATTCCGAGTTACTGAGAGGTAATTCAACCTACCAACCAACCACCTATATCTTGCAGGGTCACTAAAAGGACTAATATGGACCTAGTAGAAGCCTAACATTTGGATCCATAAGAGTGTCAATGGGTCTAAAACAAGAATGTCTAGAGCATACTTACACTGGAGATGAGAATATCTGATCTGGACTGAGCATTCTGAATACCTAAAAAGTACCCAATTTGTCTAGATCCATAGTCCAGAAGTGTCAAAAGAAGTGTTGCTTCAATTTAGTAAGGTGTAGACTAACAAAGAGATAAGAACTCTCTAAAACAAAAATTGAAGTTGAAATTAGAAAAGATCTGTGAATTCCTTCAAATTAATGATTGCTTATCACCACCTAATAATAGGTTGTGAGAAATATAGGAAAAGAATATTATTGAATTGTTGTTGTAAATTGTTACATTGAAACCCTACTTATAGACACTACATTAGAATCCTTTTCCAACTAGGATTCCTATTCTTATTCCTATTCCTATTCCTATTCTAAGTAGGAAATACTTATTTATATTCTAACACTCCCCCTCAAGCTGGTGCATATAAATCATATGTACCTAGCTTGTTACAGATGTAATTAATACGAGGACATGTGAGAGACTTGGTGAACATATCTGCAAGCTGATCATTTGACTTCACAAATTTCGTAACAATATCTCCTGAGATTATCTTTTCTCTGACAAAGTGACAGTCAATCTCAATGTGCTTAGTTCTTTCATGAAACACTGGATTTGATGCGATATGAAGAGCCGCTTGGTTATCACACACAAGTTCCATCTGATCAATTTTGCCAAATTTTAGTTCTCCCAGCAACTGTTTGATCCAAACTAGTTCACAAGTTGCTGTCGCCATTGCTCGATATTCTGATTCTGCACTTGATCGAGCAACCACATTCTGTTTCTTACTCTTCCACGACACCAAATTACCTCCTACTAAAACACAATATCCGGATGTTGAACGTCTGTCAGAAGGTGATCCTGCCCAATCAGCGTCTGTATATCCAATGATATTCTCATGGCCTTGATCCTCAAAGAGTAGTCCTTTACCGGGAGCTGACTTTATATATCGCAGAATACGAACAACTGCTTCCCAATGACTATCACAAGGGGAAGTCATAAATTGACTTACAACACTCACAGGAAAAGATATGTCAGGTCTAGTCACTGTGAGATAATTCAACTTTCCAACAAGCCGTCTATACCTTTCAGGATTACTAAGCGGCTCCCCCTGTCCTGGAAGGAGTTTAACATTCGGATCCATAGGAGTGTCAATAGGTCTACATCTCATCATTCCTGTCTCTTCAAGAATGTCTAAGGCATACTTGCGTTGAGAAATAACAATACCTGATCTAGACTGAGCAACCTCAATACCTAGAAAATACTTCAATCTGCCAAGGTCTTTAGTCTGGAAGTGCTTAAAGAGATGTTGCTTCAAATCGGTGATACCATCTTGATCATTACCGGTGATAACAATATCATCAACGTAAACAACCAAATAGATACATCGACTTGGTGCAGAATGCCGATAAAATACAGAGTGATCAGCTCCACTACGAGTCATGCCAAACTCCTGAATAACTGTGCTGAACTTTCCAAACCAAGCTCGAGGAGATTGTTTCAGACCATAGAGTGACCTACGCAATCGACATACAAGGCTACTAGACTCCCCCTGAGCAACAAAACCAGGTGGTTGCTCCATATAGACTTCTTCCGCAAGATCACCATGCAGAAAAGCATTCTTAATGTCCAACTGATGAAGAGGCCAATGACGAACGGCAGCCATAGATAGAAAAAGACGAACAGAAGCTATTTTAGCCACAGGAGCGAAAGTGTCACTATAATCTAGCCCAAAGATCTGAGTATACCCTTTGGCAACAAGGCGAGCCTTAAGTCGATCAACCTGACCGTCTGGACCAATTTTGACTGCATAAACCCAACGACAACCAACAGTAGATTTACCTGCAGGAAGGGAGACAAGTTCCCAAGTACCACTCTTATGTAAAGCAGACATCTCATCAACCATAGCCTGCCTCCATCCAGAATGAGAAAGTGCTTCACCTGTAGTCTTAGGAATGGAAATAGAGGACAAAGACGACACAAAGGCATAATGGGGTGATGATAGACGATGATAACTTAAGAAGGTATAATGTGGGTTAGTATTTCGAGTGGATCGTATACCTTTTTGAAGTGCAAGCGGTTGGCTAGGAGGAGGCAAGTCCGCAGTAGGAGCAGGGTCCGGCGCATGACATGAATCATCTGGAACTGGGTTTGGACGTGGACGACGATGATAAGTTAGTAATGGTGGCACTACAACTGGAGATGTAGAAGTAACCATAGATTCCTCAAAGGTTGGCACAGGTAAAACCTGAGGTATGGGTAAGACCATAGATACATCAGGATGATCAGAGGATGTATAGTAAGGCTGAGACTCAAAAAATGTAACATCAGCAGACATAAGATATCGATGAAGATCATGTGAATAACAACGATACCCTTTTTGGACTCGAGAGTAACCAAGAAAGACACATTTGAGGGCACGAGGAGCTAATTTATCTTTTCCTGGGGCTAAGTTATGAACAAAGCATGTGCTCCCAAAGACACGAGGGGGGATAGGATAAAGATGTGACTGAGGAAACAGTATGGAATGTGGAACCTGATTCTGAATAGAAGAAGAGGGCATTCTATTTATCAAATAACAAGACGTCAGAATTGCATCTCCCCAAAAACGCAGCGGAACATTGGATTCAAGGAGAAGAGTACGAGCGGTCTCAATAAGATGCCGATTTTTTCTTTCAGCTACACCATTTTGTTGAGGGGTGTATGGACAAGTAGTCTGGTGAATAATGCCTTTGTGAGTCATAAACTCCTGAAATTGGGAGGATAAGTATTCTAATGCATTATCACTACGAAAAGTACGAATAGAAACACCAAATTGATTTTGTATTTCAGCAAAGAAACTTTTGAAAATAGCAAATAACTCAGAACGATCTTTCATTAAGAAAACCCAAGTACATCTTGAATAATCATCAATGAAACTAACAAAATAACGAAATTCTAAGGTGGAACTGACTCTACTAGGACCCCAAATATCAGAATGAACTAATGAAAAAATAGACGCTGAACGACCCTCAGTACTACGAGAAAACGTAGCACGAGTGTGTTTCCCAAGTTGACACGACTCACAATCTAATGTGGATAAACTAGACAAACTAGGCACCATCTTTTGCAGTTTGGATAGACTCGGATGTCCCAAACGTTTGTGAATTATATCTGGAGAATCTGTAACGGAGCATGCTGTTAAGGAATTTGAAGAGGTAAGATAGTAAAGGCCTTGTGATTCATGTCCTGTTCCAATCATCTGTCCCGTACTGCGGTCCTGCATGAGAAAAAAATCATCGAAAAAGGTTATGCTACAATGTAGGGCTTTCGTTAAACGACTAACAGATGCTAGATTAAAAGGAGAACCAGGGACATAAAGAACAGAGTCTAGGGTGACAGAAGATAGGGGTTTGGCTTTTCCAACCCCTTTTGGTTTTGTTTGGATCCCATTGGCTAAAGTAATACATGGAAGAGATTGTGAATAAACAATATCAGATAAAAGTGATTTGTTACCAGAGATATGATCAGAAGCCCCAGAGTCCATGACCCATGTTCCAAGAGTACTAGATTGCGACACATAAGCAAAAGAATTACCCGCAACAGACACATCAGGTTGTGCAACTGAAGCTACTTGTGGAGACGTTTGCTTATTTGCACGATACTGAAGGAACTCATCATATTCTGTCTGAGCAATATGAGCATTATTGGATGGTTGATTAGGTTGAGCACCATATGCTACTGGTGGAGGTGTCTGTTTACTTGCGCGATTTCGAAGAAACTCATTATATTCCTTTAGAACAATAGGATCATAACTGGGTGGTGGACCATGCAAAATATAACATATGTCACGAGTGTGTCCAGGCTTATGACAATGACTACACTTGGATCGAGGTTTCCCAAAACGCCCTCCCCCTCGCCGATTCTCCATAGACTGATATGTACGCTTTTCAAAGGTTTGAGATGCGAGAATAGAGGAGTCAACAGTGGGTGATGAAATTACTTTATGACTGGGAGGTGCCGCAAGACGAAGGAGACGAGAGAATAATTCATCGATTGTAGGAACTGTAAGGCTAGCTAAAATCTGATCACGCACAGAATCATGATCAAGAGGAAGTCCAGCAAGAGTAAGAACTAGAAACAATGTTTGTCTGTGTTCTTGTTGTTGTTCCACATTCGTAGTAACTGGCATCAACGTGTCGAATTCCTCCATGACTGCCTGTACCTGTCCCAAGTAAGTAGACATATCGGATTCTTGTTTCTTTAAATTGGTCAATCGAGATATCACATCATAGAATCGAGATATGTCATTAGTGTATAAAGCACGAGCCTTTTCCCAAACTGCATAACACGTCTGGAATGGGCGAAACAAGGGCATCAATTTGGAATCAATAGAACGCCATAGGAGACTACATAATTGAGCATCTACTTTCTCCCATTGTGCTTTGGCTTTTGCATCTTCCTCACTAGTCTTTGTCTTTACATCTACCACATAAGTCTTGTTCGTTAAGTGATCTTGCACACCTTGACCCTTGCACCATAGCTCAACCGAGGAAGCCCAAGATAAATAGTTTGAACTTCCCAATAATAGTTCTGAAGTGATTATAGGGCTAGAACTTCCAATCCCTATATTTTTAGAACCAAAAACATCACACCCAAAAGACATTATGCTAAATTTGTCTTGGAAACAACAAAAAAATAAAAAAAACTTGATTATTGAGATCTGATTATCGGAAAAGCCGCCGGAAACAGCCTGGAAATTGCCGGAAACTAATTCCGGCGATCGAATCTGGTCAAAAACAGTATGGGCCTGGTCGGAATGGCTGGGCGACCCTAACTGTCAAAAAATTTTCCCAAAAATCTGATCGGAAAATCCCTCACGCGCCGGCGCGTGAGACAGAACTCGCCGGAAACTGCCACCTCCGATCGGCGCGTGAGAGCGCATGGGGTGGTATTTTCCGGTGGTTCTGGCTGGGGTTTGGTCGCCGGAGCCTTCCGAGCCTCGTGGTGGTGTTAATTTTCGCACAACACCCCCAGAAAGAAAAAAGAATAACAAAATCAGATCCAACAGTCACCGGAAATTGACATAGACATACGGTGACTTGTTTGTTCTCACCAATGCTCTGATACCATGTGAGAAATATAGGAAAAGAATATTATTGAATTGTTGTTGTAAATTGTTACATTGAAACCCTACTTATAGACACTACATTAGAATCCTTTTCCAACTAGGATTCCTATTCTTATTCCTATTCCTATTCCTATTCTAAGTAGGAAATACTTATTTATATTCTAACAAGGTGTAAGGTTTACTCTACGAAAACTAAACATATGCGAGGAAGTTATAAATGATTGTGTGCTGCACGTGCTCCTCCTTGACCTTAGTGAGATGCACTTATTGTGTGGTTTGACTTCATGAGTTTCTTATCCATATTGCGATTTTCCAAATAAGTGAGCTTGACTTGTTGATTTCCTTGTTTGAATTTATCATTAATATCCAACACTTCCTTTCAAGTCAGAACATATATATAAATCATATGCACCAAACTTATTAGAAATGTTTTCACTTTGTAGTCCTATGAGGAACCTTTGTAAAGATAGCTGGTAGTAGTAGTTTAGCTGAGCCAAAGGGTGTAATGATAATTTCCTTAGAAATAACCTTCTCCAAAACAAAGTGGTACCTCTTTCTAAATTTTTAGTTCTTTTATGAAAACTGGATTAGAAGCTATACCTGACAGAAAATGGCTACAATTGTAGAAGTCAGAAATGAACAAGGATGGAACCTGATTTTTAGAAGGTTCCTCAATGACTGGGAAGTGGAGAGAATGACTCAGTTCTATAATACCTTGGAACAAGCCAAGAACCTCACTTGTGAGGAAGACAAATTGACATGGAAGCCGGAGAAAGATAGCAAGTTCAAGGTGAAATCAGCCTACAAATTACTAGACATTTCAACTGAAACCAAGGAGTTTTGGCCTTGGAAGATGATCTGGAAAGGGAAGATACCACATAAGGTGGCATACTTCACATGGCTTGTTGCAAGACAATCTGTTCTGACTCAGGATAACTTGATGAAATGAGGAAAGGACTTATGCTCCAGATGTTTTTTTTGTGAATCTAAGACAGACAATAAACCATCTTTTTTTGCATTGTAAAGTGACTGAGAAACTATGGAAGTATTTCATTAACCTGAGAGGTATCACTTGGACTATGCCTAGAAATACTGCAGAAGTCCTAGCATGTTGGAACAGAGATGGAAATCAGTCAGGACACAAGGAGAGATGGAAGATTGTCCCTGCCTGCATCTAGTGGACACTATGGAGTGAGAGAAATCAGAGATGTTTTGAGAACAAGAGAATCCCTTTCCAAAGCATTAAAATGAATTGTTTAGTGACCTTTTACTTTTGGTGTATCCATTCTATTCCCAAGGATCCGGGGGACATCACCCTATTCTTAGATAGTTTATGAGGGAGATAGGTGCTTTGATTCTTTTTGGTAAACCCTCTATACTTTTGATGTAATTACTACAGGAGTTCACTATTGGTGTACTTCTATGTTTATAATACCAGTTAACTTTCTCAAAAAAAATATGTTGCTTGATTATCACAATAAAACATTATTTCTTTAATGTCTACAAACTTCAATTTTCAATGTACGTAAAAGGCTAAAGAATACCATTAACCTATTAGAAATGGTTCAAAAATTCCCTCCTTCCACCTATTGGCTGAAAAATGCCCTTAACGCTTTCTTTAGGTTCAAAAATGCCCTTTAGTTAAGGGAAATATGACATGAAATTTCACTAAACAAGTGGCCAATTTTCGTTGGTCTACATAATCATATATCATATCATATATATATATAAAAGAGAACCTTAGGCCTGCTTACGTGGCGCCACCACAAACCAAAATTCACTTTTAATTTATTTATTTCCAAAACTTGCCTTCCCCTTTCATGAAAAGTTGTGACATTTCCGAAAAGTAGCAACTTTAATGAAGAGTTGTGACTTTTATGAAAAGTTGTGACTTCAATGAAGAGTTGCGACTTTTATGAAAAGTTATGACTTTTATGAAAGGTTGTGACCTTCCTGAAGGGTTGCAACTTTTCCAAATAGTTGTAACCTTTTCGATAAGGCACAATAAATATTTGTTCACACTACCATTTGTTGTCTATAAATAGAGGGATTTCCTCTCATTTTAAAACAAAGAAAATTCTGAACCTCTTCTTCTTCTTCTTCTTCTTCTTCTTCTTCTACACAATTAAATATTTGTGTACTTTACTCATGTTGAGTGGCTCAGTGACACCATTGCTTATGTTACAGATCCTGGTATGTATTTTCTCAATCATTGATTTATGCTTATGTTATTAAGGATAAATGATAAGATGTAATAATTTTCATTTTCATTTACATTATTAATCTTTTATTAAGATAATATAGTGTTTTAGTTTTAGTGACTGATAGATTTTAAGTATTATTTTATACATTCCGTGATCTTAAATTTCCGTGCGAAGTGCGGGTAATTTTACTAGTTCTTTTATCAAGTAAAAAGACTCCCACTCAACCCAACACCTAAACCCGTTTTCACTAGCAATTTAGGCCTTTTCTTGTTCTTTCTTCCTCTGCTTTCTTTCTTCAAAACAACTTTCAACTCCAAAAAACAATAGATAAATTGCAGCATTTAACTCAGGTATGATAGATAAAATGCAGATTTTAAGCAAAAACAGCAACTTTTAACCCAACAATTGAAACCCAAAAAATAACAGCTAAAAATGTAGATTCAATCCCCAATAGCAATTATGTGACTAACCTTGGTCACGAGAAGAAACTGATTTTTTAGACATTGAATAGGACGAAAGAAAACATAAATTAATGGAAAAGAAAAAGGAGAATGTTGTTGCTCGATCTAGTAAAGAGTTGAATATTGAGCTATGACAACAACTGTTTGTGAACAAATGTGTTAAACCAGTACATTGAACGGAAAAGGCTCGAAATGCCCTTAACCTATTAGAAATAGTTTAGTATGCCCTCCTTCCACCAATTAATTTAAAAATGCCCTTAACGTTTTCTTTAGGTTCAAAAAGCCCTTTAGTTAACAGAAATATGACATGAAATTTCACTAAGCAAGTGGCCAATTTTCATATGTCCACATAATTCTTTTATCAAATAAAAAGACTCCCACCCAACACCCAAACCCGTTTCTTCCAAATCTAACCCAGCTTTTGTATCATTTCATCTCCTGTTATTTGCTTGTTCCTCTCACATGGCGCTTAAGCCCTGAAGCGAGTCTCAAAACGTGTTGAGCGCTTCGCCTCGTTTAATGTGCACTTCAATAACGTCATCAAGGTTCTAAGACATACTTTTCTCTACCAATGAGCCTCTTCTAAAGAAGCGACACTAAACAATTGATATTTCACTTTATCGTGTATTTTTTTCTAATTCTTTGTTCATATATTTATCATACATGCTTATAATACTTAGTCTTGGACTAAACATATATTTTGTATTTTTTTTTCTCCCTTTGTGCCTTTTTCCATCAAAGCCCATGCTTTATTTGTGGTTTGATCTTAAAACCCCAATGGACCTTAGAATTTTTTGCTCTTTTTGCTTTTTGACAACACTGATCCAGATGTAGAATGTCAACTAATTGGTTAACTGGCCTAATCTACATCAAAAGATCCTTTAATGTGACTGTTTCCTTTGTCTTCAAGCAACAATCCTTGGCCTGGTGCTTTTTTTTATTCTGTCTTAAGATTGGTAAAGCAGCATCTCGTTGACTGGTATTGCAGATGCATTGACTGAGTTACTACACCCACAACAAAAGAAACGTTTTTTTAAGGTAATAATGAGATAGTCCAACTTCCTAACTAGCCTTTGGTAACTTATAGGATTTGTCATGGCTTCCCCTGAACTGGTAACAGTTTACCGTTCAGACCCATCAGACTATCAACAGGCTTCCAATCCATACCTATGTATTTAAAGGTATCTAGTACATAATTTCTTTGTGAGATAACATTGTCTCTTGATTGGGACTCAAAATACCAAGAAAATATTTTAGAATGTCCTAAATTCTTGATGTGCAAACGACTTGTTAGATATTTTTTTTTTTTTGGATGATTCTCTCATTATCATTGCATGTAATAGCTATGCCATCTATATATACCAACAGATAAACAGATTGACCAGGTACGACAGTAGAATGCTGGGCGAACTACTTCAGAAGAAAGTAGGAATAGGACCAATCACTGATGAAAACAAGATTAGGATAGAGAAGCTAAAAATGGGATGTTTCAATCTACCTTCTTCTTAAAGCATCTATCTTTCTTCTTCTGACAAAATTTGGTCAAGGCTGCTTCTCTGGCAAGTTTAGAAGGATCTGTCGTGTTTCCACAACCAATGCCGCTGGCATCACCACTTTCATTTTTGCCAGCTAACCCATTATCACTTCCCCCATTTGTTCCTTCAGCATTTATAGCTGTGCAGCTTCCATCCTGCACATTGCTTCCACGGTTACTTCCCGAAGCACTTCTGTTCAAACTGTGATACTCTGGGTTCCCTTCACAAGGCCTAGCTAGAATGTTGAATGAAGCACAACTTGGGCCACCCGCAGTCAGTTTCTTCAATGAGAAATCTGCATGGGTGGAAGTGTAATCTTGATCTAGGTCATGGAAGTGATAATGGTGGTGGTGCTGATGAGGGTGCTGGATGTCAGTGTGAGAGCCTCGCGAAACAAGACTGTCTGTAGTTTGCATGTTACAAGGCTTAAGCTTAACTTGTGGCACTTGCTGACGGGAGATTCTGAAGTCAATTTTCTCAGGCATGAAAGCTGATGATGAGTGCAAACCTTTAATTGTTGATGTTGCTTCTGCCTTGTCTCTAGAAAGTAATGGTTCCTCAGAAAGCTTATTAGTGGTGGACCCCTTATCTATAATATTGCCAGTTCCACTTGAACTCGGATGTAGAAATTTCTCATCTGTATGAGTTGGAATATCACATACTGATTCTTTCTTGGCGACTTCTTGGCCATTATTAATTATAGAACTGCCAAGCGTAATCCCATTAGGAGTCCTTGTAGGGTTTGAGGATGAATTATACCTGCAAAATGGTCCACCACAGAGCAAAAGGTAAATTGCTGAAAGTTCCCCATCCAACAAAAGGAAATCAGCACAGCTCTAATAAAAAGTTTAGAAAGAGCATAACTAGTAACTATTGTCTCCACACCTTGAGAAAGATGAAAGATCTGATCTTCTCAAAACACTACGATCATCTTGAGCACTTTCTTCTGGTTCTTTTAGCATTTTCAAACTTGGCTCTTTAGATTCACCAATGGATGAATTATTGATTTCTAATACCTGCACAGCTTTGTTCAACCTTCTACTGTTGGTCCGAGGATGAGCTGTCTCAGCAGTCACATCATGATATTCTGTGGATGGAACATTACCATCTAGATTTGCCTGGTGTTCATCGATCTTCAAACTGCTTGGGTTGGAATTTATTGCCAGCGGGGTCTTATGTTCTGCATCAACAAGTTTGACTGGAACCTGAATTGCATTTTCAGGTTGTAACTTCTGATTTCTAGGTATGCCCTTGAGGGAGGGTTTTTTTGCAATGTAATCTTCAATGGAACACATGATAGAAACGTTTCAGTCAACTAAGACACACTAAGCCAGAGAGAAGAAAAAGATTAGAAATACTCGTTACCAGGATGTTCTTCTTCTTCTTGGCATTTCCTTTTGGCATTTCTCTGTGCATTCTTGTTAGCAGCGGTTTCTGCCTTTGAACTCATAGCCTGTACGCAAGTGCTGTCTGGACACTCAGGTACCTGATTCAATGGAGCCACTGCCTGAGAGCTAACAGCTTCAACAACTTGCTTTGTCCAGGAATTCTGCAAAATACAAATTTCAGACTCAGAAAGAAATATTATACAAATCATTCTGTACTTCTATTAGTCTTTAAGCCTTGGAATTTTGATGGTTGACAGGGATATCATTATAGAACTATTATGTTTTATTGTGATGACATGTATCTTAGAAAAACACATTGAATTTTGGAGTCTTCTTTCCTTCCTGTAAGAAACTTAAATAAGCATTGATTTGATTGCTGAGACATATAAACTTATCTCTGTCACTGTTAAAGAATGGCAAAAGTCCCACATTGGTGATTAATGAGATGGGTGGACTCTGTATAAGGCATGGGTAATCCTCGTCCCTTTGAGCTAGCTTTTGGGGTGTGAGTTAGGCCTAAGACCTAATTTTACATGGTATTGAGCTGGACCCATCTCAACATGTTCCAATAACCAATAAAAGGGCTAGTTCATTAGTTCATAATTTATAACTAACTCGAATATTTTTTTTTATTTTTTTTACTCAATTTCAGAAAAAATAAAAGAATAAATAAAAAGAGGGGCGAAGTGCTACAAAAAGAACTCTATTTGATTTTCTAGTCTACCTATAAGAGTAGATCATATAAAAAACGTCGAAGAGAAGAATGACAAAAACTGAAATATTCTTACTCGAACATGAAGTCATGTAGTTTACAACTCTTCTTTATATAGTAATTCGATGTACCCCCAAAATTAAAGTTGCTCAAGCACCAAATGCTAAGCACTGGGCATGAGGTGGGGCGTTAAAGAATGACAAAAGTCCCATATTGGTAATTAATGAGATTGGTATACTCCTTATAACGCTTGGGCAATCCTCCTCCTTTGAGCTAGCTTTTGGGTTGTGATACTAACCAATGGATTCTAATTCAAATGATGTTGTGCATTTCTACCTCGTTTGTTTGCTGCAAGAGTTAGTGTCCTAAATGTGTCAACGTATGTCTCAGACTCTCGTCTACATGTACTAATCGGTAGAACATTTTGGAAAAAGAAAAGGAAGTCACCTCAATTATCTAATGATTCAAATAACTATGAAACAGTAGACCTAGCTTATTTTCGAGCCTGTTGTTATCATGTGTTATCTTCTGCATGTAAATAAATGACAATAAGCTAAAAGGCAGATTTTGCACAATGTCCTTTAATTTCTAGGGAATCCAAATGGCAATACCTGTGTGCCATTTCCATCCTCACTGCCTTTACCAACATTTAGGCCATACCGCCCATTATCTTCCCCGTCATTGCTACCACTGTTGTTTTCAGACTTCTCACTGCTTTTTGATTCTATAGATTTTTGGGTTTGAGTACCGCTTTCGCTCCCGCTTCCACTAGACTGAGAAAATGAGAATGAATTAATCACGGTATAACACAAAAACACCGGGAAGAAAAAGAATGGCATATTACACATAACGAAAGAAACAGCCTATAACTAGACAAACAGCCCACCAACAAATAAGCAGACACTAATCTCCATAACAAATAATTACTGTATTTAGGTATATTGATGGACATCAATGCATCAGCTATTCTTTTTACACCAAGACGCTTACAAGAAAAAAGGATATTGAGAGTGATGGTGTCTCACACTATGGCATCTTCTCCACACATGCTGCCACAAGTTCTTAAGCTCATTCTTCCGTATAGGTTTTACCAGGAAGTCGAGTGCACCTTTTGACAAACACTTGAAGACTATATCCATTGAATCATGAGATGACATCACTGCACATGGCCCTCATCAGTCATCATGTGTAGCGGTATAACAGTATCAATTCAAAATTAAACATGGTATAGTAAGAGTTTTACAGTAGAAGAACTGGAAAAACAGCAGGGGTTACTTACTGATAACAGGAACAGTCTTGCGTGTGTAGTGGCTCATGATTTTGGTAAGGAGACCTAAGCCTGACAAGCAAGGCATTACAACCTCTGTCAACACTAGATCAATGTGAGTGGTCAGGTTTTCCAGTATCTTCCAAGCTTGCAATCCATTGGCTGCTTCTATAACTGCAAGTAACAAAGTTTAATTAGATAATAAAGACAATAAAGATGGGAAGAAGAGAGAAACCAGACAAAAGATATTTACAACAAATACAGCAGATAGAAGTCATGAATTGAAAGTGTAATAAGAAGGGAAAAGCATAGAGAACCACTTAGGTAAACTGTGGTAAAATATCCGATGAACAAGTCACTGAAACTATGCACAAGTTGCTCTGACCAAATGCCACAAAAATGAAACTTGAAACTTCATATTAAGTTGAACTGAAAATATGTATCTATATGAACACCATGATTAATGATTTCTTCTGTCAACTTATCGACAAGATTCATACTCCCTCTGTCCCAATTTATGTGACTTACTTTCCTTTTTTGTCAATCCCAAAAAGAGTGACACATTTCTATATTCAGTAACAATTTAACTATAAAATGTCTATTTTACCCTCAATGAAATGATTTACAGCCACACAAATTTCTATCATTCATTTTGGACCACAAGTTTTAAAAGTCTTCCTTTCTTTCTTAAACTTTGTGTCGAGTCAAACTACCTCCAATGAAATGGAACGGAGGGAGTGATAGAAACAAATTAGATGACCGCGGCCTATTTATATATTAATTTACACAGCCAAATCAACCTAGGGAATGAAACTAAGTTGCTAGATCAGTAAAAGGATGCCAGCAGCTCTTCATGTAGAGTTGCTGCTGGCTCCCCTTTAAACAACTCTCAATACAAGATATGGCATGAGGTTAGCAGCATCTGAAATGAGCATAACAAGCCATACAATAAAGACATTTTTAATAAATCAATGTTTTATTGATGTCGTGGGGAGTGGGGAGTGGAGACAATATGCAATAAGTTGACAACTAGAAAACCTACATCAAAATGTGCTTCTCTTAAAATGATAACCAATCATCCGTACAAATGGAAACCTCGTGGTACATAAAAAATTAACAAAAGGCATGCCCAAATATGCATAAAATCATATTTCATTCTTTTAAATGTTCTCCTATTTTTTTTCCTCCAAAGAACCCATATAAGTGCCAAAGGAGCGACATTGCAAGTTTCACTTCTCCTCCTCCCAAATATCCATCCAGCTATGTTTGATGTTCGTCACTACCCATTGTACACCGAACGTGTCTAGGACTGTCTACCACAACTTATCAGGTACCCTGCTGTGTACCCGAGTGCTTACACATGAAGCACTAACTGATATATGATTTGGTTTGTTTTCTCAAATTTCTGCCACTAGTATTACATACTAGCCAGCGTGCATGCAAATAAGTGGACATTCCTTGGTGCTCTAGCTATTCATACTGCCGTAAACTAAAAACTATGATCCTCATTTTAAGTGCCATGCATATAATGAATTTGCCAAAAAGAGGACACTCTCCTTTCCTTTCTATCTCCACATGTCATGGTCCAATTAGGTGATATTCTGTTGTACCTCCCAATTCTGTAGGTTTCTTCTAAATCCGAAATCCCATTTTTCTTCCCCTCTCCAGAAGCTAATTATGCACTCATTGCCAACCTTGCAAGTGACACCGTCATTGAGCACCTCCTGTTCCTTCCTATTGCTTCTCCAAAATTTGCACCCATGATGTGTAGTGCTGCCAGCGGCCAGCCCTCTATCCCCTTTCTGCGCATCGTATTTGCTTGTGTATCATCCTCCATAACATCTTTCCTCATTCCAAAATGTCCATACCCACTTCCGAAATAGTGTTATTCTGAAAGTATTAAGCTCTTTTACTCTAAACTATCCATACTTGATGGGTGATGTGACCACATTACTATTCACCAAATGAATTTTTCTCATCCCATCATTGTTGTCCCATAAGAGGTTCTTGTGGAGTTTTTTCAACAACAATAACTGGGCATAAGGACATATAATACGTCGAATTGCTTGATAACGTGATCTTAATCAACGTTATGTTCCTTTTAGCAAATATATCTTCTATCACCCCTCAGGTCTCTTCTCAATTCTTTCAATTGATGTATTCGAAACAGTGTGATTATGCACCAAGCAGTAACCCTGAATAGGTTGTCGAGATTACTCCTCTCTTGCAACAGGACACATATCCTAGCTCCTCAGCATTCTCCGTCTCTCTCACAGAGATAATCTCACACTTGTTAAGGAAACCTGATATCACCTAAAACCGATTAATATTAAACTCAAAATGGATACTACAGTACTCTGAATCACAGAACACCAGGGTATCATCCACAAACAACAAGTGAGAGACATTGACTGTATTATTTCCCCCAATACAGCCTTATTTCCCCCAGAATTTATGGGGCTCAGTCATAAAAGCAAAATATGAAGAAAGTGACAATTGGATGACCGATGACAAAGGAAGTTACCACTCCCTATGGTGTTAGCTTATGGAAATCCATCCGATCACTATGGGATGAATTCAAACCAAACACCAAGATTAAAGTGGTAGATGGCGCTAAAACTAGATTCTGGAAGGAGGATTGGCATGAAGCAGGAAATCTGGAGACACTTTCCCCAGACAGTACACACTCTGGTTCTTCAACAACAAAGTACAATAGCTGAACTATGGACACCTCATGGGTGGAATATTATATTTAGAAGGCACCTCAATGATTGGGAAATTCCAAGAGTTACAGAATTTTTCAGCGTCAATGAACAATTTAGTGGCTTGGAGACAGGGAAGGACAGATTACAGTGGTTGGGGAACTGTAAAGGGACTTTTAAAGTAAGTGCAGCATATAGGAAGTTGAACCACCCAATTATGCAGGCACCCAAATGGCCCTGGAAACACATTTGGAAGGCCTAGATCCCACACAAAGTGGCCTGTTTTGTGTGGTTACTTAAAAGGAAGTTGTGTTGACACGGGAGAATTTGATGAAGAGGGGGATAACACTGTGCTCTAGATGTTCTTTTTGCAGGGAAACTGCAGAAACAGTTAATCACTTGTTCATTCAGTGCAAGGTCATTGGCCAGTTGTGGAGTCTACTCCTAAGGCTCAAAAACATCTCATGGGTCATGCCTAGTAGAATTGCAGAGGCCTTATAAAGTTGGGAAGAAGCAGGATTACAAGCAAAGAACAAAAGCAACTGGAGAATCATTCCTGCTACTATTTGGTGGACTATAGAGAGAAATCTTAGAGTTTTTGAGAATAGGGAGAGTAATATGCAGCAAGTAAAATTGAATTGTGTTCTAACTTTGTGTTTTTGGTGTAATCAGATCTACTCCAATGACATTGTCTCTATCATTGATGTCTTAGTCATTATAGAGATAGGACGGTGCCTTTAGAGTTCATAATGTAAATATGGTGTCCAGTACAACCCATGTACAATTTCAAAGAAATAGAAACAGTTACCAATCTCAAAAAAAAAATATTGCCTTGAAACCTTTTAAGTGGACCCTTTTACCGCTTAGTCTATCATCTTGCTCGATATCTCCATAACTAGACTGAACAACAAAGACAATAACAAATATTCCTATCCCAACCCTCCTGATATTCCAAAGAAACCACATGGAATCCCATCCACTAAGACCAAAGTTCGTTATGATCAGTATGTAGAATTTGATCCATCTTCTCCACTTTTCCCATCCCATATGTTTTGCATTACAAAGTCCAGGAAGTTCCAATTCACATGATCATCATTTGAGATGCACTTAGGCCATGAAACTCGGCCTCCCCTCGCTAACTGTAGACACTAAGGTGCTAAGTTGTGCTCCTTCATCACCCATAAACTGTCTTTAATTGTTAAAAATGTTAGGAATAAAATTTTAGTCATTAGCATCAAGAAATCAAAATTTTGGCATAAGGAAACTAGCACCAAAAAACATGAAACCACATCTTTTCATCTATATCAGAAAACATGAAACCACATATTTTCATCTATATCAGAAATTTAAGATGGTTTTTCATCTTGATTGATATGATTTTTACTTCATATATTCCACTCTATAGTTATCTCCATTCTTTTATACAAATAGTTATTTGTGCTTGTAGTTATGTTTTGTTGCATTACACATTTATTTTTATTTTTCTTTATTAGTGTTTTTCTTCGTAATACACATACTTTAAATCTGTTTTGCAACTAAATCTCCAAAAGAGGTTGGTGCTCATTAGGGCTTTTCGCTTTTGACTACTCTGATTTTCATCAGGTTAACATCCACTGGCAACACCACTATGCATCAGGTGATAAAAATTTGGACATATATACAGTAAACGACACCTCAAACCCCAACCTCTAAGTACCCAATGTCATAAGTAATACCCAATTGCTCTGCAAATACTCATAACCAGAAATTAAAACAAACTCAGATGTACAGTCTGGCTCATCTTTTTGTCCATCATATTTGATTCTTGCAAGCTAGAGTTGAATGGACAAAAGAAAAGGCTGAAAGCTATGCAGATACAAGGACAAGGTGCTTATCAAAATAGTCAAATGCTATCTATTTGCTAATAGTCCATCAAGCTATACCTCAAACTAGACAGAGAAAAAGAACTAACCTTCATAATTGCAATTTCGAAGTAAAGCAGAGACGACATGTCGTGTAGAATCATCATTCTCCACCAGCAGCACTTTAATGGAGGTGACATGAAGAAATTGTTGCCAACAGACTGATGTAACCTGGCAATATTGTTGTTCTTGCAATTTCAAACCTCGTTGAGCTTGCAATGTGATCTCCCTCCCTCCTATCCTGTCATTACTAATCATATTAATTTTCAACTCATTGTCCTTAACTACATTTATCCCCTCACGAGAAATTCCAATTCCATCTCCAATAACCTTTTCCTCATCCAACCTTTTTTTGTCTTCATCACCAACGATTTTCATTGAAACACTCCCTGTCAACCAGATCTAAAAGTACTGATGATAAGGAATATGTCACACAACATAACCTTTCATAAATACTTGTCAGCTAAAACAAAGTCCGCATTTCTTCTTCTTCAAAACCACAAATTCTTCATATACAAACCCTCTCATACCTATTCCACATCAGAAATGTTAAATCAATCAATTAAATAGCCAAAATCTAAACTAAACCTAATACAACAATAATAAGTTAGTGTAGTTTCAAAAACAGAAACTACAGCAAAACACGAGATACGAGAACAATACTATTAAATCTAACCTTTAAACAAAATTTCCTCAATACTATTAAACCGTACCTTCAAAGCTTCATCCAAAAAGCACTTACTAAAATTGCTTTTGCCACCGGAATTCCGTTAAACCGAGCAAAAAATAGAGCAAAGGCGTCATGAAAATTGAATTAAAGCTACAATTAGCAATAATATCATGATGAATTTTACAGAAAATTAAAGAACAGATTGAAAAGATAAACTTGAGGGCTTCTGGATTTACTTTATCCAGAAAAAAACAAGAGGGCTTTTCGCAGGAAATTTTGATTGTATGGAACACTACACTATATCCACGGAAGGTTAAAGGAAGAATTGTAGTTGATGACGTGGATGAAATGTAGGTCCCACTGACGCCACGTAGGATGAGATTGTTCCATGTCAGTCATACATGCTGAGGCAGAATCTAAAGAAGAAAGCTCGACGGCTGCTGCCGAATCGCGACAGATTTTATTGGAAAACACGTGTCGAACGATGAGTAACTTTTCCTTTCAATTTATTTATTTTAATTTTAATTTAATATGAAATTTAAGATAATAAAATACTACCTCCCACCATTTTTAACTTGGCACATCCTTTAAGTAGTAGAGGAGCCAAAATTTTGACCAAGGGATGTCAAAATATAAAAAAGTAAAATTGCGTCGAACTCAAAGAGTGTCAATATATAATATATATCTATAATTAAAAAAACATTTACTCTACCTACACTGTGTAATTTTTTGACGAAGAAATGGCGATAGACAGTCTTCAACTACATGTGGTTCCGCCACTACCTTTAAGAAATAATAGATAGAGGAGTTGTAGTAAATTAATGGGAAGAGTAAACTAGCTTTAAAATAATAAATTGTGTCTTAATATTTGAAACTAAACAAGTAAAGTTGGACAACTATTTTTAATATATTAAAGCAGGTAAAGAGCGACTAAGGGAGTAAATAATTTAAAATCTTTTTATACTAAAACTATATATTGAATTTTCATGACATTTAATCTCATAATATTAAACATATTACGTGAAAAATTAGAACAAAATAAAATAAGATATTTTTTTAAAGGAGAATTGAAAACACTCTTGAATTTGGAGCAAATTATTAATTTCGTTTTCGAACTATTGACGGTCTTAGAAATACTCATCTACTTGACTAACTAAATTAAGATCATCCTCAATATACTCTTTATCTAGCACATGACACAGCAAGCGGTTTCAAACTCTGGTAGGATAAACATGAGACTCTTAATAAAAAAAGTTGAGAAAATTATTGAAAACACCCCTAAAATTTGACGAGAATTTAGGAGTGTATTTCACTCATATTACAAAATTGAATATATTTTTAAATTTAATTAATCAAGTAAAAGAGTATTTTTTACGTATCTCAATAGTTATAAAACTAGTAATTCACGCTCAATTTAGATGGTTTTCAATTTATTTTATTTGTTAAGACGGAGGAAGTAACAGAAAACGTCAACGTCAGGGGTCTATCACAGTTTCAGTTTATTGCCAGATGCCAGCAGTGAAATGAATAGACGGTCCTGACGGCGTCTAAATTTTGTATGAAAGTTACAGAAATACCCTTTGAACATTGCGAAAATCATGTGGTTAGGCAGAAATATCTGAAAATATCTGCATGGGTAGCGGGCCTTTTCGTACATATGCGAACACAGGAGAATTTGATGTACCCATTTTTCTAATTGAATCACAGCCGTTGAATTTTAATCATTCATTTGTCCATCACCATCAAATTTTTAATGTAAAAATTTCTGTCAATTTGACTAGTAATAATTCTTCGTTGAAAATAAAATCAACGTGCTCCTTATCGATTTGGTGGTTTTAAATATATAATCGGTTGAGTTCATCATTTACTTTTTTTTTAAAATCGAAATACAATATAATTTTAAGTAGCATTTAATAGGTTGTTAATTCATGTTACAAGCATCTATATGCAGGTTGGCAGTACTATTACTAGGTAAATGCTAATAAATTTTATTTTGGACATTTAATTACGGTTTGTTTTAATTAAGCACATGAATTCATAATAAAGTGTTTCTATATATAAAATAGTTTCGATTCAAATTTAAAAAAAAAAAACTTGTATTCTGGCGTTTAATAACATAAAATAATTTTTGTAACTGATAACATTACTTCATTTATGTTTGACAATTAATTATAATCAATGTTTCGACAATTAATTACAATACCACATTAGTAATCTTGAAATCACATTACTATAATTTGTTAGCGAAATTTAAGTACTGATATTTTTCTTTTATAACATTAGAATTGGGTCTTTTCTCTTTAATTTTAGATAGTTTTGTATTTTGATCGTTTTTTTTAAAAAAAAAAATAAAAATTTAGTGATGACATGATCATATCAGCATTGGCCACGTATACAAAGTAATATGTCAAAAAATTGTTATTAGTACTTACTTCTTATCAAAAAACACCTTAAAATTTGAATCATCATGATAAATTCGGAGAATCTTAAAGCTCAATTGTTGACTACTTGTTTGTTAGAGTTCTATTATCCACTTTATAAACTTCTCTCAATTTTCCTTTTTAAAAAAACTAAAATAAATTCAACAACACAAACTTTAGATGGAGGAATTTAAGCCTAAAGCTCTAAGTAGCTAAAGTACTACAAGAGTTCTTTGGATTGGAGCTTTATGGTAAAGAATCATAACTCCTATCATCGAACTTATCCATTTTTTATAATACGATGATTAATTATTCATGACCTAATTATACCTATCATTGTAATGTCAAAAAATTGTTACTAGTACTTTTTTCTTATCAAAATACACATTAAAATTTGAATCATCATGATAAATTCGAAGAGTCTTAAAACTTAGTTGGTTGACAATTTGTTTGTTAAAGTTCCTATTATCCACTTTATAATCTTCTATCATTTATTTTTTTTTTAAGAAAAACTAAAAATAAATTCAACAACAAAAACTTTAGATGGAGGAATTTAACCCTAAAGGTTGAAGTAGCTAAAGTACTGCAAGGTTCTTCGGATTGGAGCTTTATGGTAAAGAATCATAACTCCTATTATCGAACTTATCCATTTTTTATAATACGATGATTAGTTATTCACGATCTAATTGTATCTATCATTGTTTTTCGAGGCTAATATGATCAGTACTTTATCCAATCATAACTAACATCTGAATTATAAAGATATGACATAATTAATAAATAAAAAGTTTAGTCAAATACTAAAAGACGATGCGTTGCTTGTTTGCCTAACTTATGTCTCCGTCAAATACAATGTTTAAATGTATAAACATAGCTAACAATTAGTTCAAACCTCTCTGGCCAACAATAATTGAGTAAAGTGTTTTTTTTTTAAATTAGGGGACTTTTATCAATTTTATTATTTCACGTACAAAAACATTCAACTATTGTTATTTTATGTACAAAGGCAATAACTATTTTTATTTCATCTGCAATAATTGAATAACTTTATAGGTAAAATATCTGAAATAACTTTTATAATACAAAATAAAGTTAAACGAATTTTAAAGGAAAAATTTATCAATTGAATGATCGTGTACAAAACTGACAAAGACATTAAACAAGTATGAAAGTACCTTTGTAAACATTAGCATTATCAATTGTTGGCCCTTGGCACCACTTGCCAAATGCTAACAAACAACTTTTGCTAAAAATGCAATATGAAAATATGTTTCCCAAACTTTGCTCACGTTCCATGTTTTTGCCTCAAGGTTGGACAGATTGAGCTGAATTTGAAAGCATGTTAAAATGAGATAAACTCAAAAGTAAGTTAAAATGAACTGAATTAGTAGATGAGCGTCATTGACCAACCCAATGGTTATTTGGACTGAGATAGATTGGGCTAAGTTGTAGGCCATAGTCTAAGACCATCTCCAATCCACCTCTATTTTACTCTCCATTTTTTATATTTGGAAAGTAAAATAAAAAATGGGCACTTTAATTCACTTTCATATCACTCTCTATTCTTCATATTTAGAGAGGTGAATAATAGTTCTCCAAATTTGGAAAACTACTATTCACACTCTCTATTTCACTTTTTCAATATTTTTTTATTATTATTATATATATATATATATATATTACTTTCTAATTAACATATTATTTTACATATAATGTCATTGATTAAATATCTAATATCCATAATTCTTTTTAAATGTAATCTAATATTTTAAAAATATATTATTTAATATATACTACTTTCATCCCGAATTAATATTATTTAATTTTTTTCTAATTTTTGTCAATAATATAATTTGATTTTATTATTAATTTTCACCATAAACAATAAACAAAATTAAATGATAAGACGAAAAATTTAATTTAAAAATGCAATATATAATATGATAATTTAAGTGCAAGATAACAATCAATACATAACATAATAATTTAAATACAAAATAAAATACAATACATAACATAATAATTAATTTGTGATGAAACAAGAATCATGCCAAAAAGATGTTGAACGTGCATTCGAAGTTTTGCAATCACGTTTTGCAATTATTGTAGGACCGTCTCGTTTTTGGAGAAAGAAAGTGCCACATGATATAATGACTACATGTATTATACTGCACAACATGATAATAATGAACGTGATCTTAATGCATCAATTCAAGATGTCGTAGAGGCTTCGACAATAGAAATGGTGGTAGATGAAAATCTCCAATTTGAATAATTTTTAGCTAGACATAAAAAAATTAAGGACAAAAATGCTCATTTTCAACTCCGTAGTGCATTAATAGAACATTTATGGGAGCAACGTAATAATTTCGAAAATTAAGTGTTTATGTAATTGTATTTCACTATTATTTGCATTTGTCCATTAATTTGTATATTATATAATATTTTCTTGCAATTTATGTTATTTAAAAATGTAGAATAAAATAAAATTTTATATTAAATAAAAAATTTGAAAAAATAAAATTTTATATTACATGAAAATTATAGAAAGTAATTATTGGGGAAAAAATAAATGATTTATATTATGAAATACAAAAATAAGAATGAAATAGAAATAATAATATAATATTGAAGAGAGAGAAAAAGATTCCTTTTTAAAAAGTAAAATAGAGAATTGAGTTGTAGTTGATTGTCTGAAGAAATAGAAAACTTTATATTTTGAGCGTAAAATAGAGTGTAGGATTAGAGTTGATTATTTGAAAAAATAGAGAAATTTGTTTTTTTAATTTTATTTAATGGAAAAATTATAACAAAATATTCATTCGATCAAATTCTTATTCAAAATAATTTAATTATCACTTTATCACTTACTCTCTTTGTTCCAATTTATGTGACACAAATTTAGATTTCGAGATTCAAACAAGTTTATCTTTGACCATAAATTTTCATATATCTTTTAAATATTTTGAATTGTCAATTATCGTGACTTATACTATTTTTTGAGTAGTTTACAAATATATAAATTTCATTTTTAAAAAATTGAATATTTTATGCGCAAATTCTCGATTAAACTTAAATTATTTGACTCTTAAAAAATGAAATATGTCACATAAATTGAGATAGAAGGAGTATATACCAAGCAAGGAGCATGTTAACTTGAGTCTACTATCTTTCGGTTGATTCATTGTACAAATACAATAAGTCGTCATTGTCTTCTATTTATGACTCACAATTGAATATAGGGCCTACCTAAAATTTACAATAAATGTTTGTATTTTTGTATAACAATGATAAAAGATATTAATCGATAAATATTAACAACAAAATGTAAACATACACTAACAAATTTAAAAGGAGGTCACTTTTAAGTTGGCATGATCTATTCTCTTTTGCCAAATCAAAAGATTCATGCTCAATCTCATATCCATTCTAACTAATGGCTTTTTGTGAAAGAATGCATATAAATATCTCACACTAAATTAATAATTTCGTATTAAATTTCAAATTAGATACATCATTCACATACATTTTGAAATACAGAGAGACAAGGAGAGAGGCGAGTTAGAGTGACAACACGTATCTTTTGATAATATATACATATATATTTGATATCAGATACATTATGAAATACAAATACATAAGAAGAGAGACGAGTGAGAGAGGAAGATAGGTGCGCGAGAGAGCATAGATGCAACAAGATAGGAGAGAAGCGAGTGAGAAAGTCAGTATATTCCAAATACATGCGAATCACGCTTAGATACAGTTTATCTAAAAATCAAGTAAATGTTGTATGGAAGGTAATTCCAATAACTTAAGTGAAGGCACATAACTTGGCTATAGACTAATGAAATTTGTGTTGTTTGCTATAAGTATCTGATGAGTTTTAAGCCCAATAAGTATACTGGATATTACAAGTGAAAAATATCTTATGAGTTTTAAGCCCAATAAGTATACTGTAGTTTGGTTTCAAAGTCCGGCCCAATATTTCTAACCCTTCCGTTTCTCTGTGCTCTACTTATATTTGTACATGGAAGAAAACCTAGCTTCTGCAAGGCGTCACTCTGTTCTTCTACTCTAATAAACCCTAGCAAACCCCCCCCCCCCCCGCCCGGGCCAATGGCTGCAGCTGCCGCCATCCCCACCACGACGGTTCAAGTATTAGAAAATGACATGGCTACTGACGGCGGTTCCGCCGCCATCCCTCTCCCCGCAGTCATGAAAGCTCCGATCCGACCTGACGTTGTAACCTACGTCCACGCCAACATTTCCAAAAATGCACGACAACCTTACGCTGTTTCGAGAAAGGCTGGTCATCAGACCTCTGCTGAATCATGGGGTACTGGTCGTGCTGTATCTCGTATCCCCCGTGTTGCTGGTGGTGGAACTCACCGTGCTGGACAGGCTGCTTTTGGTAATATGTGTCGTGGTGGTCGTATGTTTGCTCCTACACAGATCTGGCGCCGTTGGCATAGAAAGATTCCGGTTAATCAGAAGCGATATGCGGTAGTTTCAGCTATTGCTGCTTCCTCAGTTCCTTCATTGGTTCTCGCCCGAGGACATCGTATTGAATCAGTACCAGAGCTTCCTCTGGTTGTTTCTGATTCCGTCGAGGGAATTGAGAAGACTTCTAATGCTATCAAGGCGCTAAAGCAAGTGGGTGCTTATCCCGATGCCGAGAAGGCGAAGGATAGCCATGCTATTCGTACAGGAAAGGGTAAGATGAGGAATCGTCGCTACATTTCCCGTAAAGGTCCATTGATTGTGTATGGAACTGAAGGGGCTAAGTTGGTTAAAGCCTTCCGCAATATTCCTGGGGTAGAAATTTGCCATGTTGAGCGTTTGAACCTCTTGAAACTTGCTCCTGGAGGTCATCTTGGACGGTTTGTTATCTGGACAAAATCAGCTTATGAGAAATTGGATGAGATTTACGGGTCATTCGATAAGCCATCTCAGAAGAAGAAGGGGTACTTATTGCCACGTCCAAAGATGGTGAATGCTGACCTTGCTAGGATCATCAACTCGGACGAGGTACAATCCGTTGTGAGACCCATCAAGAAGGATGTAAAGAGGGCAACATTGAAGAAGAACCCACTTAAGAACCTAAATGTGCTGCTGAAACTCAACCCCTATGCAAAGACTGCAAAGAGAATGTCTCTTTTGGCTGAGGCTCAACGTGTCAAGGCTAAGAATGAGAAGCTTGACAAGAAGAGACACCAAATAACGAAGGTATGTCCTGCTAAACTTTTTCTAATGTTAAGGACTTTGATACATAATCCAACATTTTTGTGTAGTTTTACACTTCATTGTTTAGTTTACAACGGTAGCGTTATATCTTTAGTGATGGTATAAGAAAATCAGCTAACTTACTTACATGAACTAATACTACCACAACAACAACAATATACCCGTATAATCCCCAGTGGGATCTTGGGAGGGTCTAATGTAAGCAGACCTTACCCCTACCATCTTGGGTGGTAGAGATTGTTTCTGGTAATCGAAGTACCATTAAACAACATACATAACATATTAATAATTTGCTGAATTTACCATAGTCATGACATTAGTTTTGAGTTTTGGGTTTTTCCTGGGTTTCGCGTTGCTACTTGCGTACTTTTATAGACAATTTTAGTGTTGTTTTTCAACTTAGTTGTATTGTTAGATTCTTTAATGGCATTCTGATTCTCTTAGCTGAGTGTTCTGCATTCCCTTTTTCATATAGTTAACGGCATGTTTAAGCCTGCTAGGGAAGCTAGTAGTAAGGTTTGTTTTGGAACTGAGATCTGGTCTTGGTAATTCAGTTGCAAAACAATGCATAGATGGTAGTGCTAAGAAAGGAAGTCTTGAAGGGTAGGGTACAGTTGGAATAAGTTTTTGGTTTTTATTAGATATGGAATGTTGTGGTACTCCCTTTGTTCAGTTTGTTTGGCTTGATTTTGAGTATGGGGTCAAATGAAATTGGGCATACAATGTCCATTTTCTTTGGAAATTATCCCTGTCTCACATTATTGATTGTTTTTTTTTACTTTGCACGCCCCATAAGAAATATTAATGAATATTTTTGACTACAATCTTTCTTTAGTAAATATATTTGTTCAATTTATGTGTAATCTCCATTATTGAGTATTCAATTGTCAATGTCAAATGAGTAGAAAATCTAGATAGACACTTAGGAATAAAACTAAATTAACAATTTCAAGTAGTAACACCCATAATCAACGACTTTGATATCAAGGGTAAATGTGGAAAAATAATTTTGGTTTGACCTTCTAAAACGACATATAATTTGTGAAACTATTTTTAGTAAGCAACAAATGAATTGAGACAATAAAATTTGCATATTTAGGAACTGCATTAAAGTACGAAAAGCCATATTGTTGTTAATAATCTAAAATATTACTCCTTCCGTCTCTATTGTTGCTTTTTATAAATAAGTTGTCTCCAATTATTTGTCGTTTTAGAAGTTCAAGGTAAAATTAAGCATAGACAAAGTTTTTCTTGAAACCGCAAAGTCCTTGATTACAGGTTACTTCTTGAAGTTGTTAATTTATTTTTTTGTTGATATACCGACAATTGCATACTCATTTCATTTATGGAGATGCACATAAATTTTGAGTAAATATTTAATGGAGAAAGATCCTAGCTTAAATATAGATATGATTAAAATAGTCAAAAATTCCTCCTAATAAATATTTCTTAAGGGGTGTGTAAAGTGAAAGAGCGACATGTGATTTGAGATGGAGTGAATAAAAAAGTTTTTGAACAAATTATGATAAAAGAAAATATCTAGAAATTGTCCAAATACTCGTGCCATTCCAAAATAAATGAATTTTTGGGGTGTGACATACTCGTTATGAACACATTAATTTGTCAATATTATCCCTTTGTAATTAATGGAATTCATGTCTTGAAAAAAATACTTCTTCCATTCCAATATGAATGATTTTCTAGCATTCTTTTTTTTGTCCAAAATGAATGAATTTTTTTAAAGTACAAAGCCACCCCCCCCCCCCCATAGTTACGCTCGTCTTAACGAGTTTTTCAACATTTTTACATTTTCTTGGAAAATAGTATTTAAAGGAGTGTTTTTCAAGACATGAATTGTTCTATTACAAAAGGATAATATCAATTACCCTTTGATTAGTATCTTTAATTAAGGGGTGTGTCACACCTCAAAAAATAATTTATTTTGGAATGGAGGGAATACGATACCTCTAGGAAATTTAAAATAGTTGAAAAACCACATTAAAAAGAAGTGTAATATTGGAAAAAATTAATTATTACATCTTTGGACTTGAAAAATTTTCTTCATTTTAGACCATTTAAAAGGTAATAGAAATTCATTTATATTTGAATGGAGTGAGTGGTAATTAAGACAAATAAATTGAAATAGAGGGATAGTAGTAAACTAAGACAAACAAATTGAAAGGGAGGAATGTTAATTCCAAATGAGTTTAACACATGAATTTTTTGTGTTCGAGTACAACTGACTTAGACATATACTGCATATATTGACTGAATATTGTTTGGTTGAAAGAAAGAAAAAGAACTGTGTTGGTATAAAAAAGCACATAATTTAGTGAAAAAGTTACATTTCAGTTTTCCTGCCACTGAACTTTTCTCCACGAAATTGATATTGGTTTGATTTTGGTTTCACTAACATCACAAAACACTTTTATTTTGCTTTGAAACCTGAGTTTGGTTGTGCATTATGTTACTCAATTTTCTTTATCATATTTGACAGGAGGAGGCATCAGCTATCAGAGCAGCAGGCACATCTTGGTTCAAGACTATGATTTCAGATTCTGATTACACCGAATTTGAAAACTTCACAAAGTGGCTTGGCGTTACACAGTAAATGATCATTTTTGTTTTGAGGTGATGTTAGAAACTATTTTGTTTAATTGTTGGTTCTGTCTGATCTTATTTTTGGTTTTGATGGTCCATGCTGAGATTAAGTGCGAGGGAAACTATATCCTCAAGTCACCAAAGTTACTTGCAAATTCCCCCCCTGACCACATTTTGTTGTCAAGTTCCCTTTTAGTTGACAGATTATTAAGAGATATGGTATTAAGTATTATTTGGCTCTCCAACATTGCATGCATGACTAACGATTTCCCGATTTCCCCATTTTTTATCGTCTGTATGTTCCTCCATTAAAGCAAATGTCCTAAGCTTCTTTTCCCCTGAAAATCATGGATGGTAGTCTCTAAAGATATCGTTTTGATTGAGGAAATTTCAGTATCAGTGATTGTAAGAACTAATTTGTGTCAATATTTCCAACTTTTGGTGTACCAACAGCACAAATATGTTACTTTATGTGAGGTAGTTTGACTTGCATGAAGTTTAAGAAAGAAAGTAAGATTTTTGAAACTTGTGGTTCAAAATGAATGATAAAAAATTGTGTTGCTGTAAATCATTTCATCAAGACATTTTATATAGAAATGTGTCATTTTTTTTAGATTGACTAAAAAGGAAAATAAGTCATATAAATTGGGACAGAGGGAGTATTTGTCAGTGGTTGTGCTCGCCATTGCAAAAGCTAATTTTATTTAGACGCTCAAAACAATTTCTATTCATATTGAGTACATGAATGAAGTACTGCTATTAGATACTTTTGGTTCATGTTTTAGAAATGTTTTGATGCGTGTTCACAAAGGAACATGTATGGGGTTTAACGACTTATTGAGGTTATTTTAAATGGTTAGCTTATTTATGTGGTAAGTGTCAGTGACGGCGACTTTCTAGGTTTATGGATTCAATCAGCTAAACTCCATCAAACTCTTCAATCAATATCAACAAGATGTCATGATCGTTGAATAGGTGTACGAAGGCTTTTTGAAAGTCTTTTTTCTCTTGTAAATGCATTTTTTTCTATTTAGAGAGGGGGCTTGAGGAAATTGTTTTGTCTCAATCAATCAAGAATGCCTCAACTGGATAAAATCACATATTTCACACAATTCTTCTGATTATGCCTTTTCCTCATTCTTCTGAGGTTCTACCTCCCTTTAGATTTGCGGATGTTTCAAAATAGGATGATTAGTAAGGAAAATGTGGACAACTTTAATGACATACATTCAGCTCAAGATGGTGTAATTCAAAACTCATCATATCCAACATACTCGATCTGTCTTTAATTACTTGTTAATTTTTCTTGTCCATTTTAACTAATTAGGAAATGATAATATTTTTTTACCTATTATACCCTCAATTAATTAATTTTGATAAATGTAGAACTTCTTGAAAATTTTAAAATTTTAAGGAAAAATTGTATAAAATAACAAATTATTAATTCAAATTAAATGTTATAGCCATAGTTTATTTTATTTGTAATTCGCAACAAACATTCCATTTTTTTGTCATCTGATTCGGTATACAATTAGCTATTTTCGGTATACAAATGTATAAAATGCGTTTGTGTAAAACGAGAGAAAAGTGTATATATAAATACAAATATTTTCGTTCTATATACTTATAATTATACAAATATAAATCTTATTATACAAATTACAACGTATAATTGAATTTATATAAAATCGAATATATCTAGCGAATTGTACAAATCAAAAGTTTCATAGCAAACATAAAATTTGTTATGGAGGGCAATTATGCAAACTAGAGCTATAACATACAAATATGATTTTTATGTGAAAATTGCTTAATTTTTAATTTATCAACTTCATAATTAATACTCCCTCTGTCCCTATTACTTGTCCATATTTCCTCTTTTAGCTGTTCCTATTTACTTGTCCATTTTGACAGATCAAGAAAGGATAAATTTTTTTTTATTATACCCTCAATCAATACTTCTTGAAAATATTTAAGTTTTAATTCATCCATTTTGAAACAAGACAATATTTATTGTACTTAGGGAGTGACATAACCCTTTTAAGTTACCCAAAAAGAGCATTTCGTTAGTTTAACATAAATGATTGTACTTTTTTTCTACTTTAACTCAAGTGCTAACCTTCTCTTTGTCATTTGTGGCTCTTACGCAGTGAACCCACTAAAATATAAAAAGTTATCATAAATAAATAAATAAACTGATGAACTTCCCACAACATTGATTAGTTATCTCATCTTTGAAATTTGGATAATAGCTTTTTGATTTGTAATCATTATTAATAGAGGTAAAATGATAATTTTACTATGCTAATTATTATTGTCTTAATAAGTGTGTCATTTCAAAAGTGGGCAAGTAATTAGGGACAGAGGGAGTACTAAAGAAAGTTTATCATTTTACTTCTACTCCCTCTATACCTAATTACTTGTTCATTTTTGAAATGACACACATATTAAGACAATAATGATTAGCATAGTAAAATTATCATTTTACCCCTATTAATAATATTCCAAAATAAATTTACTCATTAAAGCCATTATCCAAATTTCAAAGATGAGGTAGCTAATCAATGCTGTGGGAAGTTCATTAGTTTATTTATTTACGATAACTTTTCACATTTTAGTGGGTTCACTGCGTAAGAGCCACAAATGACAGAGAGAAGGGTAGCACTTGAGTTTAAGAAAAAAAAAATTACAACCACTTCTGTTGAACTAACTAAATGCTCTTTTGGGTAATTTAAAGGGTTATGTCACTCCCTAAATATAATAAATATTGTCTTGTTTCAAAATGAATGAATTAAAACTTAAATATTTTCAAGTAGTGATTGAGGGTATAATAGGAATTTTTTTTGGTCCTTTCTTGATTTGGCAAAATGAACAAGTAAATAGGGACAGCTAAAAGAGAAAATATGAACAAGTAATTAGAGACAGCTAAAAGATTAAATATGGACAAATAATTAGGACAGAGAGAGTATTATATAACACTACACATGAAATTTAGAGTGCGTTGTTCATCATTACTCATCAATGCACACCTTAATTATATTTTTAGAACCATCAAAACATCTCACAATCAAATTAGTGTCATAACCAGGATCCTGGGGACTCACAACTATCATTAAAATTTAAATGGGCAACCCATCGGTAGCCCCCTAAACTTCGCACAAATTTTCACTTAGACACCTCAAGTAGACTTTGTTCATTTTAAACACCTCAAGTAGGGATCCGTTGTGTCATTTTAAAATGAACAAAGCCTACATGAGGTATCTAAGTGAAAATTAGTGTCAGTCATTAACATAAACTCCTCCAACCTCATAATTCATCATATTTCCCATGATATACCCCCTCAACAAGAAGTAACGAATTAATTGATTATGTACACCAACATGTGTTCCTAAGCATACCAACTGTTTCTTTTTTATGACCGTGGTGTCTAGGCCAGCATATCCAACTGTTTTGACAATGGATTTTTATTCAAATCTTCTATAATGACAACATTTACGTGAGCACTGTACTTTGATATGATAATTTCAGGCTTATTTATGTATAGACCCCAATGCCATGGAAAATTACAAGTATACTTGTACTATAAATGAATAGTTTAACAAGACAATTAAGTCAGAATCATGTGGTATGATCAATAATCTGGTATACCAAGCAAGTTTCTCGAAGAACTATCCAGGATTTCCAAGTTTGATATGTTAACTAGGAAAATAGAATTAACAACCTGCTATATTTAGTTAGTTTGTTTTGTCAACATATATAACTTAAATCATATCACAAAACCTTAGCACACTAAAAAAGGTATAATTCATATCAAATTAGGCTATAAATTACGACCTGAGCTAGATGTCATGTCCCGCCACTTCACAGTTCAAATTTGACACTGGAAGAAGGGGGAATAATCTAGAGTTGTGGGGAGGTTAGTGGAAGACTCTAGAATTCCCTAGATCCCTCTAGAATAACTTAGAAGATAATGTTAGAAGACCTTAGATTTCTCTAGACTAGTAGAGAATTCTAGAAGGAGGCTAGATATTTTCTTGAAAAGTCTTGGAAATTCCTAGAAAGTGTAGAGAATTCTAGAGAGGGACCAAAGTGTAAATATTTAGGGATTTGTGTAGTAATTTTTATTTACACTTTAGCCCCCTAGGAAGTAGTATAAATAGAGGGGCTCTCATTTGTTAACCAAGCAACCAAGCAAAGTTGTAAAGCTTTTCACAATCAATACAAAAAGCCTTCTTCTTAAAAAACTCTCTTGTTCTTCTAAGTCTTTCTTCATATTCTCTTAGCAATCTTCCTTCCAAAAGGCTTACTTGAGCTTACAAGATCTTGAAAGAATAGTGAGTAAGTTGTCAAGTGTCGCACGGATCTTTAGCCATCACTCTAAGTCCGTGACATAGATCTTCTCCTCCTCCGGCCACGCTGTTGCACGCGCCAAAATAAGAGCACAAGACCTAATAATATTACCAAAAAGTTCATAAGAATAATGACTGAATAAGAAAACTGTGTTAGTAGATCAAATAGTACAAAATTTGCACTTACCAGTTATGGCAACAATTGGCACAAACCAATGACTAGCAACTAGTAGAGGCATGCCAATCTGCAGTTACGGATAACGAAATTAGCTATATTATATATGTTAAAAGAAGTTTCACAAACAAATGACTTGCTAAAATGTTTCTTACATCATCTTTGTAAAATGAACTCCAGTACTTGTTCTCAAGAGAGTCACCATTCTTCTGAGCTGAATTAGTTTCAACAGTAGAATTGAGACCTGTACCCAAGTCATTGACAGGATAGGATGGCAATCGGCAGTGTTAGTCTATATATTACTATGTTTAGGTTTAGTTAATAGATTCCTATTAGATTAGGTTTAGTTAATGGATTCCTATTAGGTTAGATTTAGTTAATGGATACTTATATATAGTCTTCCTATTCTTTTTGTATTGAGACGAATTCTATTATATTGTAATATAACTCTTGCCTTGTTTTTCAATTAAAGTAATTCTGTTAACAGGCAGTTCTTTCCCCAGGCCTGTAAATTGTAACCCTTTGTTCCCCATACTTCAAATCTTGAGTCCCGCTTGCAGATCAGCAACTATGTGATTTAAACATTTATTACATGAAATCTTATGTAAGTAAACACAACTATGCGATTTAAACATTTTTCTGTTTATTGTTAATTTCACTTAATATGCTTAATTTAAATCTAGGTTGACAAAAAAATTGGAGCTCTTGAGGCGTTAATTATAAAAAATCATTTTGAATTGATGAAAGCAGTTGGCGCGAAAGATAACAAAAGTGATAAGGTAGTATTTTTATTTTTTTGCTTCTCTTTTCAGTTTTGTGTTATACTTATTTTTTGGATCATGAAGGACAATGGTGGCATTTTTATGCCATATATAGTGGACGATTTAGTAGAGAAACGTAATGTAGATCCACAATTCTCTTCTAATCAATTCTTCCAACAAATCATTTCATCCATACAAATGAATTTTGCAACTTTTGATCATGATATTGATGCATCTGCTGTGGAGGTTGAAAAACAACATGTTACTGAAGAAAATATTGCAAAGGTATGTATACGATGCTTCAATTTAATTATATAATTCAATGTCTTTTAATCATTAGTCGATTCGATTAAAAATATCAATAATGTATCGTTTACAAAGATTTATACTTCAGTAATTTTAATTCATATAATGAAACAAACGTTGTTTTTTTGTGTATCATTGACTGTACCAGATACATTAAAATTTCAGTTGATACTATATATTATTTTCGAATCACCATCAACAGATACTTTAATTTATATTTCCTTACACACTAATATACAAACACTGAGTGATGACACATCCATTAAGGAACATGCTATGGAAGATTCAACGGATGTTATACCTACAACACACCATAGTCATGTTTCGGTAGAAGAGATTGTTCATAATAAGGAAGTGGTAAATAAAGAGTTTTTAAATTGTTATACATTAATTATTTTTGATAAAAATGAAAATGGTGTGTAATATTCTGTTTATTAGGAAGATGCAGGACATGAAGCACCCCAATTAGACACAAAAGATTGAACGGCGATGAAGATGTTGCTGATACAATTCAATAAGACTTCGAAAAACATGCTTCAAATCCAGTAATTGTTGATACATCGGTCTGGTTCTAAATTATTTACTGAAAAATGTTAAGTTGCGTATGTAAATTGTAATATTTTGTTATAATTCCCTGATATCATATAGGATTCTACCACATCGACTTCTATATCATCCGACACTGAAGCAATCATAGATGCACTTGTCTACAAGTTTCCAAACGAGCCAATTAATCATTCCTCTCCAGCTAATCGGTAGTGATGATTTTCTATCTGACAACCCAACTTCCAGTCAAGGAGTCTGCACACAATCTTGATACAAAGACTCTAGCTCCATGTAATAGAATGTCTTTAAAAATTATGTTGTCTCCTTATTTGACTGGCTTTGGTTCCAGTGATAAGGGCAAAGGGAAAATAGACGACGACATTCGTCCATACACTCCATTTGAAGGATGTGGCATTACCTATCAAGTTTCCTTAGTTTTAATGTAAGAGTACTCCCCGTGGATACAAAAGGGACTCCTCAAATCACATGCAAACAAGTAAGTTTCTTTTATTAATGTATCTTTATAGTAAATCATATGCGTATAAGTAAGTTTTTGTACTATTGTATCTTTATATTTTGATTTTGTGTTAAATTATTCTTATGTTGCCACAATCATTCTCATAGGAAACCATCAGAGGATAAATATAGAGGCAAATTTGCTCTATTTGGGTTTGATTATATGAATTTTGTTGTCGCATTTCCTTTAGATAAGAACTGGTTTTATACTATGTCACAGCCAAATAAATGTTGGATTGATCAGGTACAATATACCTTACAATTATGTATATGATACACAATTAACACGTGTAACTCAAAAATTCATATTACTAGTTGTGTTTGCCAAATTTTACATGTATCATATACTTTTTATCACATATTGTTGTTTTATGTATTATGTTCTTTTTTTCTTTATTTTACAGCACATAGATGTTATTTTTTACTATCTACGCAAGAAGTCAAAACTAAGAAGCATGTATCAATACTGATACACCACGTGCAACTGTTTGTTCAAGTCCAATATAAACAATGTATACAAAAGGTATTATTGCAGTCCTGCAGATGATACTCTTAGTACACAGGAACACGTTGCCCGAGCTGATGTTGTATCTGTATATGAAAGGTTCATCAAAGACGTCATTAATGGATTTTCTGTCCTTGCTGCTTTACCATGACATCTAGTAGATGAGGTATATATTTCGATCAACTGTGACGGAGAATTTCATTGGGTGTTGGTTGTGGTTGTTTTAGGGAAAAGGTTAATACGAGTTTATGACTCTATCTTTGGGATCAAGGAAAAAAGTTCAATCCTGTGAGATAAAACAGTTGTCTATGATCCTTCCTAACTACCTTCAGGATAGTGGATTCTTTGATAAAACGGACAAAATTGATTGGGCAGCATTGGATGCATATAAAGACAACAAAGCTGGTGAATTATTGGGTCCACAACATCCGTTTGAGGTGGAATTTGCTCAAGACATTATGCAACAAGAAAGTGATAGCATGTAAGTATTGTATCCACTTTTCTTTACTTGCACATTTCGTTCAATTTATATTGTATCTTCTATTTGCAGTGACTGCGGAACGTATGTAGCTGTATTTGCTGAATTTCTCAACGATGAAATGAAGGTCCCATCGATCCCTTTTCGAAGTGACTAGCTTCACTCAAGACATGCAACACTGTTATGGAAAAATGGTATCGACAAGGCCAAGGTGGGATACGTTAGCGAGAATGATGATCCTACAAGGCCAAAGGCTGACTTCATTCCATCGGCAGATGATGAACTGATTAATGTAGAATAGTAGTTTATTTACTGAGTTACAATCAAGATCTGAAGTTTTATTGTTTTGAAGATACATTAAGTGTTTTGGAGTATACCTCCCCAGGTTAACATGATACTTCTAAGTAATTCACACTTTTAAATTTGAAGAGTTTTTATGTCCATAATTTTTTATGTCGCTTTTAAATTCGTTGTCAATACATTTTAATACCTTTTTAAATTTTGTATACCATAAGTATTATACATATCACTACAACTTCTACTACAGTGAAACTGATACAAAATTTCCACAAAATTATTAAGTACATGATACAATATTGTTTTCACAAATAACAAAATTTTATTCTTCACACCTCATGGTACAAATTATCTCTTATAAGATTGGTATAAATCACAACAGATGATACTAAATCATTGGCAGAAACAAAATATTATGTATATGATACTTAGGTGCTTCAAACATCTCAAATTGATACTATTTTACTATTCTATGCCAAAGTTACAAAATATTAAGTATCAAATACACAAATTTGATACCAAACTTACTCTTAACTTTTTTCAAGCTGATATGAAATTTTCAGAAAATTATTATGTACATGATACACAATTACATCCACAAATATCAAAAGTTTATGTATATGATATATAATATTGGTAAAAAACACAACGACTGATACTTTATTATTAGTAGATACAAAATATACAAGAAGATATTATGAATATGATATATCATTGCTTCAAATGATACTATTTTTACATGTTGTCTCTTATAACTTTGACACACATCACATCAATTGATACTATTATTCTATCCCATACCAAAGTTACAAATAATTAAGTATCAGACACACATTTGATATACCAAACTAACTCTATTAGATATTAACAATCAAAAAATGTAGCTAAAATTGAAAACACAACATTTTTCATTTATTGCAGCAGAAAATAGTAACCTAAAAGTACTTCATAAAGTATCAAATTTGAGAATTATTAGACATGAAGCATAAAAGTACTCCTAAAAAGTAATTAACAAGAATCTTTCGGGAAGAAAGTACATGTTCTTCTATTGTGACCTTCTTGTCCACAATGTCCATAACAGTTCGTGTTTGTGGTAAGCTTTTCATCTGGATTTTTCTTTCTATTTTTTCTTGGTCTTTCCAAGCATAATTTTTGTATCTTGGTGGCAAGATATGGCAAGACGACTTCTTCCAAAACACATTCTAGAGCTGTTCAATCACTTTTGTTTGGCATTGGTTCCATTGAAACTACATATGTATTTGTTAATGCATCATGTTTATAGTAATCAAAGCAGTAGGGGTGTACATCTGTAATATTCTTGTTTTTGAAAACAGTCATTACGTGCGCACAAAAAATCTCGTCATGTTGAAATCTACCACATGAACAAGTTTTCCTCTCAAGACAAACAATGTATCTTATCCCACCTTCATAGACTGAAAAAATAAATTCAGAAGATGGAACAACTTGCAAATGTTTTAAAATTAGAGATACATTACACTAATTTTCATTTGGTATACACAATAATATAATGAGAAGTAAAGCTAGATACATAATACTTGTAATACATATATGTACCTTCATTTTCGTACATTTGGATGTGTTTATAATCAATATTTCTTCAAATCTCCTCCCTAATGTTTCCTTTGTATAAGATGTTATTTCTCGAAGTTTGCAATTCCAACAACCAAATAAAATTCTAGCTTCTTCCAGAAAGTCTATAATAGGTAATTGTCGTGCATCAACAAGGCAACCATTGATACATTTCGCAATGTTCGAAGTCATCATTCTCCCCCTGTTCACTGTTGCATGAGTTCTAGCCCACCTTTCATACCTAGCATCTTGAAGATACTTTTTAACTCTGCTATCTACCTTTTCCAATTTAGACATCAATTGTTCAAAATCATCTTTTCGATAAGCCTCTGTCATTGAGTAAAACATATCACTTAGTGTGGATCTGCTTCTCCTGAAGTTTGTACAAATATTTTTCCAGAGGTACCATATGCATGCAAAATGAGGAACATTTGGATAAACAATACTTACACTCTTCATTATGCTTTCATTTCTATCAGATACAACACACATTTTCTCTCTATCACCAAATACATTTTTAAACTGTTGGAAGAACCATGTTCATGAACAATCATTTTCCATGTCTACAATTCCATAAGCTAACAACAATATGCAACCTTAACATTGAAACACACAACATTATGATTCTTTATACATAATTGTTGCAGAATGTTAAATTACTATCTTAAAAAATTAAATTCATAAACAACATGACATACCTGCCCCATCAAGTGTACTTGCCGATACAAATGTCCCTCGATAAGCTCCGCTAAGATGTGAAGCATCAACAACAACAGGCCTACAGAACTCAAACCCTCTCATCATTGGCCTTAATGATATGAATAGATACATAAACTCATTTTTTTCGACTTGTGCATCCGTATATATGAATTTGGATACACAGTTTCCAACATATATATATATATATATATATATATATATATATATCTTGGCATCTTTTTATATCTATCTGCGGGTTTACCCCTTATCATCTCCAATGCACGTTCTTTAGCCCGCCATGCTTATTGGTAAGAAATTTCAACTCCATATAGTGACCTAACATCATCAATTATATCGTTTGGAGTATGTTTTCTTTTATGATTCACCAACTTTAGAGCTGTCACACCACTAACAAACCCAACAGTAGCTTGTACCTTACTTAATACCCTATACCTTAATGGACATGTATGTTCACTATTGAAGCATCTCACTTTGAATATGCCCGTATTTTTCCTTACAGACGCCTTAAAATTCCAACAGCAATCATCTGAATAACATACTAAAACGTTGCTGCAATTATACCATATATATTTGTTATTTTATCAGGTTTAATGTATCAATCCATAAAATAAAAATAAAATAACAGTACAAGATACATTATTACAATGCTTTTAGTTAAATAGTAATGTGCACACATATTAATATATCACACAGTTTGATAAGGACTCAGTTTATAATTTACAGATACAAATCAGATAACTAATTCAAAATCCACTTATTAACCTTATTTCACCTATCTTTCTTAATTGATACTTTAATAAACAGAGGTAACTCAAAATGAACATGATACTTTATTGTATCCACTGAACACAATACGCATATTAAACAATTTTCACCTATCATTCTTAATTGATACATTAACAAACAACCACAAGTAACTCAAAATGAACATGATACCTCACACTTACAATTACACGTAACACATGTTATCTGTGTATCATGATCAACATAATAACAAATAAATTATAAAAATTAAGAATGTTATCAGATATGTGTATCATATACCTTTTGTTATAAAATCTTTTAACTCTAAAATTGAAGCTATGCTTTATTTTGTATTTTGCCATTACAACCATTAGAGTTGCCTTATCCTTGTACAATTGCTTCACTTTCACATCATAAACATTTGTATCTGATATAAAATTTTCCACCTCCATTTCTGGTATGTAATAGGAATCACAAATTTTTGATTCAACAATGCTTAGAATCTTTGCGTCCCTTTTTCCACCTTCAACACACACAATTGCACCTGTTGTTGCATCAAAATTTTGTATCTCTTCATCACTTTTATCTGATGTATCAATGCATAGTGGATACATACCAAATCTTACTTCATGTTTCTTCACATCTATGTACAATTTCACCCCCATATCATTACGAATACAAAATGGAGACGAATATGCCTTCTACGACGTATCTGATCTCGATGTTTTTTTTCAATTCATCAATATGCAATTTTGTTGCAATTGCTGAATTAAGATTCACAAATGAAATATTTTCCCCAACCACTATGCCATCACTTTTGTATTGCTCGTATCTAACATCACTTTTCCATATTCCTGAATGCCTTAACAAGATTGAAATATTCATTACAAATCTTCACCAAAATTGCGTTGCAAATTTTTTTGAATCAACCTTTCAGAGCTTTTCGAAAAACAGGGAGAGAGAATTTTAGAATTTGAAATTTGAATTTTCTAGGTCAGTAAGTGTTTTGTGAATGACTGATTGGTAGATGAAAGAAATGTATGCGTGATTTGTGGCAGTCAATTATAATTTATGTTTTTAATTAATCTCTTAAACAACGCACTAAACTATTAATTACAACTTTTAAATTAATGTATCCGCCCGCATAATAAAGTATCCGCAAGACACTAAAATAAGGGAAATTTTGTAATTTATGAAAGAGTAGGGATATGAAGTAATTTGTTTATTATACTATGTGCTTTATATAATTTTTACTAAAATTTAATTAGTGACTTAAGTCATAAAAGCCATATCCTATGGGCCTAAGCAGATGCCCCAAAGTTCTTAGAGCCCAACTTCATTCTCAAGCAGCCCAATCCGAGAACTCTTTTATAGACCGGTTAGGGTTTTAATAGGCTGCTGCCTCTCTTCATCAGCAACATATCAAACTACAGCTGAAGTCGGAGTTCTCTATCACTCAGCAAACATGGGGTATGATTTCTGCTCTTTTTTTTTCTTCCATTTTGATTTATATATTCACAGCTATTATGGAAGTAAAACAGTTAAAGAGAGTTTTGCTCGTGTTTTTTGGTTATGGGAATCTGATTCTAGCTCCTCGATTATTGTACCGAGTGAATTTTCTATGAGAATTGATGATTTGTCTATGAGAATGATGATGAACTACTAAAGTATGTGTGAATATTTGAGAAATTTTGAGTATCTAATATCTAGAAGTAGTAGATATTGTAATTTGTAAGTGGTAGATATGGAGAGTGTTTAATTACGTTAGATCTGTGCTGGAACTAAAAATGGCAGATTGAATTGCTTGTTCCTATGTGGCATAATGCAGTTTAGGTGAAAAAAGAATGGCATGAAATGTTCAGTGTAAGGTTGGGGCTAGTATGGATTTTAAATCTGAGTTAAATTCATCGCAACAATTGTTTATACTGAAAGGAATAAAGAAAAACTGGATTTTGAATACAAGTTCACCATGAAAATCCCAATTATGTTATGAAATCGTAGAATATATAACAAGAAATGTAGATATTGACCCACTTTGTTTCCCATGGACCATGGTTTCATTTGTATAGTATTAATATAAGGAAAGAAAAGAATGAGAGAGTGCTCATCTCATAGACTGACTTAGTAGGTTAGCAAAATCATGTATTATTTCGTGTCTATCGCTATAGCAGGTTAATACTGTTCTTTTTTTTTTTTTTTTTCTTAAATACCTTTATGAGTGCATCACCAAGACATTAAGTAGGAGTTTGTACATGAGTTGGTTGTGATTTGAAAATAGAAGTAGTATTTAAAGGTGTGGTCGAAAAGGGTATTTGGAAGTTGAAGTTGTGCATGAAAATATAGTTGAAGTTTTGTGTGCAAAGATTTGAAATTATTAGAACTTGATTATAATGAGTTAATTTAGTCATGTTTTCAAACTTCAAGTTCTATATTTCAAGTTTGATGTTGAAATAATGAGCTATTTTTATAAACAAACACTTATTTGAAATAATCTCCAAATTTATTTCAAATATTTGGTTAAATTTGGAATATTATCTATGGCCAAAGAGTCCCTGAATGTCATTACACCCTATTTGGATATAAACTTCACCCCAAAGGTCGAACCATTTAAGGAGACAATTTATTATACACGTGTAAACTTTATATAATTCATAAAATTGTTTAATCTTACATTATCTATTAAATTGTCTACTTGAGTCTTGCAACTTTTAGGATCAATTTTGCACCCTTTAAAGCATTCAGCTCTATGATGTACACAACTTGAGTGATATTAACTATAATAGTAATCTCTACCTGCTTTTCTCTATATCTATGGTCCTATTTTACTTTATCTTACCGGTTTTCTATTAGACACGTATTAAATGATACTAGATAGTGTCCCTATATGGAATTTGTTAATAAAAATTCTCAATAATTCACATGCCTCAATTGAAATAGTCCTAAAATCTCATTAGAATATATTGGGATCACTCCTGAACTTGATGCGTTTTATTCGGTGCATGTGTGAACTTTATGTTGGCCTAGTTGCTTTTCATAAAAAAACAAACTTAACATTTCAATAGTTGAACCCTTTTATGAATGCGCTAGTATAGAAAGTAGATTCTAACTATGTTTGGACACGTTGGAGAGTAAATATATAGTAACACCATATATTTACTCTCCCACACACCCCACATAGTTCAATAGTTTCTATGCAAGATTGCTTATAAAGGGGGGTCAAGGCTATTGAAATACCAATTTTAAGGGGGTTATTAGACCAACCTACAATTCTAGGTGTGCACTAAATAAAATGCGTCAAGTTTAGGAGGTCCCAATGTATTCTGCCAAAATTCTTTTTGATAAGGTATGAAGAATAAACCCTTAGTTACTAATTAACACATTTTGTGGTTGAGAGGGAAGATCATTGCCCAGTAAGATTTTATTTGTGTTGCATTGGATGATAGTTCATTTTAGATTCCTATGATTTGTCATGGTATAGCATCAAGTAACATCTGCAGTGTTCTGTATACTTTAGAAGGTACTTGTTTAATGGGATGTGTTCAGCCATTTTGCTCATAAAAGCTATATGTGTCATTGTGGGTAAAATTTTGCAGGAAGACACGTGGTATGGGAGCTGGGCGCAAGCTGAAGTCCCACCGTAGAAGGCAAAGATGGGCTGACAAGTCCTACAAGAAATCCCATCTTGGGAACGAATGGAAGAAGCCATTTGCTGGGTCATCCCATGCCAAAGGCATTGTGCTTGAGAAGATGTAGGTCCACTTTATGCTGTTTATGCTTGCACTATCCTCCAAGCCATGCAGAATTAACACTTGGCTCTAATGTTCAAACTTGCTGGAATGTTTTGTGCAGAGGTATTGAAGCTAAGCAGCCGAATTCTGCTATTCGTAAATGTGCTAGGGTTCAACTCATCAAAAATGGGAAGAAGATTGCTGCCTTTGTCCCCAATGATGGTTGTTTGAACTACATTGAAGAAAACGTATGCCCCTTGCTTCTTTTCTCCTTTCTCAGGCAGACTCTCAAATTTTGTCAGTTTTCTTGTTGCTGACCCTTGATACATTGCAGGATGAAGTCTTGATTGCTGGATTTGGTCGTAAGGGACACGCCGTGGGAGATATTCCTGGTGTCAGGTTCAAGGTTGTGAAGGTTTCTGGTGTCTCTCTCTTGGCTCTCTTCAAGGAGAAGAAAGAGAAGCCTAGATCTTAGGTTGTCCTTTTTGCCAAAATACTTTCAAGCATGTAACAGGCTATTAGCTAATCTTGAGTTTATGAACAAACAGTTTTTTGATCCTAGGTATTGTACTGGAATTTCGATTATTCTATGAAGTTCATATTTATCGTCTTAAAAAGTATGTTCAAATTTAAGCCCCTTCGAGGTGGCCCACTGGTTTGGGTTTGGAATAAGTCTCAAGTTTGAAACCCCTTGTTAGCATAAGTAAGGAAACTGTCCTTTGGTCGAATTCATCACATTGGGCTTACCTAGTGCAGGTTACCTCTCCCGTGTGTTTTGCAAGCTATTGCATAACTTTTTACTCTGTGTGCACTCAAAGGATAGCGGTTTTTTACTTATTTTTTGTGTTCTATATCTAAATAAAAAAATATTATTCTAAATGTATTAGTATATAATCTAGATAAATATTATGAAACCAACTTTTTACTTTGTGCGTACTCAAAGAGTAGTGGTTTTTTACTTATTTTTTGTGTTCTATATCTAAATAAAAAAAATATTATTCTAAATATATTAGTATATAATCTAGATAAATACTATGAAACCAGCGTAAAATACATTTGCATTCATTTCTCGAGGTAACTGAGAATGATATCTGTTACATGGACTCAACCAACTGACAGGGAGCAACGTTCGCATTTATATCTTACTCCCTCTGTTCCATTTTAAATATGGCTTTAGCATAAATAAATAATTCTAAAATAATTGTTACTTTAAGAATCTGTTATTAAAATTGATAATTATTTTTAATTATATTCTTAACATTAAAGAAGTAATTTTTTTTAATATTGCTCAACTCTTGAAAAATCTCTAATCTAATGAATAAAGATGACTTAATAAACTATATCTTGAATCTATTGCTTTCTTAATGGGCATGAAAATATTAAAGTAAAAATTATATAAACCACATAGTATAATAAACAAATTACTTCCTATCACTACTCTTTCATAAATTACAAAGTTTCTCTTATTTTAATGTCTTACGGATACTTTATTATGCGGGAGGATACATTAATTTAAAAGTTGTAATTAATAATTTAGTGTGTTGTTTAAGGGATTAAAAATGGAAATTATAATTGACTGCCACAAATCACACATACGTTTCTTTCATCTACCAATCAGTCGTTCACAAAATGCTTACTAAACTAGAAAATTCAAATTTCAAATTCTGAAATTCTCTCTTCCCAATTTCCGAAAAGCTCCGAAAGGTTGATTCAAAAAAATTTGCAGCGCAATTTTGGTGAAGATTTGTAATGAATATTTCAATCTTGTTAAGGCATTCAGGAATATGGGAAAGTGATGTTAGATACGAGCGATACAAAAGTGATGGCATAGTGGTTGGGGAAAAATTTCGTTTGTGAATCTTAATTCTGCAATTGCAGCAGAATTTCATATTGATGAATTAAAAAGAACATCGAGATCGGATACGTCGTAGAAGGTAATTCGTCTTCATTGTGTATTCAGAATGATATGGGGTGAAATTGTACATAGATGTGAAGAAACATGAGGTAGGATTCAGTATGTATTCACTATGCATTGATACATCAGATAAAAGTGATGAAGAGATACAAAATTTTGATGCAACAACAGGTGCAATTGTGTGTGTTAAAGGTGGAAAAAGGGATGCAAAGGCTCTAAGCATTGTTGAATAAAAAATTTGTGATTCCTATTACATACCAGAAATGGAGGTGGAAAATTTTATATCAGATACAAATGTTTCTGATGTGGAAGTGAAGCAATTGTACAAGGATAAGACTACTCTAACGGCTGTAATGACAAAATACAAAAGAAAGCATAGCTTCAATTTTAGAGTTAAAAGATTTGATAACAAAAGGTATGTGATTTCTGATAACATTCTTAATTTTTATAATTTATTTGTTATTATGTTGATCATGATACATAGATAACATGTGTTACGTGCAATTGTAGGTGTGAGGTATCATGTTCATTTTGAGTTACTTGTGGTTGTTAATGTATCAATTAAGAAGGATAGATGAAAATTGTTTAATACACGTATTGTGTTCAGTGGATACAATAAAGTATCATGTTCATTTTGAGTTAGAAGCAGATTGTGGATCAACATTACCTTTCTCTACTGAATCATCCACTATATATGGCATAAAAATGCCACCATTGTCCTTCATGATCCAAAAAATAAGTACAACACAAAACTGAAAAGAGAAGCAAAAAAATAAAAATACTACCTTATCACTTTTGTTATCTTTCGCGCCAACTACTTTCATCAACTCAGAATAATTTTTTATAATTAACGCCTCAAAACTTCCAGTTTTTTTGTCAACCTAGATTCAAATTAAGCATATTAAGTAAAATTAAAAATAAACAGAAAAATGTTTAAATCACATAGTTGTGTTTACTTACATAAGACATCATGTAATCCTTTAGTTCCTCAAATTCTGCATTGTCCGAAATTGTTCTTCGGAAAACTGAATCATGAGGCACACCAGATACATTATCGACTTGTGGCTGTTGTGAATTCGGAGTTTGAAATGGCTGATTCGGTTGCTCATTTGATTGTGTGGCTTTGGACATATTATTTTTTGTTGGATGTGCAACCTTTCTTCTCTTGGGGGTGGGGTAGATTCTGTGCTAGAAACCCGTGTGGATCTCCTTAACAGTTGCTCTGGAGGTTTTGATGAAAACTCTTCAAATCTAGGAACCTCCTCTGGTTGCACATCCTCATGATTAACATATGACGTGTCTTGTTGAGTTGAAGGTATATGCCTGTTATTTGGTAAATCAAGTGATCTGATTTCCTCTTGAGTTGGCTGAACGTTAGAACAATCATTCTATACAAACAAATAGTAAAATATCATGAGAACCAGATAAATAATGTATCGCAAAGAAAAAAAATAAAGTAAAATGATTGTTATGTACTAATTACCTCAGTAAAGATGGTTTCCATAAACATCTCAATTTTGGGCTTTGCACCCACAACTTTTCAATTGCATAACCTTGGTATACCATTTCCTTCTTTAACAACTATCTCGTTACGTATTACAGACGCACATTCATATACACAGATATTAAGTGCATATGGAAATCCATTCAAGCGATACATTTGTTTGTTGGGTTTGTACTCTTTCCTAAATGATTTCGTTAACTTTGTAAACGCAGGTTGTCCCAAGGAAACTGTTGATAGCTGCCATCTTCTACCATTAAGAAATCTTCAATAGAAATTGATGCATTACCAAGTTGCGAGAACACAAATGCATGAATAAAATACAAGATAGCCATCTGAAGGGCATATCACTGTTGTCCCAACCACCCATAACAAAACGATTACATTATAATTTGGACCAGGAAAATATCTTTGAACCAACCTACTAGTTTTTGAATCTGGATATATAAAATATTTAATATTTTCAGTACACTTCAGACCAGTAATAATAGCAAATTCTCTAATACTAAACTGCAATACATTTCCTTTGGCATGACGAATATGAATTTCTTTGTCTAAATTGTCCTGCTCAACCTCTAGAAGATATAAACACTTGGGGATATTAAGGTATTGGCCAAATATAGTATCCTTGAATAATTCCATACCTTCTTCCTTTATTGACAATACTATATCTTCATTAAAATTTGAGTCGTAAGTAGGACCAAACTTTAGGGATTGCTTTGCAATATGTTTAATTACATATTTCATATTGTGCAATTCCATAATGATGTTGATCAATCACTAAACAGATAACTGATACATACAGAACTAAAAGGGAAAGGCCAAATATTTCACAAAAAATTATGTTTCACTTTATTTGATACTAAATAATAACAATACATAACTGATACATATAATTAATTTATTCTATATATACACTGACTTATATTCAAATATGATATAAAATGTTAACTGTCAGATCTATTATATTCTGTTTAAGTATTATTTAGATGAATATGATACATTGTACAAAAAATAACCTACATGTAATGCTGTGAATTGAACACTTATCTTAGATACATTTCTCAACACAAAATTTTGACAAAAAATAGTGTTTATGAGTACAAATGAGTAAGTCATACTCAATACCAACATTTGATAAAATAATCATAATGTCATTCAATCTTCCACTTTTACCTTTTAACTTTTAATACATTAAAATAACATAACAACAATATATGCAACAAATAGTGTTTCTCGGTAACAACTCAAATTTCAATACACACACTAAAACTTTCTTTTTCAACAATGTATCAAATTAAAAGCAAAAAAAATGCATATCATGGGTAGTGTGGGTCGAGAAATGGGAGGGGCAACCTTTCTATCCCTTTTCTTTTGAGTTTTTGCATCCTTAGTTTTAGATGATGCAAACACTTCCTTTTTCAATTTTCTCTTCTTAGAACTTTGATTTGCCATTATTGCCGGATCATGCAATCTTTTAGATCTCAGTTCTGCCCAGTTGGGGTCTTCTGAATCAGAAATTCGATCATTGTTAGGTGTTATTATTTGTAAAATCCCAATATTAAAAGACGGATGATCCATTTTGACAACTGATACAAAATTGATTGAAACACAAAAATTGATTTTGAAAGCAAAATGAAGAAGATGAGAATACCTATTTTGGACTTTGAAGATGGTTGAATAGAGATAGAATTGTTTGAAATTCAAATTGATTGAATTTGATAACAAATTTGGTAGTGGGAGAGAGTAGAGACGAGATTTTAGGGATGAGAAAAGTGGGTTTGGATTATTTCAGAATAATGTATCCGGAATAGAGGGTTTGGGGAAAAAGTAGGGAATTTTGTATTTTTATCAAAAAGCAGGGAAAAAATGAGAGTAGGTAAACCAATGTTGTGTACTTTAGTAATTTTTCCTAAATTTTATTCTTATTTTTAAAAAATGAGTAAATTTTAGGAATAACAAACATAAAAATCATATTAGCGTTTGTTATGGAGCATCTGATTTGTTTAAATTGGGCGTCCATGTCTATGAAGATTTATTTGTATATGTAGATGTTATTTGTGTTAAGCTAGAGTGACGAGCGAGATTAGGAGAGAGGCGAGAGAGAGAGGGCAGATAGTGGAGAGAGATGAATTGTATATGTATATCGGTTAGATAATTGTATATTTGTTACTACTATGTATATGTATCAATGATTGTGTTTGTATATCTGCATAAAATTTGTATACAATTGAATCAAGTTATTAAAACATTTGTATTTGTATATCAAATTTCTCTAACACAAATTGTACATTGTACAATTTGTGTTTGTATATAGCGAGAGAGAGAGAAAGACAAAAGAGATCTGGGCAGGGGAAGATTTATATTAGTATAATTATAAGTGTATAGGATGGAGAGATATGTATTTGTATATATAGTCTCTCTCGCTTTATACAAACACAAACACAATTTATACATTTGTGTTTGTATAAAAGTGAGAGAGGTGAGGGAGAGAACTGAGGGTGGTGAGCGAGATTCATGGAGAGATGCGAGAATGACAATGTATTTGGTACCAATTAGAATTAAATGAAACTGTAGCTATAACATTTATTTTGAATTAATAGTTTGCTATAATGCATAACTTTTCCTAAAAAGATTGTGCAAATATGACCATAAATTTAGAAATACTTGCAAAATTAGCAATAACATCTCAAGAAAATGTTACTGATGAAATATACATAGGAATAATAGGCAATTTTTTTGGTTGATCTTTATTTCAATTGTTTGGATACTTGAGCACTCTGAGGTTTTTGTGAGTTCTTTATTTATAATAATAAAAAACTATTCAAAAAACGTGATGTTATTTCTCTAGAGATAATTATTTTTGCTGAATGATTCTACATCCATCCTTGAATATTATCGAGTACTATTATTCCTCTAGTGTTATTATGTTGACATAATCTGGATGGCCACATTTTCGTATTCAAAACATTATCAAACTTGTTTGCTACCGCATTTTTGAATTATAACCTCATGACGACTGATTTTTACTATCTATAAGATAATGAATAATTAATCTTTATAGTAGTCATATATATTTGTTCATCCGTCTTTCCGTCTTCTTGTTTAAATAAAACCTATGTAACATAAAAATATTGTTGTTTTTTATTCATTTCTTTGATTTATTGTAACATCAACCTTCACAGAGAACATTAGGTTATATTTTTTGCAAATCAATCAATTTGATATTGATATAAAATTAAGAACATAAATATTCCAAATATCATATACATTGAAATTGAGGTTAATTCATAAGCTTGCATATTGTGCATGTTCTGTGATGTTTTAGATTGGGGCCCTTTCCCGGACTTTGCTAACGCGTGTGCATCAGACTGTCCTTTTCAGTTTTTATGTTATGTTTTAGATGAATTACAGTTAGATTTCTAATTCACAGCTGAAACAAATAATATTATCATATGAAAAGCCTAAGATGTCCATAATTATTTCTTGTTGGTGTTGAAGGTTAATTAAAACCACAAAATGTACACACAACAACAAGACTAGACGAGTTTATTGTATATATGCAAATAAATCAATTCTACCTTTAGGGGTTGTTCGGTACGAAGGAAAATGTTTTCTTAAAAAACAAGTTAATTTTTTACTTATTTTCTACTGTTCGTTAAGTAAACAACAAAATTTTATCCCAACAATATTTATATGTAATCTAGCAAAACACTATAGAGGTGCGATGGGTGGGGAGTGGGGTTCGTGGTGTGGTGGGATGGTCAAGGAGTGGGAGTTGGGGGCGTTGGATGGGTGGGGAAGAGACAATGAAATTAGAATGACACTACTAGTGTCATTTTCAAACTCGTTTTCCAGAACATTTTGACCAACCAAACTTGAAAAAATTGGAAACCATACCGAACACATCCTTAATCATGTTTCTTTGCTTCATTACATCTGCAGAATTAGTTCAAAATAACAAAATAGATCAACTACTATATGAACTGAAAATTATAACCAAAAGAAATTACAACACTTAATATCTCCTTAAAGAGCCTACCAAACATTTGGCAACTGAGATCATACAGTGTTCTTAATTTCAAATAGCTATACAAAACTCTTCTATGAGATTCATAAGGTGTAGAGTAGATTTATTAACAGAAAAACTGGAAATGTAAACTAGACTGTTATCATCAGGCAAATCAAACAACGATAATTCGAAAGCAACTTGCAACTATATGCTTCTACTTCTGGCCTTTTTTCAATAAAACACCAATCTTTTTCAACATGTTTCCATTCTTCTTCTTGGGAGAGTCATCATCTGTGTCTTCAGATAATGGCGAATCCAGCTTAGTGTGGTAATCTAAAGAACCTGTTCTCTCCGTGTATTTCCCGTTGTTTCCAGTTGAAAGCATAGCTGCAGCTGCCTCAGCAGCCTTCCTCCACTGATCAGATTGAACTTTTAACCTCCTCAACTCTGCTTCCATCTCAGAGTTGGCATTCTGTGCTGCGTCCAACTGCTCGGTCACACGTGCTGCCTTTCTAATACTATTATCTGCTTCCTCAGTCAAGTGTCCTAACTTCACCAGTGCCTCTTTTTCTGCAGTTCTTGCGGCTTCTGCCAAGGCAAGAGCTGAATCATTCGCTTTGCTACCTTCAGTTTCCCTCTTCTTCATTTCGGACTTCAGTATCTCATTTTCCTCCTTTATACTTTGCAACTCCGTCTCTTTGTCGAGTAAACTTGCTCTCAATACTCCCAAAGTTGACTCTGATTCCTTCAGGACAGCATCTAATGTACTGAAATGCTTATTTTCGTCTGAAATGCTTCGTAGTGTAGCTTCTTTGCTCATTAATTTCTCCTTTAACTCTTCCAAGTCAGCTTTTGTAGCCTCTAACTTTGCCTCCCATTCAGCTTCTTTCTGTATTGATTCAGATTTTGATTGTTCCAATAGCTCATAAGCACTTCTAATCTGCAAAGTGCTCTGGATATATTCTTCCTGATATCTTCTCTCCGAAACCTCTAATGCAGCTCTTAGTTGACTTACCTCAACTTGTAGATTACTCAGCTCGGTTTTGAGTTCCTCGGCTTCCACATTAACTCCGTTTTCTTGTGCAGAGTTCATGTTTTCGATATCTTGAGCACTTTGGAGTTCACTGACAAGTTCCTCCAATGTAGCGACTCGATTGTTTGACTGTTCTAACTCCAACGACAAGGATTTGTAGGCCTTCATTGCTTTCAGACCTTCAGAACGTAGAGTATCCTCGGTCATCTTTGCCACTTCCAGCTGCATCTGAGCTTTACTCACTTCTTCAAGCGCGCAAGCCTCAGACTCCTTGCTTTCATTTAGCTGATCTCTCAATTTTTCGACTAATGTAAGGGTTTCCATAAGTTCTAACCTTAAGCTTTGAATCTCAGTGTAAGCTGATTCAGCATGTCGAGCTTGATTGGCTTCAGAATCAGCTACGCGGTCCAGCTGAGTTTTAAGCTTCTGGATTTCATTCATAGCAGAACCTAAAGCAGCAGAGTCCAATTTGTGCTGCTTCTGGACAGCCTCAAGTTCAGATTCCCATGCTCGATCTCGATCCTGTGATAGCTTGCGTAGCTCCAGGATTCGAGCTTCCTCAGAATCTGAGAGTTCAAGTAGTTGTTTCTCAGAGTCCTCAAGCTGCTCCGACATAACTGTTAGCTGCTTCTTCACTTCCTCTGCCTCTAGTTGAGCCCGTCTTTTTAATGATTCGGATGAATTGAGCTGATCCTTTACCTTCTTCAGCTCCTCTTGAAGTTGAGCAAGCTGAGTTTCCAAGTTGGAAACTCCGGTTGGATGCTTCTTCTGTTATACAAATATGAGCAATGAGTACCTTAGTAACATTTTGAGGACCTTTAAGCAGCAAAGAAATAATAAAAGGGCAACCCGGTGCACAAAGCATTCCGAGTTAGCATGGTCTGCGGATAAGAATAGAAAGATAATGCTGTAGATTATGGAATTTAAGTTTTATAAACAGAATAAGTTTCCATCAAGTACTGCAACAAGTGCCTCAAACTAGCTACTCAGACGCGAAACTGAAAAAAAGAAGGGAATAGAAAGAGCATCCGATTTAGTGACCGTGCTATATCTTCCACACGAGGAGAGACATGAAGCACTCTATTTAGTGACACTGCCATAAATCATCCACAACAAGAACAAAACAGTTTCAGTACAAAGACGTGAAGGTTTTTTTTACGCTGGCTGGGAAAAAATAGCTATATTAAATGGTCATTTCGCGAGACAAAAGAGTTGAAGCATAACTGAACATGATAGCTGCCAATTTATAAGAATGAGACAGTACAAGATTAATAGGATAAAAGTTGTAACAAAATGATACAGAATTGATAGACTTGTCCTAGTTGCAGAATTTTTTGTGAAAAGTATTTAAGTTTCTTTACCTCTATAACTGGACTACGTGGAGAACGACGAACAACTACTTTGGGACTCCTCTCTTTAGGTGTCCTGGTAGCAGCATCTGATCCTGGAGTTTTGAGCTTTCGAGCTGTCTTTGGTGCTGCAGGAGATGTCCTTTGTGGCACCTCCACCGTAACATTCCTTCAGCCAAAAACACGCACGAAGGTGAATGGCATAGGCAAACAACTTACAACAGAAAAATCCAAGCACTCAAAATGTATGAATCACATCAGAACATTGATCTCGAACCAGTTACTTATAGGTCACACAGACACAACTTTACCATTCATTACTAATATGTTACTGAACTATACATGTCAAATCTTCAAAGATAATCACATAACAAAGAGAAAAAAGAGAGACTGAATAAAACTCTTTTGTTAGTTCCTCTTTTTTTCTAATCACTTACTCCCTTCGATTTCGATTAGTCTTTTTCTGAGATAGCATAAGCTGAGCTGCAGATCCTCAAGTACTCAATAACCACATGAATAGTGAGCATATTACTGCTAAGAACACTACTCCAAGGGCCCGTTTGATTCGAGGTATAAGAGAAAATAATGTTAGCATAAAACTCTACGTTACTTTCGAGTTTCGAGTACCTTGTTACCATTCTTGTTTCTAATATATAGATAATAATAACTACAGAACTGTTTGTCATTATTTCAAGGGTGAAGTATAGTCATTTTACTGTTAAGAGATTAGAAATACCTTGATTTTGGTGTCTGCATTATATTAATTTCCTCTCAGCAAAATCTGAAATAGTTGAGAAGATTTCTTGGTTTAGAATTTTTTTTATTTGATTAAAATGTGCATATGCAAAAGTATAAGACTACAGAAAAAAACAATACAGTTACATAATGGATTTGCAAATTGCAATCCACATCCAAATTAGAAACCAAATTAAGTAAAACACACAATCCCTTCAAAGGAACTCCAAATAGAAACAACCTCCACTACCACCAACCAAATATACAATAAAAGAGCAACAAGCCAAAAACAGAAAAAGAGAAAAAAAAATAAAAATTCAACCCAAAAAAAAATAACTAAAATTATATAATTCATATATATCCAATTCTTTCTTTTTCCCCCTTTTACTTCATCTCTACTCAAGTTATTTATACTGTATAACAGCAATATAGCACTTTGGATATCATATCAAAGAAAATAACACTAAAATACACATAGAAAATGACTTTAGAAACCACCATTATAACAACAAATAAGCACCCTGACAACCACGATATCTCAGGTTCAAATTTCAGACAAAAAAAACATTAGACGATTTTCTTTATCTATCTAAACTAAAACAAAGACAACTACTACACCATACGAATCCTCACTGTCCATGTTGCTTCATTTAAGCTCATCTCAAACATCACAAACCACAATTAAAAACTTTGAAAAGTGACTAATTTACATAGTAATCACTAATGACTTTATGGAACACAAACACATAAAATGATTCACAACTAGGAAGTCCTTTCTTGAATGATTATTTTCTCTGTTCTTAATGCATAAAACAGATCTGAAACAGAAAAAAAAAAAAAACTTACACAGTAAAACCAACTAAAAAAAACTCAAAGATTGAAACTTTATTCTAAAGAAACCAATTCACATTCACACACAAAAATAAAAATAAAAAAGGGACACCAACTCATATAAGAAATGAATGCTGTGAACAACTACTAGTATACCAAACTCATGAAAACTGAGGAAAGAACATAACTATTATAAATGAGAAGAATCAACAAGCTGTCTCTAAAACAATAAATGAACAGTTTTTGAACCGACCAAAATCAAGGTTTTTTTTTAAGTCAAAAAACAACAACTGCTATCTTTACAACAACAACAACAAAAAATAATCTAAGAAGCAGAAAATACTCTGTTTTTTCTTCTGTTTTTTTTTTTTTGTCAGTGGATGGAGAAAGTGAAAAAGAAAGTGTAGTGCACTGATTTGAAGGGAGCCTGAGGAGCAATGGTTAAGTTGTCTCTCCGTAATCTATAGGTATTAGTGAATTTAAATCACTAAATAAATGAGTCCAATTTCTAATTTAGGAGACAAAATCGATTACATTAAAATTCTAAAAAAATACTTTATATATATGATGTATTTTTTTATCGAGGGGGGTTTGAATTACTATTACTAATATTTGTATTAAAGTAGATTGTGTGGTCCTTTTTCAAATTTTTTTCCCAAATTATGTGGAGAACTCAAATTTTCAAATTAGATTTTAACATTTTGAATGACCATAAATTCGAAAATAAAATCTATATATTTGAAAACTATCTAAGTTATATTAATTGATAATTCAAATTATTTTTAATTCTTGAATTTTAAAAGTTGTCATATAAAGTGGGACAGAAAGAGTAGTCGACGATGCTCTCGAAACACGCGCTATTGGATGTTGTGGGACCCACCCAAAGGTTAGTGAATGATAGCTCTCAAGTTACCGAACCAAGATGGACTTCACTTGTTTTCTTGTCCAATGAAAGTGACTACTCTACTTCATTTTTGTTTTTTTCTATTTCCCTATATAGTCAATGATAAATAATATTGTTTTTTTTAATGATAAATAATTATTTTTTTTCTTTTGGGCGGTTTTAGAAATGATAATGGAGTAATTATTTAGGGGAATTCTTTTCCCAACTTGATCTACTCTTCACGCCTTTTGAATTTCGAAATTCAAATAAATTGAGTTTTGATCATAAATTTTTTATATATATTTTGAATTGTTAATTATTGTAATTTATAATATTTTTTTACATAATTTACTAATATATAAATTTCATTTCAAAACATTTGAAGATTTCAGGTGCAAATTCTTTGTCAAATTTAAATAATTTGACTCGCAAAAAATGAAAAGTGTCACATAAATTGAGATAACCGGAGTATTAGATTGTATATAGGGAAAGGTAAAGGTATTTATTGGAACTTGCATCATTAATTACTTGAATGTACTTTGGTTCGTTTTAAATGTACTTTGTCTATATTAATTTAACACTCCTTAAATTTTTTTATTAGCAATCTATTTTATTAATTTAATCTTATTAAATATATTTGAAAATTAACCTTGACTTTTGTAGTTACTATATGATAAATGTATTATTGAAAGAAAAATACAATTTTTCCTTAATTTAGTAAAATAAGTAAAAAATATATTTTAATCATAAGAGTAGTGTAAAATAAAATAAAGAAAGTGTGTTCTTTTAGTAGTTTTAACATTTAAGTTATCCTTACAAGAAAATATTAAAATGGCTAAATATACTAGTTTATACTCCCGCTATTTTATTTTTAAAAGAAAGTGATGGTTTTAGCTTGTACATATTCCTTAAGAAAGATTATACCTAAAAAATAAGAAATATTTTATTATCTTATCCTTAATTAAATGTCTTGAAGAAAGAAATTACTTTTAATAAGGTAAAACTTCATGTATTAAAACAAGGGTAATTTTGAAAGAAAAAAATAACTCTTCTTTACTATGTAAAATATCATTTATTTTGAAATAAAATAAAAAAATAAAAAATCACTTATTTTAAAACAAAAAGTATCTTTTAATGTATATGAATATATAAAACTATATACTCCTTTCATTTCTATTTAATTGTTATATTTACTAAAAGTTGTTATTTTAAATACTTCATTAATTTTTTTTTAAAAAAATTATTTAACTTTACCCTTGGCATTAGTTATTTTAAAAATAAGTGATACCTAAATAAAGTTCACTTATTAAAAATATTGTTTTTTTTACTTATTGATTTTAATAACAGACTAGGAGAAAATTAATTATTTATTATTTTCCAACAAACTTGAACATTAGAGTCTAATATCCGTGAACCTCACGGACCAAAATCTTTTATAATCTTTTACACACCTAGTTGACTTACGTTAATTATGTGCATTATCATTCTCAATAATTTGACATATCTTTATATATAATATTTTTTTGGAAACTTAATTTAACTTTTTTTAGAACAACATTATTGATTTAAATATATTTTAACATCTATAGTGATTGATTATCATGTAACCACAATAAGGTTTGATATTTAAATAATATTTTATAGTTATAAGTAAAAAGATGTCAAATTCTAAATATCATATTCTGTACAAAGAAGAGAAATAATAATAAGAAATATATATATATATATATATACACACACACACATAGTTGTAATTTTTTTTGTCATAAAAAGCATATTAATGTATCAAAATATATATCTGATCAGAACCTCTAAATTTATTATTGATAATCTAAGAGATTCTGTTTCTATGATGGTTAATTGTTACTCCATAAAAAGAAGATAGTTGTTACATAGGTGTTAATTTTATAAAGAGCGTTAGTGTTATTAAGATGAGTAAAAAGTTATTATAAAGAGGTAAAATATAATATAAAAATTAATTTTTTTAATATCATAATGAGATATCATTATATAAAGATGTTATTATAGAAAAAAATTGACTATACAAAAACTCTAGTAAAATAAACAAATATAAATTAATTAAAGATGACATTTAGACATATTGATGCCTCTGTTAGGCCAAACAACTCAGCTAACAAACATTTCGAAACGATTGTTTAACAATGTGTTGCATGGGTCCAAAGTCACATTCATAATTAAGTTTTTGGGTCTTTTGTCCCCATAATGCATCGTAAATCAAACGAAAAATAATAATAAAATTAATTTATAAAAATATGACTCGTTTAGGTTTGAATTAGTTAAGGATAAAAATATACTTATGACATGTCAAATTGGATATAAGGTTAAGTTTTTTAAATTTTGGATTTATTTGGGTCAAATACATAACTTACACTAAAGCATAAAAACAACTAGTTGCCTTATCAAACACATCCTAAATCGCATGCCACCAGAACTTTTTATATTCTTTGAAATTCGAATCCGAAATCTCTAATTAAAAATAAAAAAATTTGGAAACATCTCTCCGTAAGGCATCTAATTTTTTGGTTAGCAGGGGCTTGGTTGGTGAAGACAGGCTTTCCTTCGTTGTGGCATTTTAATTTTTTAGAAACTCTATTAGTTCTGGACAACTATTTTTTTTTAATTAAATACTTAAATAAAATGCACATATACATGTGGCTATGTCTTTTTATAAATATATATGCTTCATTGTCAGTTATAGTTATCAATCAACAAGATTAAGACAGCTAACTTTTTTTAAAAAAAAATACCTTTTGAATAATTAAGTTATCAAAATTTTGAAGTCTATTCAGTTTTTTTATCAATGAAAACAGTACAACTTAATTATACTTAACTTTAAGTTTAAGTTAAGTACCAACTTTTTTTAAGATGAAGCCTCAACAAGGTAGTGAACCACATTTATCATCAATGTAAAATGTACTATCATATGATTACTTTTTTCATTATTCTTTGTTTTTTGGAAAATCTCATAAGTAGATATTTTATAAATGAGTTGGGCATGTTTTATTTGGTAAAAATCATATTGCTAAAACATGCTTTGAGAGAATGGAAATGTCAAAGGAAATGATTTCCTTGGTAGGGAATTAAGCTGTGAAATAGTACTTCATTTGTTCTATGATTTTCTTTTTTCAATCGTTTCATTTGAGGGATAAGAAATTATAATTCGGAATCAAATTAGGGATATTTGTATTTGTACTAATTCCAAAATTGCAATAGTACAAACACAGATATAGCACAACTAATTGAGTCGGCTCATGTATCCCACGGAATTCGTCGAGGTGCACGAAAGTCGGCCCAAACATCACGGTCATAAAAAATATCACTCCTATACTGGACTTGGTTACACAGGACACTCTTGCTCTTGTCAACACAAAGATGGTAAAAGAATTTAATCAGCATCCAAACAAAGAAGAAGCCAACCATTAATATGTGTCATCAATTGTTAAAAGTACATATTGGCTTCACATTCAGTGAACTCATACAACTATCAAAATGTTGCCTTTTCCAACTAACACACATCTTTTGGTAAAAAAGAATCAATCTACTTCACTTTAAAGTTGTCTATAATTGCCAGAAAGCATGATCCGCCTCCGGTTACCATGTAATTTGTAACTTCTAAAGCACCAAAGAGACTCTCGGTTGAGATTAAAATGCAGAACCGCTGTTCTTAGACTTCCCAAGCATTATGTCTTTCGCTTCATTAATTTTTGAAGCAAGGTAGTGACTGCCTCCTGCATCTGGATGGTTGGCTACCATCACCTTCCTATGTGCCTCCCTCACTTTATCTGCTGGAGTACTTTCCCTGTTGTAAATGATGCCAATGAAATCAATTCAATAGATCAGAAGATGAACTATCCCACAGATATTTAGTGGAAAAGGAAGCGATATACCTTTCCACTTTAGCAAGTATGCTATGTAGTATGTACTAGTCCGAAGTGAAAGTCCAAAGTGGACAAGTAAAAGTGAAAGGAGATAAGAGTGTTATTTGCCCATTTACTCTACAAAAAGTGGCATTAATTCAAAACCAAAGACTACCCGCCTCATGTCACCAATCATCTCTTCATACATAACAAGGTACTAGCTGAGTCTCACCGGTGATATAAGAAGTGATCAAAGCATCTAAATATAGCCTTCTTGGAAGAGACAAAGTATTACTTCTTATATGATCTATCACTTCTTATATGATCTATGGAATGGAAGTAGGGAACAATGACTTTTGACATATTGTGCCCTTAATCTCAAAGAGATCCCTAAAAGTTGTCTTCATTCTTCAATGCAAAAGGATCAAAACCTGATGCCAGCATACACTTTTGACTTGTTTCAGAATAATAGATTTTTTACTTAGCTACCATGTCAAACAATTTCAAATTTGCAGAACACCTGTAAAAGAAGACTCCAAGAAAAGAAAGGGGAAATGAAGCACCGCCACACTTATGCAATGGTCCAGCTACATCTACCAGAAATGTTCCAAAAGATTTGAGTACTTAATCTCCCAAAGGGGCCGTTCTTGTACATCAATTGTGATCTGATATCTCTACCTTATTCTGATCTCAACGTTTCAAGAATGCACAAGTAAGGCTAGTCAAATAGATATGGCTACCAAAGGGGATGCGAGTTAGAAGGCTAGTGTATGTATGGTTAAAACAGATGCAAAACTATAATGATAACTACACCTCAATCTCAAACAAGTTGGGATAGACTATATGAATCACAGATACATACATAACTATTACTGGATGAAAAATAATAAATAAATATTTGATATGTTAGTACTTAGTGCCATAGAGAAAACATCACATCACATTAAAATTTAATAGTTGAAGTGGTAAGAGTTGTATAAAATAATAACATTATCGAGACATAGTGCCTACATTTCGGGATATACCAACTTAAAAAGAATGTCATATTCATATAGATTGGAGCAACTGAGTACTGCTACAGCTTCCCCAATAAAAATGATTTTTTATAAGGCTTACCAAAGAACATGGAGTAATAAATAATTAGGATTTATTTTTAGGTCGGTTTACCAGAATGGTAAATATGATTGTGCAAAAACAGAAAAGAGCTGCCTTCATTCCTATATAGTTTTCACACCACTTATGAAATTAGGTAACTTTATCATTGTACCCTTATTTAGTATTCTCTTGAAGTCAAGTTTTCAATAAATGATAAATATGCTTGTTGGAAGTCTAAATCAACATTAATTCATGTCAAATCTTGCAAAGTGACAAAAAGAAGCAATCTTTTGATATACCATGAAGACTAAATGGAGTGCATTATAATTGAAATGCATTAGACGACTATTTCCCAATATATTTTAGGTAAAAAGAATTCAAGACATGGCAATTCACTATTGAGTTCTGAACATGAATTAATTACTTAGTTTTCCTATGTTAGTCAAATGTATACTAGTTTCAAAGCCAAAGTAAAAAGATCAGTGTCATTTATGCATCGACTTTGTGAAATGACAAATATTAAGAAACATTTATTTTTAGTAAGAAGAACATGTAAATAGGAACGGAGGGCATATATGTCCCAATTTATGTGAAACACTTACCTTTTTAGCCTGTCACGGAAAAATGATACTCTCTCTTCCAACTTATATTTTGTCCTTACTAAAAAAGATGTTCCTTAATACTTTTCATTACACGAAACAAATGAATAAATGAAACTATTCTCTTATTTTATCCTAGAGAGTTATTAGCCTTGAAACCATGCATTTGACCAACATAAAATAACTAAGTAATTAATTCATGTTCATAACTCAAGAATGAGTTGAAATGTTTACTTCAAGAGTTAATAAAACATTTTTTTTACATAAAATATATTGGGAAATTGAGGTGGAAAATTGTAAATCTTCAGATTTGGATCAATTCAAGCTCAAAATTTGAAAGTCATCCAATGCATTTCAATTGTAATGTACTCCACTTTTAATTTAGTCTTCATGGAGTATAAGAGAATATGAAAAGATTGCTTTTTTGTTTCACTTTACAAAATTTTGATATGAATTAATGTTGATTTAGACTTCCAACAAGCATTGAAAACTTGACTTTAAGAGAATACTAAATAAGAGTTCAATAAGCAACCTAGTTTCTTAAGGGGCGTGAAACCTAAAATAGTCACAACTAAATAGGAACGAAGGGAGTACCTTTCTATATAGAAGCAATTAAACTTTACTCTTCTCATTTTATCATAATAAAACGATTTATAGCTACATAAATATCTCTAACTTGTTTTAGATCACAAGTTTCAAGAAAATTATTTCTCTCTTAAACTCCATACCCAATCAAATTTCGGAATGGAGTAATAACAAATGTTCAAAGTCTAATGAAGGACACTTATTATCATCAGTGTTTGCTTTACTTCAAATTTTGCTCCCCATTAGCCAGTGTTTACGAAGTGGATGAGGCGAAGCGGGTGTGGCGCTTGAAATAGTTAAAGTGAGAGAGGCGAACAGAAGCGGGCGCTTCAACCCCTGAAGCGCAAAGTGAGCTGAAGCATATGTTTTTCTTTTAATTTTGAAAAATGGACTCTTCTTCAAATCGAAAAGGAGTCCCACTAAGGTTCACCTATGTGCAACCGCGACTTCATTGTCTTTCTCCAAGTACGTCATTTCTTCTCTTTTTCTCTTTGTGGCTTCACTGCTTGGAGGTGCTGACAATTTCATTTTTTCAATCCTTGGTTTCATGAACTTCCTTTTTCCCCCAATTCTTTCTGGTTTTTATTTAGTTAATTAAATTTTTCAGTTTTAGTTTATTAATTTCATTGTAATAGCCATCTTTCCATTTCAGTTTTCTGATTTAATAAATAAATCAGTGCACTAGACAGCTTTTCTGATTTTTTTATTCTCCTCGTAATCATAATATACATGGCCAACCAATGTATTTTGGTTTTTGATTTTTGGTTTTGAATTTGCTTGTCCTATGGGGGATATTTTGCTATCTACTTTTTAGTTTTGAAATTGAAACATTTGTGTATTATGTATATATAAAGTCTCTGTGCAAGGTTTATTTATTTATTTATTTTTTACAAAATTGTGTTTCACTTCAATGAAGCGAGAGCTTCCCAAAACACTGCATTAAGCGACATATATTGATGTTCCTCTAGCTAAAATAAATAGTCATTATCCTAAGACTAATTTATTCTAAGTTAGAATGAAATAGATGGTTAGCATGAACTTCCAACAAGAAAATAATAAATGTGCAAAATCTACTAAAAATATATTTTCACCATAATTTGTACCCTTTAGCAAGGAGCACATTAAAGCTTGCTAGGTTGTGCGCACTATTCCACTTAGTACCTGCTACGGGTGCTAACTCCTCCACCAACACAGGTACCCGGTTAACTCTGCTCAATAAGACTTAGGCAAGAAGAAATCACTTACTCCCAATGTCCCAATTTATGTGTGCCACCGTTTGACTTGGCACAAAGTTTTAAAACGGAAGAAAAACTTTTGAAATTTGTGGTCTAAAACACTCCTTGATCATTTGTGTGGCTATAAATTATTTCATTAGAGGTTTTAAAGTGAAATTATTTATAATTATAGAAAGGTGACATTCTTTTTTGGAACGGACTGTAGAGGAAAGTGTGTAATTGGGACAGAGGGAGTAATATTTTTTTCCTCTACAGAGATTTGAACCCTAGCCTCCAAGATTTGCACCCACTTCATAGGTCATTAGGTCACAGCTTCCAGTACACCATTGACGCAGCTCTTAATACTATACATAGTCATGCTATTTCTTATAGGTGCAATAACATTATTGGGCACACCAACAATAATGCACATAACCATCACAACAACCATACATAATCTCGCCATCTATGCAAATAATGAGTGTCTTCACATTTGTAATGCATTCTAATTTCTATGATTAAGCATTGGCAATCCCACCAAACCTTAACAAGAATGATGAAACACACCTGACTCCAAGAATAAGAGCTGCTTCCCTCCTCGTCATTTTAGGTTGAAAACCGCCTTCATAAAATTTTCGCATTCTTGCAGTGGGTGGTCTGGCCTTGAATGCTTGCCAAGCCTGGATGCCATACCTTCCAGCCAATGCAGCAGCAGCAACACTCAGTCCTGCTATCAATGGTGTGGTCTGATGCACAAGTTGGAAACAAGTATGATCTTAATACTTAATTATAATTGCTAAAAAATTAATGTAATAAAACCACAACAGACGAAAAAAACATACTGTTAATACAATTACTACTGCTTATGTTAAAAATAAATAAATAATGTATTGGAACCAGAACAGACAAAATCAAAGGACCAGCTAGCGCACAGCATGACACTCTGATGGATAATTCCCAACCACTCTATCCTTCTCCATTTAAGTACTAGGTTTTATATGCGGCAAGATCCAAACTCGTGACATGCACCTAACCACATATCACATGCTACTCTCTCTCTCTCTCTCTCTCTTTCTCTCTTTCTTTAATATCACGCACTACACTCTTATCACTAGAACAAAGCCCCTGAGTCAGCTACTGCTTAAATTTATGTAATATATCTGACATATATACAAACACAAATAATTAAACAAATTACTTGGGAATAAGCTATGGAAAAACAACGAGTAACTGAAGAGAGACAAAAAAGAATGCAGAACTACGAGAAAGTGAGAAAATGAACATGGAAACTAAAATTTAGAATGTGAAATATATATGTGAACCCTCGTTCCAAAGGCCACATCATATACCACGTAAAGAAAGTACAACAACAAATAGCGAGTTTCTCGCGCACCTAATTTAACAAGTGAAGAACTGACAACCAAAAGGGATAACACACATCCAATACCATATATGAAGACACAATACAAACACAAATATGGTGCTATCCAACTTCGGCGCCCTCATTTGAACATCAGAGCCCACCCGTCTATTTCCCACCAATGAGGGCCTTTCTCCATCCCCTTCATCTACCCACTCTAGGAACTTGTCTATTCCACTTTCATTATCTCAAATAGAAACGAAAAATATGATCTAAACCAAACCTAACTGAAACATGAAATTGGAAAAACATCAAATCTCTTTTGCTTGGGCTTGGGAGCAATATTAGAGGTCCAAAAATTGGATAACAAATATGCAAACTTGGGAGTAAGCGAAAATAACTACTATTTTCAATCCAAAGCTAGCTGAGGCCCTCAAAAATGATATGAAAAAAAAAATTGCTTAGGCAGCATCAAACACCCAAAACAATAGCTTAATCCAAGTTCAAAAGTTATAATCAAATTTTGGATGACAAAAAAAACCTTCAAAGTTAATCAATAAGAAGAACAAACAACTAGTACAAAACTTACAGCTACATGATCGATAACACAATTTTTTTTAAAAAAATATATGAAATAAGTAATCAAAGCGAACAATTACTGATATATTTTTTAAAAAAGTTAGTTTTTCTCCTTTTTTTTCTTTCTAATAAAAGAATTCAAAGCACGAAAAGATTGATTTACCATTTTCCACAAGAAGGAAGTTCTCCTTAGGGCTTAAAGATGAATTCAGAACAAAGAAGAACTCATAGCTTTTCTCAAATTTTGATCTTTCGCCTTTTTGCTGTTAGGGTTTTAGCTCTGAAGCAACGAAAAAATGAAGAGAAAATGAGATAGATGAAGAAGAAGGTAAGAAGCGGAATACTTTGGAAAATGGGTTTGGGCCTAATTAAACCGGGCCAGGTTTTAATTGCTAGATTTACTCATATGACCCTTTGGGCGACTACTTATTAATGTGTATTCATGGTTTGGCTAGTTATGCAAATATGAGGAAATTTCAGAAAGTGTATTATAATTATCGATTATACCGAAAGTTTGATTAATTATCAAAAAATATAATACAATTTGATTTCAATTGTTATCTATATTCTTTAATTTTGGGTATATACAAGTAGACACTTTAATTTATATAAAGTTTTGAACAAGTAGACACACACATTGCATAATACCAGTAGGACGCTATGTAAGACGTGAATTGACACATAAGACGTCATGAAGATGCATGTGTATCTATTTTCTTAACTTTATAGAAATATAAATATCTACTTATGCACACTCCAATTTAAAGCATTGAATGCCGGTCAAGGTCTTGTTTTAGATCATGACAGATTTCCTGGCCAAGTATGTTGGTACATTTTAGTTGATTGATGTAGATAGAGGATATTATCAAGAACAAAACATATGGAATGATGAGTCTAATAGTCACTCATTGTAACCATTTGCTCCTATATTGTACATTCTCATTAATGGGGTAAAATGGAGCAGTCAATCGTGATTGAATTTGGATGAATTAAAATGAATTGAGTAAATAATGAAAAGTTCACATCATATACACATTTAAGAGTCAATTTTACGGATTTTAAACATACTTTTAAACAATTCTTAGTTATAACAGTTTATTTACAGGTTATGACATATCAATTAAATTTAATTTTATTTAAAAATCAATTTCAATTTATTTAATAAATGATTAACCTATTTATAGTTTTATATCATTAATTAATAATATGTAATTAATTTGATTTCAGTTCCTTTTTTAAAAATGAAATTATCAGTTACATAAATTTAGGGATTTACATAGAACACGTTTCCTTGATTACCGTTACCACCTCCCATACGTCAATCCCACCACCCTCCAAACTTCACATACGTCAATCCCACCCCCTCCCCCCACGCCTATCCAATTCTACATGCCACCACCCAACTAGCCCACCTCACCTTCGTCTCTTACATCTTCCTCCCCACCAACTACACCAACTTCACAATCCTTCATTCAATTTCATTTTTCAACAAAATCATGTCGAAGAAAACGGTTGTAACTCCTCGAAAGTGCCTTTGATTAGTTGAAGGAACTTCTACGGATGAAGTTCATTCCCTATCTTTCAACATATTGACTCAAACACCACCGCCAAAAATTGTTGAAACTCTGGCTAGGGGTGGGTCATCTCTATTGAAAGATCAAAAAGAGAAAAAAAAAAAACGAAGTAAAGAAAAGGATGAGTCTGATAAAGCAAAAGGGGAAGAAGGGGAAGGGGAAAATTGGTGAAACCCTTTCTGATTCTGATTCTGATTCTGTTAGTGAATCAAAAAAGAAAAAAAATAAAAAAAGCAATGAATGTAGAAGTTTCTCAATCTTCAAAACCATCAATAAGAAGAACAACAAAAAAGAAGGAATCAGAAATCCAACATCTAAAAAAGACAAAAAAGTGTGTTAGGGTAAGTATTATATTTAATTTATTTTCACATTATTCAAACTACTGATTTTTTTTCTAAAAATATCACATTATGCTTATCTTCTTTTTGAAACATTTTTTTATATGAAACGTGTATGAAATCTGATTAATATGTATATGACTCTGACTTTAATGTTTGATTGTTGGATATTGTATGAACTGTGATATAATATTGGTATACAAATGGTATAAATTGTGTTTTAACTTAAGTGTGATTGTCTATTAACTGTGTATATGGTATGAATTATTAAATTGGAATGAAAATGGTATGAATTGTCAAACTAGTGATTTTTGCTAAAAATATCACATTATGATTATGTTCTATTCTAAACATAATGTTTGGATGAAACGTGTATGAAATCTGATTAATATGTGTATGACTCTGACTTTAATGTTTGATTGTTGGGTTTGTATGAATTGTGATATAATATTGGTATACAAATGGTATGAATTGTGTGATTATATGAAATTGATGAATGTTCATATGACATTGATTTATTGTTGGTATAATATGTGTGATATAAACTGAAGTTATTGTTGGAATGAAACTTGAATAAGATTGGTGTAAAGTTTATTTTAATTTTGTATAAACAATTTTATTTTATAGGCAAGGAAGGTATCCACACACTGGTCTTCATGTACAAACATGAATGTTTTTAGTGATCTGTTGAGTTTCCTCGAGCAAGAGAGGTTTCAACAATTTTTGGAACAAACACCATTTGGTGTATTTTATGAGTTACACAACATAAAGATTTAATGTTAGTTATTGCGACATTTATTCCATCTTGAATCTAAAAATGTCAGAGATGACATGTTTATTGTCAAAATAAACGTACACAACTACATTTTGAAATCAAGAAATTCGTAGCAGTTATTGGTCTTAAATGTGGACTACTTACAGACTTTGTTTCAGATCCATCTATTCCAAATAGACTTATCACAAAATATTTTGGTGAAATGACCAAAGTCCCTAAGTTAGTCTTCTTGAATAAGTTTAAAGAGGCTAACTTATTTGAGCATGAAGACCGTTTTAAGATCGGTGTTTTGTACTTCATTAGTACATTTTTGACTGGTTATGAGGCATAAAAAACAACCATACCTAAATTGTATTTTGATTTGGTTGAGTCCGGTCAGTATATGAACTTCCCATGGGGTAATGAATGTTTCAAATTGACACTCAAAGCTTGCAGCCGTAGGTTGGAAAATAATCCGACGTCATTCAAATTTAGCCAATTCCACCTAGCGTTGCAGATTTGGTTTTATAAGTGTTGTCATCCGTTTGACAACACAGTTGATATCCGTGTTGCATATGGCACACCGCGTATTCTCAATTGGAAGACATCGAATGACAGTATTTTCTTCGATGACTTAAAGAATACTATCTTCAAAAAATATGGCAACCATGTCATTTTTTTATTGTCCTTTAATAATTATCATTTATATTACCTTTTTTATATAATTTAATTCTCACGTCTTATTTTGTTATTACAGCATAAATTTAAAAACATAGTGATTACTGACGAAGAGAGGAATGCCATTGATCAGATCAATTTACATGAATCTTTGAATCACCATGAATTAGAAAATAAAGCAACATCACAAAGGAACGATGTTGACTTCGATGAAAAATATGTTGAGTTGAAAAAGAAAATTGCAGAGTATACAATAAAAAATTATCATTTTATATTTTTTTTACATATTACAAAGAACTTATCCACTTTTTGATGTTTAATGACAAATTCGGGTGGTGTTGAAAGAACTGAAGGATAATGTTGCTTTCTCAATCCCTTTTAAATTAATTATTATTAATTATTTTCTGTAATATTTTAATGTTTAACATATATGTCTATATCTATTGACTAGGTTGACAAGCACATGACTGATTTGAAAGCATATGTCGATAATTCGACAAAGTTGATAATCAACGAGATTAGGTCGTCAAGAGGTCAACCAACACAAACAGCACAACAAGAGGTATTAAATTGTATTAAATGATTTGAGAAAGTTAAGAACTCAATAATTTTTGTGTATCTGATTTTTTGACTGAATTTAATATTATATTGGTATGAATTGTGTATGTGCAAGTAATTATGAAATTGGTATGACTCTGTACTGAAGTTAGTATTATATTGGTATGATTTTTATATGAGCAAATCTGATGCATTATTTTTCAGTTTATGTTTGTTTGTATTAAATGGTTTGAGAAAGTTAAGAACTCAATAATTTCTGTGTATCTGTATTTTTTGATTGAATTTAGTATTATATTGGTATAAATTGTGTATGTGCAAGTAATTATGAAATTGGTATGACTCTGTATTGAAGTTAGTATTATATTGGTATGAATTTTATATGAGCAAATCTGATATATTATTTTCTAGTTTATGTTTGTTTGTGTTAAATGGTTTGAGAAAGTTAAGAACACAATAATTTTTGTGTATCTGTATTTTTTGACTGAATTTTGTATTATATTGGTATGAATTGTGTATGTGCAAGTAATTATGTAATTGGTATGACTCTGTACTGAAGTTAATATTATATTGGTATGAATTTTATATGAGCAAATCTGATACATTATTTTTCAATTTATGTTTGTTTGATATTGGTGTTATGGTGGTATGAATATTGAATGACGTAGTTCTTATGCATGTTTTTATTGTTGTTTGTCACTGGTATTATAAATTTTGTATTACCTTTTGTATGAATAATGTGTGATCTGGTATTGTACATTATTTTATGTTGGTTCAATTTTGATATTAATTTAGTAGTAAATTTGTGAAAGGCAATATTAATGACAAGTTACTACTGTTGGCTTTAAATTTATATTAATCTTATATAAAATTTGTATACATCTTTTTTTGCATGATTGTATGAATGAATTTTATTACTTCATACATTAGGATGATGCTCATCAACATGTCGAAGAATTTGAAAAGGCTCTAATGGATTAGCCTTCAGTTTCAATGAGGGAATACGTTGATCTTTCAAAGATCGATGGTATGAAAATCAATCTGAATACCTTTAAATAATAATGAATAAAGGAAAAATCATACCCTCATACTGCTAGACAAAGCAATACTTTTCTGGAGCATAAGATCATATTTTTTTTTGTCAGATCTGTTCTAATTTTTGCAGCCTCCTCGTTGTGCTTATGAATCCATCTTTGAACTGTTATCCTCATAAATTCAAGAAGTGAAATCACTGGCAACCTCCTTGCTATCTTGTTGACATTATTCAAAGATTCGGCTATGTTTGAAGTCATGGTCCATGTTCGCTTACATTTTGAATAAGCCCTTGACCACTTGCTATACCCGATATCATATAAATAACTTCTTATTCTTGGATCTATTTGATCTATTTTTTGCATAATCGCCTCAAATTGTTGTATTGTATAAGCCTTTGCCATTGTAAAAAAAAGCTTCTTCAAATCTTCAGTATTCCTATGGAAGTTCTTCAAAAACATTACAACATAAGTGTCATATGCAAGCATAATGTTCCAATCTAGGATATACTCTTGCAATTCCTTTCCATATGCTCTCTTTTTTATTTGACATAAAACACATGTTTTCCCTTTCTCCATATGCTTTCCTAAACTGTTCAAAGAACCAGGTTCACGATGCATCATTCTCAGAATCCATTATGGCATAAGCAAGTGAAAGTATGTGACCTGAAGCATTATTTAAAAAAGACATCATACAAATTGAAAACACACCTTATATCATATTTATTATTGAATATAAATGTAAAAGATTCAAAAAAATACCTCCTGGATCCATAGTGCTTGCAGTCAACATTGTACCACCATATGAGCCTCTTAAAGCTGTCTCATCAAGCACTACAATTGGCAGTACTCCCAACCTCTAATACATGCTTCTAATGTAACAAATGCATATAAGAACTTATCACATTTCGTTCTTTCTAATTTTAAAACAGAACCAGGATATGTCTGCTCCAATATGTATAGATAACCTGAAAATTTTTTCGTTGTTACAATTAATTTTATAATTTGATAACTAAACATTATAACACAACAAATATACTAATTGGATACAAACTGAATACCAATTAGATTCAAATTAGACATAGAATAAATATCAATTGGATACACAAAGGAAAGCAAATGAATACTTGAAATTCAATATGTAAACAAACTGCATGCCAAATGGCCATCAAATTATTGCATTGCTAAAAATCATACCAATTCAGTTCATAAAATAAAATACAAAATTTAGTTTCAAAAAAACCCTGATAGTTTAGCATATGACTCGGCCAGATCTCCACGCATCAATTTTATTGCCTTTTCTTTAGCTCTCCAGGCCTGCATATATGTCAACGCAACATCATGCACTTTCAACATGTCTTCCGCTATATCTTTTAGAGTGTATACAGTTGATGGATCAATAAATTTATCCATTATTAAAACAGCTACAACGTGAGTTACTCCCTGACGTCTTGCATACACTCTATCTCTAACAGAACAAATGTGTTCCACACAATACTTTCTGATTTTGAATAGCCCCGATTGATTCAAACATGATGAATTCATCATCCAGGAACAATTCTCAGAAGGACACTTCAAGTAATAACTGTTTCAAAAACTAAAAAAAAAACATCCATCAAAAACTTATATACTAAATTCACTCAAAAATAAATATACATTCAAACAGTCAATTAAATCTTTACCAAGAAGAACTAGAACGAGATACAAGAAAGTTGAATTTTTCGACAACTTCATAATGCCGCATTAGTATTTTCATCGACAACTCCATCTAAATTCATTCCTATCAAGCGGATGGAATTGTTGGAGTATAAATCAAAGTTAGTTTTCTACTAACATCAGAATGTCTCCTATCCACAACAACTACAGAATCCTGATTATCCATTGCTATATTCTTCAAAGTTATGCACAATGGATATTTCGTAAAGAAATCTACATTAGCTTTCTTTTGATCTAAAAAAACCCGCACACCAACATCACTGTGGATACAAACAGGTGGACATCGATCACTAACTATATATTTTATCTCTATATCATTAATATTAACATCTATCATAAGTTGTGATGTTATTGTACTTACTAGACCACTATACAGACTAGAAGATTCATATATAATCCCCTCCATCTGAAAATCAACATATTTTCCTGTTTCATTAAAAAAAAAATAACAATTAGTCTCACATATTATAAAGTAATTAGACATATGTTGTATTTACAATAACTTTTCATACCAAAGACAATACAAATTTCATCCACAAAATTCATCATACTAACACAAAAATTATACACACTCGTCGTTATCTTTTCATACAACTATCATTCAGATAGTATACCAAAATTCATACAACAAAGATTACATAAAAAAAAAACATTTCACATGTCATACCCTCTTAATACACATTTCATACACTTAATACACATGTCATATCCACTTAATACACATGTCATACCCACTTAATACGTATTATGAATATTTCACATGTTATACCCACTTAATACACATTTCATACCAAACACAATACAAATTTCATCCACAAAAATTATACACACTTGTTATTTTTTCATACAAATATCATTCAGACAGTATACCAAAATTCATACCACAAAATAGATCACATAAAAAAAAAAAAACATTTCACATGTCATACCCACTTAATACACACTTCATACAAACAATCATCCTTCATACCAAATAGTTCTAGAATAATTCACACCATATACCACATTATATATAAATATTTCACATTTCATACCAATATCATTTCATGTACACTACCAAATTCATTCACAACTACACATTTTATCTATGTTTTTAGAAGGAAAAAAAACAGTATTCTATATTATAATTTTAATCTACATACCTAATTCATATCATTATTATTATCAAATTGACTAAAGAAATATATATATCATAACAATTTTACAACAAATTTCATACTTATTTTCCACAACGATAAAACTATTTATATTCTATACATTTATACTCAAATCATTCATATATTGCGCCAATTTCTCACAAAATCATGGTTTTGACAGTATACAAAATAACCAAAAAAAAAAAAAAAGAAACGTATCAACAAAATCACTAATATTACAGTTTCACAACAATTAATACGTATTATGAACAAAATGTATTGTTTATACAAAAAAAATCTCAACTTAAATATCGTGACAATTTACAAAAACAAAATCACAAAATGTGTTTTACAGTTTCATTGTTTTTTTTTCATTTCACTGAAATACAAATACAAACATTATTAAATACTAACCCGAAGTATCTCATCTTCCACCATATTTAATTAATATTAATAAGTAGTTGTCCGTCACAACAAAATCAAGATTTTTCAAACAAAAAAAAACTTCAATTAATCTCCAGTGAAAAGATTTCTAAAAAAAATCGAAGAGAAAGAAACTGGAAGAAAAATGGATAAAATCATAATTTTTAATTAATTTTAACAAATTAGAGAGAATTAAGGAAACTGAATATTCTTAATTAGTTTGAATTTCCTTAATTCATGCTAATTAATAATTATCCTCAATCAATTCAAATTTAATTAACACCCCTATTTCCCTTTTTTTTACCTTTTTTTCTTCAGAAACGTTTTTTTAAAAAATTTTTTATATCTTTTATTTTTTTCAAAACAAATGTTTTCAATTATTAAAAAAAAAACTTTTTTTTAAATAAACTGTTACAACCTGAAATTTTTAATGTTATAGCTTGAAAGTGTAATTCTACTACTATAACTTGAAAATATTAGTCTAATATATGTCACATATTAAATATTCACGTAAATAATTGGTTAGTTATTGATTCGCCCAAAAATTACTTGAGCTGAAATGAATTGGACTGAAATGGATTTAAAATGGGCCATAATCAAACTATCCCAATTATTATGTATAATTTACATAAATCTTATAGTGTTAAGAGTTAATTACATTATTTTCCTATTCTTTTATAAATTACAAAAGTTTCTTAAAATTTATGGATTTCGAATAACATCACTTCCAGATACATCAATAGACATCAGGATACATGGCGAGGATGTAACAAAGAGGGGATATAACATCCAGATACATAGGGGAGGGATGTATTCGAGAGGGGAGGAATATATCAAAGAGGGGATAGGATTCGGATACATAGGGGAGGATCGGGATGTATCCGAGAGAGATAGAAATGTATCACCAAGAGGGAAGTGATGCATCTGAGAGGAGATTTTTGATTATTTTTTTTTTAAAATGATAGGGAATTTTAGAAATTATGATTAAATAAAATGTGTATTTGGGTAATTTTTTCAATTATGATAATTATTATTGAGTTTAAATTGTTTTATTAGTTTTCTTTCTTATGACTATATAACATATCAAATAAAAAAAAAAAACTTTTTAAGCATATTTTGACAATTTTTCATTGACTAATTTGAGCTAGATATCAGCCCAAATTTTGATGGACTAAAATAGATTAGACTAAGATAATAAATGAACGGATCAATAATCAATCCAAACTTAAACGAATTATAATTTCATGAGCTACTTTTGCCGCGTCTAAGCATCACAATTCCATATTGCCTTTCTACTTGTCAATTACCTTTCATCATTATGTTAATATTCATCATTTACAATCCATACGTGACATACACTCATTCAGAACTCATTTCCAATTACACAAGACTTTATTCTTACTCAAGATATTTACTTTAAGAAAACAACTTTGGTATCAAGAAATGCAGATTGTTGAGTCCCAGATCAGCTCCGGGAAGGAATCCGGTTTATTTATATAATCTTGGACAATTCTCGCCTCTTGAGCTAATTTTTAGATTTGAATTAGACTCTGAGTTCGTTTCTTTATCATGATATCAAAATCAGACTCATCCAAATTCATTGTTTACCTGATGTTGGGCGCCCACTATCTTACGCTCCAGATGTCCAATCCTTAAGCACTTATGACTGATTGACATTCAGGTTTAAGGCTATCATTTTGTCAACCATCCCCAGAATTCAAGCAAGCAAAAACAGATAAAATTCAAAGACAGCAAATAATGTACCTTTAACTGAATAAATAAATACTGTAATTTTTTTTCACTATGTGGATACATAATAAGGATACAATCATATATAATCACAATCAAGAATAATGTTTTCTGTAAAATGATACACAACTATCACAATCTCACGCGTTCAACAACTCTGCGAGAAGGAAATATATAAGAGCAAGAACCATCTGCGTTGAGCCCAAAAACTGAAACAAAGAATTCCAGACATGTTTAATTCTTATCTGCATTTAGTTCATGTAGTAAGGCAGCAGGATAGTTTCTTACTTGTGGCAAGAATAATTAGTTGATGACCTCTTTCACGTTGTCCTCGGCAATGGATGTGTTGATAGAGGTGTTCATGGAGGTATTCTCCAGCTTTGGTGGACCTGAATGCCGCCTTGGTCTGGCAGGTGAAGGCGGGTAAGAGAGTCGCTTCTTGACAGACCCTGCTGGTCCCTTTTCTGGGGTACTATTATTCACCATGCCAAGAGGATTTTGCAAACGTGTTTTTGCTTTTGCTGACTTAGTAGGTACCATGTAACTTGGTACAGAGGAGGAGCTTCCCAAACTTTCATCATCTCTTACAGATGCTACCCCAATGCTATGCCTCCTGTTGTTACGTTCTGATTGCATACTGATCATGCTTCGCGCATCATCATCTTGGCTTATTGCAGCTACTCTTGCCGATTTCAATTTTCTGGATGCTATTGAATTGGCGGGCTTGGAAGGGGTTGTAGGAGATTGGTGACTTGGTTTTTGGCTGGATGGAGAAGGGAGGTCAGAGTTCAGCTGATACCGGGCAAATGCCTTGGTGATTTCTCCTCCAGCAATACTGGCACTTCGAATGGACATTTGATCATTTTTGAGTTCCTTCTCTGACATGCTTTGGGTTTCCCAAGGTTTAGCGCCCATCCATCGATCCAACCAGCTCCAACCCCACTGAGGATTGGTTGGGTCCATAAACAGCAAGTTGGCAGATCTTGGTGACTTCTTCCAGGTTTTCTGTCCAGACAATTTTTTTATCACAAGCAATACAAAAATATCTTCCAACTAGCTATGAAATTAGAAGTTTTAAACACATGCTTGACAGCTAGAGTCATTCCGCTGAAGTAATGCATTGTATATGTTTTACAGGGAAAACAAAAAGAGATGAGACTTCAATTTAAGTGATCATGTCATCATAAAGTATTGATGATATTAATGTGAGAGGTCATACACATGTTTCCTGGAGGTCATATACTACACATATGCATCAAGTGTGCTCTTTCCAAATGCTAATTCTTTTGTATAGAAGAAAAGATAAGCTAATTAATTACCTGGTGTGAATATGAATAAGCTAGTGCTCTTTCTCGCCTCACTGCAGCTTCATATTTGCTGAGCAAGTTTGCTTCAATCTGCTCTTTTGATTGCGCACTGTCATCCCATTCCTCCCCTCTCTATCAAAACAAACAAAAATTTCTATTAGAGAAAAAAAGAAGAAGCAAACAAAGAAACAATCCATTTCGAAACATTATATTGTGCAGATGTAGATATGCATAATAATCATATCCCTCCCCCCTATTTGGTTGACAAAACATAAAATGCTACAAGATGCCGAGCGATTCAGTTCACAGCTATAGCAAGAAACAGAATATTGGTTAAGGAAAAAAACATAGTAGCTTAACTTATAAAATAGTGAAATCTGCAAGCTAACTTTCAATTGAGTAATTATTAATGTTTCCATAAGTTAGCATATAACATTTTCTAGTGAACTTTATTAAAACACTAGTCACTAAGCACATGCAGTTTTAGTTCTCGTGATGTCTGATGGAGGATCAATTTTCACATTCCTTCTTTCAGAAAAAAAAAGGTGGAATAACCGAAGAATACTGACCCTCAAACTCTCAAGTTCTTTTGCATGTTTCTGCATAAGCTGCCTCTGGAGAGCTCGATTCTCTTCCAACATCCTAATCCTTCTAGAACTAATCTGAGACTGCACACGAGATAGTGTTTGCATACATTTTAGAGTATGTGCAGTTTGTCGTTTCCCTGTAGGTCCATCAGCAAGTGATTTGAGTCTGACTAGCCCTCTTAAAGCTTTCAATGCCCTCCTAGCCTGCAGTTGATAAATGCAATAGCAAGTTCCTTCTCAGTATCAAACTATTTAATACGAGCTTTACTGATCTAATAAGGAAAATGATCAAGCTTATGGTAACCTCGCTGAAAAGAAATACTTCCACATACGGAAAATTTGTTTAGAACAAAACGAATATAAGAATGTACAGAAGCATACCAGATATCCTCTAAATGCAGTCTGAATCCTGATTGTGGCTACTTCCTCCTTTGATTTGCCAGTATACTGAGTCACTTTAGCTAACGGAACAACCTCTGCAGCAGCCTCGGTGGCAGAAACAGCAACTTCAGTAGCTGCAGAAGTGGAAGCTGCAATGGAGTATGCATGTTTTGTCTGCTCCTCTTCCACTTCATCTAGTGCAACCTCTTCCACATGAGGAACAGGATGAGGAGGAGACACTGAGGCAGCAACCGGGGACAAAGAATATGGAACTGGATCCTTCTCTTTCCCAAACCATTTCTTCTTTGATTTCTGAAGTTAAGCTCAAGAATGCTTAGTCACAGTTAAATTATGAAAAAAGCATTACAGCATACTAGAAAAGCTCGATACAGCTATTCCACAAAACCTTGTCCGTGTTCTCACCTTAGGATCTGGGCTTAGTGCCTTCTTTACCGAAGAAAACCAGTTTCCTTTCTTCCCCATTTTCAATTCATTCCTCAATGTTCCCTATTTAAAAGACAAAGCAAAGCACATTACACGGTTAGCTTAACCTTTTCAGTGAGAGATTTATCCACATAACTCACAAAATTGAAAGAAAGCAAATACAACAACAACATACTCCAATGTAGTCCCACAAAGTGGGGTCTGGGAGGGTAGAGTGTAAGCAGACCTTACTCCTACCTCAGTCATTGTTTCTAATAGACCTTGGACTCAAGAAAAAACAGTCCATAACAGATAGTAACAAAAACAACATATAGTAACATAACAGTACTACAACAAAATAATACAACAGTCAAAGTACAAGAAACAACCGATAATGACAAAAATCAATGGACAAGAAACTACAAGAGTAATACTATGACAAGGGTGAGGAAAGAACCTACAAATCATCTGAAGATCATTTAAGGAAAAGAAGGTAACAACTTAAAGATCTATGAATTAGACAGTCATTTCTAACCAGATTACCAAATTATCCAAAATCTAAACTATTACACCTAATTTCTCAAACAGGGATAAAAATCAAGAAAGATTCTGAATCCTCAGTCCCACAGTGGTCAAAAATCACACAGATGGATCAAAATTGATTCTTTTATCTCTAAACTTACTCAACAGCTAAACAGATAACAAAACTACTAATTCAACTAGGCATATTATAGTATTAGTTCCAAAAGAGCAACAGTCCACCAAATCTTTAAAAAGACATTAAAGAAAATGACACTGCAACTAGCTTCAATTTCCACGAAGATTGCAAAAAAAATCAAAAAATGAAAAAATATACATATTTTGAAAGATCTGAAGTATGAAGAAATACCCTTTAGACAAAATTGGAGCCCCTTCTTCAGATCTCAGAAAAATATTTAATTTGTTCTTCAAAGATTGTAACTTTATCTCAAAATATGTTTATATTGTGTAGAGGGTAACATAAAAAGATCAAGAAAATGTTGGACCCCTCTTACTTTAGTACCCTTTTAGGCACTTTAAGTGTGATAAAAATCAGATCTTGATGAAGAATTCAACCATGTTAGAAGACCAGCTGGTTTTGGGACCCATTGGGTGGACCTGGGTAAGTGGACCCCACACTTCTAATTTGGAATTCATTTATAATTTTTTTTTTTTGTTTAAATCAGTGTTCGATATTTGCATTGAAGCTCGACTAATTTAAATTCATATAATATATGAGTTCATATCAGGCAATGGCCCTTAACAAAGATTTTTCCGTACTCAGACTCAACTCGATGTATTATTATTGAGGAAAGAGCAGCTCCATCAACTGTAACCACCTTTTTTTTTAGTTTGTTTGTAATTATCTCACTGTTTTATTTATTATCCGGCAGAAAATGATTAGATGCTTCTTATTAGTCTTTTTTATTTGCTTTTTAATAATAACAACTCATACCATTAATTAAAGTGTTTTTGCATTAGAGAAGAAAAGCATCCACAGCTATAGATAGATAAATACAAGTTGTTCTTAAAACATTTTTTTAAGTGTGGAAGAATAAATTAATCAAAATAGAAAGATAAAACATGGTGATGAGTTATAAATAAATACATAATTCTATTAGCATTGCCATTTGCCAGTATTGGAATTAAATGATTAACTTATATATAGGTGTCAACCGTTTATTATGTCATGCTATTGTAAGATACGAAAATCTAATAACATTAATTTAAATCTTGTATATATATTAATTCTTGATGGAAAATTCAATTATTACTACGTATTTACTTGCAATTGATGTAAAAACTCATAAACTTCAAATGTTCATCCGCCTCGGAAATATAGTGTACCCTTGTAGTATAAGATTTAGTCATCGCTCAGGCGGCTTTAATTCACATTTCTGTCATGTTCAATTAAAGCCAAAAATTATGGCATGAGTAAATCCCATCACACATCACGTTTTGCAACTGTCACATAGTATATGGTTCAAAAATGTAGGTATATTAGATCTAGATGCCTTTATAACTTAACATAGTACTGATCAAATACGTGCTTAAAAGTTATATTGCTTAAATTTTTAAAATATGTTATTGCAGTCGTGTTTGATTCTTCAAAAGTTCATATCTAATTTCGAACTATAACCTACAAGTGAAATTAGGTCTTGAGTCTAACTCACACCCTAAAGGTTAGCTCAAAGGGAGAAGGATCGTCTAAGCCTAACAAGAAGTCCACCATCTTATTAACTACTAATGTGAGACTTTTGTCATTCTTTTAATACGTATTTTTTGACGAAATGGTGTCAAATAATACTGCTTAAACTAAGATGTCATGTGTATTATCCTGTCTAAACACGTCGAACGATATTCTTGAAGAGTCCTATGGGATAGCTTATAGTTCATTTTTCAATAATGCACACATGGCACGGTTCACAATATAAATGTTCTAACCATACACATGTCAGGGCCTTGTAACTAATTTTGCTGTCAAGATAACGACACATTCAACATTGCCAAAACTGTTTTAGTTCATTAACTCATTTTGTCCATCCTTCAACAGCCCTTTTGCCTACCCCCACTTCATTCTTCTTCCATGATCATCCAAGTCCTCATGACTTGGGAATTGTTTCTTGCTCCTTGCCCCTCCCCAAAAGAAAAATAATCTCTTAGACTAAACAACGGATGTTAATGTGTTGACCAAGGTTTCTTTTCCTCAGGATCGCTCTATGAGATGTGTGATGTGGGGTTTATGGCTTAATCCAAACGTTTATTTTTTTCTTGATAGATAAAAGAAATTTATCAAACATGGATTTAGGAATTTATGATATCGATTATAGAGGTCCTGAAACTCATCCTCACATTCCTACATCAAATCGATCCAAGGGACAATACAATGGTTGCAAATCTAATGGCCTTAGAGTTAGTAAGCCTTGCCAAACTCATGTGAGAAACTAGATCTCTTCCTACTACACAACAAGTAGTGTTCCATCTTCTGTATGTTTGATTAAGTATTTAACTTTATTGCAGGGGAGGAAATCTCATGGATGAGGTTGTACCAAAGTTTGATTTATTGGGTATTTTTAGGAAATTTGAATAAACAATGATGTTTCCTAAACTGCAGAAGTGTATATGTAATGACTTATGAAAAGCATTAGAAATATATCATCTGCTATAATTTGTGTAAATGAGGATTGTGGGATTCTGATTGTTGCAACTACCTTCAACCTATTTTGTATCAAATCTATAAGAGAGGTTTTATCAAGGACAGAATCAACTTCTTTGACAATTATGCAACTCAAGATATATAGTAGTACTAAGCATAAACCTCATATCACCAAAAAGAAAAACAGAAAACCGACAGTTATTCTAGAAGGAAAAAAGGAAAATCAGTAGCTTCTATGAAAATTTCTCAGTCAGTAAGCACAATATAAGGCAGCAAAAGCAGTTTTTGATCTTCTATCTGTTTTGACAAGAAAATGCAACCTTAAAAATTACAATCATCTGATTTTAGAGCTGATGGACATGAATTCAGACATGTTCTTATCCCCCCAGTGCCTAAACATCTACTCTCCGGGTGCTGAAACACCTTGCTTCAGTCTTTCCTTCTTCATCTTCTTCTTGGAGATCGGCTTCTTTTTCTTTGGAGGAAGGGTTTTCTGGGCATACACATAAAGGACATAGTTCCCAATAAGGAACGTCAGCACAAGCCCGCCGATAACAAGTAAGACAATCAATCCTGGGTTGAATCCGTTAACTTCGACATCCTTGGCCATCTTTTTCTGCTTAACAAACGACAACAAATATCACTTCAATTTACATACACAGGTATAATTGGGTACAGATCAAAGACTAAACAAAAAGAACACATTCAAATCCCAACTTTGAATTGCTCTGTGATGCAGTCACATGTTAACTTTTATCCAACTTCAGAAGAAATGTTTCGTATTGGGAAAATAATACATTTAGAATATAAATCATTTTTTCGATGGAAGCGTCTACTAAGTCAAAATGATGCATAGCAACATCTACAGAGTAATAACATAGCCCATACGACATAATCATGAAAATTGTCAAAGAACAAGTGATAATGAAAAGGGAAAAAAGGGCCATATTTGCCCTTCTACTATTTAAAAAGGTTTAGTATTGTCCTACATTATACTATCATCCATTTATGTATACTATTGGTCCATATATGGACTTGATGTTATAAAAGTGGCTCAAATTTGTGTCCTTCCCACGTTAACCCCATCCATTTTAGCCAAAATGGCATGCCAACTAGCCAAACCAACCCTTCTTCCACCACTAACTAAAATCACCAATGCCTTCATATATACCATCACCACCTACTTACATAATCTACCTTAAATATTATTAAGATATTTCTTGTAAATTCACGTATTAATCAAAACTTGTACTTTAATTACGTACTTAATATACAAGTTTTTAATAACACGTGAATTTGCAAGAAATATCTCAATAATGTCTAATGTATATAGTTTGTGTTGGTGATGAAGGTGCTAGTGATTTTGGGTAGAGCTGGAAGAAGAAGGGTTGGCCTGGTAGATGGCATGCAATTTTTGCAAAATGGGATGAGATTAACGTAGGAAGGACAAATTTGAGTCACTTTTATAACGTCAAGGGTATACATGGACCAATAGTATAACAAACGCCTTTAAACATTTGGCCACCATATTCTATGTACATGACATTTGGCCATTACTGTGATTTGTCAAAACTACTTCGCAATACTGCTACATTTAAGCTGCTCCACTGGTTTGGTATAGGTAAAAGGAATGTTAAGAATATTTAGTTGCTCCTCTTTTTCTAGTTCACTTCGCATTTCCTCCCTATCCAAACAAGGGAATGTTGTAGAGATATTGAAAAACAATTTAAGAGAGTGAAATCATGTAAGAATGTTATGAAAAACATGGAATAAGTGTAATTTCAAAAAATTCCCCATATGGTGCAAATGGTTAACTGAATTTTTTTCACTTATCCCTAGGATACAATGTCTACTCAAAAAATCAAATTTGCGCTTTTAAATTTCTTCTATCACAAGAACTAAACCAATAGAAAGAAGGACTTCCAAAATTATAGTAGATTGAAGGAAGAATAGCAACATTAAAGAAAAATTGGCAGATTGGTGTAAAGAAGAATGTTTCGTTTTTTATAGCAACTTAATTTTCTGGCTGTTCCAGAGAACCTACATATAGATACAGCTTTTGGTTTTCAAATTTTTGAAGCTAGTCAACGGGCACTTGAAAATTCAAACTTTAGAGAAGACACTTCAAATTAGTTCTCTTTTGCCCATGTAAGTATTATTTAGAGAGTAATTACCTTTTCTTTTAATTTTCAAAAGAGTCTGTTGGTTGGCTTTCTTTATGTATACGAACTTTTTGTAGCAACTGAAAATGAAATCAGTCTTATAAAAAAGTCATTCTTCTTAATACCACTCTGTCAATTCTTCATCAAAGTTGAAACTTTTTGCTATTCCTCTTTCTTTGATATTCTACTCCAACTCTAAACCTCCCTTCTATTGCCATTAGTTTTGGTAGAAGAACAAAATGTCAAAATCAGAGAGTGCAACTTGTACGCCTTGTATCTTGGGATCAAAATTTCCATTTACCACTTGCACCATGGGAGGAAATTACTATCATAAATACAGGTTCTTAGAATGACTTAACTACACTCATTTCATACTTTCCATAAAATTCTCTTGCATTATTTCACCCTTTTAGATTAAGACAGATGAAAGAAAAAACACATATCAATGGATCCAACTGATATTGTTTTTTTCAATGGCAGATAAACAAACCAACCTTTCGTCATTAATTTCAAAGGCGAATCACATATTTTTAACCAGGATAAAAGAATTAGTGAAACTCCCTTTCTTTTGATATCCCCAATGTTATTGAATTTTGGAAGTCAACTCATTTCACGAGCCTGGTGAAATGACAAACTACGAAGAGGAATTCACATGGATTTAGGAAAGGCCCGCTGTATTGGTGTAAAAGCTAAAGACTTTTGAAAAAAAAAATATCTTTGGTCACTTTCATCGTCAAATGGGCTTTTCCCTAAGCTACTCTTTCCAACCCCCAAAATCATAGAGGTACAAGGAGGGTAATCAACTTATGTTCTTCCTTTTTGACAAAGGAAACGTTTGTGTGCCACTATGTCAAATGGTGGTTTGTCCAGATTTTCATCACCAATTTTCAAGAAGCCTGATTCATTAATCTATGCTGATGCAAAAATGTGAGAAAATTAAATGCATAACATCTGCATGTAATGCACTGACATGTTGAAATCTTTTCGGAATCCAGATCTCATCAAAACCACAAAATCAAACCTCAGAACTCTGTATCACAAAATTGCAATAAATTGTACGAGGCTCTTCAACCCAAAACATGAAAATCAGAAATAAAAATCAATTAAGGAACAGTGGAAAACAAAATCAGACCTTTGGAAAATTGCAAAATTGAACGAAGCTCCAATCATAGATCCTTCATCCCAAAAAAATGAAAACAAGCAATACAATTTCACAATTCCACGCAACAAAAAATGCAGAAAAACATAAAAAAAAAAAAAAAATCAACAATCTGACTCGAACCAAAGCAGATCTGCTAGAAAAAAAGGGGAAAATTGAAAAAAACAAAAATACAATGTGAGATTTAGAGGAGCTTACCACGCGATCGGAGGAAGATTATCTATGAATTCAGGTTGTTAGGGGAATCAGATCTTCAGAAACTCATCGTCACCTAACGCAGATTTTGTCGAGTATGAAACGGAAGGAGAAAAATGAACTTCCGGTCAGGCCTTGCTGCTTAAATACAATGGGTGGGTGCATAACAATAAAGTTATTTTCTCTTTCTTCTTTGGGACCCAAAGTCCTCCTTTTGTTAGTTTACTACACAAGGAAGTGAGTGTACTAATTGCCCTTTTTTTAATATATTAAAAATGATAAATAAAAATAAAAATTTATTTTTAAAATAGATAAAAATAAATGAAAGAAGTAATGAACAATGAAATAATTTAGAAATTGATAATTATTTGTCATACCCCAATTTAGGGATGTAATTAGTACCTAGTGTACACTTGATCCTGAGTCGGTCTTTGTTGGACAACTACATTATCCATCATAAACTCAATAGAACAAATAAGTATATTTCTACTTAAAAATAATTCACCGATCAACAAGATTCATGTCAACATAATTTGTAATATATTCGGTTAATTCCAACAACTCATATAGAATAGAAACTAAATTTTTATATGGACTGTTGTAAGTCTTGAGACAGTCATGATATCTATAATCAAGTAATGTTATGCGGGCCGTTGAGATCATAATGGTATCTAGAAACATATAAATCTATAAACCAAACACATGTAATCGTATATGATCAAGACCAACAAGTCACTGTCTAAAAAGAAAAAAACATCAAGACCAACACAATTGACAGAGCACATCTTTACAACTCAAAATTTGCAAGCTTCTAAGAATAGCATACTTGATTGAGATAGGGTTGTCGCCTATCTATCAGTTATATATAACAAAAAGACAAACAAATATCTAAATGTGACATTTTTAAAAGAAGTGGAGTTGATCAATCTACTGAAACTCGATTACAATACTGAAGTAGTATGTGTTCTTGCCTATCAAGATTCGCATACAAGAATTGAATGCCCTCAAATTACGTGTGTATTTACAAAACAATGTACCAAATATGAAAGGTAATTGAAAAATTGAACATGCATCGTTATGTACTAAAAGTATTCACGTAAGAGTCAGTAACAAACTTATCATACCAACCTAGTCCTAAATCTAGAAAACAAACACTAATCACACAACAATCTATTCGGACCTTCATAAATTCGTAGGTTCAATCAACAAATAGTACAATTTATTGTGCCCCTAAAAGTTCGGTAGGTACAATTCAATTTGTATGCTCTAACTCTATTGGCAATTATTACTTCTCAATAGCGTTTTAGCCGTTGTGTATATTTGAATAGCCTTTTAGACAATCTGTATAGCTCAATAGCTTTGAGGGCAACAACAAATAATCAAATAGCCCGAAAACAAATATTGTGGCTATAGATGATTTATACGAAAAATTCTTTTGTCATTCTTAAATATGTCATCGCAAATAATATGGTACAGATTCTAATGAGGGATGTTTATATCAATTACAATAGCTAATCAAATCGATTAAGGCTACGAGTAACTTGGCTACAACAATTAGCCATATTTTTCCCATGCTTTAAGGAATCTTGCCGAAATGATGGAATAACCTTAACAAATCTTTTTTGTCTAATTCATGTTAAAATCTTACTTCTGCACTCCTATGACACTATAATAAGTATAATCTCAATAAATCAATAAGGAGAAAAATTACTATGATAATTCGACAATCGATATGAATTTCTGCTATAAAATTACTATATGCGGCTTAGCGAAGCTAGAGTTAACAAAAGGAGGGTCTTGCCTTGATCTTAATCTCAAAATATATGTGAAATCTCACAACACAGTAAAACTCTTGTTGCCCCCAACACCAACAGTGATATGCTACGAAATTAATGGGTTACATTATACCACGATGATAAGCTCAACGCGGTGAACACCGTCTATCAAAAATTTAGACCCGAGAAAAAATCAACAACCAAAGGTGAGATTTTAAGGTTTTCCCTACTATCCAAAGCAAAAAAAAAAATAAAATAAAATGAGGAAAATAACGAAGAAAAAATTGTTTTAGAAGTTTCGTCTGATGTGGGGTTTAGTCACGTGTTTGCTGGCGTCATTTTGCAAAAACACAAATATGTATCTTTATTGTGAAGTTGTATTGACAAACGATTTAGTGCCTTGGAAACTAGACTCGTAGTTGAAAAATTGTGGGTCCTCTAACTCTTTATAGATGGAAAAAAAGTTCTGAGATATTTGACCTAAATTTTTTAAAGCTTATTAAATTAATATCTTGCAATAACTTTTACCAATTTTTAATATTACAACTCGTTTTATTTCAGAACTTAAAATGACCATTGTGATTTGAATACCTCAATAACATACCCTTCTTATGGTATTAGACCATCTCCAACCCAACACCAAATTTTACATCAAATCCTAAATTTGGTGTAAAATTTGGTGTTTTGAGCTCCAACTCACACCAAATTTTATATCAAATTTGGTGTGTGAATAGTGTTACACTATTCATCACACCAATTTATTTTTTAAATATTTTAATATTATTTCATTATATAAACTTTTAATTAAACATTATATAAATTGTATATTTTAATTAAATCTCTTGTCTATTTAATTATTTTTTTGTGTAATATTTTTATAATATTAATTTTAGATATAAATTTAGCTTTTTTATAAATTATTTTTTCTATATATGACTTTTTTTAAAAATTAAATTTATGATAATTCTACTAAAAATTATAATTGGATATAACTACAATTAACCTTCACAAAAATTAAAAATGCAAACATTGCTCATTTTGAACTACATAATGCATTAATAGAGCATTTATGAGAGCACTGTAGTAATCTTGAAAGTTGAATATTTATGTAGAATTTAAAATAATTTTTTCAATTATGTAATGTTTATTTAATTATATTTCATTAATGATTTCACTTTTATTTGTGTTATCCATTATTATGTATAATGTATTTGCTAGCAATTTATATTATTTAAAAAATTATGGTACAAAATAATTTTAAATTAAACGATTATAAAAGAAAATAATATGAATTATATATGGTGAATGGTTTATAAAGAATTTGTTTTATAAAATAAGAAAATATAAATGAAATAAGAAATAATAATGAAGAGAGAGAAAAATATTCCTTTTTGATGTAAAATTTGGTGCAGTAGATTGAAGTTGATTACACAAAACATAGTGCTGACACCAAATTTGATGGTTGGAGAAACCATATCTCAAAAATACGAGTTTATAGACTTTTGAGTAGTTTATTTTTTGTTGCTTACTTACCAAAAGACATAACACAAGTTATTCGACTTCCTCTCAACTAACATCTACACCCTCCAATTTTAGGTGTACATACATTGATATTTAAATTTGTATAAAATTAAATAAGTAAACATACACGTTCTATATAGCATTCTAAGTTGTATCTCATAGTATATCTACGTATTCAACTTTACACAAATTTAAATGCATACTTATGCACATATAAAATTAAAATACATAAATATAAGCTAAAACTAAGTTAAAATATATGTTTATTATATAATATCCTTCCTTACCAAATATTTTTTTAAAAAAAATCATTTTTTTCCCAATAAAACATTTTTTATACAAAGAATATCTTCCAAACACACTTTGGCCTTTGCCAAAGTCATAGAGTAAAGAAAAGACTGGATCTTCCCCTCAATCCAAATTAATCTCAACGCACTCAAAACAGAGAGCATTGAAGAAGAAAGAAGAATAACTAGCTAGTTTTAAACTTGTTCCAACCGTCCATCCCTTCAACCAAAAAGCTCCCAAAAGTCAAAATCTTCACCCTTTTCAAAATTATATTCATTCAACTCCATAATCGCTTAAACAATTATGCACAGAGAATCGAAAATTGGTACAAAATGATCTGATTACATGTGTTAGTTTGAGAATTTTGGATTTTTTTTTTCTAAGAATGATCAACAATAGTAATAGTAATAGTAATAGCATGATGTCGCCGGCATCGGTATCGGCAAACAACGCTGCACAATCTCCTGGGTTGAAGACTTATTTCAAAACCCCAGAAGGAAAATATAAGCTTCACCATGAAAAGACTTATCCTGCTGGCCTTCTTCATTTTTCCCATGGCAAAACTGTTACTCAGGTAAACCCCTTTCTAGGGTTGTTTTTATTTTATTTTATTTTTAATTTAGTCCAATTATGTTATTTTGGGATATTAGTTTTTATATGATGCTTAAAATTGGATTTTGAGATTGACCCTTTTTGTAAAATTGATCTTTTGAGCGGAATCTGGAATGGGTTTGGCTAACATGGTCGATTTGAAGATTATGGGGTATAATAATTCATCATTCTGCGAAAAGTTTAATTCTTTTGTCCTTTTACCTTGTTGTTTTTGAAGTTAATTGAGTACCTGTGAAAAACAATTAGTTTCAGTTTATTCAGTTTTTGAAAATATTTCCTAACGCTTCAATTTGACAGTCCCAGTATAGAGATTATTTGAAGTTCTTTGGTTTCAGTGCTTACACTCATTTCAGGCCTAATGTCTTCAATTTTAAACTTTTTTGGTCCTGGCTTACTTGAAGAGTTTTCTTCTATAAATGGCTGAAATAAACCCTTTAAATGAAGGAAATGTATCCACGCAGCTGCGGCTTTAACATTGAGATACCAGCTAGATAAGCTTTAGTTAGTAGCTACTAGCTAATGCTCGTTCTGCCTTTTTCGTATTGTCAAAACTACCTAAATATTAGTCCAACTTTTGAAGTCCTGAGATGATTTTCAGGTTTCTCTAGCTCCTCTCAAAGATAAGCCCATTCAGGCACAGCCTCACTCGACATCAAGTTTTGGAGTCACCAGTGGTGTTAAGTCAGCAGCAGCGAGATTGTTAGGTGGTGGAAATGGTAGTAAGTCACTAAGTTTTGTCGGAGGAAATGGTGGAAGTAAGTCTGTCAGTGGTATAAGTGGTAGAACTGGATCATTTGGGGTGACAAGTTCAAATAACTCCGGCAGTATTCCCAATTTTGATGGCAAAGGGACTTATTTGATATTCAATGTTGGTGACACAATTTTTATTAGTGATTTGAATTCTCGAGATAAGGTATTGTTATCAACTATATTTGTTCTTCGAGATAGAAAAAATTGAATATATGAATTCTGAGAGGTTCATTGGAAAATGTAGGATCCTATAAAGTCAATACACTTTAGTAATTCAAATCCTGTTTGCCATGCATTTGATCCGGATGCAAAGGAAGGGCATGATTTGCTCATTGGGTTGAGTTCCGGAGATGGTAAATTTCTCTCTACATGATGTACAATTTCAATCTTCCACTTCACGCTTTACCTACAACATCTGCTTTGCAGTTTATTCAGTATCTCTACGTCAACAAATGCAAGATGTTGGGAAGAAGCTTATTGGGGCACAACATTACAACAAGGACGGCTCTGTTAACAACACGTAAGGCTCTGAACTCAATCGTCTTTGTTATTCTTATAAATACTATTTTGGAATTGTAACACTTTTCTTTATTTTATTTATCTTGTCTTTTTGGGATAATGTTAATGGTCTGGATTTGACATCCTATTTTTGAGTTATTTTTTGTTAAATAGATGAATCGTCATAGCTGTGTTATGTAAGGTTTTACTGCTAGTATAATTGCGTGTTTCCAAGAATATTCTTTGAGAACTATTAGAGTGACAAGTTTTTCCTACTAATAAAGCTGGAAGCTGAGATCTTTAGTTGTTTATGTTTTCGATTGGTTATAAATGGTAGCCTTCTTTGGTTCTTTGCGCAATCTTAGTATAAGTTCAATTGGATGATGAATGCAGTTGAGGTGGTTATTTCACAATTTTATTTAAGTCACTCATTAGATGGTTATTATAATTGTTGGAATATAATCTAGAGAATGCATTACTTTTTGGAATGCATTTTAAGGTCCCCATTAATGATTATAGTTCTCTGAAGAACTCCATGTCCTTTTTTAAAAAAACTTGATGTCAAGTTTCATAAATAATGTCTTTTAGAAATAATAGTCAGGAATGGATGGACACTCCTATTTGCTTTAGTGATGGATGAATAGACGCGGTATATGCCATGGTGTATGTTATTTGCTGATGACATAATGTTGATTGATGAGACACGTAGCAGAGTTAATGCTAGGTTTGAGGTGTGGAGATAAATTGTAGAATCCAAAAGGTTCTAGGACCAAAATGGAATATTTGGAGTGCAAATTCAATGATGCAATGCATGAGGCAAGCTTGGAAGTGAGGCTTGACACATAGGCTATCCCCCAGAGAGATAGTTTCAAGTATCTTGGGTTTTAAATTCAGGCTAGTGGGGACATCGACGATGATGTCTCACTCGTAGTGGTGCGGTGTGGATGAAGTAAAGGCTTACCTCCAAAGTCTTATGTGACATAAAGGTACCACCTTATTTTAAAGGTAAGTTCTATAGAGTGGTTGTTAGATCGATTTTGTTGTATGGGGCAGTGTGTTGGCCAATCAAGAACTCCCATGTTCAGAAGCAAGTTGCGAAAATGAGTATGCAAAGATGGATATGTGAGCATAGGAGCGATAAGATTAAGAATGAGGATATTCGAGCCAAGGTAGGAGTGACCTTTGTTGTCGACAAGATGAGTAAAGCGAGGCTGAGATGGTTTGGGCATGTGAAAAAGAGATATGGAGATAGCTCCTTGCAGGAGCTGTGAAAGATTGAATATAGTGGGTATGAGGAGAGGTAGAGGTAGGTCGAAAAAATATTGGGGAGATGTGATTAGATATGACTTAACATAACTTCAGCTTATCGAGGACATGACTTTATATAGGAAGGTGTGGAGGTCGAGAATTACAATAAAAGATTAGTAGGTTGTGGAATGTCGTCTTAGGTTCTCGACGGGTTTAGGTTTGGTGGAGTCTGTCATAGTATTAGCCTTATTCTTGCAGTGTCTTGCTTTTGGTTTCTATCATCATCTATTTTTAAAGGGGTTCTGATTATTGCACTATTCTTTTGTTGTTATTGTTTCCTTATTTAATTGCTATGTTTTCTTCACCGTTGTTTTCCCTTTTCGTACCTACTTTGATTTAATGTACTCGAGCCGAAAGTCCTCAAAAAACAACCTCTCTACCTCCATGAGGTAGGGGTAAGGTCTGCCTACATTTACCTTCCCCAGACCCTACTTGTGGGATTATCTAGGTATGTTGTTATAGAAGTAATAATCAGTAACCTTAGAAGCACAGTCTACAGTTTTATAAATGTAATGCAATCATAATTCAAAGTTCTTGAAGTGATGCTTCAAAGACTTTTGACCCCTACGCTGCACCCCCTTCTAGTTTGTGTACCAAGGGAAAAGAAAGAGAATTAGGAGTCTTTGTAGTATTACTCCCTCTCTTTCAAAAAGAATGACCTACTTTCCTTTTTAGTCTGTTTCAAAAAGAATGACCTCTTTCCTTTTTTGGTAACATTTTAATTTCAGCTTTCCATATGACATGTTTAAGGCCACAAGATTAAATGGCAAATTTGTACATTTGACATAACTTTAATTTAGGACCACAAGATTCAAGAGTCTTCTTATTTTCTAAAACTCCGTGCCAAGTCAAACTAGGCCACTCTTTTTGAAATGGAGGGAGTATAATTTATCTCCAACGGTTAAATAAAAACATGGAAATTCCATATTTACCCTTAATTTCCATCAACATTTTCTATCTCTTCTCACCTGTACCATTGTCGTCACCACCACCCACTAACTTTTATCTCCAACAACCACCTTTAGCCTCCAATCCATCATCCACCACTCCAAAGCCCTCCTTCAACAAAACACGTCAGCTCGTCAGCTGCCGCACAATACAAAAACAAACTTTGTGGACATTCTTCACATGATTTTCACACCATTAACTCCATAGAACTTACCTTTAAATTAAGGTGGTACCTTTTTGTCACATAAGACTTTTGAGGCAAGCCTCTACTTCATCTGCACCGTACCACTATGAGTGAGACATCATCGTCGATATCCCCATTAGCCTGGATTAAAGACCCAAGATTCTTGAAACTATCTCTCTTGGGGTCTTGCGGGATAACCTGTGTGTCAAGCCTCACTTCCACGCTTGCCTCATGCATTGCCTCACTGAATTTGCACTCAAAATATTTCGTTTTGGTCTTAGAACTTTTTAGATTCTATAGTTTATCTCCACACCTAGAACCTAGCATTAACTCTGTTACGTGTCTCATCAATCAACATTATGTCATCTGCAAACAACATACATCATGACATATACCACGCAATTCATCCATCACCAAGGCAAATAGGAGCGGCTATCCATTCTTGACTATTACTTCTAAAACACATTATTTATGAAACTTGACATCAAGTTTGCTAAAACAGGACATGGAGTTCTTCATAGAACTATAATCATTAATGGGGACCTTAAAATGCATTCCAAAAAGCAATGCATTCTCTAGATTATATTCCAACAATTATAGTAAGCATCTAATGAGCGACTTAAATAAAATTGTGGGTATGAGGAGAGGTAGAGGTAGGCTGAGAATATTGTGGAGATGTGATTACATAGGACATAACACAACTTCAACTTATCGAGGACATGACTTTATATAGAAAGGTGTGGAGGTCGGGAATTACAATAAAAGATTAGTAGGTTGTGGAGTGTTGTCTTGGTTCTCAATGAGTTTAGGTTTGGTGTAGTTTGTCGTAGTATTGGCCTTATTCTTGTAGTGTCTTGCTTTTGGTTTCTATCATCATCTGTTTTGGTGTTCTAATTATTGCACAATTCTTTTGTTGTTACTGTTTCCTTATTTAGTTGCTATGTTTTCTTCACGGTCGTTTTCCCTTTTCGTACCTACTTAGATTTGCTGTACTCGAGCCGAGAGTCCTCTAGAAACAGCCTCTCTACCTCCATGAGGTAGGGGTAAGGGTTTGCCTACATTCTACCAGACCCAGACCCAGACCCAGACCATACTTGTGGGATTCTCTGGGCATGTTGTCGTAGGAATAATAGTCGGTAACCTTAGAAGCACATTCTGCGGTCTTATAAATGTAATGCAATCATAATTCAAAGTTCTTGTAGTGAGTGATGCTTCAAGATTTTGACCCCTATGCTGCACCCCTTTCCAGTTTGTGTACCAAGGGAAAGAAAGAGAATTAGGATAGTCTTTGTAGTATGAGAACGAAATCAATCATTCAATCAACTACATCTCACCCAAACTAGTTGGGGATATGAGGATAAAAAGATGACTGTTTTAGAATTTTCAGTTTTTAGAAATCTCACCAAGGTAGACAACTTGAAGCTCTCCACTCAACCCTAATACAATTAGAGTCGTGATTTTAGCTCCATGAACAGTATCTTTCCCTTACCTTCCTCCCACCCACCTCCTAAATATTCATATTGCTTCCTGCGTCATGGAATATTTGAAAGGTGAAATACATAAGTTGCTACTTAAAGCTGTCAATCTCAACATAGATACCATAACTATCCTTATGACCAAATAGATTCCTCTCATTTGCACAAGTCTATAATTGCTTTTTAGCGTTTCGGATATATTATAATCTATCTCCAACTGTTAAAAACATGGAAATTCCTTATTTACCCTTAATTTCCATCAACATTTTCTATCTCTTCACACCTGTACCATTGCCGTCACCACCACCCACTAACTTTTATCTCCCATAACCACCTTTAGCCTCCAATCCATTGTCCACCATTCCAAAGCCCTCCTCTGTACATTCTTCACATTATTTTCATACCATTAACTCCATAGACACTCGGTCATCCGAGAACCACCAAGAAATCATTTTTCTCCTCCATAGCTCCATTCACATAAACCCTAGAGCTGCGCCTCAACCACTTCTTAGACCCATAAATCTTCACCCATCAAAGACCACAGAACCACACACAAAAATAGGTAAAATATTGGCAGACCACCTGCCACTGCCATTGACGGAGACTTCCACTGCACAACTACCTCCATATTCAATTTTCAACAATTTGTTTAAAGCTTAACCAAAATCAGGCAATTTAAAGAAATTTCAAATTCCAACACCACCTCCTCCCCCACTACCTATATTTGGTTTTCTTTTACCACATCAACTAAAAAATATTTGATACCCATCTCTCCGATTTTTCTTACCTTAATAGGCACAAGACATTTCAATCTGGATTTTGCGAACTTTCAGGATTCAAAGAGAATTGAGAATTATAAGAAGGAAGAGATTGCTGAGGTGGGTGGGTGGCATTGTGGTGGTAAATTTTCGTCAACACATGTAAAATTTGGGTTTGGGAGATCCATGTGGTGGTTGATGGTGAAGAAGATTGGGAGAGGTGTTTGGTGGAATTTATGGATGAAGAAGAAGAAAAGAGCGTGAGGAAGCTGGTGATTCTCTTGGATGAAGAAGAAGGGGTGTGTGGGTAGGGGTGGGGTTCTAATTCTTTTCTTTTTAAATTAGATGCATTTTTTCTTTTTTTCCTAAAATTTCACATGTCGTCCTTTGATTTGTCAACTGCCACATTATCCATGATTGTAACTCACATGTAAGTTCTATCGTACCTTGGGTGTTCACGAGGTACACTTATGCCAACAAGAGGTGCCTATCTGGTTACAAGGATAGTTGAAGTGTCTATCTGATCTTTGGCGACAACTTTAAATGTCGATCTGTGTATTTTGCCTATTTGAAAAGACAAGTTACTTTTTTATACCGAAGATAATCTTTACTCTTTCAGATTTAACATTTTCTTTTGTTTTTGACCGACAATGTACTAGTATTTCAATTTTGATGGGTGCCTATAATGATGGAGCAGATTTAATATATTACTTTGCCTTTCAACAGTCGATGTACTAGTATCACTTGGGTGCCTAACAGTGATGGGGCTTTTGTTGTTGCTCATGCGGATGGAAATTTTTACGTCTATGATAAGGCAAGTGTTGAAACTAATTGGGAGTGTACCAATTTCCAGGCCTTTTTCAATGATCCTCATCTTTTCTACTTTTCTTAGACCAATGTGCATTTTTGTTGTCATATTTCAGAGCAAAGACGGATCTGCTGATCCCTCATTTCCTGTCATCAAAGATCAAACTCATTTTTCAGTCGCCCATGCACGTTATAGTAAGGTATTTTGCTTGTGAATATAGTTATTTCTTCAGCGTTTGATGATGTGCCCTTGGTATCAGTACTGAGATTATCAATTCCTCATGTTTACCTTCAACCATTTGCAAATTTCTTGGTTCATATATTCCCGCTTTTCGATTAAGAACAACATTCTAAGCTTTATAGAATAGCTATCAGAAAACCCAAGCATGTTCCTTCTCTGAGATAAACAAGGTGGATGAAAGGTATGTATACAGTCAACTGCTTTCAGTATGTTGAGGCTATTATTTAATTAATAATACAGTCTCTGTTCGTAAATCAAGCTATCTCTCAGATATTAAGTATGGGACAAATCAATCATATCTTGCAATGACTAATATTGCAAGTATGAGCATTACTTGCAATGTAGGCTGAGTGAACTGGATGGCAGAGTTGTCAAAGGTGAAAATTTGAATAAATGCCAAGGTCTGGTGGACGATAAAGCGTAGAACCAATTAAAATGGTGGGCTTTAGAGAAGGGAAATGATTTGAAGAGTGTGTGTGTGCATGTATAGATATGAAAATCAACTATAAACATAAACGACAGTTTGGACAAAAGAATTGAAGAAAACTAGAATTAAGAATAGGAATAAGCATTATGCCAGTAAAATTAAAAAAACAATTTTAAATTTTGACTTGGATGTAATGATGCAAGTTAAAGTTTTGTTTTGAGTAATTTTTAATTCTTTTAACTTCTTATTCCTAATCATAATTAAGAGTGTCCTTAACCATCTTATATGGTGTTGGGCGATCCTCACTTTGATATAGCTTTTGGAGTGGAGTTTAAGCTTAAGGTCCATTTATTGAAATGTTATCAGTGCCAAGTCTATCTCTTTTCTTTGGTTACCCAATGTTGGTTCTCCATATTACACTGTCCGTGCTCAGACTATCTAGCCCTGGGTGTGCAGAGGAAGTGCAGGTTAGAGTTCCACAATCCACATGGTTGAGGGATTACCTATAGTCTTGTTTTATGGTGTTGGGCAGGCTTTACCTGATTAGGTTGATATTGAGGTTGAGACAATCCCAAGTTCATTTTCAGCTATTCATTTCATTCACAATGTGTTGTTTACAATGGTCTATAGGTCTAGTATTTTTCTCTTAAAGATTGAGGTCATAGTGATGAGGCATGTGTCTTAGGGGTCGTTTGGTTGAGTTTATAGTACTGAATAAGATGTATTAGTAATGCTGGGATTAAATTTTGAACTACAAAACAAAGTGGCACTTTTGAATACTAAAAATCAATTTTCTATTATTAATAAAATAAGAGGCTATTAGCCTTAAAAAAAAAAAAAATCACAATCTTGTTCAAGTATTCAAGTGTTCCAACATATTTTAAAAAATTAGAAAATGTTCAAAAAAATCCCCCCGATTCATAAATTCCCCTTTTTCAATTTTAAAAACAGTTTCCCCATTTATGACATTCATAGTACTACAATAACAACATTTCTAGAATCTTACCAGCGGGGTTTGGGGAGGATAGAATGACTTCCATAGTTACTCTCTGCACAAAAATATTAAAGTAATGCGGGGATTAGTTATGCTGGTATTATTTCTTATCCACCGTTTGGTTTGATGTATTAAGGGCAGTTCTATCTTTAATCATTCTCATCCTTCATTAATAACCCTTGTATTGCTAATTCCATGGTTTGCCATGTATTAGTTATACACCCTATTATACTGAATAGGGCGTATAACTAATACATGTCATTGGCTGAAAATCTTACCAAACAAAGGATTAAATAATACCATGGATACTATATGTATTATTTGCTCTAATACATCCTACCATACGACCCCCTAATATCTTCGTGCTTGTACTAATGCACCACATAAGCGAAGCGCACAATTTGGACTTCGCCTAGATTTGGGAGTTAAACGTGCTTCAAACAAGCCTTTAACAACACGGCAAGATGGTTGAGATTGTTGTGTATTTACTTGAAATTCAGCACATTAGTATTGAAGTTATATTACCAGATTGTGCGATGAGGGAAAAAAGTTTAAATTTGTGCACTCTAGGAAGTAGTTTTAAGCTTAATGATTTAATGTTATTCGAGTGTATTTAGAATCACTATTTATGTTATCATCTATTATGTAACCTTCGCTTAGCATTTGCACTAAAAATATTACACACCAACAAATGTAACAAATTAGATGATCTTACCTCGGGATCTTCATTACAAGCAAATTGCTAAGACCATACTCGAGGCATATGCAAATTGTTATGGATTAGGTGTTGCTTCTTAGCAGAATTTGTATATCTTTGTGGTCTGATTAATAAGCAAAAACATCTACTTGTATTTCTTTTGTCTTAAATTTAGAAAGAAGGAAAAAAAGAATAACATGTGAGACCTATCCTTGTTTTCCAACCAACCACAAAGATAGACAGAAGAGGAATTCTTCCATGTGTTTTAAGCACACATTCATTTATTATTGATTCCTATTTTATTTTATTTGGATTTGTATTTCATTCACTTCTGAGGGAGATATTCTTATCATCCCCTTTAAAGAAAAGAGGAGAGAAAAAAGATGAACAATCTCATATTAATATACACAGGTTTAGACCCAATTTAGTAAGTGGACTGTTTCAGTTGGATTGCCTTAATGTTTGACCAATCACAAGTAGGCCCACTCATCTGGTGCTTCAGGTTCTCCTTCTCTGGGACAAGAAGAATTAGTGTCCATTGCAACACCTTCATATTGTGGCTTTAGTTCCGAAAGTGCAGTAGTTCTCTTTGCGTAGTTTCAAAGTGAGTGTGGGCACAAATCAGAGGTGTTCATCTCTTGTCTGTAATTTATGTTTTTTTCTTATTTCTTCCCCATACTTCTTCCATTTTTTTCCTGAATCACACCATCTAAACTCTGATTCATTGATGGAAAGTTCTGTATCAGTAATACTATGTTTTGGTTGACTGCATAAGAAAAAATAATATGTGAATAACCAGTGCAACGTTTAGTTTATGGTACTAAACTTCGAATTGCCTATGCATGTTTATTGGTAGTATTAAACTCCACATACCCATAGCTGATTCACAGTAATTTATGTACTCCGTCTCTTTAAAAAAGAATGACCTACTTTCCTTTTTAGTTTGTTTAAAAAAGAATGACCTCTTTCCTTTTTTGGTAACATTTCAATTTCAGCTTTCCACGTGGCATGTTTAAGACCATAAGATTAAAGGGCAAATTTGTACATTTGACATAACTTTAATTTAGGACCACAAGATTCAAAAGTCTTCTTTATTTTTGTAAACTTCATGCCAAGTCAAACTAGGCCACTCTTTTTGAAACGGAGGGAGCATTATTTTACATGGAGGATGCAGAATAAGAGTAAGGGGTCGTTTGGTTGGGACCAAGTTATCCCGGTATAATTAATCCCGGGATAAGTTATTCCACCATGTATATGGGATAATTATCCCATCACTATAGCAAAAATGGTGGGATAAATAATCCATGGACTACCTAATACCTCCAACCAAACGTGAGATAAAATAATCCTACATTTTATTATGGGATTATTATATCTCATACCTCACACCAAACGACTCCCAAGTGTATTAGCAAAACATAGATAAGACAAAAATGTTCATAAAGAGGCAATCCCTGATCTGGCATAGCAATCCCTACATTATTTCTTACCACATGACAGTTCTTGCAATATTATTTGGTGCATAGCAATCCCCACATTATTATTCACAGCTAAATAATCCCTACATAACCTGTTTGCGAACCAAATAATCCCTAAAGAAGCAAGTTTACTGCTCAGTTAAAACATAAACAAAGTTCCAGTTTCATCTTCCTAAACACTGGACCAGTTTTTTCCATTATATGTTGTCAAGCATATTCTATGTTTATCTTGTCTGGAATAAAAACATTTAGTCTGCTTCTGCTCTACCAAAATTAGATAAATGTGCTGGTTAGTTTAGCCAGTCATTGTGGCATTTTATTTAGTATCTCCTATTTGATTGTGGTAAGACTAAAACATGTTTGTTTGTCTAGATCTCAAATCTAAGAACTGCAGTTTTAAGTTCTTTCTCTCACATATTTCCATTTGGTTTTAATTTGCAGAATCCTGTCGCTAGATGGCATATTTGCCAAGGGTCCATCAATAGCATTGCTTTCTCAACTGATGGGGCGTATATTGCAACTGTAGGGAGGGATGGTATTTTCTTCATGAGATGACTTGTGAAGCTATTAATTCTTTTGTTGTGATGATTTACCCTTACTGAATATGACTGATCTAATGCAGGTTATCTGCGTATATTTGACTACAAAAATGAACAGCTTATATGTGGTGGAAAAAGCTATTATGGTGCTCTGTTATGTTGTGCTTGGAGGTGAGTGTTTATGGTTTTTTTGTGCATGACATATTTGTAACTTGAAGTCACTTATACCTTGTGGACCTTGCCGTATAGCACACATTCCCCTCCCACCTTCCTTTGTCCACTCCCACAGATGCCCACACACAAACGAATGCATGTTGGTTTTAATGTTTTGGCAAGAAAGAGTATCTGTACTGATTGTACATGAACCAACAGCATGGATGGAAAGTACGTTTTAGCTGGTGGAGAAGATGACCTAGTTCAGGTTTGGAGCATGGAAGAACGTAAAGTTGTTGCCTGGGGCGAGGGGCATAACTCCTGGGTGAGTTTCGAGCAGTTGTAACTTACCTTGATTTCTATGCAGCATGCATGCCTTATTCTCTTAACTTGTGTCTGGCAGGTCAGTGGTGTGGCATTTGATTCATATTGGTCAGTGCCAAATTCAGATAGCACAGATGAAAATGTGGTCTACCGTTTTGGTTCTGTTGGTCAGGTACATGTTCAAAACAAAAGGCTCATTATGAGTTTACATCTCATTATTTTACTTGGTCTTTTATTTGTTCATTCAAGATTAAACGTTTCTGTGTTCCATAATATTTTCCTCGCCTTGCTCATAATATGATTTTCAAAGACTGATCTGTTTCGAGGTGAATCTGCTTGACAATCTCCTTTCTAGCTGTTTTTGACTTGATACTTTTTTGTAGGACACACAATTGCTCTTATGGGATCTGGAAATGGATGAAATTGTAGTACCAATGCGCCGTCCTCATGGTGGATCACCAACTTACAGCACGGGGAGTCAGTCATCTCATTGGGATAGGGCTTGCCCTGTTGGAACACTGCAACCTGCTCCAAGCATGCGAGATGTTCCAAAGCTATCGCCCCTGGTCACTCATCGTGTTCACACTGAACCACTCTCTAGCGTGATGTTTACTCATGAATCAGTTCTTACTATCTGCCGCGAGGGGCATATAAAGGTTTGGGTGAGACCAGAGTTTGGTGAAACCCAAACTAGCAACTCAGAGACTTTACTAAGTACAAGTTTGAAGGAGAAGCCACCAATATCAGGAAAGGTTGTCAGTTCCAAGTTACAAGCAATGACCTAACAGTAATCACATTGTGTGTGTTTGGGGGAGGAGGTTGCAGAACGGCGGATTCACTAAATGGAGCTCCTTCTACAAATGTTAGTAACCATTTATTTGTCTTCAGATTTGCTTGCACTGAAATTGACCAACTAATTGTATAGCGAACAATGAAGATGCTGCCGGGAACATCAGGAGGTTAGAAGAGTGTCGAAGCAGCTTGTAAGTATGATAGGCAAAAATAATTTGAGGTTGGTCTCTTGAGATATGTAATTCCTATTTCCCAACCTCATCCCTCCCTTTGACTATTTCCCCCCTTTCTTTTCAGCCAATTTTGCTAAGAAACTGTTGGTTTACAATGACTTATATTGGATTAACTCATCGTACGAAACATTATGTGGGCGGGTGACCTATTTATTTAGAGCTCTTTGTCATCGAATTTTTCTTTTGCCTGTTGGTTAGGTGAGGCAACTATGATCAAAATGTACCGTAGATTTCCTTTTTCCTCGACACACAACTTCTGTGCAGAGTTGGCTTTTAGAAAGTTCGGCTTTGTCATTATGGTGGTGTTCATTATCACTTGGATTGTGGAAGTTTGGATGGGTTCTTGCTAAAGCTTTGCATAACCTGCAAAGAACAAGATTTAGGGTGATATTGGAAGGTGAAAATTTCACCTGGAGTTGTGATATCTGTCTATTGTGTTTTGGCTACTGTGTTATTTCGTTGTTATTGTTCTTTTTTCTAAATGGTTTATATTGTTTTTCTTTATTAGCTGTCATGTTTTCTTCATGGCTATATTTCATTTTTCCATAACTACTATGATGTGCTGCACTTGAGTCCAAACATATCCACTATGTAGCTTTTCAGTCTCCAAACATACAAACTATGTAGCTTCTGCGATATAAGCCAAGTTAGACTGAAAAGAAGGGTGGAGTTACGAGTTCGGTAGAATCAAGTAACTTTAATTTGGCTCTATTTAGAGGAAAAGAAAGCAAAAGCAATTCCCCCTTTAATAAAGTACCCTTGCCTCGCTTCCTATTCATTTTTGGTGTGGACCTGATTTTTTTTTTCAATTTCGAGAATCAATCAATGGAAAAATTCATAGCCCAGGTGACTCACAACCTCCCTCTCGCCCAAATAAATGAAATGGGATGAATTAAATCAATAAGCTTTTTTATTCAAGTTTAAAATTCATTTAATATGTACAAATATTTTATTCAGAACTCCGTAAACAGAAATTGTTGTTTTGTTAATTAAGTACAGTTCAAAATCAGCAAATTGCCATCTACCTCCTTGTGGTAACCATTTCAGATTGTGTTGATACATATAATGAAAAATCTGGCGATGCTCATGCATTTTCTGAACACCCAATATATGACGAGTTGTACAGTATTTAACTCCATTGTATTGGTCTTTCCCCTGGAAAAGAAAAAAAAATGTTAAAATAAACATCCAAAAAGGTTACAAAGAACATATACTCCCTTTGATGTAGTTTAATTTGACATAAAGTTGAATAAAAACGGAAAGATTTCTAAAACTTGTGGAGTTAAACATGGCAAATAACATTTGTACCAAACAAAGTGGAACGGAGGGAGAGTATTAATAAGGGCGTAAAATACAAAAACGATAAACTTACAACAGTTCTTGACCAACTTGTTGGAAATTTCATCGTTTTTCAGTCACTAGATACTTTGGAAGATCTTGCTTTCGGGTTATTCTGATCCAGGAAGCAGAGGACAAAGAAAAGGAAGAAAGCCAAAAGAGGAAAACAGGAATATGTTTATACAGACGCAAAGCCACGATTTTCAACTGTATGGGTTCTGTAGTGTAGAGCAAAAGTTACTAGGTTCAGCCAAACCTGTATTCAGGCTTCTAGCTTCGCCCCTGTGTTTATACAATGGTGATTATCACGACTCTTACTCTTCAGCAGCTTCGCTGACCTTAATCTCCAAGAATCGCTCAACTGGCTGACGACAAATAGGACAACGATTTGTCTGGAACCTCAAAACTTTTGCACATCCGCTGCACATGCACTGGATTTAAGATGCACATTTAGTTTTAATATCCATCAATAGTGTTACATCACAATCATTTTAAACAAGAAAAACAAAGCAACAGGCATTCCATATATGACCTCTACATTCAATAAATTTCAATAAGGCAAAGCAATGAATCTGATGCACATTACTGAGGTGTTTCGCCAAGAAAACAAGCCCTTTTGAGTAGCAGTAGAAACTGTTTTTTCAGAAGCTAAAAGTACTTTCCAAATTGGCTAGCCAAACACACATTGCTACTCTCCAAAAGTACCTTCACGAAAAGTGCTCTGAACAATGAGGGGTTCGAAATATTAAAAGTAAACACATGAAGAATAACATCTATTATATATAGATAAAAAATAGTGTTAACAATGTAGATGAACCCCTTGGCACTTCCTGGTGTGTTAGATATGCATGCTATAGTTTCATATGAAGCTGTAAATCTCTAGTCTTGCAGCTAAAGAAGGGGAAAAAACATGAGTAACAAGGGGAAACGAAGATAAGTTGGGATTTTAGGGGCTGGGAGGAATGGTTTTTGACAGCTATAGGTCACATTATAACAGTGCACTCAAGATAACATTATGATGAAGAACAGTGTTAAGATTCGACTACAAAAAAGCGTTAAGAACAGTAAAATCCATACCATGTGGCGGCATGGAAGTACAGTAGTGTCCCGAGGATCAGAAAGACATACGACACATTCCTTCCCATTATCATTTCCATCAAAGTCCTTATCAACTGAATTCCCAATGCCATAAATCTCTTGCAATTCATACCTCATGCCATTGACCCAGAGGATTTGCTTCACCACCTTAATTTTGAATTCGCCTTTATCCTTTTCGAAAACTGCTTGAGTAATCTGGGAATTTGTGGACACAGACACTGCATTTCCGTCCTCTGGTTCACTTTGGGCATCTTCGAATGCCTCTGCCTTCACCGCCAGCTGATATACATCTGCATTACCTTCTTTCGACAATTCTGCCACTTCAAACATTGAAAGATCAATGCCAGTTCCAGAGGATTGCCTAAATTTCTGAGATAAACCTTTTTGAAATTTAATGGTTATTGGTGGAAGTAAATTTTCCTTCATAGGAGTCAAGCAACAATCTTCACATTCTTTTGCAAAGAAAATGACAGTCAAGCTGCAATTGAACAAAAAAACAAAAAGTACTTTTACTATCTCAGAGTTGACATCATCGTGCAAGCAGAGGCGGAGCCAAAATTTTTAGTTTCTGAGTTCTGAATTACAAGATAATACATGTTGAACAAACTTAAATGCATGTCAAGAAAGATCAGCAGTTTATTTAACAAACTTAGCTAGGTCTAATACACTATTTAAATGAGAAAAACTATACAAGAAAAAAGAAACTAAAAAGGGAATTCATCGTATTGAAAACTCCATGAGCTAATAGTAGGGGACATGAGAAAAACAATCAGTTCCCAAAATTCAACAACATACCAAAGTGTATTCCCACAAGTGGAGTTTGAGGAGCAGTTTGCAGGGTAGAGAGAAGTTGTTTTTGATAGACACTCGGTACAACATGAGTGTTATCAAAGCAGGATTGAAAAGAAAATAACAACAAAAAAATAGCGAGATAAACAAGCAACAAGTGGTAATAAAAATGAAGAACGAGATACTATGTGAATAGTAAATAATACTACTAAATAATTAGGAGAAGATGAGAAGACGAGACTAGCCCCTATCCTTTTGGATCTCACGCACAAAGTGTGACAACACTCAACAACATAACCAAATACCGGAAAACATTTTCTTCATAAAATATTTTTCAAGAAAATCATTCTTCATCATATTAACTACACAAAATCTCTATTTTATGATCAAGCTGATTCTTTATTATTACAATAGTTTTTAATTTTTGGAAAAGGTAGAATTAGGAAACAATTTTTCTCCTTGTTTCAATGGCATGGACAACAACATACCCATGCAATCCCACAAGCGGAGTCTGAGAAGGGTAGAGGGTAGACACAGAGGCGAACCCAGCTGGATTCGAACCCTGGTCTCGTGGGTAGTTCTTCTGCCTTGTATCAGCCGCACAAGAGCACTCATATGCTACTCATGGGTGCACTGCTAATTATATCCTAGTTCTACCAGTTTCTCAAGATAAATATATATATACACATGATTTATTTCAAAGTTAACGGCTGCACGTGCACCCCTCGTGGGTCTGCCTCTGGATAGACATACTTTACCACTACCTCGTGTACAATATATACAAATTTACATACATTTAACAACCAACCATGGTTGTGGTGAAACAGTAAGTATTACATTTCGGCCCTTACCCCTAATTAGTGAATCGGGCCCAATGCAGGTATCGAACATCCTGTGAAAAAGAGGAAGGATAATGTTTACCTTCCAGGTACGGTAGCATCGAAATCGAAAGCGACTAGGTATTTTCCGGGGTTAGCTTCATCTGCCTCTATCCTTAGAGTCTCCTTCTTCAGATTCACATCATTACGTATCGTCACTGCTTTTTGATGCTCCACATAGGGTGCAGGCGTACGAGGTATCATGGGTGGTCCACACGGGTAACCTCCATTAACCCAATTTGCATAATTAGGGTTCATATGGTGGTGGGAATGCTGTTCATACGGCGGCGGATAATAACCCGGATACTGATAATACGGTGTCGTATTAGGATTTGGCTGATAAGAATATGGTGGCGTTGCTGCGGCAAATACGTAGCTGTTACCGGTGATTTCCGGTTGTGGCGGGTGGCTCCGCCGGTGGCTGTAAGTTCTTCTCCGGCCATTCATACCATTACTTCCGGTATTACCCATCTAAATAATTTCTACCCGTTTACCCAAAATTAGAAATTGCAAATCAAAATTTATCTCCCAAATTAAAGCTTATGGGTAAAAGGGATTAATTAGTTTTGTGTTAATGGCAATTGGCAAAGGGTAAAATATGTTATAGGTGGATTAATCGAATGGAACACGAATCTTAATTGTATTTATTAGCGGTTGGCTTATAATTTTTCTTCATTACATCCCTCTATTTAATTCCTCGATTGCATGCATGCATAAATAACATGTATGTTTTAAAAAATGTTTAATGACGTTATCAATAATATTATATTTTATTCATGTTGGTTCCACTTATTTGATAATTTTTTTTTATTGATGTGGGATCAAATTATCAACAAAAAGCATCTATAAATCACCTTCAGAAAACATATATTAAAATTTTAAAAATATCCTCGACATAAAGCAGATACATCAACGAAGAGGTTCCTTGTTTCTAGCCTATTAGTATTGATGTTATTTGTCTCCAAATAAAACAACTATAATTGAGTTATTTACTCACTTACTAATGTGATTGATGATATATTCGATCTTCTCATTATTTATACAGATTTGTTAGCTAAAATTATCTTTTAATCTATATATACCGTTAAAATTCTCGATAGGAACTCCAAATCTTATATAAGGAATCTTTAATATTGTCATCTATGTCAAGACTTTTGATTTTTTCCTTGACTCTGCAGTCTTTAGCATAATGACCATACCTTCCACATTTGTGGCAAGTATCAGACTTATCATATCTTCATCTAGATTTATAAAATCTTTTATCACTTCTTCCTTCTTTATGTCTTCGCTCCTTTCTTTCAATTCTTTTTCTCTTCCATTTCTTATAATCTTTTTTGGAAGATCTATTTTTAGAATAATGCTTCTCCTTCTGTTTCTCCTTTTTAGAAGTAGGTCTGGGAATGTCCAAAGCAAATTGCTCACAAAATTCACCCAATTGTTGTCTTTCATTAAGACGATGCCTTTTAATCTGTTGGTTTAACTTTATTTCATTACATAAAGCCAAACTCCTGTACACAGACACTTATCAATTTTCCATAGGTATATTCTTCATAATTGATGGAATGTCCATGTCCTGTAAGAGTTTTCCTAACTCTTTCAGCAAAAAGAGCTGGTAATCCATCTATGAATTTAGATTTCCAATGAGTGTTATTACACTCCGTTAACTCCATGACTCTACTAAGAAAAACATCTTCATAGAATCTAAAAAATGTAAGAGTTTTAAATCTTAAATTCTGGAGTAAAGTTCTTATGGTCTCACTATTATCTGACCCTCTTCTTGAAAAGTATTCTATAATATTTAGAACCATGCGTTTTGCGTCATTCCTTGATTCTCTTGTTTGACTGCTAAGAGAATCTTATCTCTTTGATCTTGACTAAGATAATTATCCACCATCCTTTCAATTGGCCTGTGAACCATGCTGTTATTATGTCAGCAATAGTTTTATCACTATTTTTGTTTGTCCTATAGATAGTACTGTACATTAGCATTTTATGTACAGTAATATAAATTTGTCTATCTGTATACCTATCTATGTTCCATTCATAGATTTCTTTTCCATTATAACTATCAGTTATAATATGTTCATGTTCTTCTAATAGAACATCCTGGGGAGTAGGCTTGGGATAGTAGTACATTCTTTGAACCGGCTTCCTTGCATATTTTTTTGAGATGATTTTATTAATTTCATCCTTGTGACCATCACTACTACTTTCTCCTCCTGAAAGATTATTAATCTTCAGAGGCTTAAGGTTATTACCTTTGAAACTTTTTTCCAAGAAATTTTCCAAATCATAAATTTTTTTTAACTTGAAATCCTCAATATCAGGTGGAGGTTGAATGCAAGGTTGAGCAACCTTTCCTTTACCCTTCTTCTCAATACTTAAGTGAGATAAAAATCTATCAACTTTATCACGAAGAGAAACAATATGTTCACCTAACATGCTCATATAAATATTTGTATAATTATGCTGCTTATCATGATATTAATATGCTAACTAGTAACTAAAGCAGTATTATCTTCAAATAATTTTGAAAAAGCATTAAAATGCACAATTTTATCATCCTTATTAATTTGAAAAGATTGTAGTGGAGGAAATACTGATTTAGTAATTTCGCCGTTACTCAAAGTAAAATCTTTTTCCAACATGGAAATATAATTATAAACATGTTTACTCATAAACCAAGGAACAAATGCAATTAAAACATTTCTTCCTGATTCAATAAGGTCTTTATAAAACTCTTCTTGAAATTCAATTTGTTCTTCTTTATTAAAGCTTTTGAAAAACCATTTTCTAAAAGGTTTTCATTTGGATTTTTGAAATTCTTTAGCAATCTTTGCTCTTGCCTGGGAATCAGGACTAAAATCAATAGATTTGTCAAACATCAAAAATCAAATTATGTTAGGAAATTCATTTCAGATTCAGTTATATCTAAATCTGAGCCAGGTCTAGCAATATTTTTATATTATCACATCTATAACTTTCTCTTATTTGAGAAATAGAAGCTCTAGATGGTACCTGCACAATATAATGCAGGGGCGATATATATGACGAATTAGATCTAGTAATTCTAGAAGATATACTACCATTATCAATTCAGTTGTTTCTCATATAATCAGAAAACTTTATTTTAACAGTTCTATCATTTAACTGTTCCATTTCTGAAATTTCTTCATTAATATTATTTTTTGGAAGAGTAGCACCCTCAATAACCCATTCTTGTGGGAAATCTATTTCTTCCCACTTAATCGGTCTTCGAGTCACTACTTTGGATTTTCCAAAATTAATTTCTATTAAAATCATTTCATTTCTAAAATCTATACCTTTGTACATAGGATTTAAAGTATGCAATAATTTATAATAAATTATATAACAAATACATACAACTTCAGTGCCAGACATATAATCATAACCATGAAGTTTAACATTTAACATCATAAAACTTAATGAATTCTCATCTTGCAAGAAAAAGTTAATTAGGATATGCATTAAAATAAACGGGTCCATAAGCTAGACTAGTTTGAATAGTTCCAATTAGAGACTTCTTCCAATAATGAATTCTACTATCACATAAAGCTGCTATAAAACTTTCAGGTAGACCACACAAATTAAGGGGCTTAAATGTCACCTGAACCAAGCCAATATGCATAAATCTATAAACATCCCTATAAGGGGCAAGATCAATTTCAGATATAAGTCTAAAAATTTAATGATCAGTATCAATAGTAATAGTTTCTTCAGTAGTTTTAACCACCTGTTTGAGACCTAATATCTCAAAGGTTCCCATTTGATAGATAATTATAGGTGAAATCTTATGAATAATCCACTTATTAAATAGATCCAAATACTGAGGCATATCATATTCTTCTTTTCAACTGTTTTTAACACTAGACTTCTTCTTTATAATATTAATGAAAATAGAGTGTTGAACTATATCACCTATAATTATTATTATTCCATGGCTCTGATACCACTTATAACGGATCGCACAGCCTACTATAAGGATTTTTTACAAATTTCAAGTAATTTTCAGCATAATAAAAGACTTTCACCGTAATCGGGTTCGCCCTCATGGTAGTCCAACGGTCTCTACCGGGTCCGCCCACAACACAGGGTAATTCAATGACTACATCCGGATCCATCCTTAGTAGAGTAATCTAACGGATCAACATAAAAATCTTTCATGCTTGAATTACTCTAATTAGACCTTAATTTCAGCTGTTTAAACTATCTTTTATAGACACAATGCCATTTAATCATAGTAATTTAGTATGATACAGGTCAACACTAACAATTTAGCCTGCCATTTATGCTAAGTATCAACAGAAAAAATAAAGAAAAGAATAGTTACTGAACAAAGACTCCAATATGAACACCTTGTTCAAACCAAATTGCAAACTTTTTATTTAAACTTAGAAAATATTACTAGAGAATTTTAGAGAAAGAGAGAGAAGAGGTTCTAAAACCTGCCTTCCAACTAAGTTCTACAACCTCTTTTATAGAGGGAAGAAGAAAAACTAAGAATAAAAAGCTGGCCCACACATTTTACAATGGCCTAGAAAACGGTAAGGCCGACACACCCATATGCCCTTCATACTTATTTCATGTGGCCGACACACTTTGAATGGCCACTATCTATCTTTATAAAAGTAGATGCTTTTCTTTTATAAAAGTTTTTTGTCCACTATCCCTTTGTCATTGTGGTGGGATTGATTCCTATGCTTTTGTTTTTCCCTTGCTTGTGGATTTTTCGGAGGATTCCTCCACTTGCTGTTGGAATTTCATGAAAAGAACATCTAGATCAATGTCCTCTATGTTGTTATCACTTTGAACTTCTCCCGCCAAGCATGCTTCATCATCTTGGTTTGTATTAGTTTGTATGAGTTGCTGATGTCATCGAACTATCATCGCCAATTTCTATCTCAAGATTTTTTATTAAATCTTTCTTAGCTTCCACCATATACAAGGCCATGAGCTCTGATTTAGACACGACACCCTTTTTCATTTGAAGTATTCTTGTAATTTTCTTAAAAGGACTAAGAGTATTATCTTGTAGTGCAGAAATTTTCTAGACATGATATTTATTAATTTTTTCGTTTATCAAATATAGTATTTCCTGACCATGTATTTTGTTGTCAAGATCTTTGTTTATTAACTTACTCCAAAACTTTGTATAAAAAGTTCGTTGTAAGCATGAAAATCCTTCTGAAGTAGTATTAACTTCCACATTCCACTTCATTATCCATGGGATAGAAAATTCTATGAAAAAAGTACATTACTGACATCCCTTCGAAAAAGATATTATCTTTCTCCATGCTTATAAGTTTTGGGGAAATGTCTACCCATTCCAAATATAACTGTTTGTATTGTTCTAGTAAAATTTTTATGGACGGACCGTATAACATCCACCATTTGCAAAATCAATTTGGAATAGTCTGTGTATAAACATTTGAACAAATCTTTATAAATCATGAATGCTTTCTATTAACATTCTCATATAACAATGCTTTATTAAAGTTGTCAACATAATTTCAGTAATTATATTTTACTGCAATTTTCTGTTCAGGATGGATATAATCCTTTTCCTTTAGAGGACTCATTCCCCATTCTTCTGGAGAAAGAATTCTCTTTATGATTATCTTAGAAAAGTTATAAACTTTCTTGGTATTAGCAGGGTAAATATGTTGAAATTTTGCTGACCATGTTCCTGAGAGTATCATCTCATAATGCATCCTGTATTTGTATACAGTTGTAGAATAACAAACTGTATCTAAATACCTATTCATTAACAGCCATGAATCATCTTTTCATTTTAGATCATGATTTTCCAACAGAAGTATAACTTCTTTTATATCATTTAAATCAAATACTTCAATATTTTCCTTATCCACTAATATGGTGGAGTAAATCGGAGGAGTATTATCCAAACTTTTTTTGGATTTCATAAAATCCATAAATTCTTTGTACATTGGATAGTTTATATTAAAACCTTCTGTAGCTGTTGACGAGTTAGATGATGCGACCAATTGCTTATTACCCAATTGAGTAAGGATATGACCTCTTCTTCCTCTATTTTCTCGTCCCCTTCTTCCCCTTGTAGGGGGCCATGATGGCCTCATACCTGAAAACAAGGACATTTATGATTAGTTAAAATATTCTCTAGTGAGAAAATCAGGAAGACTATTATCTTCTCCTTTCTTATAATGAATTTCGAAATCAAAAGGCGTTAATAAAGCATGTCATCTAGCAAACATTTGTTTAGAAACATCATGTTTACAATCTTTATTAAACATAAATCTAGCTGCTTGGCAATCTGTTTTTATAATAATAGTAATTATAGGTGATATAGTTCAACACTCTATTTTCATTAATATTATAAAGAAGAAGTCTACTGTTAAAAACAGTAGAAAAGAAGAATATGATATATCTCAGTGTTTGGATCTACTTAATAAGTGGAGTATTCTTAAACTTTCACCTAGAATTATATATCAAATGGGAACCTTTGAGAAATTAGGTCTCAAACAGGTGGTTAAAACTACTGAAGAAACTATTACTATTCATAGTGATCATCAGACTTTTAGACTTATATCTGAAACTGATCTTGCCCCTTATAGGGATGTTTATAGATTTATGCATATTGGCTTAGTTCAGGTGGCATTTAAGCCCCTTACTTTGCGTCGTCTACCTGAAAGTTTTATAGCAGCTTTACGTGATGGTAGAAATCATTATTGGAAGAAGTCTCTAATAGAAACTATTCAAACTAGTTTAGCTTATGGACCCGTTTATTTTAATGCATATCCTAATTTGCAAATTTCCTTGCAAGATGAGAATTCATTAAGTTCTCTGATGTTAAATGTTAAACTTCATGGTTATGATTATATGTCTGGCACTGAAGTTGTATGTATTTGTTATATAATTTATTATAAATTATTGCATACTTTAAATCCTATGTGCAAAGTTATCGATTTCAGAAATGAAACAATTTTAATAAAAACTAATTTTGGAAAATCCAAAGTAGTGACTCGAAGACCGATTAAATGGGAAGAAATAGATTTCCCACAAGAATGGGTTATTGAGGGTGCTACTCTTTCAAAAAATAATATTAATGAAGAAATTTCAGAAATTGAACAGTTAAATGATGGAACTGTTAAAATAAAGTTTTCTGATTATATGAGAAATAACCGAATTGATAATGATAGTATATCTTCTAGAATTACTAGATCTAATTTGTCATATATATCTCCCCCTGGATTATATTGTGCAGGTACCATCTAGAGCTTCTACTTCTCAAATAAGATAAAGTTATAGATGTGATAATATAAGAATTGATAAAGATAATATTGTTAGACCTGGCTCAGATTTAGATATAACTAAATCTGAAATGAATTTCCTAGCATAATTTGATTTTTGATGTCTGACAAATCTATTGATTTTAGTCCTAATTCCCAGGCAAGAGCAAAGATTGCTAAAGAATTTCAAAAATCCAAATGAAAACCTTTTAGAAAATGGTTTTTCAAAAGCTTTAATAAAGAAGAACAAATTGAATTTCAAGAAGAGTTTTATAAAGACCTTATTGAATCAGAAAGAAATGTTTTAATTGCATTTGTTCCTTGGTTTATGAGTAAACATGTTTATAATTATATTTCCATGTTGGAAAAAGATTTTACTTTGAGTAACGGCGAAATTACTAAATCAGTATTTCCTCCACTACAATCTTTTCAAATTAATAAGGATGATAAAATTGTGCATTTTAATGCTTTTTCAAAATTATTTGAAGATAATACTGCTTTAGTTACTAGTTAGCATATTAATATCATGATAAAGCAGCATAATTATACAAATATTTATATGAGCATGTTAGGTGAACATATTGTTTCTCTTCGTGATAAAGTTGATAGATTTTTATCTCACTTAAGTATTGAGAAGAAGGGTAAAGGAAAGGTTGCTCAACCTTGCATTCAACCTCCACCTGATATTGAGGATTTCAAGTTAAAAAAAATTTATGATTTGGAAAATTTCTTGGAAAAAAGTTTCAAAGGTAATAACCTTAAGCGTCTGAAGATTAATAATCTTTCAGGCGGAGAAAGTAGTAGTGATGGTCACAAGGATGAAATTAATAAAATCATCTCAAAAAAATATGCAAGGAAGCCGGTTCAAAGAATGTACTACTATCCCAAGCCTACTCCCCAGGATGTTCTATTAGAAGAACATGAACATATTATAACTAATAGTTATAATGGAAAAGAAATCTATGAATGGAACATAGATAGGTATACAGATAGACAAATTTATATTACTGTTCATAAAATGCTAATGTACAGTACTATCTATAGGACAAACAAAAATAGTGATAAAACTATTGTTGACATGGTAACAGCAGGGTTCACAGGCCAATTGAAAGGATGGTGGATAATTATCTTAGTCAAGATCAAAGAGATAAGATTCTCTTAGTAGTCAAACAAGAGGATCAAGGAATGACGCAAAACGCAGTTTATTCACTGGTTCTAAATATTATAGAATACTTTTCAGGAAGATGGTCAGATAATAGTGAGACCATAAGAACTTTACTCCAGAATTTAAGATGTAAAACTCTTACATCTTTTAGATTCTATAAGGATGTTTTTCTTAGTAGAGTCATGGAGTTACCAGAATGTAATAGCACTCATTGGAAATCTAAATTCATAGATGGATTACCAGCTCTTTTTGCTGAAAGAGTTAGGAAAACTCTTACAGGACATGGACATTCCATCAATTATGAAGAATATACCTATGGAAAATTGATAAGTGTCTATGTACAGGAAGGTTTGGCTTTATGTAATGAAATAAAGTTAAACCAACAGATTAAAAGGCATCGTCTTAATAAAAGACAACAATTGGGTGAATTTTGTGAGCAATTTGCTTTGGACATTCCCAGACCTGTTTCTAAAAAGGAGAAACAGAAGGAGAAGCATTATTCTAAAAATAGATCTTCCAAAAAAGATTATAAGGAATGGAAGAGAAAAAGAATTGAAAGAAAGGAGCGAAGACATAAAGAAGGAAGAAGTGATAAAAGATTTTATAAATCTAGACGAAGATATGATAAGTCTGATACTTGCCACAAATGTGGAAGGTATGGTCTTTATGCTAAAGATTGCAGAGTCAAGGAAAAAATCAAAAGCCTTGACATAGATGACAATATTAAAGATTCCTTATATAAGATTATGCTCAACTCTGATTCAGGAAAATCATATTCTGAGCGTAGTAGCCAAGGAGAATCGTATACAAGTGAAGATTTGAAGGCACTCCACCAAGAAGATTACATGTCTTCAGAAGATGAATGTCTACCTTGTCAATAAGGTTTGGAATGTGATAAAGAAGAAGATGAAGATTATCTTTATAAGATCTATTCCCAATTCAAAGAATTAAGTGTAAATGTCATTGATAATGATAAAATTATAGAACTCTTACAAACAGTAAAGGATCCAAAAATATGAGCTCAAATTATTGATAAGATTAGTTATACAACATCTACCTCTAAGGATCATATCCAAGAGGAGATACCTACTAGAGAATATTCATATACCATGACAGAAGTAAAGAATCTTTTGTTAGAAAGGAGAAAATTCATAAGTTCTCCTACTACTATTAATGATTTGAAAGAAGGCATTAATAATCTCAAGGATGATGTTTGACACCTAAAAGAAAATAATGTTGTCATAGAAGTTCGTCTTGATAGTTTGGAGACTCGGAAAAATTTGAGTAATAACTCAGTAGCTTCTTCTTCATATGAAGGAGAAAGTAATAATCTTGATTTTCTTACAAATCTAAATTTTCATAATATCAAAGGAGATTTTTTACAAAATTTAAAGACTTTTACGTCTCAAAAGTTTTATACAAAAATTACTCTTCTTATAGATTATAATTATAAAAAAGAATTTATTGCTTTAATTGATAATGCAGCTGATTTAAATTGTATACAAGAAGTACTTATTCCTTCGAGATATTTTCATAAAACTACTCATAGTTTAAGACCGGCAAATGGTAACAAAATGAATATTGAATTTAAATTACTTAAAGCTTTTATTTGTAAAGGAAAAAATTGTGTTCCTCAAAGCTTTGTTTTGGTTAAAGATATTACTAACCAAATTATTTAGGGAGTACCCTTTATAAATGATATTTTCCCGCTTACTCATTGGGATAATGAAAAAATTATAGGTACATGAAATAATAAACCTTTTATACTAGAGTTTATTACTAAACCCTTTACAAGAATGCTTAATGAATTAACTTCAAAAATGATTTTGAAGAATAATCAAATGAGTTCTCTTAAAGGAGAAATTAATAGTATTGAAATTGATATTATTTTGAAAAATCCTAAATTACAGGATAAAATTGCTATTTTAAAAAATTAATTTTCTTTTGATATTTGTGGAGATCATCTGAATGCCTTTTGAAACAGGAAAAAGCATCTTGTTAGTCTATCATATGAAGATGATTTCAGTGAGGATAATATTCCTACAAAAGCTAGGCCATGCCAAATGAATTCTGAATATTTGGAATTATGCAAAAAGGAGATTGAATCCTTACTTCAGAAAGGCCTTATAAGGCATTGTCTTGTACAATATTCTATGTTAATAAACATGCTAAACAAAAAAGAGGTGCCCCCAGGTTAGTTATAACTTATAAACCTCTTAATAAGGCTTTAGATGGATCAGGTATCCCATCCCTAATAAAAAGATTTATTAGATAGAGTTTATGATGCTATTACATTTTCTAAATTTGATTAAATCAGGTTATTGGCAGATTCAAATAAATAAATCAGACGGATTTAAAACTACTTTTAATGTCCCCATGGGCCAATTTGAATGGAACGTTATGTCTTTTGGTCTTAAGAACGCTCAGTCTGAATTTCAAAAGATTATGAATGATATTTTTATACCGTATAGTAATTTTATAATAGTTTATATAGATGATATTCTTGTATTGTCAAAAAATATAAAAACTCATTTTAAACATCTTGAGTTATTTAAGAAAATTATTATACAAAATGGTTTGGTTATATCTGCACCAAAAATGGCTTTATTCCAAACTCAAGTTAGATTTTTGGGTCATAATATTGAAAAGGGAAAAAATTAGTCCTATCAATAGAAGTATTGAATTTGCTTCCAAATTTTCAGATGAAATTACTGATAAGACTCAGTTGAAGAGGTTTCTTGACAGTCTTAACTATGTAGCACTTTTTATAAAAGATTTAGCTTTGGATTCAGCTATTTTACATGACAGGCTCAAGAATAATCTAAAAACATGGTCAGCTGATCATACTGAAGCTGTTAAACGAATTAAGGCAAAAGTTAAAAACCTTCCATGCCTTACTTTGGCAAATCCAAATTGGGGAAAAATTGTGGAGGCAAATCGAAGTATTTGATTTAAATGATAGAAAAGAAGTTATACTTCTGTTGGAAAACCATGATTTAAAATGGAAAGATGATCCATGGTAGTTAATGAATAGGTATTTGGATACAGTTTGTTATACTACAACTGCATACAAATACAGAATGCATTATGAGATGATACTCTCAGAAACATGGTTAGCAGAATTTCAACATTTTTACCCTGCTAATACCAAGAAAGTTTATAACTTTTCTAAGATAATCATAAAGAGAATTCTTTCTCCAGAAGAATGGGGAATGAGTCACCTAAAAGAAAAGGATTATATCCATCCTGAACAGAAAATTGCAGTAAAATATAATTACTGGGATTATGTTGACAACTTTAATAAAGCATTGTTATATGAGAATGCTAATAGAAAGAATTCACGGTTTATAAAGATTTGTTCAAATGTTTATACACAGACAATTCCAAATTGATTTTGCAAATGGTGGATGTTATACGGTCCGTCCATAAAAATTTTACTAGAACAATACAAGCAATTATATTTGGAATGGGTAGACATCTCCCCAAAACTTATAAGCATGGAGAAAGATAATATCTTTTTCGAAGGGATATCAGTAATGTACTTTTTCATAGAATTTTCTATCCCATGGATAATGAAGTGGAATGTGGAAGTTAATACTACTTTAGAAGGATTTCTATGCTTACAATGAACTTTTTATACAAAGTTTTGGAGTAAGTTAATAAACAAAGATCTTGACGGCAAGATACATGGTTAGGAAATACTAGATTTGATAAACGAAAAAATTAATAAATATCATGTCTAGAAAATTTCTACACTACAAGATGATACTCTTAGTCGTTTTAAGCAAATTGCAAGAAAACTTCAAATGAAGAAGGGTGTCATGTCTAAATCAGAGCTCATAGCCTTGTATATGGAGGAAGCTTAGAAAGATTTAATGAAAAATCTTGAGATAGAAATTGGCCATGAAATTTCGATGACATCAGCAACTCATACAAACCAATACAAACCAAGATGATGAAGCATGCTTGGCAGGAGAAGCTCAAAGTGATAACAACATAGAGGACATTGATCTAGATGCTCTTTTCATGAAATTCCAAGAGCAAGTGGAAGAATCCGCCGAAAAATCCACAGGCAAGGGAAAAACAAAAGCATAGGAATCAACCCCACCACAATGACAAAGGGGTAGTGGACAAAAAACTTTTATAAAAGAAAAGCATCTACTTTTATAAAGATAGATAGTGGCCATTCAAAGTGTGTTAGCCACATGAAATAAGTGTGAAGGCCATATGGGTGTGTCGGCCTTATCGTTTTGTAATTGGCCATTGTAAAATGTGTGGGCCAACTTTTTATTCTTAGTGTTTCTTATTCCCTCTATAAAAGAGGTTGTAGAACTTAGTTGGAAGGCAGGTTTTAGAACCCCTTCTCTCTCTCTCTCTCTCTCTCTAAAATTCTCTTGTAATATTTTCTAAGTTTAAATAAAAAGTTTGCAATTTGGTTGGAACAAGGTGTTCATATTGGAGTCTCTGTTCAGGTACTATTCTTTTCTTTATTTCTTCTTTTAATACTTAGCCTAAATGATAGGCTAAATTATTAGTGTTGAGTTGTATCATACTAAATTACTATGATTAAATGGCATTGTGTCTATAAAAGATGGTTTAAACAGCCGAAATTAAGGTCTAATTAGAGTAATTCAAGCATGAAAGATTATTATGTTGATCCGTTGGATTACCCTGTAAAGGGCGGACCCGGATGTAGTCGTTGGATTACCCTGTGTTATGGGCGGACCCGATAGAGACTGTTGGATTACCCTGAGGGCGGACTCGATTACAGTGAAAGTCTTTTATTATGCTGAAAATTACTTGAAATTTGTAAAAGATCCTTATAGTAGGTTGTGCGATCCTTATTGATGATATATTCGATCTTCTCATTATTTATACAGATTTGTTAGCTAAAATTATCTTTTAATCTATATATATTCAATTTCTTATTTGTTGCTATTGCCCTTTTCTTTCTCAATTACCTATCCTTTCTAGATGAGGGGTCTTCAAATTAGCAGTTTTGCAAGTCCTTTGCCAGTTATCTATTAAACATTTAATTATTTTGTGATTGATTTTTCTTGATATAAATGAGTAGACTTGTAAAAATTGTCTATATATTGAATATTGATCAACATTTAATTAAACTGTCTTTAGCTTGCGATCAATAAAATTCATCTTAAAAAAAGGATCACACTTATTTATCACCAAATAGTATATTACATTATTTACTTGCATGGAGAGCATTTACCATACGACTCCAATTTATTTTCTTGGAGCTAAACAGACATATACGTAAACACTGGATGTGAATAAATTTTCTCCTCGAATTAACCAACTCGGGGAGTTTGTATAACATAGTCCAACACGTTAACAAAAAGACGAACTCGATTACATCTAAGATCTTTTGTGACTGGAGAACCATTGAGTACATTTGGAATATTAGTTAGTCTTCGATTTTCCTTCTGAATTATTCCCTTTGCCAACTTTGCTGGTACTCCAAGAAGTTCTGGCCATGTATCCTTTTTAACCCCTATGATTAATTTATACATATATGATGAAAATAATAAGAAACATTATATATGCAAAAACAATTAGGTACTCCATCCGTCAATCCATATTAGATGAATACTTTCTATTTTATATGGTATGTAAGAAATTATTAATAGATAGATCAATTTTACATTTTTGCCCTTAATTAGCCTCTTGAAAAAAATATTCTTAGATCTTCAAAATTTGTTTAAACTTTCAAAAACCATATTAATTGTAGGAGTAAAATGATAAAAAATTAATAATTCTATCTAATTGATCAAGTAATATGGTACAAATATTTTTAGTGAGATGTTCATTTAATATGAAACAGAGAGAGTAATAATAATAATAAATAGGAAAGTAAGCAGGAGATGAAGAGTTTTATTAACCAAACCTGGACAACTGGATTGAGCCGTGAGAGGTTGAATAAGGACTGTTCATAGAATAATTTACATTAATTAATTTTTGTTTCAATAAGTAGAAATAAATGTGAAAAAAATACTACTAAAAAGATGCAACTTTCTGACACATATTCTAGTTAAAACACCGTTAGAATATGAAATTTCTCACCTTAAAAGGTCCATCAACAATTCACGTATTTTTTAATAGTGAAAGTAAAAATAAATAAATGTGGGAATTAATAGGAGGAGAATAAGGGTTAATTACTTGATGAAAGAAGCAAGAAAGCAACCAAGAATGTTGACTTTTCCATAATCTTTTATCTAATTTTGTTTGCTTTAATTTTATGTGTTCGATTCATTTGGTTTTTATGGGGATATTTATAGGAAATTTAGTGTTTCTTTAAGCAATCATAGCATATTAAAAATAATAAATATTGTTGAAGATAAGTTTGATGAGTTGTTGACTATAGACCGTTAATTAATTTTTTATTTTTTTGTTGACATTTTGTATAAATTGATGTTCTTGTAGTACTCCTTTACTTAAAATAAAATTGTATTATCGTTGAATGTTTTACAATATTCCGTGTTATTTAGAGAAAAAAATCCAATATGTACGGTATAAGCAAATGATCCATTTAAATAATACTAATGTCAAGGTTTTTAGGCTTTAATTAATCATGAAAGTACTTGTATTAATTTTAGTGTTTGCTAAGAGTCTTAAGTTTTCTCTTAAAAAATATGTATGGAGACTCTGTTAGGTGATTGACCATAGGATTTAATTAGGGGCTCAAAAATTTGAAATTTGAAATTTCTTTAAAAGTGGATTTTAAATTTTAAGTTATCATTCTAAAATAAAATTAAATTCATAAGTTTATGTTTTGCGAATTTAATTCATAAGTTTAGTTCAAGTTATCAATAAAAGATCCATGTTCAACGTGGATTAATTATCTGTATCAATATTTTGATATTTTGTACCAATTATTTTTTATAAAAGTATATGAATTTGAAAGTTTATAATTGTATGTAATGAAAAATATTTATTTATAAAGAAACATGAACATATGTGATTTATTAATTAATGCGACTTCTTACGATATTTAATACTTTGTTTATTAGCTTCGGTTTGCTAATTTGACAAGATTATATACGAGTTCAGAGTTTTAATAGTTTTCACAAATTATGAGATTTTTTTTATATTTATGAGAAAAAATTAATACAATTTAAGAAATTAAAATTGCATATCTAAATAAACTTTCAATTTTGAATTAACCTCTTTTCAAATCATGTCCAAACAGCCATAGTAATATAGAATTCCCAATTTTTGAATAGTGAATTCGGACAATTTCGTTTTGTATAATTATATAATCGCGCTTTTTGAAAGTCAGTTTGACTAATTTTTATAGTTAAATTAGATTACACTAATTCGATATTTTAAACAAAAAATTTATATATTTAAAAACTATACGAGCAGTACTATAAATTGCAATTTTTTATATATCAATATGATGAAAAAATATATCGTAAAATATTAGTTAAAGTTTTAATTATTTGACTCTATAAATATAACAATTAAAAGTTGATAGAGTGTATTTAGCTAAGGTATTTCAAGCAAATGGTCATTGAAAAGAATTAGAAATCGATATAAACATTTTGTTAATTAGCATGGATTCTTTTTGTTTTTTGTTCAACCTATAGAATTAAGGAGCACTATGATAAGATGGGGGAATATTTAAAAAAAGACATATATAAAACACATATATTTCTAATTGGTTTTGAAGTTTGAACTTTGATTATCAATTTAAAAGTCCGAAAATCATAATATAACAAACAAAGAAAGTGGCCCTAATCGTGAAAACATTAATTTATTCTAGTCGTACATTTTTTCTTTTTCAATACATTATAGTATATAAATTTAGTTTTTCAATTTCATAGGACCCATGTTTACATTTTAAATATCGGAATACGCATAACTAGTTAATTAACAATCGGATAAATTAAGTCTTTCGGAGTAATAATTGAGTTTATCGTCAATTATTTATAATTATTACCCAGATTACAACCATGAAGCATTAACCATACGGCTTCAATTTAATTTCTTTAGGCTATAGATGTATACATTTGATGCAAATAAATATTTTTATCGTTAATCAAAATTGGAAATTCGTACAATAAAATCCAAGATATTAACATAAAGATGAACTCGATCACATCGAAAATCTGCGGTCACTTTAGAACCATTCGGTACATTTAGAACTTTAGTTAGTTCTGGATTTTCCTTCTGAATTATTTCCCTAGCCAACTTTGCTGGTACCCCAAGAAGTTCAGGCCATGAACTTTTTGTCACTCCTATAAATTTATACATAAATGAGAAAAAAACATTAGATGTGCACAAACAATTAGGGATCGTTCGATAGCTGGTTAGAGTTATGTTGATATTAGTAATGTACATATTAGTTTTAAGTAAATTTATGTATTATTTTATACATGTAGTCGTTTGGTAGTTGGTTTCGAATTAGTTATACATGTATTGATATTCCATATTCTATCCTCCATAAAATAATAACATAGAATTCCTCATAAATTATACATGTAGTAGTTATGTGAATTTCTAAATTGCTAATCAAACATCGTATTAATGTTATACAGGAATAACTTAAATTCCTATCTATCTATCAAACATCGTATATATCAAAGAACGTAATAGTAATATAGAGGAATATATAATAAGATGAAGAGTTTTAAAAACCAAACCTTGGCAACTGGATTGAGCAGTGAGAGGTTGAATAATGATTGTTCATAGAATAATTTACATCAATTTTTGTTCGAACAAGTAGAAAAATATGTGAAAAAATACTACTAAAAAGATGGAAATAAGGAGTAACGTACATGAAGAAAGAAGCAAGAAAACAACCATGAGAGTTAAACTTCTCCATATTACTCTTTTATGTGAAAAAAATTATTGTTTTGATTAGTTACATTAAAAAAAATTAATTATGGGGATATTTATAGGAGATCAATTAGTGACTTGATTTACATTTGTTGACATTTTGCAATTTGCATCTATTGACGTTCTAGCTTGTAGTATTTCACTAAAAAAATCGTATAGAAATTGGGTGTTTTACCAAATTCCGTGCAGACTTAGGAAGAAAAAAATAACACATCCTATAAGCAAATTAATGATCGATATACTATAAATAATACCTAACATTACTGATTTAATATTAAAAAATGTGAGTCTAACGTCGTTATAAATATGAGATTTTCGACAAATAAAGGATTTCTAATTACCAAAACTCACTTTTTTTTAGTAGTACATCAAGATTAATCATGAAGGTTTTGTTATACTAATTTTAGTGTTTGCCAAGAGTCGTTTCTAAATCGTTAGTTTTAACACAAATATAAGGGCAATCTTTCGTTGGCAAGGTTCGAGGAAGGGTAACACCTCAAAGCAGGGACGGAGCAATATTATTATTTATATATAGTTAAAATTTTATTTTATGTATGTATAGTAGATATCGAACCCCTTTTGGTTAGTTCGTGTGTTTACTTCTTTAGATTTTGAACTCCCTTGTTAAAATTCCTAGTTCCGCCAGACCACCCCTGCCTCAAAGGGTGTGACATAAATAATTTATCCTAATACAAGCACTTTCACAGCTAGAATTCATGATCCGTAAGTCATCGAGACAATTTTATCGTTGCTTAAAGCTCTTCCCTGCCCTACCTTTCACGTGTCATTCCATGATTTGACCATGCGCTTGATCCCCTTTTTACCTCATACAGTCCTTGTGCAAATTAATTAATTAAGAAGATTATGCCTGAATTTCCTCCTAAAAATGTGTTGACTTTAATTTTTATGTAATCTCAAATTTCAAAAGGTAAAAAATAAATACTTATGCTTTAATTAATCCAAATAATAAAACGACTAAAATAGAATAAAAACAAAATAAAAGAAAGCCACATCTATTTATCACCGTATTGAATTTCAAGCACGGAGCACTAACCATAGGGCTCAAATTTTTTTTCTTGCGGCTAGCTGATTGGCGTATACACTCGATATAAATAAATATTTTTTTTGGTTAACCAACTCGAGGAACTTGTACAACAGTTTTCAAGATATTAATAAAAAGACGAACTTGATCACATCTAAAATCTTTTGTAACAGGAGAACCATTTTGTACATTTTCAACTTTAGTTAGTGTTGGATTTTTCTGAATTGTTTCCTTAGCCAATTTTGCTGGTACATCAAGAAGTTCTGGCCCTGTATCTTTTATCACAGCTATAATAATTTATACATATATGAGAAAAATAAATTAGCAATATTATAAATGTGCAAATAATTTAGCAATATATTATTGGAATAAATTATATAGAGTTTTAAAAATCAAACCTGGGCAAGTGGCCAGAACTGTGAGAGGTTGAAACACTATTGATATAGGATAACTAAACATTAATTTTTGTCTGAATGAATAGAAAAAATATTATTAAAAATATGTGAATTTATGTTGGAACATGGTCTGAAATATGTAATTTTTGATGGGAAGTCTTGTCGAAAAATTTGCGACAAGTCAACTTTTCGACGCATATTAAGTAGAAAATATTGTTTCAGGAGCATTATCACAATTCAAGCAAATATTATGGTGGTGGGGAGGTGAGATTGGGGTGAGGGGTTGGGAGGATGAAATGCTATTTATGAAATTTATTTTTTTACTCCTATAAACGAATTCAATTTTTAAGAAACTTATTTTTCTAAAAAACGTAATTTATTGAAAAAAAAATCAACAATCAAACATAGTAAGAAAATATTTTTCATCCGTATCGAACACAACCTAAATATGAGAATTAATAAGAGTGGGAAATAAGGGCAAACATACATGTTGCAAGAAGCAAGAAAGCAACCACAAGAGTTTACTTCTCCATAGCCTTTTATTCTAATAAATTTTCTTGTTTTTAAGAGTTGCATTCATTTGGTTTTATGGGAGATATTTATAGGAGATACTTGTTCCTCTATTATGCTAACCATATAGTAAATTAATTATTTTAATGTAATTAATATTATTATTTTTTCTTTTTTAGGGAAAATTATGCAGAATAACAAACATTTAGCTTATATTAGGTATTATAGCTACAATTTAAGAAAATTGTAATTCGCGACTATAGTTTCTTCAATTCTTGCTATTCGTCTGATTTGTATAAATTCAGAATTTGTATAATTCGATTTCTGATTATATAAATCCAAAATTTGTATATGCTTATCCTAGCTATTTGTATACGATTTCATAATAAATTACTCTGTTTATATATTCGCAAGCGAAATATACAAACGAACAGAAACATACAAATCGCAGCCTCCATAGCAAACCGAACTATACTATTTCTAATTTTTTTCTCCCTTTTTTATGTTGGCATTTTGCATCCATTGGCCTTCTTCCTTGCTGTACTTTATCACTAAAAAAACAGAAGTTTGAGTGTTTTACAAAATTCCGTGTAGATTTTGACAAAATAATAATTAATTATAAGGAATTGATCCATATGACTAAAATAAAATAAAAACAAAATAAAAGAAAGCCACATTTATTTATCACCAAATATTGAATTACAAGTCCCAAGCACTAACCATAGGGCTTCAATTTTTATTATTGGGCTAGCTGGTTGACGTATACATTCGATACGAATAAATATTTTTTCTCGTTAACCAATCCGAGGAACTTGTACAACAATATCCAAGATATTAATAAAAAGACGAACTCGATCACATCTAAAATCTTGTGTAACAGGAGAACCATTTTGTACATTTCCAACATTAGTTAGTCTTGGATTTTCCTTTTGAATTGTTTCCCTAGCCAATCTTGCTGGTACTCCAAGAAGTTCTGGCCATGTTTCTTTTCTCACTCCTATAATAATTTATACATTTATGAGAAAAATAAATAAGAAATATTATATATGCGCGAATATTTTAGCAATATACTATATGATAAATTAAGAAGAGTTTTAAAAATCAAACCTGGGCAACCGGACTGAGCCGTGAGAGGCTGAATCACTGTTCATATAAAATAATTAAACATTATTTTTTGTCTGAATAAATAGGAAAAAGAAAATACTACTATGTGAATTTCTATCGAAACGCCATTTGAAATATGTTATTTTCGATAAAAAGTCTGTTGAAAACATTTCATATGAGCTAATTTTGGACTGATTACTACGAAAATTCGCATATTTTAATTGTAGTGAAAGTAAAAACATATAATATGAGAATTAGTAAGTAAAAGATATTGTACCAAAATAATTTATATATAATCTAAGTATACAAATAGCATAAGGGTGAAGAAGTGGAATTGACCGATTATGCTATAAAGTCCTTCTGAACAAACAATGGGGACCGGGGGGTGGGGGGTGGACACAATAATATGCCACTATTCCAACAAATCGATTCATTTTCTTGATGTTAAGGAACTTATTTTCTTAAAAATGGTATTTTATTTATAAAAAAAAAAAAAAGAATTTTCACTAATCAAACATGAAAAAATCAGAAGAGACAATTATATGCCACTATTCCAACAAACAAATTCCTTTTCTTGATGTTTAAGGAACTTATTTTTCTAAAACAATTACTTTATTAATACATAAAATAAAAATTCACTAACCAAACATGAAAAAATCAGAAGAGACAATTATATGCTACTATTCCAACAAACAAATTCATTTTCTTGATATTTAAGGAACTTATTTTCCTTTAGAAAACGTATTTTATTAAAAAAAATAAAATTCACCAATCAAACATGAAAAGATCAGAAAATATTTTCCTTCTATATCGGACACAACCTAAATGCGAAATTTATAATTAAAAAGAGAGGGAAATAAGGGCAAACATACATGATGCAAGAAGCAAGAAAGCAACCACAAGAGTTAACTTCTCCATGGTCTTTTCTTCTAAATTTTCTTGTTTTGATGAGTTGCATTTATTTGGTTTTATGGGGGATATTTATAGGAGATATTTATTCCCCTAATAAGCAAACCATATAGTAAATTAATTAATTTAATGTTGAAGAGATAAGCTTGATGAGTTGCCGATTATATGTTAATTATTTTATTTTTTTATGTTGACATTTTGCATCCATTGACGTTCTTGCTTGTTGTACTTCCATCACTAAAATAATCATATAGAAGTTGAGTGTTTTACAAAATTCCTTGTAGATTTTGACATAAAAAATTATATACATAAACTTCCGAAAAACGCAACTTGATAACTAAAAAAAACGGAAAGAGTATAAGATTTTTGACGTAGACAAAGCATTTCTTATAAAAAAAAATCACATTTTTTCATACTAGCAAGGTAAATTAGAAAAAATAATTTCAATATATATTCGTTTTAGGATTTAATAATTTAAATTTGTATAGAAAAATCTCACTATAAAGATAAAATACTCCCTATAAAAAGCAATCCATTCCCATTCCCAAAGTTTGAACTATAATTTTTGTAATTTTATCTAAAGATTAGACTTATTATTTTACAGTAATTTTTTTTAAATGGTCAGGAAACAAATAAAAGAATAATATAAAAGGTCAAAGGAACATTACGATGATATGAGCGAATATCTTGGAATAAGACATAAATCATAATTAAAGACACATTCGTGATTGGTTTTAAAATTGTTTGAACTTTAGTAATCAACTTAAAAGTCCAATGACCAAAATATAAAAATAAAGATAGTTGCTCTAATTGTTCAAACATTGTAGTACAAATTTTCTTTTTCAATATACATTATATTATAGTACAAGTTTGGATAATTGTTGATGATACGCAATCTTCTATTTTAGTTATTTTTGTTTTTTTATTACATAATGATTAATGACCATTTCTTTGTTTAAGCAAATAATAAATGAGGAAATTTCGCAAATTGCCACTAAAATAAACTTAATTAGGTTTTATAGCTATAATTTATTAATTACGATTCATAGATATATATATTAGAGGGAGGAGATAGGCGAGCGAGATTGGCAAAGGGAGGAGAGAGGCGAGCTAGAGAGGGCAGAGAGTGGAGAAAGATGAATTGTGTTTGTATATATTTCAGATAATTGTATATATGTGATTGTATTTCTATATTTGCACAATTGTGTGTCTATATATATATATAAAATAAAATTAATATGTATATGTATCAATGAATACAATAGTATTGACGAAATAAATTGTATATAATCATATCAATTTGTATGTACAAGAGAGGAGAGAGACGAGAGAGAGGAAGAGAGGAGAGAGGGCATGTAATTATAGCTAAAATTAAGTTGCGAGTGATAGTTAATGAAAACTATAACTATGTTAGCTAAATAACTCGAATTTTAATCCCCAATTCGGAACTTGGCTCGTGACCCCATTTGAAGTCTTGCAAAAGTATAGTGATAATGATGATGATTGTGATGGACTGATGGAATGGGCCTACCGGGTCCCATTGGAAAATGGAGGCCCACTTACAAGTCCATCACTGGCCCAATCTTTGTCTGTCCATTTTCGGACCATTTCTTTCATCCACGTATTACCCGTCATTTTTATTTGATAAAGCAACAAAATACATAGCTAATTTTGGAATTAAATCATAGTCGAAGTTTATATATTTTTGGAAATCTCTTTAAAAAATAGCTTTTGATATATGCCATCGAAGTTATTAATTTTGCGTCTGAATTTAACATATTATTCATACAAGCAATCATTTGGTATAACACATTTAACGTTTGCAAACTTATTACATACACACCCGAAATATCTCCATAATTCAAAAAAGAATCATCTCCTTAAATTATAAATCATGTTAAATAATATACTTTTCTCCTATTTTAGGGAACACTTCAAAACAAAGTGGGCCTAACCCTTTCAATAATTAAAGTTAAGATTTATATGACTGAAGTTAAATTTTTTGTGCCTCATCATTTTATGCTTGACTTCAATTTTTTTTGGTTTGAACTTTAGCGGTATACGGATGAATTTCATACGTAAATAGATAAATTCATGCAAAAATAATTAATGTTTAAACTTAAAAAGTAAATGAACTTTATTCATATATAACTTGAAATACAATGTATGAAGTTTAATATTTTTAAACCTAACTTCTACATGTCTGAAATGAATATATGTACAAAATAATAACAGTATCAAAATAAATTTTTCTGTGAATTTTTTTCAGATTGAAGTACTAATAAACTAATCATCATTAATTAGCCTCCCTAGACTCATGCATTACACTATGAATTTCACATTTGTTCATTTAGTCTTTTCAGATTGAAGTACTAATAAACTAATCATCAAATTATTCTTTACACTATGAATTTCATATCTCAAATTTTAACATTTTTCAACCGCTACCATCCCTACCCCCGCCCCCCCCCCCCCCCCCACCAAACAAAAAAATTGTTTTGAAAAAATATTTTAAATTTCATTTTTTACTCCACCCCATACCCTGATCCCCTCCCCCCCGCCCCACCACATACCCATATGAGTAGTAGATTGTGGTTATAAAAATATGTATATAACATAAATTTGACGGGTGAATTATGACAGCCTACAAACACGATGTTTGAATGAATAAAACATGAAAATTAGATAAAAGAGGTCTAATTTTGTATTAATATGGATTTTTGTGGATTCTTGATGGATGTTTTATATCGGTATGACTTACTAGATGAATTGCAAGGTGAATATATGAATATAGGCAATATTAAAAGATTAATGGTGTGAGCTTGTAACTAGGAATTAGGTGTAATTACCACTTGTAGGGATGAACTTGAGGGGTTGAGGGTGTGTTGTTGGGTCCTTAATCCTGGATTAGGTTGTTGATTATGATAATGAATGAGAAATCAATAAGTTATGATTAATTAGAGCTAGACTTGACTTAGATTCATTTATATTCGTGAGTTGAATGCTTATTAATTGATCTTCGGATATGCCTGATTTGATAATCATGTGAATTAAATGTTTAAAATACTATGAATTGAATGCCATATCGATACAGTACATGGACGAAGTTGATCTCCTACTGGTCATGTACACTTTATTTATTATTATGAGTTTATAATGCATTTAAATTATTAGGTGACTATGTGGCATGATATAAATGGGATTCGGCTTCTCTTTATTTCTTTCTTTCTATTTTTCTCAAGTTTTAGCTTGGATTGAAGACACATGTCATGGTTTATAATTAATAATTGAGATCTAATTAATTAAAGCAAAGTTCCCACTATAATAATTTACTTTCATATATTTGCTTTTTAAATATTTTTGCAATCCATTATATTTTCCCTAAATATATTAAATGTGAATTACCTCGTGAAGAGATGACTATGCAATATAGGATCTTCACATGGATCTTGTGACTTCTATGCTTAGGTATATATTTACATATTACATGATTTAAATCATGACTCAGAGACGTATTCAAAATTTAAGTTCTAAAATTCAATATTTAAAATTTTAGTAGTATTTTCTAAAATTATTAGTTCATATTCACTATTTATTATATATTATAACTTTCATATTTTCTTATATAATGATGTATTCTCTATGTCGAAAATATTGAATTCAAATAAATTCCATATCAATAAGTCGAAAAATGACACTAATCCTAATCAAAGAGAAAATGAAGATGAAATAAAATTAAAAATTCTTATAATAATTAACATATTTGGATGCCATATTTGAGATTGAGCTTCGTAGGATCTAATTTGGATAATTAATCTAGTCAACTATGAACTATTAAGGAAAAAGTATGAAAATAACAAAGGATAAGAATAAGCTCACAATTATGTAAGTGGAACATAAAAGGATATTTATGTAATTAAAAGAACTTTTAAACGAAGATAAAGATACATCTTTATTTTTTTAATTAACATGCAACTAAGAAAAGAGTGTAACAAAGAAATACAATAATATACTATTTTATAAATTGTTTACCAAGTAAAGAAAAAACCAATGAGATAATTTTAAATTTGAATCTTAAATATTAAGTCTTTTAACTTAAAATATTTGCCTAATATGGAACTTTTCACGTGAATTTGAATTAATTAGTGAAAAGTTGAACAGATATCAGTCTTTTCACGTGAACTCGAATTATTAGTGAAACATTGAATAAACATCAGTCTTTTCACGTGAATTTGAATTAATTAATGAAAAGTTAAACAGATATCAGACATTAAGTGAAAAATAAAAAAAGAAATACATTAACACAAAAGAATATGAAATAAAAAGAAGTCCAAGTTCACTGTGATATTACAAGTTAAAAGTCTTATTTAAGTCCCTCTTTGACTAGACTAAACCAAAATAAATAAATACCAACACCATATATTCTTATCTTTATATAAACACAACTCAATTACCCTTTTTAGTTACTCATTTCCAAAATGGCCACAAGAAAGAACTTCCAATTTCTTGGATCAATGGATCAAAAAACTAGCTCTGATGATCTCCTAGTTGAGTTTGATGAATCTGACATATGGGAAAACACTACTAATGTTATTTCTCATCACTCTGAGTCCAAAAGGTTGATACCTACTTCGCGTATCTCAAAAAGATCACCATCACCACTAGCAGCAAGATCGTTGCCAATCAACATACCGGATTGGTCAAAAATCCTAGGTGATAAGAAGAAGAATGATGATATTCGAGACAAGGAGGAAATGGATGCAGATACCTGGATTCCACCTCATGAATATTTGGCTAAGAAAAGAGGAGCTTCATTTTCAGTGCATGAAGGTGTGGGGAGGACACTTAAAGGAAGGGATTTGAGTAGGGTGAGGGATGCTATTTGGAAACAAACAGGTTTTGAAGATTAGTAACTTGGCATTTCGCAAGGTGATACTTGTTATGTCTCATCAATATAGATATCAAATAGATATCATTTTTGATACTTAAGTTTATGAGAACTCATATAATATTTAATAATGTTATTGATCATTAGGTCAAACCTTTAGATGCTTTTTGGGAGGTTTTGATGGATTAATGTGTTATGTCTTATTAGTATTTTGGGGTAGATTGATCTTTTGTTTAACTAGTAAGACTTTAATGTATAGGATCATGACTTACATAAGTTTATGTTATATCAATATATTTCCTGTTTTGTTGATATCCTCTTTCCTTGTTATTTTTAACTTTTAATTTAAGTTTTCGAAATATAGAATTGTTACTATATGATTTTGTAGGTGTTTGGACATGTTTGATTGAGATTTGATTAAAAAAATGTATTTGAAGTTTAGCTTTAAAAGGGTATTTGCGCTTCAGGCAAATTAGTGGCCTAAAGTCAAATATAAATAGGAGGTTTAGCTTTTATTTTTGAAATCCAAAGTTATTTTTTCTTTTTAATAAAAAAACTTTATTTTTTCTATGGTTTATATATATATATATATATATATATATATATATAACAAAAATATTTTTTTAATCTTGTGGTCTTAAACATGTCATGTGGAAGTTAAATCTAAAAATTGAAAAAAAAGAAAAAAAATATTTTTTAATGTTTCGAAACGGTCTAAAATAATGACAAAATATAATTTATTTTTTGTTTAAAAAATACTTATAATAATTCTATTATTACTAAAAAATGGGGGCTCTCAAATCTGGGGGACTAAGACGGATACCTCATTTTTAAAGGCATTAAGCCGCCCTTGGGTATTTGAAAATCAAGAATAATTTTTGTTTCATTTCATGTTACTTATTACAATTTGGAGAAGTAAATTGTTTTTTATCAAGATTTTTTTCAAAAAACTTTTTTTATCTCTGAATTCACAACAAAATTAAGTAATGTGATTCTCATATTTCGAATTTCCATCACATAAAATAGAACACGTGATATAATAGAACTACTGAAATGGCATTGGGACTTTGATATTTCAAATGCGAAAATGCACATCATGTTGATTAGTTATAGTGATATTATTTTTTATCGAGGGTTTGATTTGTTGTATTAGATGAATAGGGTATACTAGCTAGAATAAGAATAGTACTGAATATGATGGTATTAGAATAGAAATAATACCTTGTATTGTTGTTACTATCATTTACTATATATATTAAAATTAGTACCAAGTAGGGTATATAACTAACACACGTATTAATTATTATAGCACATTTAGATTTCAACCAAACATTATAAGTACTAAAATTTACTAATATCCAACCTAATACGTTCTACCAAACTAGTAAGACCATGCATACTGTGTTGCTAATAATTATACTTGTCTAACCATAAAAACTATACTTTTTTTAGAGTAATTCTTTTGAGAAAACGATTAAGGAAATTTTTTTAGGGTAAAAAACCTAACTATACAAATTTTTGTTTCTTTGTCTTTGCAGTTATATATGTTAGACTTTTGGGTAGTATTTTAGTGGTAGGTAAGAAATTAACACATTAGCATCCAGAAAGCTAAATAACAGATTTGTCCCTCATCCCCTAGGGCGTAAAAACATAAGTGAAATTCTTTCATTTTTAATTTGAAGTCTCGGAGAAAAATTGTTTAATAGAACACGTTTTATATCTTGAGTGCATCTATTCTATTTCCGATGGAGATTTGAATTAATTGAACTAGTTGACTCTTACCTGCCTAATATGATTAAACAAAATGAAAAATAAAATAAAAATTGCTGTTCTTGTTTATTTTGAATTTTTGATGTCTAAGATTTTCTTTGGATATGAATTTGTATTTGCAAATGTGTACTAATAAATTGACCTCTTGTTATTATCCTTCCGTCCATTTAACATCCATTATCTTATTTTCTTGAGCAATAACTTTCATTGTCTACACCTATTATTGGACGTCATTTTATGAATGTTATTGAAATCTTTTCAATGTTGACACAATTAAGCATTTCTTTAGAAAATCAAAATTATAATTATATGTAATAATTAAACATTGATTCTCATGTATATATATACAGAGAGCCACAACGTAGAGACAGACTATTACAAAGTATTTAACTTTCATATGAAGGATATTCAATTTCGAAAACTGTCACGTCTTTTTTCATGAGCAGTTTTGGTCACATTGCAAGTATGAAACACTGAAGAGATGAAACATGTGACCGTAAGATGGTAAAGTAATCTAGTTAGAGGCTTCATGAGCAGTCTAGGCACATAACTCAACCGAACATCCAGAAATAGTGACCCAAGCTTGCAGATCTACTGAACTCATTAAAAACGATGAGGGGCCAAAATTTCGAAATAGTTCTTAATTCTTATACAACTTTGTCAATAACGACTGAAATGTGCTGATTTTTACATATAAGAGCAGTTAAGGTGGCCTGACTGAAAAAAAAGAACGCTACAGCAGTAGAGTAAGGTCCTTTTAAAGTCGACCAGAACTGCAGCTAGCGAGAAGCCAGAGACCAAAAATTCAAGAAAAAGGAAGGTGATGCAGCAAACCAGCTTAAAAATGCCATCGCTGTAGCTGACATAAATCTCGTGCAGTGGTTCACTTTGCATTTCTCAAGATCATTGCTAATAAGAACTGTTATTCCAGCTGATGCACAGGCAGCAGCAAATGTAAGAGTAGAAGTGATCTGCACAAAAGTAGAATCATCAACCATAATGATGATCATATATTTTTATTAAAAAAAAACATTCTACAAGTGCACCATTTAAACATTCTTTTTACAGGTGCCTCATTAAAATTCCGTAGATCGCCAAAGATATGTATTAAAATTCCTTACAACAACTGAATATAAACACATTATGCTTGCAGTTGGATGTAGCAGAAAACTGACCAGATTTGTCTTATGAGTAGAAGTGACGAACCATAGTGATGATCACATATTAAAATCATTCCACAGGTGTCCCATTAAACTCAATAGGTCGCAAACAATTTGTATAAATAGAACTTATTTTAAAATATACATATTGCATTGGCTTACATACCCAGCTCAAAATTTTTGGAAAACGACCTAATCAAGGGTTGGAGAACTGGTGCTAGCAGTTACAATGTATCCAAATACAGACCATGCAAAAGATGATCCAATTACTTCTCCTAACCAAATAATAATTACACACCCTTCAAGCCCAAACTAGTTCTTCTCCATATATTTCCATCCTAACTTCTGAGACCGTCTTTTAATGAGTGTCAGGGTTTCTCTAAAACTAGATGTTCTATAAATCTCAAACTTATCCCGAGCCATACCTAATAAAAGTGTAACAACAACTTAACCTTAGTGACAACTTGTTGGATTAACTAAATGGATTTTCTGCTTCTGTTTATTCATATCTTAGCTAAATCCATAATGATTCCTAAAGATGGAAAATCATTTCAAATAATTTCCATGTAAGAGATTTCAAATCTACCTCATTTCTTTCTACCATATTTAATACCGCGCTAAAAGACTAAATTTGGTGATCTGTGTAGAAAATGTTCAAACGACCTTCAACTTTTTTACTCCACCTTGCATAGTTGCATTCTCATACACCATCTCTAATCTTGTTGACGAGTTATAAGTAGCAGTGTAAAATTTATTCTCATAAAGTCAAATTATAATATAAAAGGTAATCTTCTGCAGAGATCGGTTTCATTTTGCCCGATTATTACAACATACAAAGTGTATCCCACAAGTGGGGTCTGGGGAGGGTGGCATGTGTCTTACCCCTACCTTGTGAACATAGAGGGTTGATTCTGATAGACCCAGCTCAAGTAAAGCATATCAAAATCAAGTGTGGAAAGAAAAAAGTTAGGGAAGGAGTCATGTAGAAAATAACATTGAAGAGACTAGAAGCAACAACAAATACTCCATCATAGAGTTTCAAATTTCCGATGATACAAACAAGCTTAACACAAGTCATAACGTAAACAAAGAGGGAAGGGGAAAGATTCATCAGTTTTGGTCTGTAATCCTTCAAATAGTTTGAACTGCAACGCCAAATCCTAGCAAAGAAGGCATTCTGCCTAAAAACTCTTATTGTCTACTTGAAATTCACTAGTTGCAACCCTAGTTACAGGGCTGAAGTAACTTTCTTTCTTCAATTCCTTCAAAATTTCTTTCTTTGCCTCTACAATGAACAATTAACTTTCTTTTTCAATTCCTTCAAAATTTCATTCTTTGCCTCTACAATGAACAATTAATTTTTTGTAGTTCTCAACAAAATTTCTTTCTTTGCCTCCACAATGAACAATTAATTTTTTGTAGTTCTCAACAAGGTTGCAGTTGCAGCGCTTCTTGAAGAAGATTTTTTCGTCATGTCATTCTATGCTATCAAGTGGTACAAATAGAAAAGTTCCATTTTTTTTTTTGTCAAGGACTTCTACCCTAGCCTAGAAAAGGAAGCTCGAGCTAAGAAAGAGATCTTTACCTAGTTCCTTCCAAGTTCAAGCTATTTCAAGAAGATCAAAAGTTGTGAAAATTTCTACTACCTTTCTTTTTGTCATAGTTATGTATTAAGTTTGTTGGTATTATGGGAATTTGAACCCCATCAAGGAACGGGCTTTTGTTGGAATAATGATACATTTTGAAGAATCAATTTGAGGTTAATCTTTCTTGTTCTATCCTATGTGAATTTCTCTTTAATATCTTATTGGGAAAAGGGGCAAATATACCCCTCAACTTCGCGATTTGACAGTGGCACCCCTTGTCAAAAACGTGGTGCATATACCTCTCACCTAATAACAAATGGCGCATAATGTTCAAAGCATTTATTGAAGTACGAGAAGGTCCTAATTAAAAGTTGTGAAACTATATGTTACCTTTCTCTCTATCAGTTTTATGTAGTTTGTTTGTGTTTTGGGGATTTGAACTTTATCATGCAACGAACATTTGCGGGAATAATAATGGATTTTGAAGTATTACCTTAAAGTTAATTTTTTGTTCTATCCTATGTGTGATTCTCTATTAATATCATATTTATTGTTTAAAGCAATTATCAAGGTATGTGAAGGGCCTTTTAACCATCTTATATAAGTGTTGCAGAAATGGGTTATTGTTGATAGGTTCATACTAAATCTCAATTGAAAGAGAGTATTTAGTTTTTAATAAATTTGCTTAGTTCTTCATAACAATCTTTAGCTCCTCATAACATTTCATTTTCTACTGAAAATTGTTATACCCTAGCTAGTGTGTGCGCACCTCGATTATTCGACAAATGTACTTGTTATCTCCCACCAACACAGGAATTGTGTAACTCTGTCCACCAAAGCTTGAATTGATGAGACAACATCACCTGATGTTTTTGCCTCAATCAAGAAATTCTCTAATTGCAAGAATGGAAAGGGTTCCAAGGCCTAAAGCCTTCACTTTCCTTCTTCAATTCCTTCTAAATTTTATTCTTCACCACCCCAATAAACAAATTGATGTTTTGCAATTTTCAATGGAATTCCTATAGTTGCAGTGCCTCAATTTCTTAGCAGGAACTTTTACCCTAGTGAAGGAAGCTCAAGTTAAGGAAGATATTTTTACCAAGTTAAATTCCGGTATTTCAAAGGAAGTAAATATCAAAAGTTGTGAAACTTCTCGTTACTTTTCTCTTTTTGTCCCAGATATATATAAAGCTTGTTTGTATTGTGGGGATTTGAACTTCATCACGGAACAGACTTTGGTAGGAATAATGATTAATCTTGAAGTGCAAATTTGACGTTAATCTTTACTACTCTATTCTAAGTATGATACTCCATCAATATCTTATTTCTTGAGATATGAGGACCTTTTAGCCTTCTTTAGAAAGTGTTGCATCAATGGGTTAATGTTGATGGGTTTATACCGAAAATAATTCACTTGAACGAAATGGGAATTAGCAAAATGGTTTCAAAAAGGCAGACAAGAATGCCAACCACATTTAGACTTTACAAGGCTTTATCAAACAAAAATGAAGTGAGAATTTCAAAGTAGCATGAAAGGCAAATGTGTATTAGATGTTTCAAAAAGGCCAGCTAGCCAGCAAATAAAATAAAGGAAACAGCAGTCCTTATAGAAGAGAAGTTCATTTAGGGTCAATGTAAATGCCAATCAAGTCCCAGTAGGACAGCACAAGTTTTGGTAGAGAAGACAGATTGATCACTGAGAACACAGAAAACAACCTCGAGGAACGAATGGTCTACATATTTGCAAAAAGATGTTTCTTACCCCATCACCAATGGCAAATAGACTGACAATTGCTACATTTCTATAACTTCTTTTCACCAAAATTGCATATACATCGGCAATAGCAAGTACGAGGCTCCATATGATCTGTAATCCAACAGCAGCTACAAGGTAGCTGAAACAAACAAGGGTTCCGAATACCGGTTAGAATCCCTTCATATAACCAATGTTGATCAATAAAAGATAATTCTATTAAATGTCAACTGGATACAGATCCCTCAAATCTGAAGAGGTTCTAAGCATCCCAACATTGCGTCAATGTCATAATCAAAATTCAAGAGAAGCATTATGCCATATTTTAAAATTTAGAATAAATCTATTTTTCACAAACAAAATATGTTCTTCCATCAAAGCACCTTCGATTCCTTGTGATAATCCCTTCTCCAAAGAGATGCAATTGCATTTAACAATACAGCATATTGCATACACGAAATGGCAGAAGAAGAAGCAAATGGAGGTAAAATTAGATCCAAATCTCAGCTCTTTTTTGAAGAATATGTGTCAGGTAGATTTATTGATTAAACCAACATTAAAGTGCGCCAGAAGTAGGACGAAATAACAATATTATCTCTAACTTAATCCATTGAGTATTTACACTGTTCATCTGATAATAAGATACCACGCAAAGCAGTCAGCTTACTCCGTACACTAATTTAAGTACGACTCACTTGTGAGCTATATATGTGCTTTTATCTTTTTTAGAAGAATTCCATGACTAATCTCTTTCCTGAATTAAAATACAGATGCAGGAAGAAGACTGCATCCAAATTAGAAGAACATTAACTACTCTGCATGAGAAACAGAAAACCTGAGAACAGCTTTCATTGTTCAGATAAATTTGCATGAAACTATTGAGAGAAAGGCAGTAAAGCACATGCAACTCAAAGAGGTAAAAGTTGTCAGTAAAAATCTTGTCTTTCCACTAAATTAATACGTCAGCAAGAAATTATGTGTAGAAGCCTGCAATCTTTTTTTAGCACCCTCTTGTTATGAGAGATTATGAACCATGCAGGGAAACTATCAAACCTAAATAAGGCTACTTTCCCAATTTATTCAGATACTATAAGATTCCACTAGAAAAGGCAACTAAGCACACCATTATTTGCATTTGGGCGCAATTGGAGGAGACCTAAGCAAAGTTTACTTTATCTCCTAAAATTGTATCCCCATCCTCAATCACAAAATTTCAAGGTCCAGACCAGGTTGAAAGGTTAGGCTCATGCATAAAAGATAAGATAATTGAACGATCAAAAATCGGAAGGTTTAATAGTAGTAGTGATTAGTGAACACCTTCTTGCACAAAAATTCGTTGCCACTCAGCCAATTAAAGCTAGATATGCTTTATCAAGAACACTTACTTAGTTTATAATTGAGAAGTAGTAGAATGATCCAACAATTCTTTGTACTCGTTTTCCGAAGATTAGTTGAATTAATATTTATCTTCTTTTCTCGTTCTATCTTTACTTATTATTTAATAATACTGAATCATCATATTCAAATTTAGCTTTAGCTAGGCTAATAGAAGAGTAAAGTTTTATTTTATTTTATCATTTAACCAAAATAATAGGGACATTATGTAAAGACGGAAATAATATAATCTATCCAAACATTATATTTATTAAGACAATAGAGAAAATGACATAAATAGTCCCTAACTATAGAAATAGGTCTAAAATGATCTCTTAACTATACACTTAACGGATTTAGTCATTTAGCTATTTAAAAACTTATCAGTTTTGGTCCCTTAATTATACACTTTTCGATTTTAGTCTTTTAATTATAAACTTACCAATTTTAGTTGTTTTAAGTATTCAAAAACTTATCATGTTAATAGCTTAGGTTTATATTAACGAAAATCTTCGTGAAATTAAATCTTTAACCACAATACAATAAACAGTATTAGCATCAAAAGAGGGAAGGATACCTGAAGGCGGTGACGGAAGGGAAATCAGAGGTGGTAACCATGACACATATAGAGATAACAGCAAACACAAACTGACACAATCGTAGAAAGAGGCTTCCAAGAGTACCAGGCATGCCTTGAAAGTCCTTCATCCTCACCATCGGTGCAGCCATAGTCATCGGCGGAGCCTCCACTGGGTGCACCGCCGGTCCACTCATCATTTCTCTCTCTGTGTGTATCGCCGTCTGCCTTTAAACTTGGAATTATAATTCAAGACATTAGTGAGGAATTCATGAAGAGAGAGATAAGAACCCTAAATGGAATCGGTAAAGTCAGTATAAAGGAAGGAGAGTGGAGGTCTGAAACTCTACTGACGTTTGCCTCCTTTGGAAGGAGAACAAAAGGGCAGAATAAAATACGTAGCCCTATACCTTTTTTGGACGGTGTGTGACAATTCAGCCCAAATTCATTTGGCACGTCTAATTTCTAAATTTTAATGAGTTAGGTATGAGTTATATTCTTTTATTTGATTTTATTGTTTATGTTAAATTTTACACGTTTTTCTTTTTTATTTTTAAAAATAATAAATAATATTTATATTATGCAAAATAATTTGAAATATAAGTAATTGATATTAAGAGTATAACTCAATTAAGTTTGGACATAACTTATTTTATGAAAAAAAAAAAAAAAACTAATCCAAATTCAATACAAACAAGGGCGGAGCTAAAACTTGGCGAGGGTGGTTAGATGAACAATCTTCGTTGGAAAATTTTAGCGAGTATATATACTAAATATCAATATTTTTGAACATATACTAACTGTTGAACATTCTTAATACAATAAAGGTAGATAGCCCAGTGGTTAAGGCTGTGCAAATTCATCTTAGTGTTCTAGTTTCAAGCCAGAGTGTAGGCATTTTGTTTCATTTTTTTTGTTATTCCGTTTTTTCTTTTAAAAAAGGCAAAATTCAGGCTTTTGTGTCTTGGATTCGAGCCCAAACTTGAGCGTTTTTATTTTATTTTTGTTCCTTTTTTTCTTAAAAAAAGAGTACAAAAGTGACATTTTTTAAGTTGAGAAAAACAAAAGGTCTTCTTTTGACTTTTCTTAATTTAAAAAAAGAATAGATCAATAGTTATTTGTTTTTTCCTTTTAGTTTTTTGTCTTCTCCTTCTCCCAAAAACCCTTTTTAACTTTACTTTTACCTTTCTTTCTTCTCAATTTTCATACATATTTGCAAGTTTTAAGAAATTGGGAGCTTTAATCATTGTATATTTCTTCCTCAACCTCTATTGAAGTGTGAAAAGGTATTTCTTAATTCTTTTTTTCCTTTAGCTTAATTTTTTCTAATCATGTGTTGAAAGACTTGTATATCTTATTTTTTATGTTGAAAGCTACTTTATTTATTCAAGTATCGATCAAGTATTTGGTGTATTGTGGATTGATTTTAATAAGTGTGGTACACTTGACTGTTATTTCAATTTAGAGTTCAATGAGTTTGGAGAAATATTTTGTTGGAGTACCCAAAACAAGTTTGGCACCTCAAAATCAAAATCAACTGCGCTGAGATAAAAATGTCGACCAAATAGAAATACCATCTCACTCTTTCCAAAGACAAGAATTTGATGTAAATGATTCAAAGGCTGATCCATCTTAAAGAACTCCAATTTTGAATTATCACTCAAACCTTCGTGATGAGATAAGGAGGGAATACTTCATTAAAGGTCCTTGTCAACCTCAAACTTAGTTTCCTCAAACTAATTTTTTTGAAACACCACATCGTTTTGTTTATACGTGGTTTGATGAATATTGTGATTGGTTGGAACACAGTATTAGTGTGGATGCTGCTTATTGTTTACCTTGTTATTTAATTTTTAAATTTGGGTGCACACCCACTCATCAGTAAAAACAAATATTTTGTGCACCCACTCTGCTAAAAAAAATTATCTACTCTTTTAAAATTTGAGCACCCTTGACGGAATTTCTCGCTCCGCCGTTGGATACTAACCTTCAACCTCAATAACTTGATTCTTTTGTAATCAAAGTTCAACCATGTACATCTATAATAGTAACAATGGTATTATTGAAACTTGCTTGAACATGAATAACTTTCTTTGATATTCTATGTGAATTAATACGTCCATTCCGACACAGACTAAATTTCGATATAGCTTTTGCCATATTTTATTATCTCGTGAATATGAGTTAGAGATATATGGATATATACTTTCATGTAAAAACAAATTCTTTATTTGTACATCGACTCTTCTAGTAAGTCTGATTAGTCATGTCGTTGTTTATGTCTAGTGCTGGAACAAATTACTATATATAATGCGCCCCCGCTTATGGATTAGTAGACATTTTTCACAAATTTTACGAACGAAAGCTCTTATTTTTCATATTTCGCATTTCTAATTACCTTAATTTTTAATCTATTTCTTGGAAGAAAATACTCAAATAAAAAAGTTTTTAAATATTTTTTAAAAAAATTTATAAACTTATTTATAAGATTTTAAGTTAATGTCATCAATTTTTCCTCAATAACTCTTTTGTGTTACATTTCAAGTACAGTATAAAAAATCTTGAGGTACCTCAAAGGTTATATTGGCAAAGGAATAATCTTATACTAAAAATGGCTATAAAAATGTTGAAATCTATAGTGATATTGATTGGGGTGGGTCAGCAGAGGATAGCCTAGAACTGGTTTTTTTTTTTTTTTTTTTTTTTTTTTGCATTTTTTTATATTTGCAAAATGTTTCTTGTTGTCTAACTGTAGATTATTTTATTTTGCACGTAGTTTGTTCTATAATTTTTTTTATAATAAAGACAATTTATATACTAAAGTACGGAATTATATACAGAGTATCTGATTGTTGGACATAGTCTCATATATCAATAGTTAAGCAATTACACATGAGCTTATAGTTCAAGGATAGTCATGGGCGGATCTATGCATTGGTGTGGGGTGCCACGCCACCCCCGTACTTCGACGGAAACTCTATATATACATATATATATATAATATTTATATAAATATAAAGCGTGGCACTCAGTAAACAAAATTGGCTTGTGGTGCCATGGTGGAAGAGCAACTTTAGATGGTTAATGTTGCGGGTTTGAATTCCATTTGTACCTATTTATTTTTAGAAATTTGCTGCAGACATTTTTTAAGGAAAAAAAGGCTCCAACCACCTTTTTTTAAGGAAAAAAGCTGACACATTAATTAATAAGTTTATTTGGCATCCACAAACTCTAAATCTTAGATCCGCCACTGAGAATAGTAATTAAGTTCCGTAATCTAATTAGTTAACTTGGCCTTCAAATTATCTTGCATCATCACCATCTAAATAATTTGTCTTGAAAAACCCACATGATTTCTCTTCTTGGTCTAAAAGACTCGATTGTTATTTTTGTCATATCATATACTGAATCAGTGATCCTAATTAAGTAGTTCAAAATGTGCATCCTTCCCATTAACATAAGTCTATAAATTAATGTTATTCTTAAGACAAATTAATAGGAAGACCTATCAAATTAACCTAATCTATATTGAACCTTCGATATAATTATAAGTAAAAATTGGTGTTTAGCCATTGTTGGAACGCGAAGTTTCAAAGTTTGAAAATTGATTTTTCACAAGTAAGTTTTGTGTCAAATGGTATTATTGTAGAAGACCCGTTATCAAGTATCCTAAAATTGAAATTTTGGGTGATTTAGTGTTATTTTGAGATGCTTTTTTGTTAGAGAAAATACTCAAATGCCCTCCTAACCTATTATCCAATTCTCAACTACACACTAATACTTCACGAGGATTCTATTAACCTCCTTGAAGTATTTTAAATAGAGATATTGACACTCTTAAAATGTCACTCCCAATTTTTTATTGCCCAATATAATACACGCGCTTACTTTTTGTAGAATCAAATATAAAAAAAATCATCACCAAAATCATTCTTTTTATGCATTTTATTTATTTATTTATTCTCCAATTTCATTATCATTCTATTCATCTTCTTAACTTGTCCCATTTTTCTCTTCATTGTTCTAAGATGTCTCTTCTCCTCCTGTCATCTCCATCACCATTACACCATCATCCTTCACCTTTCTTGTATGGGAGAAGGCACAAATATTTCCTAGATTATGATCGAAATTTTAGAGATACACCTTAACTAAACTAATGTCTTATTACCCCTGAACTCATTTTATATATAATATTGTACACTTTTTAGCTTATGTGACACACCCCGTGACTCCACGCATTTGAGGCGTGTGGAAAATATTTAAATGTCACGTAAACCAAAAAAATATACAAAATTACAAAAATAATGAGTTAGAGGATAATAAAACCTTTGTTTAGTTAAAATATGTTTCTAAAATTTAAATCATAGTCTAAAAAGATACTTCTATTTTTTTTCCCTTTCTTCTATCTCCCCAATAACCTATTTTGCACAAAACCCAATTGACATTGTTGAATTCAATAAAGTTGACATAGATATTGAATTTTTTTAAGATGATATCTTATTGCCATTATTGTCTTTAAAGGAAGGTCTACGCTTGCTGATTTTTCAATTGGCCTTCTTGATGGATTTGAAGATGAATTTTTTCTCGTTAAATCTCAAATTTTAGTACCTATTTTCAGTTCCAGTAAAAAAAAACTCCAACTAATACAATAATCAAAAAACAGTTTCGACAAAAAGCTGTAATTTCGTATTTCGATGTTGGACCGAAATGTTTTCCATCGAGGTGAAGAGATGGAAGAGTTATCTTTTTCTTTCTTCCGGTTATGTTGTCTTTTTTTTTAAGGAAGATTTTGAATGTGTTGATAATTAAAAAGCATATTGTGGTTTAAAAAAATGAAAAAAATGAGAAGATAAAATATTGTATAGGTGCTTTTAGCAGAGTTGCCATGGCAAACTACAGTTGCACAGGTGTAATTATTAAAGAAGAGAAGGGGCGAGAGAGAGAGAGTGTGTGATTGTAGTTAATTAAATAAATTATTAATAGTATAGTATCCAATTAAAAAATGACATTCGTCAAATTAACTCATTTTAATTTATTTATTTGACTCACTTGCATTCAGGAAAGTGAACACACTTGCTATGACAAGTCAACACTTAAGGGTGTCAATGTTTCTGTTTAAAATACTTCAAGAGGGTAATACGACTCCCTTGAAGTATTAGCGTGTATTAGAGAAATGAATAATATGTTAAAGAGACATTTGACTATTTTTTTTTATTTTATTTTTATGAATCTGATGCTTGAGTTCAACCACTTCAGTTCCTACATCTTTACTTTTGTTTATTTTGCATTGTTTGGTGCTTATTATTATTTTTTAAGTTTCATTTATTTTTTCTACTCCCTACTATCTTAAATTTTACTTTATATCATTTTATGTCAATATATTTAACAAGACATAAGTTTGATGAAATATTTACATGAATATTTAATATGCACAGATAGATAGTATACTTAATTAACTAAATGCGGAATGACCTGAGAGACTTTGTACTTGACTTTGTTTGTCAGTTGGACCCTCCTACTCACCACTTTATCAACTGAACCTTTAAATTCATTAAAATACCGTATTTTAAACCCTTTATTTTGACTTATCATCCTATGTGACATTTTTGTCCAACAAAGTGTGTGTGATGCACATATTTTGGACGCGTGAGGGGTTTCTTTTGACCTTTATACAATCATCTTCTTCCCCACTTATTTAAACACCATTTTGTTGATCAAATTTTGATTTCCTTATAAACTTCCACTCGATTTTTCTTCTCCAATATTCTCCCTCCACAA